>OY723319.1:0-600000 GCA_963210315.1 Rhynchopus euleeides | reverse complement strand
ACTACCCCCCTCGTACCCCCCTCCTGTGCCAGTCACGCCCCTCTCTGCACCCCACCCTCTTGCCCAGGCCAAGACATAGATATGGGTGATGCCTCAGTGCATGCCGATGATCAGCAGAGCAGTTCCTCCCGCGATAGCGAGCTCCCTTGGCCCTCCCGCGCATGGAGCGTGCAGACTGTGATAGCGCTTCTGTGCCTCTTCTGCATCCTGGCCACGGCGGTGTCGACGGAGGTGATGGGGACTATCGCCTGTGACAGCGGGCTGGACGACACCCGCTCCACGATGGACGCGTCGACCTCCGCACTCAACGAGGTGGCGCAGCACTCCCTGACCCGCGTCTCTTCGGAGCTGATGGTGTACATCGCAAGCGGTGCCACGCGCACTCTTGACAAACACCTGCAGGCTGCTATGCAGGATACCGCTCGCATCCGAGGTCTGGTGCTCAACAACCTTGCGGATGTGCGGAAGGATAACTATGGGTTCATCACGGCAGCTGCGGAGAAGCTCTGGCTGCTGCTCAGCACGGTGGTTGACGGGTCCCCTACTGTCACTATGTTCATCAGCGCTGGTGATTACGCCCTTGGGTTTGCCATCACACACCGCACGAACGATGGGCAATTCGCTGCGACAGACATCAGCGGATTTTTCTTCTCCCCAAATGAGACCATTTACGCTTCAACACACCGCGTGTCAGGGCTGGCTCTGCGTGGTGACCCACGGTACCCCGTGGTCCCTCTGCCGACACCACTGAGGGAATTGGGATTTATCAAAATGCCGAGGTCTGGGCTTGTCCCCATGAATGGCACCGTGTTCCCACACATCGTGCCCTACGGCAACTTCCTCGGCTACATGATCACATCCGTGCTCCCCGATCCGACGGGTTCGGTTCCACAGGTTGAGACTGGTGTCAACTTCCGCCTGACGGAGCTGCGGCAGCTGCTGGGAGAGGTGACGGCATCAGCGGGGCGGGTCAACAGCTCTGCCATCATGCGCGCATTCAGCACAGTTGCGACGACGTGGCTCGCCGACCGAATGAAGGACGCAGGGGACGAAGGGTGGGAGAAGGAGGACCAGGAGGGGCTACTCACAGGGGTGTCGCATGGCGAGTCCGTCATTGAGTTCTATGGGTTAGATCCGTTCACCAATTATGTGAGAAACCTGTCCGTGCCGAGGCCTGCGACAAATGCCACGGACCCGTATATCAAAGCAGTTGCGATTGGGATCCAAAAAGCAGTTGCGATTGGGATCCAAGGGAACTACCACGACTTTTACAAGAAGCCCCATATCCTGGAGGTGGTTGTGAATGGGACAGTCTTGCAGGATCACATCGTCAGCTGTGACAGGCTGACGTATCCCCAGCACGGCCTGGATTGGTGGATCACGGTGTCGATCGATGCGGAGTCTGTGCTGGGGGATGTGCAGCGCCAATCAGCAGAGGTCGGGGCTGAGATCGAGGCTGAAAAGGGGAAAGTTGCGGACAAGATAGCCCTGCAGAAGTATATTTCGCGTTCCATCATCATCGGGATTGCGGTAGGACTGGTGGTGCTGAGTGCCGTCACGTCGTTCATCATCCTGCGCCCCATCAAGGCGCTGCAGCAGAAGATGGAGCTGGTGGCGGGCATGCAGCTGGACAACATGGAGACGGAGAGCACGTCCACCTTCTACGAGCTGCGCCGCATGCAGCGCGATTTTCGCAAGATGGTGCACAACCTGCTGGAGTTCCGTGCCTACGTCCCCTCCTCCGTGCTGGAGAGCAACGGCTACAGCGGGGAAGGGGGGCGCCAGGTCGTGGAACCCCCGACAGGGAAGGTTGCGATTGTCTTCACCGACATCAAGGGGTCGACGAACCTCTGGAAGCTGAGCCCGGGGGACATGAACGTGGCGATGGAGGTACACAACGAGGTTATCCGCGAGGCCTGTGTGGAGCACAGCGGGTACGAGGTGAAGACCATCGGCGACTCCTTCATGGTGTCCTTTCGGCGCCCGACCCCAGCTCTTTCGTTTGCCCTTGATGTGCAGACAAATCTGGCGAAGCGGGTGTGGCCTTCAGGTCTGGAGCTGCCACCCGCAGGACTTGTGGTGCGCATCGGTGTGAACTACGGGCCGACTATCGCAGAAGAGAACCCGGTGACAGGGCGTGTGGACTATCGCGGCAACACGGTGAACCTCGCATCGCGTGTGGAGGGGAAGGCCAGGCCGGGCACCGTGTCCATCACCTCTGATATGTACGCTGCCATCAGGTGGGACATGGGGCGTCTCGGGAACCCGATTCTCACAAGTGACGGCGTACACGAGATCAGGGGCCTTGAGGGCGGGCACGAGCTCTTCACCCTTGTGCCAAGGCAGCTGCGGCACAGGCTGAGCGAGAGTGAGACGGACACCGAGCACAGGGGTGCAGTACGCCCAACCCCAGACGCGGCTGCTGGTGAACGCGTTGACACTGCCTCCAGCTTTGCAGTTCAGGTGAGCAGGCGTGCCAACGGCACAGCCCTCCAGATTGCGAAGACTCACGCCACTGTCGCTGTGTGTCGCCTGGTATGTCCAACGCTCAGTGAAGCGCTCGACCCTTCTGGTGTGGAGGTCACACCAAGAGCAGGGACTACTATAAAATGATTCACCTGTGTGTGTGCTGGTCTGCGATGATCCAAGAGTCTCTCTCGTGCGGACGTAGTGTCTTAGAGCCCTCGTCGAGGCAGTAGAGATCACATCAAGAGGAAGTGCTCGGTGTGTGCACTAATATATAAAGGTTCACGTGCGCGTGAGGTCACGCCCTTGACTGAGTGTGAGTGAGCACCACGCCCTTTGCAGCAGTTACACCACCTCCCTCCCACACAGGTCCACGACGGGCGTGACAATGTGTTGTTCGACAACTGCAACATCATGGTGCGTGCTGCGGTGGAGGCAGCACACGCGACAGACGGTGTGATAAGCAACGTCACAGGGTGCTCGCTGTCCGTGCTGTGGAACGCATCGAAGCGGTGCCTGATGCACACAACAGCTGCCCTCAGCTTCGCCTCTGAGATGAAGAAGCTGCAGCGCATCATGCAGGTGGGTTTGGCCACAGGGCTGGTGCAACATGGCAACGTCGGAACACGCACCAGCCGTTTCGCCACCACGTTTGGGGTGCCACTCGACGCGGCAGAAGCGATGACAGAGCACGCACAGCGCCTCGGGGTGTACTGCCTGCACGCCGACTGCTCCCACGACAAACGCCTCCAGGCAGACGTGACTGTGCGCTCCTGCCTCCGCCTTGTCGATGCGTGGCTTGACGAGCGCCACGAACGTCCCATCCACATCTACGAGGTACACCTCGACAGCCTCGAGCGTGCCATACAGGCCTGGTCCCTGCAGGACGATGCAGGCCGCTCGGGACTCGAGCAACACAGCAACATTGTGCAGGCAGCCATGGAGAGCAGCGAAGGCCTTGCGCGTCTCAAAACCCTTGCTTGTGATAACGCACAGGACACAGTCCTTGCCAAGGTGTTAACGATGATGTCGACGAAGGCTCCAACCAACGGGCACCGTTGCACCGTCCGGTTCAGCCACTACACAGAGTGCTGATCCGCCGCCTCTTTCTTCTCCCGATATTCTTCAAACTACTCCCAATTTTGACCCAGCGAACCGACACCTGGGTTAAACCTTTCTCACTATACGCCTTTGTGGATCTTGCGATCGCCACCAAGCCCCACCTCCCCTCTCCCACACCATCCACATCATGTCCACTCATCTTGATATCTCTTTCCACATCTTCTTCGTTGGCTACTTCGCCGATATTTTTTGGTAGGAGGTCCCTGCGGCTTGGCCTTGCCCCGCTTCTATTGGTGACGGTATTGGTGACGGTCCTTCTGGAGTGCCCGTTCACCTCCTCCGCACGACGCATAGCGTGGTGGTGAGGGGGGGCCTGACGGGTTAGATTCCACGAGTCGTATGCTCGTCTCGTTGGAAGGCAGTCTGTGTGACCCGACTGCCGCGTCGTGCATCCCTGTGGCACCACCCCACCTGCGGTGCTCTCCCACTCCCGTTGATGTCCAAAACCCAAACTGTGATCATACCGTCCGTCACACAAGCCGAAGTGAATCATGCTGTTGTTCACCTGCTGTACCTCTTCTTCTCGCACACGGAAACCCACTTTGTTACCCTTTCTTTTTTTTGATACCCCCCCCCCCCCCTTCACTCTCGACGATCAAACCCACCCACCCTCAAAGCGGGTACACTAAGGAGAGAGACACGCCTTGGTGTCACCAACGTACAGCCCCTGTCTTGTGCGTTCAATACCTGGGACTTTATGAGAAAGACAGAAGTTGTGCTCTCTGGCCTGCTTTGTTTTGATGGCGTTCCTGCGTGTCCTCGCCAGGGTGAGCTCCCAGTGTGCCTCCCCCCCCGCCCTCTGGTTTGGCACATTGCCCCCCCCCCCCCCCGCCCCCCATGGATCCTCCAAGACCAACCTGCATAACGAGTGAATAGAGATCATCCCTGTGATTCCTTCCACTTCCACTTCGATTTCAGTGCCCCCCGCCCCCCATGGATCCTCTGAGGGTGTTGGGAGAATTGATTTGCCTCCACTCGGCAGTCACGTCCTACTCCCCTGTCCTGTGCGCGCCTTCTCAACCCGTCATTCCTACAGAGGCCAATCCCAACGTCTGTTTGAACTGGGAATCTTTGCAGCATTTTCAGGAATGCTGGAACTCTGCCCTTCTCGAAGATGTCGAAGGGGCGCTGTTTGCGACACACCCTTCTAAACCGCTTTCAGAATCCACCTTCCCCCCTTCACCCCCAGCCCCCAGGCAAGCGCTGTCGCGGAAGCTGTGCTGAAATAACGAGGTGTTCTCACTCGACTCACTCGGCCCCCTTTTAGTGCCTGCACTGCACATTGTGACCAACATAGGCCGGTCACATCTCTCGGCCTTTGGGCACACTCCCCTGCATGAAGTATGAGGGAGGTCAATTGCGGAGGCGCTTCTGTCTGGCTGTGCTACCGCCACACCTCCCCGGGGCAGGGATAGGTGTGACCGCCGCCGGGGCAAATAGCCATGCAGGTGGTGGGGGAGGGGGTGGGTTTTTGAGAGGGATTCTTTCCGCCATGGCGCCGAAAACGGTGCAAGTGGGGTGTTTTTTTCCTAAACAAGTTTGCTTTTGTCACAGAGAAAGAGTCGAGTAGGAGCGTGCCACACGCGCGCGCAGTGTGTTTTGAGAGAGAGCAACACAAAACCACTTATTCACAACGCCCTTCATAGGGGCCACAAACGCACTACTGCCCGGCGCACAAAATAACCCGGACTCTTTTCGTGCATTTCCTGAGAATCCCGCTGAACTTTGCGGGAAAAATATTGACGTGTTTTCCTGTCCCTGGCCTCGACTAACCCTTCTTCTTCTTCTTCTTCTTCTTCTTCTTCTTCTTCTTCTTCTTCTTCTTCTTCTTCTTCTTCTTCTTCTTCTTCTTCTTCTTCTTCTTCTTCTTCTTCTTCTTCTTCTTCTTCTTCTTCTTCTTCTTCTTCTTCTTCTTCTTCTTCTTCTTCTTCTTCTTCTTCTTCTTCTTCTTCTTCTTCTTCTTCTTCTTCTTCTTCTTCTTCTTCTTCTTCTTCTTCTTCTTCTTCTTCTTCTTCTTCTTCTTCTTCTTCTTCTTCTTCTTCTTCTTCTTCTTCTTCTTCTTCTTCTTCTTCTTCTTCTTCTTCTTCTTCTTCTTCTTCTTCTTCTTCTTCTTCTTCTTCTTCTTCTTCTTCTTCTTCTTCTTCTTCTTCTTCTTCTTCTTCTTCTTCTTCTTCTTCTTCTTCTTCTTCTTCTTCTTCTTCTTCTTCTTCTTCTTCTTCTTCTTCTTCTTCTTCTTCTTCTTCTTCTTCTTCTTCTTCTTCTTCTTCTTCTTCTTCTTCTTCTTCTTCTTCTTCTTCTTCTTCTTCTTCTTCTTCTTCTTCTTCTTCTTCTTCTTCTTCTTCTTCTTCTTCTTCTTCTTCTTCTTCTTCTTCTTCTTCTTCTTCTTCTTCTTCTTCTTCTTCTTCTTCTTCTTCTTCTTCTTCTTCTTCTTCTTCTTCTTGCCTTGGATGTTCCCACCCCAGTACTCGCCTGAAGAAGCACAGCCTCTGCATTCTGCACACCCCTGCAGTGTTCACCTGCCGGGTGCTTCTGCTTCTCGGTGCAGCCCAAACACACATCGTCAAAACTGTCATATTCCACAGCAATGCTAAAAAAATAAACGAACCCAAGTTACACCACACTTCCGATCAGGGCTTCCCACAATCTTCATCCCTCCAAAAAGTCACGACGATTTTTTCCACAGAAAAAAAGGCTCTCAAAAAAAATTTTCCGCCGCGCGCTTCGCGCGCGGCGGCTTCGGCCATGATGCTCGGTGGGCCATGCGGCCGGGTCACAGGTTGCGCCACATCTTGCGGCGACTCCTCTTCATCTTCAGAGAGAGGGTAGTCCAGCAGCTCTGGGGTGGCGGTCCGCTGCCTCTTCAGGTCGGGGGGCTGTGAGCGAGACCGCGACCGCGACCGCGAGCCAGAGGGCTGGGGCACTGGAGGCGCAGGGGCAGGACCCGGGGCAGATGCAGGAAGGACACGCTTGTTCCGCTTGTCGTCCTTTTCGATGAAGTCCAGGAGGGCTTTCTTCGACTGGTACGCCTTGGGGAGTTGAATGTGGCGGTACCGAGCCTGCTCAAGCAGGATGTCGCGGTCTTTCTGGAATGCCGAGTAATCCAGGCGGATCTTGGATGCGTCGACATTCCTTCTTGCACCGAAGCCAAAAGCCGCCAGTGACATGTTGTGGGAAGGGATATGGGGGTTGGATGAAACTGTGCGGGTGATGAGTGCAGATCGAACAGAAGGAGGGATGCGGGGATGGACCTGCGTGCGCAGTGGCGAACATCGTGTGGGGGAGGCGGGTCGACCTGCGTGTGCAGTAGCAAACATCCAATTTCTGAACGATTTTGAGCCTTTCTTGCGACGTCGGATGGCGTCTCAGTGCTGGGCGGAAACCTTTCATGCAACAAGCTGTATGCCTGGTAGAACCAGGCCAAACCGGGAAGCCCAAAAATGAGGAAAATCCTCAGCCCCCCCAAAAAAAATTTCGAAGAAAATCCTCAGCCCCCCAAAAAAAAAATCTGGAAGAAAATCGTCAATCCCAAAAAGTGGGAAAATGGGGGAAAAAAAAGACGATTTCTTCGGGAAAATCGTCTTAGGGGAAGCCCTGCTTCCGATGAGAAACCAATCGTTTTTTGTAACTAATACCCACCGTGTTGGGCGACCTGTCTTCCCTATGTTTTGGACGGTCACCCCGCAACATTCTGACACACAACACACCAAGCCGAGCTATATCCCAAGATCTCGGACACGTTCCCCCGCATGGGAGGGTCTGCGCTGCCGGCAAGTTTTCGGCAATTTTCGTCGATCCTCACCCCTCAGTAAGAGGAAAACAGGGGGGGTGTGCCTGTCTCGCAAGTCCTTGGGCGTATGCGACTGGCCATCTCCGCGTAGTCTCGGGCGCGCTTCGCGCGCCCGAGAAAAAAATTACGGGTGGGGAAAAAATCGCCGGCATTTTTGAGATTTTCAGTGGAGAGGAAAATCACTGAAAATATGCACGAAAAATAATGCACCGCTTTCGGCACCGCAGCGAAGACCCTCAGAACGTGCGAATGGAGGTCGAGGTCGGCTCTGCATCGCACTTCTCTACGCCGCCATCCCCCCCAACCCACCCTTGCCCCCTGCCCTCCAAGTGAAGAAGGAACCCATATATTGTTGTTGCCAATCGCTTTCGCTGTCCTCTTCGCCTGTCTGCTTCTTTGAAAGGGCCCCCCCGGGGGCAACCCCCCCCCCTCCCCAATGGAATGACTGAAGACATCACTGCGGTCACATAGGCTACATGAACCTGACTACAATGATGACACCAGTTACGCACATTTCCACAGATGAGTGCCTTGACGTTTGATCATGAGAACCAAAGAACGTTTTTGCATACCATCACAGCCTAATTGCCCACACAGTACAACAACACAACACAGGCCGGAAAAAACACTGGATTTCAGACACAACCTGCATAACGAGTGAAGGGTGATCATTCTTGTGCTCCCTTCAAATTCGATTTCACTACCCCCCCCTCCCCAGGGAGACTTGCCTTTTGCCTCCACTCTCGACAATTAAACCCCCGTCGCCCCCCAGGGTTGTAGACCTTGATGTCTGATAGTGTGAACCACGGTGTCTTTAGTCAGCCAACAAAGCCTATTATTGCCTACATCACAGCAGCACAATACAGGCCGATGGGATGCGGGCGTGCGGTGCAGGTGGACAATTCAGTGCCCTGCACTGCCCCACTCTAAGCCTTATGCCAACCTGACGCTTTTCCTGAGCTCACACGGTAGTGTTTAGGGTCACAAATCCCACCTGGTTTGTGACGCCCACGTGTTGTATGTTGTCACACCTTGTGCCACACCTCGTTGTGTGCCTCCCGTGGCGTTGTCAGGAAATGAGCCCAGTGGGGTGCGTGGGGCCAATTATTTTCTCACTCTATTCAGAATTTCAGCACTTCTGAGCGAGTCCCCCTCACTAGTATCGTGCGTGACCTGTCACTGCCCTGGGGTGAAGGCAGGGTGTAATTTCGCTTTGGCATCAGCTGCCCCAAGTTGGCCGGGGTGTCTCCGTGGAAAGAATTTCTGCGCCCCCTTTTCGTCACCCTGATTTTGTTGCGAATTGACTTCATTTCTTCCACATGAGTGCAAAGTGGTGCCACATGTGTTGTACAGAAGGGCGCAGTTTAGCCCGATTGTGCTACACTCGCAGACAGTGGCACATCTCTCATACGCCGAAGGTGTGGCTCTTCCCGAGGGCGAGATCCCACACAGGCCCTCCCGTTGTGATCACTGTGTTTGATTTGCTGTCCATCTGTTCCCTCTTCCCTCACTGCCCGGTTCTAACATTTCTGAGGGGGTCTTCGCTACGAGGGAGTCGTCAGTGCATGTTAGGGCATTTCCAGTTGAATTGGCTGAAAACTGACGAAGGATAACGACCAGCGAAGACCCCTCCCACCTTTGCATTTCTAAAATTTCTAAAATTTCCATCTTTCCCCTCCATCACCCCTTCCACACAAATCCTTTTGTTGCTGGGTTCTTCAAGATTCCACCCCTTGTATTTTTATCATCCCGCTTTCCCCTTGCATCATTTTCTTTGCACAGACTCCGATCCCCCCCGCCCCCACCACCCAATTCTACAGTCTACTCTTCCCCACCCCACCCCCCATCCCCGATTGCCCACACATAACCTGCACAACGAGTGAAGGGTGATCATTCTTGTGCTCCCTTCTACTTCTATTTCACTACCCTTCCCCCCCCCTTTCCTCGAGTGAAGGGAGGTCATTCCTCGTGTGACTTCGACTTCTCCTTCGCTACCCACCCCCATAATCGCATATCATCAACATACCGTGTTCCTCATTTCACCACCCACCCGGCAGGCCAAACACCCTCTCGGTAGGGGTTTGGACACTGCCTGCATTCGAGTGAAGGGAGGTCGAGTTCACACCCCCTTTTGATGCTTCTCTACACGCTTTCCCATCTCCCCCCCCCCCCCTAGGCATACAGTGCATCCGAATCGGATCCGATACATTATCGGACGATTATCGGATGATTATCGGACGATTATCGGATCCGATAATCATCCGATAATTTTTTTTGGGTGGGTTTTTCAACCAGAAAATGTGACCAATATTCTGCCTGATCAGGGTTAGGGTTGTTACAACCCCCTGGCAAGCGAGCCTTCGACCGAAGGACAGTAGTGAACATCTGTTCCTTGCGGGCGTCCAGATTGGGTAGGCTTGCTGCGTCCAGCTTACTGAGGCCGCCCGGTCTCCATCACCCGATATGACTCCGCATTACCGCGCAGCACAAGACAAGGTAGTCTCCAGATACATGCCACAGGTCTGGTGGGCGAAGCTCCCCAGACCCCCCTGGTGGCCCCCTCCGGAAAGCAGGCCGTTCGCTCGGGGTGAAGTTGGGCCCAACTTCGCTAAAAGAATTAATCTTCAGATTTACTTCGTCCCAACTTCACCCAACAACTTCGCCCAAGGGGACGAAGTTGGTTTAAAAAAATCTGGGCTCGGCCCCCACCCACCGAAGGGGTGGGTGGGTGGTGAAAGAGCCCACGGGATCACGAGGATCAGGGTACGGCGAATGCTCGAGGAAGGAAGTGTCAGAAAGAGACCACAACGACCTTCCCCAAAGTACGATGTATTGCTCCGCCCAGACCCCCCCTGTGGCGTATGTCTGGTGCCCAAGTCCTTTCAAGTTACATGATTCTGTCCGTCCGCAATGAACAGATGTTCACTACCGTGGCCATAGAAAACCAACGCCCCAGGGACACCTGCAGTTCCTGAAGGACAAGGGCGCCAGCACCGCTGACTCCGCGGTGAGGGTGGTCGGGAGCCTCCCGACGGAAGCGCGCGACGCGGTGGTGGAGCGGGGGTCGGTGCAGGACGAGCTCCCTCGGGTGCACCCTCAGTGTGCAAATCAGCTGGCAGCTCTGATGAGCTGCGGCTGCACGACTCCACTAAAACTCAAAAAAAATATCAAACGCGGGGTCTGGGGGGTTTCTCGTGAGGCAGAAATATCGACAAAAAGGGGAAAGAGGGTGTTCTGGTGCCCACAACGCACACGAACACTGATTATCGGATGATTATCGGTTGTCCGATAATATCCGATAATGTCCGATAATCATCCGATAATCGTCCGATAATGCCCGATAATGTCCGATTCGGATCCGATAATTTGGGATTTTGCCCGAAAATCCGATAATGCCCGATAACCGATTCGGATGCACTGTATGCCTAGGGCTATGATGGGAAGGAAACGTGGAAACGTTTCCGTTTCCGTTCCCGTTCCCGTTTCCATATTTTCGATTTCGGGAAGGAAACGCGTTTCTTTCCGAAGGAAACGCCTGTGTATTTTGCACTGAAAAAGTTTTCAACACACACCAGCACGAACAAAAGGCCACCACACCGAAGGAACAGGCCACCCAAACCCGCCCCCAAGACTTCGAAGAAGCGCGGCTTCAGTGTGGACCGGTCCGGAGATCCTCGGTCAGACCAGGGGAAGTCCAAGCGACTGTGGTAAACGTGTGTTGTTTCCCCTGCTTCCCCAGTGCAAAGAGGGCGTTTCCTCAAAATAAGGAAACGTTTCCGTTTCCGTATCCGTTTCCGTTTCCTTATTTTCGATTTTTCGATGGAAACGCGTTTCCTTCCCATCATAGCCCTAGGGCGGGTCGAAAGCCTGTCCCAAAGTGGTGCTTTTCGACATAGCAGCCGCGGCCCTCGATTTGACTTTCTGACCCCCCAGAACCCACCATACCCCGGTTTTTGGGCCCAATGAGTCCGATTTTCGGGTTCCCGAGCCCCGGAAAGTCGAATTTTGATGATGTCAAAATTTTGTCCCCTATACTGCACCTCAGGGTCACGCACAGGTTTACCAGTACACCGTCAGTCCATATGCACGCCCACTTCCTTGACCTCCTCCACCCCTTCCTCCCCTGCGTCATTAAGAACCTCCATAGGTGCCAATACCGCATCTTTTGACCCTCTTCTCACTCCAGCGTCGCACCAAAATATCGAACACGGGCAGCCACTATCTCCTTCCCGTTTCTGCTTCTGTATACACTGCCAGATCGTGCAAAGATGCCTACTGATGCATCGCGGGAACTGTCATCAACTTTCACAGTGTGCGGAACTTGGCTGCAAGGGACAGGCGGCAGAACTGGCCACTACTCCGACACTGAGATGCTGGTCTGGCCAACGAACTCTTTGTAAGTTGAAAGGTCTCCTCCGTCGGGAGGGGGGTTTGCGAACCAACCCTCACGACTTGCTCATGGCTTGCTGAGCAAGGCGTGCAGGACCAATGACTCTGATTATTCAGGACGTGCATTCAAAGCGCGCACTTCTTCTGTGTAATCGTCGTTGCGGGAGTTGCACTGTGTGATTCCTTGACCCCCTTCCTCGTCTCATCGTATGGAGGACACTTGACTGTCCCAAGCATATCCTTTGCAGCTTCCTTAGCCAGTTCTGCGCACTCATCGTTCCATAAGGCGCGTGCTGCACTGCAGCATAAATACCCGGACACTGTTCTGAGACCAGGGTCCCACAGGACCCTGGTCTTGAGCGCCCGGAAGTGACCCTTGATGATAAGATAGGGCGCACCTCTGTGCTGCAGCTACGTACTCGCTGCGCTCTTCACCTCGTTTGACTGTCTGCATCCACAGGAGAAATGTTTCTCAGATAACAGCAGCAGTGGCAAGGTGTACCTGCCTTGTAAGAGAGAATCACCATTAGTGCATCACTGTCGGGTACGACGGCGTCCTCCCTGTTCCTGGCAGCTCCGAGTTCTGCCTTCCAGTGCAGCAGGCCGCCCAACGACTGTGTCAGATGGCAGTATTCGCTGCCATCTTCTCTCACTGCCCAAAGCATTGAGATACGACGTTATTTGTAGCGCGGATGAGCGGGTGCATCACAAAATCACAGCCGCAGCATGGCGTGCGCTCGGACGTCCCAGGATGATAATGTTTTACTATCTGCCCGTGGCAGGCGTACGTGCCATGACCCTGAGGTGCAGTATAGGGGACAAAATTTTGACATCATCAAAATTCGACTTTCCGGGGCTCGGGAACCCGAAAATCGGACTCATTGGGCCCAAAAACCTCTAAGCTAAGAGCCCGACGGAGCAAAAGTAGAACCTGCTGCGCTAGCCCCACCAAGCAGCCTCAGTACGAAAGGACGCGCGCAGGCACCGGGCCCCCTCGCCCAAAAACCGGGGTATGGTGGGTTCTGAGGGGTCAGAAGGTCAAATAGAGGGCCGCGGCTGCTATGTCGAAAAGCACCACTTTGGGACAAAAAAAGGGGGCTTTCGACCCCCCCTAGCCCCCCCCCCCCCCTCTCCCCCTGTTCCCTCTTCCCAAGGCATTACAGGGGGGGGGGGTCGAATAAACGTACTTAGTTGAATAGTAGTACTTAGGAGGATTCTTCATATTCCTGGATTTCCCGAATTTCCTGGATTTCCCCCGGCCCCTTAGGCGATTTCAGGGCGGACAGGGCGGACATGCCCGGACCCGGAAATCCGGGTGTCCGGATGTCCGGGTCCAATTTTGACCCCCCCCCCCCCCCCCCCCCCCCCCGGACATTTCCCGAATTTCCCGCCCGGACATGTCCGCCCGGACATCCGGACATCCAGAAATGTCCGCCCCGGACAGGGCGGACATGTCCGGGCGGACATTTTCTGGTGTCCGGATGTCCGGGCGGACATGTCCGGACCCGGAAATTCGGGAAATCCAATTTTGACCCCCCCCCGGACATGTCCGGCCAGGACCTCAATACCGTATACGTAAATATTATGGAACGTAAATATTATGGAACGGGCCCATTTTTGGCCGGTCCGTTCCATAATATTTACGTTCCAAAATATTTACAGGGCCAGTTGGGCCACTCGGTGGTGAGGACGGCTTGCGTCAGGAATCGCGCGAAAAGTGCACGAGTAGGTCTCGTCAGGGACTCTGTACGCCGTCCGATCACCTGGTCCAAGTCCCCGAGTCGCAGAAAGCCCTGTAAATATTATGGAACGAAAAAAATCTGGAACGCCCACCCACCAGCGTTCCATAATATTTACGTTCCATAATATTTACGTTCCAAAATATTTACGTATACGGTAGTTTGATTTTTGGTCCAGAAAATAGTTTGAAAATTTTTGAAATCTGGGTGCCCAAAAAAAAATTTCCTAAGACCGGCGATTTGTAGGGGGACCCTTTCGAATTTTTTTTTGGGGAAGGGTAAATTGAACGTTTTTGGCCAAATGAAGCCACTGCGGCCATTCCCGGGCCTCGGAAATCAGATTTTGGCCCCTCAAATGCGGTGCCGGTCCGGACAAAAAACCGAAAAAATCGTGAAAAATGGCCCATTTTCCCCAGCCAAAAATGGGCCAAAAATGCCCCCCGGACACCCCCAGAGACATGTCCTAATCCGGGGTGCCAGTAGGGGGGACCTTTCGAATTTTTTTTCGAGGAGAGGTCAATTGAACGTTTTTGGACATCTGAGGCCACTGCGACCATTCCCAGGCCTCGGAAATGAGATTTTTGGCCCTCAAATGGGGTACCGGTCCCCACGAAATTCCGAAAAATTCATGAAAATCGAAAGGTCCCACGCACCAAATTCTGCCCAAAAATCGTCAAAAATGGACATGTCATATGCAGCAATGGGGCACCCATCACTCCCCAAATTTTGCTCAATGATTCCACGGCAAGCCAGATTTTCTGATCAATTAGTTTGTTTGAGCATGTTCCTGGCCCTTGTTTGGAAAGTAGATGACCCCTGGCTGGAGAGGACGGTTGTGCTCGACCGGACGGAGAGAGAACCTTCTCCATATCCACCTCCACTCCACAATGCCACAAGTGGCAGGAAGGCCGGGTGTTACAGGCCTCAACCAGGGTTCCAAGGCTCTCCACTTCCTGGCTGCGTCAGGGATCACCGGGTACAGCGAGCAGGATTACCTGTCCTGACACCCCAGCATGTACCACCGGAAGAACCCGAAACAGCAGCCCCCCCCTCATGGGGGTTGCAAGAGGCACGGAAATCGTTCAAATCGGACCACGTCCGAAAATTCGGCACTTTCTTGGGTACAAATTGCGGTCCGAAATTTTCCGATTTTTTGAAAAAAGGCTAATTCTGTAAGGGGGACCTTTTCGAATTTTTTTTTTCGGGCACTTTTTCCACAAGGAAATGTCCGCCCTGTCCGCTACTGTCCACTACCGATTTCAAGGATCCTCCTTAGCCGAATAGTAGTACTTATTTTTTTGGGGCTCTGGGGCACGTTGGGCCGTTGAATACAAGTACTTACTTTGTACACCCGTTTTTTTGGGAAATATCTCGTTTTTTTTGAGATTTTCTTTTTGGAGGACCGCCTGCCAGTGGAGGGGGCACACAAATTCGCAAACTTTGGGGCAAGGAATGGGGACAAGGTCTATTGGTGCCACTTCGGGGAACCAGGGTGCACGGGCCCCGTAAACCCGCAAGCTCATCATCATGAGGCATCAGAACCACTGCTGAAGCCCGCCGCGCATTCCCTTCCCCACCACCACCGCCCCAGACAAAGCTCACCGTAGACCTGTGACATCCACCAACAGGGCCAATATCTTCGGCTGGTGTCGATATAATGACGACGTCGGATGCTTTCATCTGCTCACGGAATGCCTCAAGAGGATGGGCCACAGCCAGGTGCTCCCCGGCCTTCCTTCAACGAAGTGATCCGGACCAGGGCACGCAGCAGTGACCAGCGCGCCCCTGGTGGACCAAATAGCCCCGCAGAGCCCTGCAAACAGCGTTTTAAGGAAAAGTTGAATAGACGTACTACGTACGTCTATTCGCTCGCAAAGTATTTTATACCGTAAACAGAATAAATCTGGACCGTAAGAAGTCCTGGACGTAATAATGCTGGACCGTAAAAATTCTGGACCCCGGGGGTTCAAACCGATTGGACCTTTTTTCCGGTCCAGAGTGGTTTGCTGTTCCCCCCAAGGTCACCGGGTTTCTGCTCCCGCGGGAAGCGTTCACAAGCGTGAACGGGACTTCCCCAGCCCCTTGACTGATCTGGACCCCCTTCCCCTTCGGCCCCTTGACTGATCTGGACCCCCACGAGTGGGGGTCTGAACCCCACTATCGGGGGTCGTATGGGCACCAATAATAGGCAGTGCAGACTCCCGATATCGGGGGTCCAGACCCCCAATAGCGGGGGTCGCTCTGACCCCGCCCCAGACCCCCGCTCCAGGGGGTGGGGGTCCACCGTGTGAGAAATCGCCATGTATCGCCAAGTCCCCCAAACTGGTCTGGACCGGACAAATTCTGGACCTCGGGGGGGGTCTGGAGGTGGATTGGACCTTTTTTACGGTTCAGATTTATTCTGTTTACGGTACTATTTTGGCGAGGTCGATTTAGGCCCGCCCGTTCGCCGAATAGTAGTACTTAGTACGTTTATTTGACCCCCCCCTGTAATGCGAAAATAGCACTTCACATGCACTTCCATGCCAGTTCTACAACCAACTACACTTCGTGCTGGGCAGGCCTGTCGCTAACTTTTCGATTTTGGAGATTTGGTGGGTTGACGCTCCTGTTTTGGGGGGGGATCAGGGGGGAAAACACTAGGGGTCAATTTTTCTCGCGCGCGCTCGTGTTGTTGCCAATTTTTCCCATCGGTGGACCACTAGGTGGGCACGGTGTGAGGCGCTGGGTTCCTTCCGTGGTTCCTCTCCCGCTCGTGCCGTCGGGTGCCGGAGGAAACCAAAAAATGGCTTTCGGGACCATGATTTCGACGCTGCCCCCTGATATGTCACGGCCGTCAAAGCGCAAGGACTTGGTTACTAGACGGGCACGCGAGATGGGGGGTCTGGGGGGCAGGGCCCCCCAGCCGCCGGAGGCCACGGTAGTGAGCATCTGTTCACTGTGGGCGTACAGATTCTGTGTGAGTTGGCTGCGTCCTCCTGAGGCTACTGGAGTGGGTGGATTCCCTGACCCGGTGGGAATCGAATGACTTGAGTACGAGACATACGCCACAGGGGGGTCTGGGGGGCGGAGCCCCCCAGCCGCCGGAGGCCACGGTAGTGAGCATCTGTTCCTGCAAAACCATACTCTCTTCGACGTCGACCCAGTGAAAGTGGGTTGACGCTTGGTCGACGCTTGGTGAGCGTCGACCCAGTGTAACCGGGCCAACGCTAGGTTAGCGTCGACCCAGTGTAATAAATGGGTTGACGCTTGGTCCAGGCTTGAATGGCAACCCAGTTCCACTAGGTCGACGCTCCAAGCCTCGACCAAGCGTCAACCCAGTCCACTGGGTCGACGCTGGGTCGACGCTTTTTTATGGGGGGGGAAACCCAAAATCACTGGGTCGACGGTCGACGCTTAGCGACATGCCTGGTGCTGGGGGGGGGGTGGGGGGGGGGGGGGCGGTAGGGTGCCCGAGAGGCAGTTTTTTCTGCCGCGCTGCCCAGAGATATCCACCTGAAAAAATCGTCGCAAAGCGATACAGTGTGAAGCCCCCCCCCCCCCTACTACTACCCCCTTCTCGGGACAAGCCTCGAACAACACTAATATTAGACTGGCGTACCGCCCCAAGAGGGGGTGTGACAAAAAATATTTTTTTTTCCCTTTGTGTTTTCGAGGTCCGCAAGGTCCCAAAAATCACTTTTTGGGCACATTTTTCAGAGGTCGCCAGAGGTCGCCACCCGGGAAATGCCATTTTTGGGGTTAAAAAACGGTTTTTCACCTTGCCCTCGTGAACTAGGTGGGGAAGGCGACGGTCAGACGCAAAATAAATGGAGGACCCCAAAGGAGGGTCCGCATCAGGCGGAAATCAGCAGAACCTCGCTCCAGACCACATTGTGGGCCAGGACAGGGTCGGGAAGAGCATAAAACACCAGAAAACCGGTCCAGGAGGTCTCTCTGGGGCTCAAATCCCCTGAAAAGGTGTCTGAACAGGTGGCGACCGAAGGGCGACCAATGGTGCCCACGGAGTTCCTCATCCCAAACTTGGGACCCACCGAAAAATGGACCAGATGGTGGTCCCAAATTAGGGACCGACCAACAAAGCGACCAGATGGTCGTCCGAAATTTGGGACCGACCGAAAAATTGACCAGATGGCGGTCCCAAATTTGGGACCGACCGAGAAAGCGACCAGATGGTGGTCCCAAATTTGGGACCGACCAATAAAGCGACCAGATGGCGGTCCCAAATTTGGGACCGACCGAGAAAGCGACCAGATGGTGGTCCCAAATTTGGGACCGACCGAAAAATTGACTAGATGGCGGTCCCAAATTTGGGACCGACCAACAAAGCGACCAGATGGTGGTCCCAAATTTGGGACCGACCAACAAAGCGACCAGATGGCGGTCCCAAATTTGGGACCGACCGAGAAAGCGACCAGATGGTGGTCCCAAATTTGGGACCGACCCATAAAGCGACCAGATGGTGGTCCCAAATTTGGGACCGACCCATAAAGCGACCAGATGGCGGTCCCAAATTTGGGACCGACCCGTAAAGCGACCAGATGGCGGTCCCAATTTTGGGACCGCCATCTGGTCGCTTTTTTGGTCGGTCCCAATTGTGGGACCACCATCTGGTCGCTTTCTCGGTCGGTCCCAAATTTGGGACCGCCATCTGGTCGCTTTATTGGTCGGTCCCAAATTTGGGACCGCCCTCTGGTCAATTTTTCGGTCGGTCCCAAATTTGGGACCACCATCTGGTCGCTTTATCGGTCGGTCCCAAATTTGAGACCACCATCTGGTCGCTTTATGGGTCGGTCCCAAATTTGGGACCGCCATCTGGTCGCTTTATTGGTCGGTGAACATCCTTCAGGATTTTGAAGGCACGTCTCACACCGGTTGGTGCTGTGTCGCATTCCAGGGGATAGTCCTTCACTTGGGTACGATTCGGCGCGACTGAGTCATCAAGCTTCATCCACCTGCCTCTCATGGTGGCGTTGGATTTTCGCACGCTACGCCGCATTTTCACCCGGCCGAACTCAAAAACCCAAAGTCTACTGAAGATAGTCTGGCCTCTCCACAACATGTGATGGGAAAATGTTGAGGTCGGGCCATGCCAGCCCTGGCACGAGATCACTGCTCGTACCTGGGACCACCCGTGTAAAAGTCCCCCCAGGGGGGACTTAAGCACAGGTGGACCTAAACACGGGAGTGGGCTGGTCTGGAGGGTCATCAGGTGGCCGCTAGGCCACCTGGTGCCCTCCAGGTGCTGTCAGAGTCGAAAAGTGGGGTGCCAAAAGTCCATCCGGACCGGAATCACCCCCATACGACGGAAGCGGAAGAGGTCTTCTTGGTCTCCACCGTGCCACCCCCGTGTTTAAGCCCCCCCCTGGCCGAAAGTCGCCTCCAGGGGGGGGACTTAAACACGGGGGGTCCCAGGTACCCCCGAAAATTCACATTGTGTCTACAGTGTGGGGCCCGAAAATCGAGTTTTCGGTGTTGCTTTTCCACATTTGGGGTTCCCAACTTCAGGACTGTCGCGCAATTACCTCAAAAGTGGCCGAGAAACCCAGGAATTTCTTTTTTTGAAGCCAATATTTTTTGTCACAGTAGCTTAGCTGAAAAGTTGGGCGAGTCGTCCACCCTACTAATATACACGAGACTCTCAGTGACTTGCAGGGGCACCACCATATCCATGGGCGATGCCCTGCAATGCCTTTGCCTGCTGCAGATCCCTGCGGTGGTGGCTACACATCGGCGCTGTCCCCAGAAGGCTGGATTTGGCTGCAGAACCAGCCGTGTCGTGGCTTCTGCAGCTGCCCCGAGGCTGGGCAGGGCCTCCACCGTGCCAAGAAGGCAGCGCCGTTCCCGTTTGTTGGCAAGAAGCCAAGAATGGCCGAAGTGATGAGTGCCCCCCTCCCTTCTCCCCGTGCGGCAGTGAGGCCGCTCATTTTCGCTCAGTTGGTATCTTGCGATCTTCCCCCATCGTTCTTCCAGGATGTCTGAATTTTGCGCGCAGTGTGTCCTGGACCCAAAGCAACTCCCGCTCTCTCCGCCCGGATGATCACCTCATCACCTCACCACCCCACACTGTCGACTACAGGCAGTGGGCGTGCTGCTGCACGTGACCACGGAATTATGACTGATGCGTTGAGCTCTGTCGATGGCGATGTCGCACGGCAGCGACATGATGCAGAAAGCGTCACCTCTGTCGACAAGGACAAGCTCTTCTGGTGGCGGCGGATGTGGAGCGTGCAGACTGTGATCGCGCTGATGTGCCTCTTCTGCATCCTGGCCACGGCGATGTCGACGGAGGTGATGGGGACCGTGGCATGCGACGTGGCTCTTGGCGACACCCGCTCCACGATGGACGCGTCTACCTCCGCACTCAACGAGGTGGCGCAGCACTCCCTGACCCGCGTCTCTTCGGAGCTGATGGTGTACATCGCAAGCGGTGCCACGCGCACCATCGACAAACACATGCAGGTATCATTGCAGGACTCCGATCGGCTGCGGACGATTGTCACAGATGAGATTGCGACACTCAACAAGTCAGATGGGTCGTTCATCAACCACGTGTCAGCCCGGCTGTGGAGCCTTGCCAAGTCGCTGCGGGACGGCTCCCCCGGCACCATCTTCTACATTGCTGCAGGGGAGTACGGTGTTGCGATGATGGGCAAGCAGTTCAGGACCTCGGTCCCGACCGTCAACCTGACGGACCGTATCGGCACGATCCAGCTGAAGCCCTCAGGCTCAATCTATGCTGCAACACACCCTCTGACGGGCTTGCCCGTCACAGACGACCCAACCCGCCCCACCATGGACTTCCGCGCGGGGACAGGAGACTTCGACCTGACCAAGCTGGCACGTTCGAGCCTTCTGCTTGAGGGAGAGTCCGTCTTCCCGCTGGTGACCCCTCTGTCCAGCTTCATCGGCTACGCTCTGTCGTCCCGCCTCCCCGATGCAACAGGGTCTGTGACGCAGCTGGAGACAGCTGTGTTTGTGCAGCTGTCGCACATCCAGGAGCTTCTGTCTGAGGTGGCCAACTCGGCAGGCCGTGCCAACGGGACAGGAGTGATGCGTGCCTTCAGCACAATCGCGTCCACTTGGTACGTCTCGCGGCTCCAGTTGGCAGGCCAGCCGATCCCGCCAGGCGTGAATCAGACAGGGGTGCTGACCGGCGTGTCGCACGGCGAGACTACAGAGTACTACTGGGGGCTGGAGAACCTGCTGGGCGTCGAGATGTACGTTTCACGGGTGCGGCAGGCTACAAATGCAACTGATCCATACATCAAGGCGGTGGCCATAGCGATCAGCAACACGTTCTCTTACTCCGGGTTCTACAAACACCCTCGCGTGATCGATGTGTTAGTCAATGGCACAGTCCTGGAGACTCACATCGTCAGCTGTGACAGGCTGACGTATCCCCAGCACGGCCTGGATTGGTGGATCACGGTGTCGATTGATGCAGAGTCTGTGCTGGGGGATGTGCAGCGCCAGTCTGCAGCGGTGAGGGCGGACATCGCTGCGGATGAAGATCATGTGGTGGAGGATATTCGGACGCAGAAGATTGTGTCGCGTTTCATCATCGCGGGTATTGCGGTGGGGCTGTTGGTGCTCAGCGTCGCCATCTCGTTCATCATCCTGCGCCCCATCAAGGCGCTGCAGCAGAAGATGGAGCTGGTGGCGGGCATGCAGCTGGACAACATGGAGACGGAGAGCACGTCCACCTTCTACGAGCTGCGCCGCATGCAGCGCGACTTCCGCAAGATGGTGCACAACCTGCTGGAGTTCCGTGCCTACGTCCCCTCCTCCGTGCTGGAGAGCAACGGTTACAGCGGGGAAGGGGGGCTCAAGGATACGGCACCCCCGACAGGGAAGGTTGCGATTGTCTTCACCGACATCCGTGGCTCCACCCCGCTGTGGAAGAAGAGCCCTACCGACATGAACGTGGCGATGGAGGTGCACAACGAGGTGATCCGCGAGGCCTGTGTGGAGCACAGCGGGTACGAGGTGAAGACCATCGGAGACTCCTTCATGGTGTCCTTCAGCTGCCCTGTCGAGGCTGCGCGCTTTGCCCTTGATGTGCAGACGAAACTTGCAAAGCGGGTGTGGCCTTCAGGTCTGGAGCTGCCACCCGCAGGACTTGTGGTGCGCATCGGTGTGAACTACGGGCAGACCATCGCAGAAGAGAACCCGGTGACAGGGCGTGTGGACTACCGCGGCGGCACGGTGAACCTCGCATCGCGTGTGGAGGGGAAGGCCAGGCCGGGCACCGTGTGCATCACCTCTGATATGTACGCTGCCATCAGGTCTGACATGGACAAGCTGGGTGACCCAGTGATGGGAAGGCTTGGCTTCCAAGAGGTGAAGGGGCTTGGGGGTGGGTACGAGCTGTTCCTGATGGTGCCTGCACATCAGAAGCACAGGCTGAACGACACGGAGACAGACACATGGGCCCGCTCGGAGAACGGCCCTGGAAGCCTCGGGCGGGACACAGGGGTGATCACCGTTTCGGGCACGTCGGGTTCCCGCGGTTCCGGATCCGAGTCTGTCGTGATCGATCAGCGCGTGGCTGCAAAGCGCACAGCCCTCCAACTGCAGCGGACAAACGCAAGCGTTGCCGTGTGCCGCCTGGTATGTACTATCTTGTGACTGTGGGGTGCTTGTCACGGGTGCAATCAGAATGTTGCCAGTACTTGCCATAGGTACTGTGCACGTGTAGGCTGTCCGGAGTCAAGCTCTGATGAGGGTGTTGCATTTTCTTGCCCTGTACGGTATCTTAACGCACTGAACACTGCCGAAGGCATGTTTGTGTTGGGACACCCCCTTCTGAAATGCCAACACTAGGCTGTGATGGGGATTGCTCCTACCTGGTGGTTCTGTGGGTCGTGCAGATCTCTCCACGTATCATGCATCCAAATGAATCACACACCCCGCACAGGTGCACGACGGGCGTGACAGCGTGTTGTTCGACAACTGCAACATCATGGTGCGTGCGGCGATAGAAGCGGCACACGCCACAGACGGTGTGATCAGCAACGTCACAGGTTGCTCGCTGTCTGTGCTGTGGAACGCGTCTAAACGCTGTGCTATGCACACAACAGCTGCCCTCAGCTTCGTCTCCGAGATGAAAAAGCTGCAGCAGATCATGCAGGTGGGGCTAGCCACAGGAACCATGCTCTACGGCAACGTCGGAACACGCACCAGCCGTTTCGCCACCACGTTTGGGGTGCCACTCGACGCGGCAGAAGCGATGACAGAGCACGCACAGCGCCTTGGGGTGTACTGCCTGCACGCCGACTGCTCCCACGACAAACGCCTCCAGGCAGACGTGACTGTGCGCTCCTGCCTCCGCCTTGTCGATGCGTGGCTTGACGAGCGCCACGAACGTCCCATCCACATCTACGAGGTACACCTCGACAGCCTCGAGCGTGCCATACAGGCCTGGTCCCTGCAGGACGACCCCTATAGAAAAAGCAACAACGTAGATCTCGAGAGGCACACGCGTGTGGTGCAGGCAGCGATGGAAGGAAGCGAGGGAGTCGCCTTGCTTAAGGAGCTCGCCTTCGAGCAGCCCGATGAGAAAGTGCTGCAGGCTGTGCTCACACTGATGTCCGGCAGCCGCCCCACCGAGGGGTACCGCTGTTCGGTTCGCTTCGGCCATTACATCGAACAAAACTCATGATATATGCCTGCTGTGCTGTCGTCGCGCCCTGGCAGTGTATTGCCCGGATTGCCATGATGCGTTCTTTCCCGAATATTGGATCTTTTGGCTTCGCCCTTGCCCCCCCACCCTCCCATGTTACTCTCATGTTGTTACTCCCATGTTACTCTCATGTTGTTCAAATCTTGGAATCTGTCAGAGCCACCACATCCCTGACGACACAACGATCTCCACAGATGGAATGGAGTTATGTCGTGAGGGAGACAGAGATGGCGGAATGTGTACCCCACCCCCCCTGCCTCCCGCACGGTTACGGCCCCCAGAAATAAAAAAAACAAGAAAGACTGTTGGAAAGCGCACGTATGGGACACCTATACACACAGGGTGCGCACAAAACAAAAAAGAGGTCAACCAAGCTTCACTACGCACCCCTTCCCCCCCCCCCCCCCCAGCCCATCGTATTTCAACGTCATTACCCCCATCCACTCCTTCTATTTCACTACCCCCCCCCCTCCCTGTATTTCGTTCTTCCAAGTTTTAATATCAGGGGAGGGATTCGCTTGAGTAGAGCATGCAGAAACGTGAAAAAAATAATGGGGAGAATGAGGGAGCCTTCACTCTGTGTCGGGCTGTGTCAGCTTGTCTCCTCCGCTGTGAGGCGGCTCGCTTTTGTGCACTTCTGAGCGAAGTGCCCCAAATGAAGTGTGTTTCCAGCAGAGCGGCGTGAGATTGCCTCTGGGTTTGAAGGGTGGATTGTTACCCTACCAGGTGCCGGGTGTGTGTGTGTTCGCAAAACTCATCGCGCGGTGCTGCCACACCAAAAGGGGCCTGGAAAGGGGCGGAGAGATTTCGCCAACAGAGGGGTATTTTTTTTTGTACACGGTGGACTCCAGCGGGGGTAGGGTAACCCTTTTCGGGAGTCTCAACTAGGGGGAGTCCAACTCCCGCTAGCGGGAGTCTGACTCCCCCTAGCGGGAGTCTTTTCACCTATTTTCACTCATTTTTCCCATGATACCTATGCAATGTGGCACTCGTCACTGAAGTACAGCCACACCAAACGAAACGGACGTTTCCACCCATCCCAGCTCGCAGACCTGATTCACAAAAATGGGGAAGACGACAACGAAGCCGGCAGCGAAGCCGGCGGCAAAGTCGATTAAGAAGAAGAAGAGCGCAGAGAGTCCCGAGGCTGCGGAGGCGACGAACATTGTGCATGATTTTTGCACGGCCTTCCCTGTTAAAAAAGGGGGCAGTGTGCTGACACTGGGATCCATTAGAAGGCTCCTAGCAACGGTGTTGAGCAAGGAGCTCCACAAGCACAGCACCCAGGTGGCCAACGCAATCATCGCCATGTCTTCCCTGACATGGATAAGTTCGCTGTCAGGGAAGTCGCAACGATGCGGAAGGAGGGCGCTCTCCGTCATATACAAGGTGGAGGCGAAGTATGGCAAGGTGCAGGATACAAACGTGTCGTCGGGGGCAGCCTGAAGCCGCGAATGATCGCGACACGGGCGAACGGCTTGGCACCGTGGGTCTGGATAGATGCTGGAGTTCGGCCGGGTGAAGTCGCAGCAAAATTTGCCCCCCCAGATTTCTTCCTCAAACCCACCCGTGGGCTGATCCGGCCTTGCACGGTGGACTCCAGCGGGGGTAGGGTACCACTACCGGGTTTAACCCTTTTCGGGAGTCTCAACTAGGGGGAGTCCAACTCCCGCTAGCGGGAGTATAGATCAGCAGTGGGCAACAATGAGGCGATGCGGGGGGCGAGGGCACCGATGCTCACTGTGCGACATCCCAGAAGAACGCTGGTATCAACAGGTGCATCGATACCCGCACCTGACTCTCTCTGAGATAAAAGAGGCTGGCTACCCCTCCCTCTTGGCAGGTGTGCTTCCCAATGCCCGCTACGTCACCCCAGCACTCCATGACTGCAAGGGGCTCGCCATGCGGCTGATCAGGGTACTGGATGAGACAACAAAATACTACGAGAAACACTTGGCCTCTATGCTGTGAGTGTTGCATTGGACGCTTCCACCTGTGTCGCAGAATGGGACAGGTGCTCAGTTCCGGAAGGTCGTGCTTGCCTGTCACAGGACACACCTACAAGGGCTTGTTCCGCTACCTCTTTGTCTCCCTTGCAGACCTCATGCATTTCCGGTATGCAGACATCCCCTGGCACTTCTGGGGATGCAAGGATGAGTCAGCCCGGATTCCCTTCTTGCGTGCTCGGATCTCAGGGCATATATTTCACTGGTTGATGGAGCATGCCGAAAAGGGATCAACGCGCAATGCCTACGTACACAGTCTCCATCATTGGTGGGCTCCAGAAGATGCAGTGCCTCTGCAGAACAACGACGAATTTGAAGAAGCAGAGAACGGACATCGCAAGAAAGATGCCGTTACAATCGCCAGCTCCGCAACTTACGAGAGAGATCTTGCGATGGCAGAAGAGAAGCGGCGCGCATCGGGCATGCCTTGGAAGGTTGCGCACCTGTCGCAGGACGGGATCCTCGGGTATAGAGAAGTCATTCTGTGTCCGTGTCTGCACACCCGACACGCTCATAGATTGGCTGTGTATGTTCTTTGCACACAGTTGACACAGCTGCAGAAGGGGTTTGTGCACTGCAACACACAGGACTTCGTTGAACCCATCAGCGCGCCCTACTTCCTGTCCCGGTTCCCCGAAGGACACCGCAAATTATCGCTCTGCTTGTGCAAAATGCCAATCCCGCTGGGGGCGACTTTCACACCATTCGTGTCATCCGAGGCGACTTTGAGCACGCTTGACCAACGCGCACAGCAGGAGGGGGATGACAGTTCTGACGAAGAAGATGAGGCCTGCAGGATGGCTTGTCTTGCCCAAGGTGTAACACAACTACGACAGGCGATGGCCGCACTTTGACACCTCAAATTCTAACCGCTCACCTCCGCAGGTGCAGCCGCTACCAGGAGGATAGGTAGGTAGTCCAGAGTCCGGGGAAACTGACAGAAGCAAAACAAGCCCCTCCCCATGCCTCTTCCACCATGATTTTACCCCCCACGCCAGTAGACTGTAACTATATCATGGGAAAAATGGATGAAAATAGGTGAAAAGACTCCCGCTAGGGGGAGTCAGACTCCCCCTAGCGGGAGTATAGACTCCCGCTAGCGGGAGTCTTTGACACCCGCTCAGACTCCCGCTCCCAGACTCCCGCTAGGGCCGCTGGAGTCCACCGTGTAGCTTTTCTCTTATACCAACTGCCAATATACTCACAACCTGCCATTGCATTGCCCATCCCCTTGTGGCGTGATTTCTTCTCGTTTGGGTTCTCATTGCCGATACACACCCACACCTCCCAATCACCTCCCCCCGGGTTTGCGGGGTTTTGTTGCCATCTTCCTCTTATACGTATGCCATTTTCACCATACACCACTCACCCCCCCCCCCACCACCCACCCACACACAACCCGCTTCTCTGCTTCCTTTCCTCTACGGTACCACGTCTGTCCAGCCCTCTCCCAAATGCTGAGCACCAAGCACAGCCAACGAAAAGGTCAACTCTGTGCTTTACCGTTTCTTTGACTTGAGGATCTCCCTCCCCTGGGTTATCAGAAGGTGCTGGGAGATTTACTTTTCCATTCACTCTCGACGATCAATCCCCCCTGGGTTATATTTGAAGGATGTCATCTCTGCGCTTCCATTTTTTTGACTCCACCCAATCTTTGCGGATACCACCCTCGTCCTGTGGTGAGGGACGCTTTCCTGAGAACCATTATTTGCTACAATTATGGCCGCCCCCCCTCCCCTCCCTCCTCCCCCCCTTGGTCAAGCTTCATGCCATACCTTAGCTGATGCGAGTTGTTTTGCTTCTTGTCGTGTTGCGTATTGCGTGTTCATTGTTTGGAACATCCGTTTGTACCCCCCCCTAACCTGCATAACGAGTGAAGGGAGATCATCCTTGTGATTCCTTCCACTTCTACTTCGACTTCAATACCCCCTAACCTAGTTTTGTGCTCTCTTCAGGAGTTGACGCCTGCCGCCACACCACCTGTTCCTCTTGTTATAACCCTGTGCCTGGAATTTTGTCCAAAAAATATCACGTTTTCGCACAAGGCAAAAAATGGTCAAAAAACCCGAAAATCGGGTTTGTAGGGTATAGGTCCCCTGTCTGAAAATGCAAAATATGGCCCCGCAGGTGCCCCCAGAATGATCTAAAATTGGAAAATCGACATTTTCCACCTACGGGAAATCCCCCAAAATAGGGGGTCCCCAGCCACGATCCCCAAAAAAATGTCCCGCGCGCCTCTAAGGCACTCTGGATTTTTATTATGTCATCCAGATGTCACATCTGGGTCCAGGAACACCGGTTTTTGGCCTCAGGAAGTCGAAAAATATGTGTGGAAATTTTTATTCCTGACCAGGATTCCCTCAAAGGCCGATTTCCCCTGTTTACACATGGGGGATTTCAGGCAACGCCCGCTCGTGTGCTGAGTGTGGTATCCGCGACGTGGACGCGGTCGCCCTCTTCCTCCCAGAAGCCACTGATCTTCCTCATCCAACTTCACCTCCGGATGTACGCGGCAGGTGCTTGGGTTGTCCTGTCGCAGTGCAGCAGAAGTTCCTGTGCACTGCTGCCCAAGCCATTTCGGCTGCACGGAATATGCCACGCAGAGTAACCTGGTATCGCGTGACCAGCTCGTGAGGCTTGGTGCCCCGAATCGAATCGATAGGCTGCGAGGTGCATTGCCTCGGTCAGTTGATGTCCTTGCGTGTGCATTTTTGTGGACAACAGTCCCTTGGGTATCTGCAGCGCAGGTGCCTGCACTGGACCAGGACTCCTGATTTACCTCTGGCACTTGTTGATCGGAACGGATGCGGCGACATGCCACGGTGCGCATGGATAGCCATGCCGGCACGAAAGTACGTTCACGACGGTTGATTACCATTGCTGCACTCTGTCAGAACCCAAAGGGTCTCAGCACACCTGAACGCCCACCAGGCCCCCCAGCAGGGGGTGAAACCAAAGGGTCCCCCCTGGGGTTTCCTGACCCAAAAATTTCGAATTCGACATGTCCCCGGGATTTCCACTATGTCGCAGATTTCGACCATTGGGTCAAGAAAACCTAAAAATCTAGGGGGGAGGTGCTGAAGGATTGCACTGAAAATTTTATCTAACTCGGTCAAAATTCCAGGCACAGGGTTTATAAATTCTGCTAAATCCGTAATGTCTGTTGTTGCTGATTAACTCGCATATCCGACGTAGCTTTTTGACGTAGCTCCTTTCAACGGGTGCCAGATGAGATGTTCTGCCACCACCACCCGCTTGCGCAGAAAGAGTGAAGGGAGATCAACATTGTGCCTCCCTTCTCCCTTCTACCTTATACTTCACTTCACCCCCCCCCCCCTGCCTGCCGGTATCTGCTGGGATTTCCTGTTTCTTTTGAGTTAGAAAAAAAACTGAATCCGAAAAAGAAAATGATGCCGCGCAGCTGTTATTGTTTTGTGTGCACATGCAAGACGCCAGGAGGGAGGGGGGGTGGGGATGGGTGAGGTGATGCAACGTCAAGCCGCCAACCCTCCTCCCCCGCTGAGGAAGGCGGGGCGGTGTGTGCCTTAGGCACACCACACCGCTGCAAGAATGGCAGGCCACAGGGCCCCAGTATAAACGGGGTTGAGAGAGGGGGGTTGGATTGACTTTGCGCATCTGCCCTGTGCTGCCCCCGCCCTCATACCCCCTAAGCCTGCCCCCACCTTCCCACCCTGCCCATACAAGGTCCCAACACAACACAGGCCAAATGTGACAAACATCACAAACGTGCTCAGACACAACCTGCTGAGCGAGTGAATTGAGGCCGTCCTTATGTTATTCTTTTCTTTGCTTCGACTGGGAGGGAGGGTGTGCGTATCTGCTTGCTTTGGCCGCTTTGAGCGGTTCTGAGAGGCTGTTCAACCCAGAATGCCTAAACTCGTAAACCGAATGATTCCAAAGTCTGTCCAAGTCGGAGCCGGACTACCTCACCTTACCGCCTCCCCCAGCCCCCCCATTTCCCCAACCCCGTTCCTCTTCCAACAGCAATCCTTTTTTTGCCTTTCCGTTATTCCTGCCAATGTGCCTCGTCCGACGTGGGCTGCTCAACACTGTGTTGTGACCATTCTGACTGTCGCACTGACACGGATTCCTCAAAGGGGGGGGGGGGGGGGGCGATGATTTCGCAGTTCTTCCGCCCTCCCCCCCCCCCCATCCCTTTCTAACGAGTGAAGGGTGATCATTCTTGTGCTCCCTTCAAATTCGATTTCACTACCCCCCATCCCTTTCTCCTTCTCTCCTCCTCCTCCCCTCCACATTCTCTCTCTCTCTCCAACCAGCCCCGCCCCCCCCCCCCCCCACCAGGCCATGGCGTAGAGAGGGGGGGGCCTATTTCTTGCGAGATTTCAGTTGTTTTGCTGCCCTTTGCTGCCCCACTGCATCCCACCACCATTCCAAGAAGGCAACCACTATACCCCACCCACCACTACCCCTGCCCCGGCGATTGTTGGGGTGGGGGTGGGCTGGAGTGGCAGGGGCTGCTTCTTCGGCAAGGCCCCCTTTTCCTCTCTTTGGCAAGGAAAGGGGGGGGGGATGGGATGCTCATGGGACAGAGCAGGTCTTCTGTGCAGTAACCTCGGTGCGACCACCATGAAGCAAAAAAAAAGGATCAGGGGGTCTTCGCTACGGGGTGATCGTCAGTCTACGGGGTGTTCGTCAGTCACCCTCATATCACACCCTCAATCAGCTGACGATCGTCAGTGCATTTTGGTGAATTTCCTGTTGAATACTGACCCTCCTTCCTGCTGAAAACTGACGAAGAATAACGAAGCATAACGATCAGCGAAGACCCCCACAACGTGTGTTGTGTGTCTAGGGGAGGGGGTGATCACGATGTGGGATCACGTCGAAAGTAGGGTGTGTGAGAGCTCGGTGGTATCTACACGATTTGAAAAATGTTCACGTGTGGTGGAGGCCGAACGGTGGTTAGCAGTGTCCTTTGTGTGCATTGTGTGAAGGGCGGGGGTGACTACGTCCCGCGCCCTTCTGCACATCGCCACAACCGCCCCCTGGGGCTGCTGAGGGAAACTTCCGAGTCTTTAGCGTGTCGGAGCTGTGCGTGAACCGGCGAGGGGAAGATGACATAAATTCGGCGGCACGAAACGGGGAATTCTGCACAGTTCTTCGCGACCCCCCCCCCCCCTGAGGGGTGTGCCCCCCCCCCACACCCCCCTTGCCCCCTCCTCCTTTTTTCGCCTCCTCGAACCCCCACCTCCTCATCCCCTCCTCCCCTCCTCCCCTCCTCTCTACAAAGAACACCCGAAGTGCTCATGCGGAGATGATCGACAACGAGGCAAAAAGACACACTCTGGCTGTCTGCAGTCTTATTTTTTTTGACTGCAGAACTCAGCCGGATGTGCTGAGTTTCGGTAAAATTCAGTCAATTATTCATATTTTTGCAGCACGCATATCCTCCTTCCCTTCCCCCCCTCTCCTTTTCCGTAACGTAAATTTCACTCCATCTCGCTGTGCTGATCTGCTCGGTACACGCCAGCTTCATATTACCCCGCGCATGGCGCGTCGTGCTGCCACGTTACCACGTCTTAGCTGATATGTGATAACCTGCAACAGGGAGGGGAGGAGAAGGGGAGGAGGGGGACGTGTGTCTACGCTCTCCGCAATTGAAGATGCCCTTCCCTCCTTCCTCCCCAGATCCCCTTTTCTCCTTTCTCCTTTTTGTTGCCCAAACAAAGCTGTTGCTTTTGTCACAGTGAAAATATTCTAGGGCGACTTCGAGATCTCCTCAGCCAGCGGGGAGGGCGGGCGTGCACAGCACACTCCGACGCTCGTGCCGTGCACAACTCAACAAGAGAGAAAAAAACAAGCCCGGACTCTGACGAAGTGCAACTCAAAGTCTATTTATTGGTGAGTGCGCCACCCCACCCCACCCCACACATCCCCCCACCCCGTCTTGTGACGAGAGGAGCCAGCTGTCCCTCCTTTCTCTCACCCACTCTGTGCTTTACTTTTCCTCCCCATCGCCACCCACCACCCAACCCCCTAGTCCCCAGCCCCCCTCCGCCCCGCCGGCCCCCCGAGTGGAATATTTTTTTGCAGGGTGCCCTGGAGCTGCCTCAGGGCTGGAGCTCAGCCACCCCCTACCCGACCCCCGGTGGGAGAAATGGTTGAAGGTTGTTGGGAGACTATGCTTTCATCCACCTTCGACCTGCGTTCCCCGCCGTGCGTCCGCCACCTCCCGCCGCCCCAATCTGCAAACCCCGCCTCGTTCGCTCTCCTCCCGGCTTCAGTTGAAGCTGTGGGTCATCCCCGTGCTGAGGGAATGCCATGCGTATCCCTCACTCTTGTGGTTGATGGTCTTGCGTGTTCTGCCTCTACATCCCCACCACTCTTCTCCTTCTCCTTCTCCGCACCGCTACACCCCCGTCGCCGCCCTCTCTTCGGGTCAGAAGAGGGCGCACATTGCCAGAGGTGTTGGGATTGACTTGTTCACCTTCGCTCTCGGCTCCCATCTGCCAGAACCCCTCTCCTTCTCCTTCTCCTTCGGCGATTCAGTGTACATTGGTGGGATGGGGAGGGGGGGGTGTCGCTCTGTGTCAAACTGTGTCAGTTCAATGCACACAACCATAGCAAAGGCGTGGTCAGTGCTCTAGCAAGAAAAGGGGACGCTGCGTGCTTGCTCTGGTTTCAAAACACACAAACACACACGCCCACTAGGGGTACAGCACGGGCTCTGTGACGATGCGTGTGATTCATTTTCACGTGCATTTCCTCCGATTATTGAATTCCCTCCTCTTCATTTGGGTGCATGTGTTTTTTATTGCCCCCCCCGCCCCGATGAGACACCTTCACGGTGGGATCTTGTAAATTTTACATGTATAACTACAAGTATAATACATGTATTATACATGTATAATACTTGCATGTCAACTATTATACATGTATAATACATGTATATGCCTGAAATATACATGTAAAATACATGTATAATACTTGCATGTCAACTATTATACATGTATTTTTACTTGATATACATGTATTTTACATGTATATTTCAGGCATTTACATGTATTTTACATGTATAATACTTGTCATGCAAGTATTATACATGTAAAATACTTGCATGACAAGTAAAATACATGTATTTTACTTGCATGCAAGTATTTTACTTGTCATGCAAGTATTATACATGTATTTTACTTGTCATGCAAGTATTTTACATGTATAATACTTGCATGACAAGTATTATACATGTAAAATACATGTAAATGCCTGAAATATACATGTAAAATACATGTATATCAAGTAAAAATACAAGTATAATAGTTGACATGCAAGTATTATACTTGTATTTTTACTTGATATACATGTATTTTACATGTATATTTCAGGCATATACATGTATTATACATGTATAATAGTTGACATGCAAGTATTATACATGTATAATACATGTATATACTTGTAGTTATACATGTAAAATTTACAAGATCCCACCGTGTTCCTCTTCATTCACGGCGCTGAAGTAAATTACATTACAAGTGGTTTTACATGTAAAATTACAAGTGAAAAATGGTTACAAGTGCCACTTGTAAAATTACAAGTACCACTTGTAAAATTACAAGTGCCACTTGTAACTTTTACAAGTGGTACTTGTAATTTTACATGTAAATGACATGTGCCACTTGTCATCTCCGCGGTTTCCTTCATACTCTACACTGTGAGGGAAGGTTTTTTGGCAAGCGGAGTGGCAAGGAGGGGGGAGAAATGACCAGCAAACGGTGGGAGTGCAATGCAACAGCTGTCGAGATCGGATCGAGTGGACTGATTGTATTTTGTGCCGACGACGAGTCTCATTTTTTCAGACTGCAGGGTGTTCGTCCGACATGTGCCTATCCCTCAGTTCTTGTGAAGCAAACTCCTGCAGACACACAGGGCAGGTCGTGATGTCCAGCTCATCCTGGTGGACGTAGAGGGCGTGTTGGCTAAGTCCACTTCTGAACACCGTTTTCTCACACAAGGGGCAAGACACTCGACATTCACACTGCGCCCTCGGCCGGTGTTGCCCGTCGTAGTGGGCGTAGAGCCCGTAAACCCGCGCGAAGCTCTTGTCAGGGCAAACAACGCAGCTATACTCTTCTGTGGCGGATGTCTCGTCGCCATCATCATCATCATCACCAGCCTCGCCGCTATTGCCGTCACTCGCAAGGTTGCCGCCATCACCAGCCTCCTCCCCGTCGGTGGTTCCTTGTGCAGGGGGCGTCACCTCCGTCACCTCCCAGGGTTCTTCGTCACAGATGCAAACCAGGAAAACATCGCCGTTGTTGCCGGGTTCTGCCTGAAATGTTTGTCCGTGACCATCTCTGCGGCGCACATGTGACCCGAGGCCAAGTTTGTCCAAGCGGACCACCAATTGACGAGCAGCTAATGATACTTGAGCCACGTATCATTGTGAGTGATCACACACCTGCACAGGCGCATGGAATCGTAAGATAATATTTGGGGCCGCTCGCCGATGGTAGGAGTCAGTGGAGGCTCTTTGCGCACGGTATTTTCATCCGTCAAGTGTTTCTGTTTCAGTTCATAGATCTGCAGATCACGCTCCATCGTCTGCGGGGATCCCCCACGTGTCCACCTCTTGCGCTCACCGTTGCCCTGTTCGAAGAGCTCGTCGGAGACGGTGACCCTGTGCGCATCCTGCTCATCAAACCAGTGTTCGAGAGAATGAGCATATGCCGAGCGAGTGATCCCGGGATTTGCCCACTCCAACAAGACAATCAGCACATGATAGCTGATCACAGCGAATAGAAACTCTTTGCGGCAGGAACCTGTTGAGAAGTATCGCACTGGTATGTCTTGGTCGCGGAAGAAGATCAGCGATTGCATTGCGCAGCACAATGTCCGCTGATTCCCCACGGTGATGGCCTTCAAAGCAGCGAGTATCTCTCTTGCGTGCTTCCCAGTGAAATTTTTGCCCACTTTTCCAAGGATGGTTTCCTCCACCACTTTTGATCCCGGCAGCGTACGTAGAATGAGGCGCATGACACCTTTCGTGTCGTGAAGGGGGGGCGTCACGGTGTAGACAGGATTCGAGAATTTTGAAGCGATGCTACAAGTGGATCCTGCGGCATCCATCTCTTGGATACTACAGCGGTGGCAGTCATGCAGGTACTCCAAACGCTCGTCGATTCCTGTAAGGCAGAAGGCAGAACGATGCCCTGTCCCACCTACACCTTTGAAGAGTGACCACAACTCTAAGTGGTCACCCCCAAGCCGGAACTGGGTGATGGAAAAGGAGCAAGGCCCCTTCGTGAAGGTCCCCTTCTGAACTGCCACAATCTGCCCCAAGGCATGGAGCATCCACCATTCGTAGAACAGGGGCTTGTGGCGGTCACACACTGTCAGAAAGCGGGACGCGGTGATCCCGTCCGTCAATGCGATTGCCAGTCGCTGCCTGCTCTTTCCTTGAAGGCTACCGGGTGTGTAGCCATCACCCGTGACCATGACTGTTGGTGGGGGGCGACCCGAGCGGATGGGAAAGCCCTCAGCAGAAACTCGAGGCACCCCCGCATGTTCCCCAGCAGAGAGGGCGTCATCAGCCGGAGGGGAGCTTCATGCTTTACGAGGAGGGGGTATGAAAGCCCCATCGAGATCCCTGTCTCTCTGCGAACGAGTGAGCCCAGCCGTTCACATTCGCGCAGAGACATGCCCAACTCTGCCCTGTGTTGTCGAATGATTTCACCGATTTCTGCTTGAATCCACAAAATGCGGAGGCGGCACAACGAGCGAGCCGCTGTATTCACCTGGCTCACACTGGTCCGAAGGACGGTCCCTGTAGAAGGTGTAGTCGACCTGCACCCCTTCCAGCGTCGCCGTCACCAGCTTGGTGAAGCCATTCTCGACGATGACGCTATAGTAGCGCCCGGTCTCCTGGTCGTGCACGCCCACAACGATGTGCTGCAGCGCCGCCACCGCCGCCACTGCCTTATGCTTCGGACGCGTCTCGGATGTGGAGGCTTGTGCCGATGCCTTGTACATCTTGACCATATCCATGCTGTCCAGGTCCTCCACCACCAGCTTGAGGCGCGCGAAACCCTCCGACTTCTTCTGCGTTGGCGTGGGGAAGGGCTTCAGCGCGATGCCGTGGATGGCCATCTCACGGTTTCCTTCGATCCGAACCGTGTACAGGTCGCCGGAAACATCCTTCAGCGACTTGTAGGAAGCCAGTGCATCGTATTTGTGTTTCAGCACCTTTGTTATCACTCCAGTCTTGGGGGGGATGGTGGTCACCAGCACCTTCTGCAGCATCTCCTTCAACACCGTGTGTTTTAACACCTCCCCCGTCTTCCTGGTGGTGTACAGGGCCACAAAGTCCTCCACAAGCTGCTGCAGCTGGCTTTTATGCCGCTCATCCTCCTTCCCCAGATCACCGCTCTTCGTCCGCTTGCTGTTGCGCGTCGGTGTTGTGGTTGCCGTTCTCTTGCTCATGTTGGAGGTGCAAAGGTCCTTTTGTAAGTGAGGGTGTGTGTGTGCAGCAGGGCATGTGCTGGTCTGGGGTCGCGGGGGATAAACAAATGGAACAACACAGCTCGCCAGTGTTAAGGAAAGCTCGTAAATAACAAGTGGCACATGTCATTTACATGTAATTTTACAAGTGGCACATGTAATTTTACATGTACCACTTGTAAAATTTACAAGTGGCACATGTAATTTTACAAGTGCCACTTGTAAATTTACATGTAAAATTTTTTACATGTAAACCACTTGTAAAACCACTTGTAACAGTGGTTACTTCAGCGCCGTGTTTGCATTTCCTCCTATTTAGAGGTCAGGCAAACCGCCAAACTTAGCCGGTGACAAAGACCTTTATAAAGAGAGTGATGAGTGGCTGACTCTCCCTACACCCGATTGATTTTTCTCTGGCCAGAACCTCGTTGACAGCACCCCCACCCTCCGGAAGCGTCCGAAACCCCCCCCCCCCTTCCCCCCTGGAATGCTTGATCTGTCAGCATCCCGCGCATTATTCTTTGCCTGCCTGCGCCTGTTCTCTTGTTATGTTCTCTGTTTCAGGAAATTCCGCTGGTAAATACCCCCTCCCCTCCACGGCAACAAGATTTTCCATTCCCTCTCGACGATCAAACTCCCCTCCACGGCAACAAGCCCCGGTGTGAATTCATCCACCACTGCTGGGTGCCTCGCAGTCACGCCCTGTTGCCTCTCGCGGAACGCCGGCCTCATGGGTGCCTGTGGAGTGGGGGGGTGGGAGTGCGGTGGGTCGCAGTGGGCATCTTTCACTCGAGAAACTGCCGCAGAAAAAACGGCAAGGCGCGTCTGCTAGAGGGATGGAGGGGAGACGGATGGGGTGTGCCGAACTTAGAATGGGATTTACGGCGAAAAAAAGAATCGGGTCGCACTCAAGTTGCCTCACACCGGTTCTCTCCCCACCCGGTGATCCACCTGACGGATAAAACAAAAGAATCAAACCCCCCTCGGGTTGTTTGCCAGCGGCGTTTCTGGAGCCTTTTCTGGCGCTGTTGAGGGAACGCCCCCGCTTGCCTCTCTTCATCCAGGGGGGGGGGTAGGGTTGCTACACGGTGGGATCTTGTAAATTTTACATGTATAACTACAAGTATAATACATGTATTATACATGTATAATACTTGCATGTCAACTATTATGCATGTATAATACATGTATATGCCTGAAATATACATGTAAAATACATGTATTAGCTATTTATTACCGGTAATAATAAAGTACTTTATGGATTGAGGGTAATTACGTCCCCGAAGCAAGGTCCGAGGGTGTTTTGTTCCCCGAGGGAAGGCCCGAGGGCGAAGCCCGAGGGCCTTCCCGAGGGGAACAAAAACACCCGAGTACCTTGCTGAGGGGACGTAATTTCCCGAAATCCAGAAAGTACTCAATTAGGACCGGTTATATGGTAGTTTGTTAACGGTCCTGAAACCATTATAATCGGTTACCTGCAGAAAGCCTCCGTAGTACCAGAGCCACAACCTCCACAGATCACGCAACATCACACACATCATGCCCCGCGCCGCCGATCATGACAGCGACAGCAGCAGCAGCACATCAAGTGACGGTGACCTCATGCCAGTCCGCAGCAGGAAGGCATACACCGATCGACTGACTGACTTCGAGGCGTACGTCGCTGAGGAGGCTCCCCGGGTTCGTTCCATGAAGACAATCTACTCCGAGAAGCACATCAAGGGCTATCTCAAGGCCAAGCTGCAGGGGGGTTCTGCCGCATCGTCAATCTGGAACTACTACTCCATCATCAACTTCAAGGTCAAGATTGTCCACGGGAACATGATCAAGACAAAGATGCCACGCCTCCACCAGTACGTGAAGAATCAAACAAAGGGCTACACCACCAAACAAGCCAAAACCTTCTCTTTTCAAGAACTGCAGGACTACATGGACAAGGGCACCGGGTCGCTGGCGAGCAAGCAGGATCGTGCGCTTGTGGTGCTGGCCTTCTTCGGTGGGATGCGCTGCGTTGAACTCCGCAACCTGTCGATCGAAAACATCACCGTCCAAGATGAGCAGATCAGCGTGAAGTTCTACGGTGCAAAGCAGGGAAGCGTCGCGATTGAACGGTCGTTTGTGGTCCCCAAGATGCTGAACGAAGAAGCTGTGTTCTACGACGTCCTCAAGGCCCATCTGGCCCACCTCTCTCTGTCGGACCTCGTGACGGGGCCTGTCGCAAGACGCATCAACAAGGCCGGCAGCGCGTTCCTCGCTTCGCCCATCGGGCGAAACCAATTCTACGGGCTGCCACGGAAGATTGCGCTGTGCCTGGAAAAGGACCCGGAGGGATACACCGGGCACAGCATGAGACGCTCCGCCGCGCTGGCAGCGGCCAATGGCGGCGCGTCCACCATGGATCTCCGCAGGCATTTCGGCTGGCGCGGAGAATCGACGCCGCAGCTCTACCTTGATGCATCCACGACACACCAGCGGAACGTCGCGCACATGATGTCAAGCCAGCCTGCACAGGGGACGACGACGGGAGCGCCAAGCCAGAGCAGGGTGACTGTGGATCTGAACGTCAACCTGCCGAGGTGATGCCCTCTAGCCCCTGTGAAGTGTTGTAGCGAGTAGGAGCAATGTGGATCAAGCAAACTGGCCAGGACCTCGCCCCCACACCGCCCCTGCCCCCAGCCGCTTTTTCCAGGAAATAAAGATTTCCATTATTGCCCTCAATATTGCGGTAATAAGAAAGCTGAGTGTAAATAATGGATGAAGTCACTAAACCCAGGCTATATTCCTGTGACTGCTTTATTTCCTAGTTTTGATAAAAACTTTTTAATTACCGAATGGTCAATAATATCGCCTTTAAGTCTCGTAAAGTGGTTTATTATTACCTCTTGGCTTATGGACTTTCTGCAGGAAACCGGTAATAATGGTTTCAGGACCGGTAATAAATCAAGTAAAAATACATGTATAATACTTGCATGTCAACTATTATACATGTATTTTTACTTGATATACATGTATTTTACATGTATATTTCAGGCATTTACATGTATTTTACATGTATAATACTTGTCATGCAAGTATTATACATGTATAATACTTGCATGACAAGTAAAATACTTGCATGCAAGTAAAATACATGTATTTTACTTGCATGCAAGTATTTTACTTGTCATGCAAGTATTATACATGTATTTTACTTGTCATGCAAGTATTTTACATGTATAATACTTGCATGACAAGTATTATACATGTTGGGGTAATCAGGCTGGGGAAAAAAACAACAAATCACAACAAATCACACCCGATCGTCAGCTGATTGAGGGTGTGATATGAGGGTTCTATCCAACAAGGATATCAAGGCGGCACTTTCAAAGTCCTGCCAAGGACAGCGCCACGTGGGTGTGTGCTTCTGATATATGTTATGTCATCATGTGAACCCTCCCCAGCGTGTGCCAACATCCCTGACACGCTCACGAAAAGCATGACACGGAGAAAACAGGTGCCGAAACAACCTGCCGAGCACACGGGTGGTGCCACGTTGATCCACGCAGCGATCTCCCATGACAGGAATCCTTGTCGCCACGGCAGAGTCGCCGCAGACTGTGGGAGAGGTGTCGCCAGTCACCTTGAGGTTGCAGTGTGTCATCAGGCTAAGACCCGTGCCCTCTTCACCTCCCCTGTTAGGTTGCTCCCATATCGTTGCCTGCTTTGGGGCCTGAAGGACATAGGGGTCCAGCAGGCACTTGAGCATCGCAAGGCATGAGTGGCTGTTTCAAACTCCTGGTGCAAGCACCCGTCATGGTTTGGGGAAGCCCTCCCAGGTAGTTTAACGTCTTGCCCAGGACACACCCGATCACAACAGATCACAACAAATCACAAGGCAAATGTTGTGATTTGTTGTGATTTTTTGCGATTTGTTGCGGCCAGTTGTGATTTGTTGTGACTAGGTGTGACGTGGTGTGATTTGTTGTGACCAGTTGTGACGACTTGTGACCCTTTTGTGATGAGTTGTGATGAGGTGTGATCTGTTGTGATCTGTTGTGATCGCGATCCAAAATTTTAAATTTTTGAAATTTTGGATCGCGATCACAACAGATCACAACAGATCACAACAGATCACACCTCATCACAACTCATCACAAAAGGGTCACAAGTCGTCACAACTGGTCGCAACAAATCACAACTGGCCACAACAAATCGCAACAAATCGCAACAAATCACAACAAATCACAACATTTGGCGTTGTGATTTGTTGTGATCGGGTGTGATTCGTTGTGATTTGTTGTTTTTTCCCCCAGCCTGATTACCCCAACTTATACCGTATACGTAAATATTATGGAACGTAAATATTATGGAACGGGCCCATTTTTGGCCGGTCCGTTCCATAATATTTACGTTCCATAATATTTACAGGGCCAGTTGGGGACTCGGTGGTGAGGACGGCTTGCGTCAGGAATCGCGCGAAAAGTGCACGAGTAGGTCCCGTCAGGGACTCTGTATGCCGTCCGATCACCTGGTCCAAGTCCCCGAGTCGCAGAAAGCCCTGTAAATATTATGGAACGAAAAAAATCTGGAACGCCAACCCACCAGCGTTCCAAAATATTTACGTTCCATAATATTTACGTTCCATAATATTTACGTTCCAAAATATTTACGTATACGGTATTTAATATTATGAGTTTTGGGGGCCGATATTTAATATTATGAGTACTGGGCTGTTTGCTACCAGGACTCACTTGCAAACAACCGCTAGCGAACAACGGGTGCTGAAAATAGGATTTTTTCAGTCACCTACGTCATGTACAGACGCTGTGCGTCCCCGGAGATGACCTCTTTTGGCCTACTAGCCGAAAAAACGGCCAAAAACCCCCCAAAAACGCCCTATTTGGAGGGTGTATGATTTTCCGGATTTTCCTGTTTTTTCCCGATTTTCCGAAAAATTTGCCACTGGTTGACACAAGGGCGAATTTCGAGAAAAATCCGAAAATCAGGAAAAATCAGGTTTTTTTCGGATTTCCGGGATGGTCACCATACACCCTCCGGAAAAAAATCCGAAATTTTTGGGTCAGAAAAAAATTTTTTTTTCTGACCCGAAAATCTGTGTCTGCGGACTGCCACACTGTGAAAAATCGGAAAATTTCCGAAAAAAGTCGAAAATTTTGGCCTTTCCTGGCCTATGTGGTCCCAAAGGGCCCGGGTTGCCCGGATTTTCACCCAAAAACACCCCAAAAATTTTTCCGCCATATCACCCCCCAGACACTAGGAGGGTGTATGATTTTCCGGATTTTCCTGTTTTTTCCCGATTTTCCGAAAAATTTGCCACTGTGGGGTAATCAGGCTGGGGAAAAAAACAACAAATCACAACAAATCACACCCGATCACAACAGATCACAACAAATCACAAGGCAAATGTTGTGATTTGTTGTGATTTTTTGCGATTTGTTGCGGCCAGTTGTGCGACGAGGCCGCCGACGCGCCCTCGGCGGCCGCGATTTGTTGCGGCCAGTTGCGCGACGAGGCCGCCGACGCGCCCTCGGCGGCCGCCGACGATGATGATGATGGACCCCCATCTGAGGGATGTGAGACCGCACTGGGACAGGTTGCCACTGAGAGCGCCGCCAGTTATGTTTATGAGAGTGGCCCAGTGCCAGAGAGGGTGGAACCCCCCTGTTCGGATGTGTCTTCTCCTGGTGTGGACGAGGTTGTGGCATGCTGCGACCTCGAGCTACCGCCAGCCCCTTCTCTCTCTTCCCTGCCTCTTCCTAGCTTGCTTAAGAGGCTGGCTGACGTGCGGGACGTGGCTGATGCCGCGCCTTTCAATAAAAGACAAGCTACCTGCACCGTAGTCAGCTCCTTGAGTGGCCCTTGTCCTGATATCTCGTCGCTTAGACCTTTCCCCAACGTGGCATCCCCTCCCCCTTTGCCGGAGAACACCCCACCTCCCTTTCGTCTTGTCACTGACCCGGGTACACAGACAACCGGCGGGCTCGGCAAATCAACAAAGGTGCTTTCATCAAAGCGCACTGCCCAGTCGTCGCAGTCTGAACCTGGATTCACCTTCCTGCCCCCTCATGTCCCATCTGCCGCAAAGAGAGAGGCGGATGCCCTTGGCGCGCCCGACATCCCGCCACCGGGAAAAACGCCTGCAACTTGCGCAACGGTTAGCGCCTTGGACGTCCGGCCTTTCCCAGGCTTACTTCCCCTACCCCTCTGCAAGGGTACTCATTGCCCCTCGTTCCTCTCACCCCGCCCCCTGGGCGCCCCTGTTTCGAAAACAAAGGCCGTTGGGCAATCTGACTCGAAACCTCCAGCAGTGGCTACCGGCTTCCTGTTTGATGCGCCAAGCAGGCCACTCACTACAGCTAAAGTCAAGGCATGGAGGTGGTTACTTCCCCCTTGCGCGATTGACCCCATTCCCCACAAGGTTCGTCTGTCGAAGATCCATCGGCAGAAACGTTTCCGAGCCCGGGCTTTCCCTTTTGACCCCCCCCGCCAGATCAGGCGTTCATCAGACTTCCTTCCCAGTAAGTGGAAGGTCCCGCGCTATTTTCAACGCGCGGCCGAGGTATCACCCTCCGAGCTTCATTCGGTGGAGCCTCCGACCTTCAGTGTTCACGTGCCTTTCCCTATTTTAACAAAAGAAAGGAGCAGATCGCGCCCGTGTGGTGTGACTTAGTAAATGACTTGGATAGCGTATCAGTTCTCGTGCGTCGTCTTTCGTAGACGTTCTGTACGATGCGGATCCGCTAATCCAACATAGCAAACGGCCAGTTGTGATTTGTTGTGACTAGGTGTGACGTGGTGTGATTTGTTGTGACCAGTTGTGACGACTTGTGACCCTTTTGTGATGAGTTGTGATGAGGTGTGATCTGTTGTGATCTGTTGTGATCGCGATCCAAAATTTTAAATTTTTGAAATTTTGGATCGCGATCACAACAGATCACAACAGATCACACCTCATCACAACTCATCACAAAAGGGTCACAAGTCGTCACAACTGGTCGCAACAAATCACAACTGGCCACAACAAATCGCAACAAATCACAACAAATCACAACATTTGGCGTTGTGATTTGTTGTGATCGGGTGTGATTCGTTGTGATTTGTTGTTTTTTCCCCCAGCCTGATTACCCCACACTGGTTGACACAAGGGCGAATTTCGAGAAAAATCCGAAAATCAGGAAAAATCAGGTTTTTTTCGGATTTCCGGGATGGTCACCATACACCCTCCGGAAAAAAATCCGAAATTTTTGGGTCAGAAAAAATTTTTTTTTTCTGACCCGAAAATCTGTGTCTGCGGACTGCCACACTGTGAAAAATCGGAAAATTTCCGAAAAAAGTCGAAAATTTTGGCCTTTCCTGGCCTATGTGGTCCCAAAGGGCCCGGGTTGCCCGGATTTTCACCCAAAAACACCCCAAAAATTTTTCCGCCATATCACCCCCCAGACACTAGGAGGGTGTATGATTTTCCGGATTTTCCTGTTTTTTCCCGATTTTCCGAAAAATTTGCCACTGTGGGGTAATCAGGCTGGGGAAAAAAACAACAAATCACAACAAATCACACCCGATCACAACAGATCACAACAAATCACAAGGCAAATGTTGTGATTTGTTGTGATTTTTTGCGATTTGTTGCGGCCAGTTGTGCGACGAGGCCGCCGACGCGCCCTCGGCGGCCGCGATTTGTTGCGGCCAGTTGCGCGACGAGGCCGCCGACGCGCCCTCGGCGGCCGCCGACGATGATGATGATGGACCCCCATCTGAGGGATGTGAGACCGCACTGGGACAGGTTGCCACTGAGAGCGCCGCCAGTTATGTTTATGAGAGTGGCCCAGTGCCAGAGAGGGTGGAACCCCCCTGTTCGGATGTGTCTTCTCCTGGTGTGGACGAGGTTGTGGCATGCTGCGACCTCGAGCTACCGCCAGCCCCTTCTCTCTCTTCCCTGCCTCTTCCTAGCTTGCTTAAGAGGCTGGCTGACGTGCGGGACGTGGCTGATGCCGCGCCTTTCAATAAAAGACAAGCTACCTGCACCGTAGTCAGCTCCTTGAGTGGCCCTTGTCCTGATATCTCGTCGCTTAGACCTTTCCCCAACGTGGCATCCCCTCCCCCTTTGCCGGAGAACACCCCACCTCCCTTTCGTCTTGTCACTGACCCGGGTACACAGACAACCGGCGGGCTCGGCAAATCAACAAAGGTGCTTTCATCAAAGCGCACTGCCCAGTCGTCGGTAAGGACGTCGGTAAAGCCGAGCCCTTTGTACAACCGTTTCACTTCGACTTCTTTTCGGCTGTCTGTTTGTTTGCGTTTCCAGTCCCGTGCCTGTCTGTCGTCCGGACGCCCTGTTTTTATGGTTTTCTCTTGTTGCTCCGTCACGGCGCCTCATGTTCTGGGGTTGCACGTGTTCTTCTCGCTCGTGCGGCGCTGCCTGAAAGAACCCCCGTCCGCCCCTCTCGGCTCCATCTCCGAGTGCCTACCTCGTTCTGTTCGCTTTCCCTAGGAGGTACAGAGAGACCCCCTCTCCCCGCCGAGCATCTCAGAAGATGCCGTGTCCCGCATCCAAATGTAGTTGCAGGTGCCCTCGGTTGCGGTGTTGTAGCGCAGTCCGCGCCGGTCGGAGGCCACACGCCACTCTGGAGTGCCTCCCACCGTCTGAGACCCCGGGCCCCCCATGGGCTGGGGGGGCCTTCCATCGGCATGGCAATGCCTACCAGGTGTCGGACGCGATTCCGACTGTAAAGTGTCACAGTCTGTGGCTCGTCGATGCCAAGATCCTCGTTACGGTCCGATGAAACTGGGTGTTATTCGGAGCCCTACAACTGCAACACGGGAGGCTTGACAACCGGCTCCTGATGCAGGGAACGTATGCTGCAATTTTATCTGCGTTCATGCAGGCGTTGCCCCGCCTGCAAGGTGACCGTCTTTTGCTGTCCTCAGGTGTACCGTACCCTGAATGGGAACGGGAAGAACGTTCCTCTCGGGCATGCTACGTTGTCGAAAACTTTGCGATACACGGCCAGCTTCCTCGTGGCCTCATGTTCTTCTGTCCCTTCTGTTGTGATGCGTCTCATGGATGTGCCCTGCAGGGCTTCCACACAGTGTCGAGGAGTGATCCTCGCACGGAAAAACAATTGGCTTGGTCTTCCCGCTTTCGGGCTCCCGTCTCCGAGAGCCCAGCACAGTTTTGAGTCGGACCTGGGATAGCGGTTCGAACGGGAATTTCGGGCCGAACCCTGAAATTCTCCAACACCCCATATCGCACCTGAGACGCGGCTTCCTTATCTGAGGGGCCGCGTCCAAATACACGGACTTTGCTAAACTGGACCCAACTCCCCACACTCTTTTTTTGGCCATTTTTCCAAAAAATCCCCCCATTTTTTACAAAATTTTACAGAATTTACAGTTCGTTATACATCCTCCTTTAATATTATGAGTTATTTACTGGGGAGGATTCTTCATATTCCTGGATTTCCCGAATTTCCTGGATTTCCCCCGGCCCCTTAGGCGATTTCAGGGCGGACAGGGCGGACATGCCCGGACCCGGAAATCCGGGTGTCCGGATGTCCGGGTCCAATTTTGACCCCCCCCCCCCCCCCCCGGACATTTCCCGAATTTCCCGCCCGGACATCCGGACATCCAGAAATGTCCGCCCCGGACAGGGCGGACATGTCCGGGCGGACATTTTCTGGTGTCCGGATGTCCGGGCGGACATGTCCGGACCCGGAAATTCGGGAAATCCAATTTTGACCCCCCCCCGGACATGTCCGGCCAGGACCTCAATAGTTTGATTTTTGGTCCAGAAAATAGTTTGAAAATTTTTGAAATCTGGGTGCCCAAATTTTTTGCTCCTAAGACCGGCGATTTGTAGGGGGACCCTTTCGAATTTTTTTTTTGGAGAAGGGTAAATTGAACGTTTTTGGCCAAATGAAGCCACTGCGACCATTCCCGGGCCTCGGAAATCAGATTTTGGCCCCTCAAATGCGGTGCCGGTCCGGACAAAAAACGTACGGGGGCCTCGGCGAGAGCGCTCACGGATTGTGGCGGCGCATGGTACAGTTCGGCGCCCACGCGTCTCGCCAGGACAAGATCACTTTCGCAGTTCACCACGCCCGGCGACTAGGGGTCGCGATGCAACGCGAGGTGGGTAAGGCACTGCTCGCACGGGGGCTGCTCCGGGAGTCCCTGTCTGGCCCATCGATGCCTGTCCCGCTGGACGACGTGTCCCACATCTGCCCTGACATCTGGTTCGACCCGCCGGATGCACCACCTCGCGACCCAGTGGTGCCCCCAGTGGCTGACGCAGGAGAGCCGCCGCCGCCTCAGCCACAAGACGTACCTCCCGAGTCTGCCCCCGCTTTCACCCCGGTGGGGATGCCCATGCCCGTCCGGGTACGCCAGGGATGCCCTCTGCCAACCTCCGCCGCCCCGGTGGAGCGCGCCGAGGCCATTGAAGCAGTTGCACAACTCGACAACCTGCGTAAGGCCGCGGTCCCAGAGCCCCTCCCCGCGAGGTGCCAGGCCACGTTGCTGGGAGCGCACTCCCCACCGGCCTTCGCCTTCTCTCGGGGGAACTGCGCCTTTGACGCCCTGTCGTTCCTTGCCCACGGTCTCGACGTGCAGCTCCCGTCCGCGCGGCTCCGTGAGCTGGCGGTGTCGCGGGCGCTACGGGACCAAGACTTACAGGAGCGCGCGGAGCCCACCCCCGTGGTGTGGGCTCAGTGGATGCGGCTGCACAGTGGGGAAGACCTTCGGTCGACGGCTGACTGGACGGCCATAGCGGCTGCGGCTCGGGTCCTCCAGCTGGTGGTGCTGGTCCTCTCTGACAGCGCCTTTCCACAGGTGTTCCTCCCCGCGGGAGGGGCGCTGTTCCGGGGGGCGGTGGCGTTGCTGCACGTCAGACACCTAGGAGCCGACGGACACCCCCGGAACGAGGAGGGGCACTATGAGCCCCTGCTCATCCCGGCAGCCGTGCGGGACTACCTTCTCGCGCTACCAGCCACCCCAGCCTCCACCTCTGCCTCAACCTGCTCGACCGGGGCGGGTGACCTGCAGGTCGTCGTCGACGGGACCCGCTGCACCACAGAAGACTACACGTGTGCTGGGCCCTGCGGTAAGACGGCGGCCACTCGCGCAGAGCACTGGCATTGCTCGTCGTGCTGGCGCCGCGTCTGCAGTGAGTGCGCGGCATCCTCGAGGACCTGCCCAGCGCGCGGCGGCGGCCCCCAGCGCCACGCGGATGCCCCCCAGGCAGCGGGTGGGCAGCCCCCTGCGGCGGCGGCGGCCTCCCACGAAGCGGGTGGCCCTCCCGCCCACAACAACTTGGCGCCAGGTGGTGCTCAGCAGAGTGGTGGCTCACACAACACAGCCCCAGCCCCCTCTGCCGCGCAGCCAGGTGGTGCCCAGCAGAGTGGTGGCTCACACAACACAGCCCCAGCCCCCTCTGCCGCGCAGCCAGGTGGTGCCCAGCAGAGTGGTGGCTCATACAACACAGCCCCAGCCCCCCCTGCCGCCCCGGTGCCGCCAGTGCCGATGCCGCGGCCCCTCCCTGGGCCCTTGCCCCGTCAGCCAACCCAGGCGCCGCCGCAGGACCCCCGGGACACCAAACCACCCTTCCTCGCATCCGCTGCCGCGGCTCGTCGGGAGCAGTCTCTGAAGCAGGCGAAGAAGGTACGCGCCGAGGCCCGCAGCCGGATGTGCGCCCGGATGTCTGTGGACGAGGAGCCTCAGACACCGACCACGGGTGGACAGCAGGCGCAGGCAGTTGCGAATGGCGGCTTCAACAACAACGACCCAGCCCCTTCCGACTGCCGCATGACACACGCGTCCACCACCCCAACCACCCCCACCGAGATGTCGATGGACCCGCGCGCCGAAGACGAAGATCTATTCTCATTCGAGAATGCGCAGCGCGGCGTAGAGCGGAGCAACCGCACTCCCCCACGCGTTCCCCAGTTCCCCCCTCTCCCCTCCAGTGTTGAGCGCCCGCCCAGGGTACGTGACGTGTGAAGTACCGACGCCCCGGCTTGCCGGGGCCTGGGCATTTGTTGATTCTCCCCGACCTCAGGGCCCTGTGAATGCTAGATCTCCCCGGTCCGGCCCTGTTTTTGTCCCGCCAGCACTGAGTCACCTGCAGCTCAACCCCGGCCAGTGCGCGGTGTGTTTGTCCTAGAGAGCAGCAGAGAGAAGCGAGAGTGAGAGGGATTTGAGGCCCCCCGCCCCCAGGTTCCCTGCCCACCTGGTCGCACCCAAGTGCCTCACACCGGTTCTCTCCCCACCCGGTGATCCACCTGACGGATACTTAAAAAAAAAAAAAACAAAAAACAAAAAACCGAAAAAATCGTGAAAAATGGCCCATTTTCCCCAGCCAAAAATGGGCCAAAAATGCCCCCCGGACACCCCCAGAGACATGTCCTAATCCGGGGTGCCAGTAGGGGGGACCTTTCGAATTTTTTTTCGAGGAGAGGTCAATTGAACGTTTTTGGACATCTGAGGCCACTGCGACCATTCCCAGGCCTCGGAAATGAGATTTTTGGCCCTCAAATGGGGTACCGGTCCCCACGAAATTCCGAAAAATTCATGAAAATCGAAAGGTCCCACGCACCAAATTCTGCCCAAAAATCGTCAAAAATGGACATGTCATATGCAGCAATGGGGCACCAATCACTCCCCAAATTTTGCTCAATGATTCCACGGCTAGCCAGATTTTCTGATCAATTACCGTATACGTAAATATTATGGAACGTAAATATTATGGAACGGGCCCATTTTTGGCCGGTCCGTCCCATAATATTTACGTTCCAAAATATTTACAGGGCCAGTTGGGCCACTCGGTGGTGAGGACGGCTTGCGTCAGGAATCGCGCGAAAAGTGCACGAGTAGGTCTCGTCAGGGACTCTGTACGCCGTCCGATCACCTGGTCCAAGTCCCCGAGTCGCAGAAAGCCCTGTAAATATTATGGAACGAAAAAAATCTGGAACGCCAACCCACCAGCGTTCCATAATATTTACGTTCCATAATATTTACGTTCCAAAATATTTACGTATACGGTAGTTTGTTTGAGCATGTTCCTGGCCCTTGTTTGGAAAGTAGATGGCCCCTGGCTGGAGAGGACGGTTGTGCTCGACCGGACGGAGAGAGAACCTTCTCCATATCACTCCACCACTCCACAATGCCAGAAGTGGCAGGAAGGCCGGGTGTTACAGGCCTCAACCAGGGTTCCAAGGCTCTCCACTTCCTGGCTGCGTCAGGGATCACCGGGTACAGCGAGCAGGATTCCCTGTCCTGACACCCCAGCATGTACCACCGGAAGAACCCGAAACAGCAGCCCCCCCTCATGGGGGTTGCAAGAGGCACGGAAATCGTTCAAATCGGACCAAGTCCGAAAATTCGGCACTTTCTTGGGTACAAATTGCGGTCCGAAATTTTCCGATTTTTTGAAAAAAGGCGAATTCTGTAAGGGGGACCTTTTCGAATTTTTTTTTTCGGGCACTTTTTCCACAAGGAAATGTCCGCCCTGTCCGCTACTGTCCACTACCGATTTCAAGGATCCTCCTGGGGGGGCAAATACAAGCATATATGCTTGTATTAAGCGTGCCAGCTCGCATAATGCGGGGCTTTCTGGAAAAATTATAAATGATTATACTGCGAATACAAGCATACTAAAAACCCAATTTTTGTTGACCAGGCTAATACAAGCATACATGCTTGTATTAGCCTGGTAGAAAAATTTATATTTTTGTGGTGGAAAACCCCCCAAAAACCCCAAAAATACCCAATATTTTCTACCAGGCTAATAGAAGCATATATCATGGTATGACAAAGGTCTTAATAAGAAAAGGATCTTTTCACTTCTTTCTTAAGACGTCTTAATGCAGGTGCTGCATTAAATTTCTTAACCCTTTAAGACCGAAGGCTATTTTGAGCCATTTTGTCCCATTTTTCTCCTTGGACACCAATTTGCTTCAATTTTCGTTTTTCTGCCCGACCCTGGCCGTAAATGAACGCGTTTGACTGAAAGATTCCACGATGGCCATTTTTTGTCCCCGAAAAAAATGACTCTTTTTTTGCACGGCCAACAAACAGTGAATTTGAGGGTGAAAAAATGGCAGATTTTCGAAAGCAAAAATTTTTGTGTGCCGGGGCTCCCCAAAAAGTCAGCCGAGGATGACGTTATTGGAAAGAACGAGTCAAATTGCATCGACGAAAAAAAAAGTTCGATCAAAAAGACTGAGTATGAAGCCTCTGAATGGGCACTCCGGTTTTTTGCCTATGTTCAGTACCTATTTCCCTTTGAAACCGTGGGAAAACACCCGAAATTGGGCTTTTCGTCAATCACACGCAGGAAGTCTGTCTCAGACGGCTGCAAGAGCAACTGTTGCGCTTCGCAGCAGTGCTGAACCAGCGAGAGGTGTTCGTGCGCCTTACCGATACCCTGACACCGCCTTGCCACAACCCCCATTATACCCGACCTTCCGCTTCGGCGGCTGCTACAGGCCCTTCGGGGTTTTTTCGCTCAATAACCCTCACCTCCACTTCCGCGGACTAGCTCGACGAGTAGCTCTTACGCACACGAGGCGAGGGATAAGGTGGGAAGAAAGTCTTGCTGACCTAAGGCTGATCCCCTTAGGTTCCATTGATCCTGGCTCACACCTGATGAGGCGCACCAGGGGAGGTTGTAGTGTGTTAGCGCCGAAACACAGCAAGCACCGGGAGACCACCACGTGGCGTCTGCATCTGACGAGCTTGCTCTGATTTTGCTTCAGGATTGTAGCATCCGGCGACACGTTGTCGATCATTAAGGTGTTCGTGTAAAGCTGTGACCCTCCAGCACTGTGGAGCTCGCTCTACTACCACGTGATGCCGCCGCCGATAGGCAGTGTCGTCGACCCTCCCGCGACCAGATGTCGCATAGAGGACGCACCCTTCGGCCCGTAGTGTGACAGACCTATGTGCTGCAACTGCGCACGGAAGAGCGGAAGTCCCTCGAATACGTTACCCCGGGTAGATCCAGTTTAGCTTGGCTCGATCTGGGCAGAACTGGGCAAGGCCCAAAGCCGGTCGAAGATATCACCCATACATTTGACAGGCGAGGAATTGACGATCAGGCACTCCATTGCCTTCAGTTGACACGTGCACCACATCGGGGTGTATCTGGGCGGGTCTTGCTTCCTTAGAAAGGGTCTCGAGTCCCCTTTACCGGATGACTAGGGTCGGGCACAAAGACCCCCGGCAAACCTTGTTGGGGTGTGCACAGAAAGCCAGGGGCCCAGAATGCTGTTTTCACCTGAAAACCCGACCTGGGCCCCGATTCTCCGAGGTGACGGCGGGCCATCGACAGACAGATATCTCGTCGATTTTTGTTGTCTTGAAAAGAACTGTGCAAACCATTTTCATGGTGCCCAGGGTTTGCCAAAAAGACAAAAATGGGTCCCAACAAAATGTGAACCCAAAGTGCACAAGCAATATATTGCGCCTTCGGTCTTAAAGGGTTAAATTAATGACCCCCATTATTTTTAAGAAATGCAGGATTTCTTAAGATTTCTTAATGAAATGATGGACATTATTTCCATATCTCCCAGCATTAAAAATGTCCATCATTCTGGAAAAGATCTTTTAAGATCTTTATTACCGGTCCTGAAACCATTATTACCGGTTTCCTGCAGAAAGTCCATAAGCCAAGAGGTAATAATAAACCACTTTACGAGACTTAAAGGCGATATTATTGACCATTCGGTAATTAAAAAGTTTTTATCAAAACTAGGAAATAAAGCAGTCACAGGAATATAGCCTGGGTTTAGTGACTTCATCCATTATTTACACTCAGCTTTCTTATTACCGCAATATTGAGGGCAATAATGGAAATCTTTATTTCCTGGAAAAAGCGGCTGGGGGCAGGGGCGGTGTGGGGGCGAGGTCCTGGCCAGTTTGCTTGATCCACATTGCTCCTACTCGCTACAACACTTCACAGGGGCTAGAGGGCATCACCTCGGCAGGTTGACGTTCAGATCCACAGTCACCCTGCTCTGGCTTGGCGCTCCCGTCGTCGTCCCCTGTGAAGGCTGGCTTGACATCATGTGCGCGACGTTCCGCTGGTGTGTCGTGGATGCATCAAGGTAGAGCTGCGGCGTCGATTCTCCGCGCCAGCCGAAATGCCTGCGGAGATCCATGGTGGACGCGCCGCCATTGGCCGCTGCCAGCGCGGCGGAGCGTCTCATGCTGTGCCCGGTGTATCCCTCCGGGTCCTTTTCCAGGCACAGCGCAATCTTCCGTGGCAGCCCGTAGAATTGGTTTCGCCCGATGGGCGAAGCGAGGAACGCGCTGCCGGCCTTGTTGATGCGTCTTGCGACAGGCCCCGTCACGAGGTCCGACAGAGAGAGGTGGGCCAGATGGGCCTTGAGGACGTCGTAGAACACAGCTTCTTCGTTCAGCATCTTGGGGACCACAAACGACCGTTCAATCGCGACGCTTCCCTGCTTTGCACCGTAGAACTTCACGCTGATCTGCTCATCTTGGACGGTGATGTTTTCAATCGACAGGTTGCGGAGTTCAACGCAGCGCATCCCACCGAAGAAGGCCAGCACCACAAGCGCACGATCCTGCTTGCTCGCCAGCGACCCGGTGCCCTTGTCCATGTAGTCCTGCAGTTCTTGAAAAGAGAAGGTTTTGGCTTGTTTGGTGGTGTAGCCCTTTGTTTGATTCTTCACGTACTGGTGGAGGCGTGGCATCTTTGTCTTGATCATGTTCCCGTGGACAATCTTGACCTTGAAGTTGATGATGGAGTAGTAGTTCCAGATTGACGATGCGGCAGAACCCCCCTGCAGCTTGGCCTTGAGATAGCCCTTGATGTGCTTCTCGGAGTAGATTGTCTTCATGGAACGAACCCGGGGAGCCTCCTCAGCGACGTACGCCTCGAAGTCAGTCAGTCGATCGGTGTATGCCTTCCTGCTGCGGACTGGCATGAGGTCACCGTCACTTGATGTGCTGCTGCTGCTGTCGCTGTCATGATCGGCGGCGCGGGGCATGATGTGTGTGATGTTGCGTGATCTGTGGAGGTTGTGGCTCTGGTACTACGGAGGCTTTCTGCAGGTAACCGATTATAATGGTTTCAGGACCGTTAACAAACTACCATATAACCGGTCCTAATTGAGTACTTTCTGGATTTCGGGAAATTACGTCCCCTCAGCAAGGTACTCGGGTGTTTTTGTTCCCCTCGGGAAGGCCCTCGGGCTTCGCCCTCGGGCCTTCCCTCGGGGAACAAAACACCCTCGGACCTTGCTTCGGGGACGTAATTACCCTCAATCCATAAAGTACTTTATTATTACCGGTAATAAATAGCTATTTTCAGAATGATGGACATTAAAATGCTAGGCATTAAGAAACACGTCTTAAGAAATCAGTAAGAAATCTTTAAGAAATGGCCCTTTCGGCATTACATTAAGACGTCTTAAGAAATTTCGAGATATCTTAACATTTCTTGCAAGATCTTTGTCATACCATGATATATGCTTCTATTAGCCTGAAAATTTTATTTAAATCCGGATTTTCATAATATGCTTGTATTCGCATGTATGCTTGTATTTGCCCCCCCTCCCCCAGTAATATTATGAGTTATATTTAATATTATGCGTTATTTACTGGAGGGGGGCAAATACAAGCATACATGCTAATACAAGCATACATGCGAATACAAGCATATTATGAAAATCCGGATTTAAATAAAATTTTCAGGCTAATAGAAGCATACATGCTTGTATTAGCCTGGTAGAAAATATTGGGTATTTTTGGGGTTTTCCACCTGATTTTACCCTGAGTTTGGCGGAGTTTGGCGGAGTTGGGCGGTGGGGGACCGTTTAAAATGGAAACCCCCTATGGAACCCCCCTGGGGGGGGGGGTCGTCTTCTGGTCACCCGGTTTGCAAACGTCACGCCGGACCAAACTTGGTGTGGAAGGACCTGTCTGCCCCCACACAGCGTGCAGGATGACGAGACGACCTGGGTGACTGTGTAGAATGAGCATGGACATGGGTGACTGTATGGAACCGTGGGGTGGGTGGGTGGGTGCACGACGCGGTCTCCACCTTTCCGGGTACCCGGGAGGTCCCGGTTACCGGCCCGGGTACCCGGCGGATACCCGGGTACCCGGGCCGGATACCCAGCCGGGTACCCGGCCGGATACCCCGGGTAGTTGGCCGCCCACCCACGATGGGAGGAAAAAAGAGTGAACGGGCAGCATGCCGTTCCTCTTTTTCCCCCCGTGAGGGTGGGCCCCCCCCTGCCAGGCAAGGTGAAAAAATGAAGAAACGGGCAGCATGCCGTTCTACATTTTCCCTTGCAAGGCAGGGAGGGCGCCCCCCATGCCAGACAGCAGCCACCCCTGCAGGGGCAACAACTGACGGGCATGGGGGAACGAGGTGGGTCTGGACCCGACACCGCCACCACACGCGCAGTGCACCTTTCGGATACACTGTCGTGAGTGGGGTGTGGGCAGTTCCCCTATCCTGTGAGCTCCTTTCGGACGAAGAGGTGCAGCGGTTATCTGCAACCTTCGTCCTGGACTTGCCTCGGGGGGAACGCCACGGTTTACCGCGGGTCCCGACGAGGGCACTCAGGCAGGATCTTCACGCCACCCCGCACCGAGGTCCCTTCTCACGCGGCGTGTCTCCCAGGTTCATGGCGGCGTCATCAGGTCAGGCTTTGTAGTCTCTACACCATCAGTAGTAAGGGAAATCCTAAAACCATACATGGAATCCACCTTTTGGGCCGCTGGTGTACGAGGCTTGTTCCTCCTTGAATCATGTTTGCTGTGTCAGGCAATATCAATACAGCCGCTGAAAGAAGTCGAGGTGTTGTGGATCTGCTGCTCACAGGAAGGATTCAGGGTGGATCACAAGACTGACCAGTGACCACCCTCTTTCCTTTGTCAAGTACCCTGTAAAACATCAGAACACCAAGTATCTTTCAACACTACATGTTCAAGAGTGGAATCAGTGGAATCGGAAGGGGTCACCTACCACACGGACACAGTTCCCGCGACTAATAAATGCCGAGAGTTCCGGTGTCCGACCACCTGGTATTACTTGGCTCCATCCACCCAGTCATTACGAGGGGGCGTCCCTTGAAGCCAGTTCCGCAGAACTCAGACCCCCTGCCCGGTGTGAGGCGCTTGAGTCATCCAGGTGGGCAGGGAACCTGGGGGGCGGGGGGCCTCAAAACCATACTCCCTCTTCCACAGCGACAAGTTCCACAACCCGCGACTATTCCCGACATGCGTGTCACATTCGTGACACGTGAAAACCCTGCTAAACTCACTTGGACCCCAAATACCTACCACCCCCCGTGTATATGTCACCCCCCAAAAGGGGTGTGTTTATGTCACCCCCAAGCGGCCCTGGCGGGGGGTGACATACACTAACCTACCACCCCCCGTGTATATGTCACCCCCTAAAAGGTGTGTTCATGTCACCCCCCTCTCGATTTTTGCACCTGGGGGGGGTGACATATACACGGGGGTGGTAGGTAGCCGAAATTTTGAGAAACCCCCAGTACCATACCCCCCCCCCCCCCGCCCCCCAAGGGCGGAAAACAGGCATGTCGCTAAGCGTCGACCGTCGACCCAGTGATTTTGGGTTTCCCCCCCCATAAAAAAGCGTCGACCCAGCGTCGACCCAGTGGACTGGGTTGACGCTTGGTCGAGGCTTGGAGCGTCGACCTAGTGGAACTGGGTTGCCATTCAAGCCTGGACCAAGCGTCAACCCATTTATTACACTGGGTCGACGCTAACCTAGCGTTGGCCCGGTTACACTGGGTCGACGCTCACCAAGCGTCGACCAAGCGTCAACCCACTTTCACTGGGTCGACGTCGAAGAGAGTATGGTTTTGCAGGAACAGATGCTCACTACCGTGGCCTCCGGCGGCTGGGGGGCTCCGCCCCCCAGACCCCCCTGTGGCGTATGTCTCGTACTCAAGTCATTCGATTCCCACCGGGTCAGGGAATCCACCCACTCCAGTAGCCTCAGGAGGACGCAGCCAACTCACACAGAATCTGTACGCCCACAGTGAACAGATGCTCACTACCGTGGCCTCCGGCGGCTGGGGGGCCCTGCCCCCCAGACCCCCCATCTCGCGTGCCCGTCTAGTAACCAAGTCCTTGCGCTTTGACGGCCGTGACATATCAGGGGGCAGCGTCGAAATCATGGTCCCGAAAGCCATTTTTTGGTTTCCTCCGGCACCCGACGGCGCGAGCGGGAGAGGAACCACGGAAGGAACCCAGCGCCTCACACCGTGCCCACCTCGTGGTCCACCGATGGGAAAATTTGGCAACAACACGAGCGCGCGCGAAGCGCGCGCGAGAAAAATTGACCCCTAGTGTTTTCCCCCCTGATCCCCCCCCCCCCCCCAAAACAGGAGCGTCAACCCACCAAATCTCCAAAATCGAAAAGTTAGCGACAGGCCTGGGCGGAAAAGGTAGTATCCGCCACTTTTGGAGCTAATTTTGGCCCGAGTTTGGCGGAGTTGGGCGTTGGTGTGGCGGCGTTCGGCGGAACCCGTTTTTGGCCAAATCAGGTGGGTTTTTGGGGGTTTTCCACCACAAAATAGCAATTTTTTCTACCACAAGCATATATGCTTGTATTAGCCTGGTCAACAAAAATTGGGTTTTTAGTATGCTTGTATTCGCAGTATAACCGAACACAACGTGTGATGCCTCAGCACCAGTAATGATATGTTATGTGAGAATATGCAGGAGCCTCTATATAAAGCATGGCTTCCCTGCGTGCCTCGAACAGGACTTCTTTGGGCACATACAAACCACATCATGTCAAAACGATTACTCAGGCCTCTCCCTTACCCCACAAGGTGGTAACCTCCTGTTTTTCTTCGACAACCTGTCACCAACAGATACAGGGAAGGTATCACTTATGCCACGCTGTTTCACGTGGAAGGCCATCACATACGAGTTGATCTTCCAAATTGTCCCGCAAGCTGCCGAAGATCCCACAAGAAACCATGTGTACTCTCAACTCTTCACGGCTGCAGGCATTTGGGATCTGGACAACAACTCAGTGACCCTCAAGGACTCGGAGGATATCCGAGAACATGGCTTCCTTTTTCTCTACCGGCGGAAGACTACCGACACCACAAGCGCAACTTTGGTTCGTGAAACATCCCCACCGCCCACACATCCAAAAATAAATACACACCTCTCTCCAGCACAAAACGTGGTTTCTGTGTCTGACTACCTCACCACACAACAACAACAGAAAGAGATCCAGACACCAGGGTCTCCAACAGAGCCAAACTCACCCCCTTTTGTGCAAGCCACCACATCCCCTACGACGAACATATCTTCAACTCTTGCCCCCACGAACACCACTTCTGGCGGGGCAGATGATCTATACGATACGTTCCAAAATGCCACGCCCAAACAAACGTCGCGTGCCAGTTCCGAGCATGCCACCGTGGTTCAACACACAGACACGACTAGTCATGCCAACCACATCAACCACAACGACACCAACCCCCCACCTCCCACTAATGGAACTGCTGAAAAAGCCACCCCCTATGCTTGCTCCAAATGTGGAACCACTGTCACACAAAAGGGTAAGCCCTTTACTTCGGAGCACGGCGTGCTCGTCCACCAAGCAACGTGTCGTAGAAGAAAATCACGTCTTGGCATCTCAATGCAAACCCCTGGCTTGGCTGAATCACTCGACAATACGGCACCCCTACACCTTTCACAGATACCAGTCCCTGTGTTGTCTACAAGCGCCAACAAACACCGTTTCGTATGCCATATTTGCGGGGCTACTACAAACAGTTTATGCGTGCCCTTCAAAAACCTCTGGTCTCTGAAGATGCATGTACGGACTCATGGACCAGCCCTGCCCGATACGGAGATGCCGGATGATACATCTACAGAAGAAGATGATAACCCCGCACCACACAAAAGATCCAGACAGACGGACAACATGTCGACGGATCAATCGGAACCCGAGTCCGATTACAACTAGCCACCAGACGGTAGTTATACCTTTCATAAACTCACGTTGTATCATGCCCCCAACCCCTTTTTTCCTTCCGGTATGCGGGATTAACACGATCCTCAGGGAACCAGCGACCCTGCCATGCATAGCTGACGGCGTAATGGCGTGCTTCTGTGCCCCCAAAGATTATACTTTGGCTATGCACTTAGTCACCATACGCTCAAACCCCCCCCCCCCCCTGGACACCGTCTCCCCTGCCGCACTCCTAGACGCAATGTCCGATCCGGGAGGCATTTCATATGCTTCCCGTGGCCCGTGGAGTCGTGCTCCGATCCACACCTTCTTTTTCTTTTTTTATTCTTTTCTTTACTGGTTTCTCTCCTCCTTTTAATCATCACTTTTCTTTTTTCTTTTTCTCTAAAATCCACCCCCCTACCCCACCGCCCCTTTCATCTTTTGCCCTCTATCTGTCCCCACCCCTGACGCTGTGCATCTTGCCGATACCCACCTGATGAAAGGTACACCTCGTACCGGGCTGCCCCGGCATGTGTTCCGCGTCCTTATGGTACGGTCGTGGGTTGGCAGCCGAAACTGCTACCATAAGCAATTTTTTTGCGCCCCCCCCCCCCCTGAACGTTCCTATGAACGTTCCTCTTTTAACGAACAAGCTGACATGCAAATGGAATGACTGAAGACATCACTGCGGTCACATAGGCTACATGAACCTGACTACAATGATGACACCAGTTACGCACATTTCCACAGATGAGTGCCTTGACGTTTGATCATGAGAACCAAAGAACGTTTTTGCATACCATTCAGTAAACTTGTTTAAGCACCTTCGGTGCGACTAGGGAGTCAAGGGAGGACTAGAGAAGACGACTTCCCTGTGCGTATTTGTTTTTCTACCACTTGCAACAACAGTTTTCTTGCAAGGTTGGAAGGGGGGCGAACGGAACAAACACCACCCTTCATCAGGCCAACGAGTGGTGTTTTGCTCCCTGCCTTCGCCCCTCCGTACGTCAGCTTTTGCACTGAACGGTGCCTAATGCAACGGAAAAGCGGTGGCTGAGTTACCCCCATCTCCCACGAGACGCGTTTTTGATATTGATGTTTTGTGTCTTATGTCCGACCGAAGACTCCCATCACAGCCTAATTGCCCACACAGTACAACAACACAACACAGGCCGGAAAAAACACTGGATTTCAGACACAACCTGCATAACGAGTGAAGGGTGATCATTCTTGTGCTCCCTTCAAATTCGATTTCACTACCCCCCCCTATTTCACCTTTCCCAGATCATCGCATATTTCTTCCCCCCCCCCTTCTTTCCTCTTCACTTCTATTGTCTTTCTATATTCAACACGTCTCTCTCTCTCTCTCTCTCTCTCTCTCTCTCTCTCTCTCTCTCTCTCTCTCTCTCTCTCTCTCTCTCTCTCTCTCTCTCTCTCTCTCTCTCTCTCTCTCTCTCTCTCTCTCTCTCTCTCTCTCTCTCTCTCTCTCTCTCTCTCTCTCTCTCTCTCTCTCTCTCTCTCTCTCTCTCTCTCTCTCTCTCTCTCTCTCTCTCTCTCTCTCTTCCCCACTCCCTGCCCACGTGGCAATCCATCCACGTGGTGTTCATGCTGGGGTTATACTGCAGGGCGTTGAGCAGGATTTGAAAAAATAGCAAGCGCCGTGCAGCCCGTTGCCAGGGTGTTCCCCACAGGGCTGTTGTGTGGCTGTCGGTGGGGGGGGGGGGGTGGAGCAGGTGGAGCGGTGGCAGGGTTCCCTCTGCACGTTACGCTCTCGAGGGGCCGAGGCGGAGGAGGGGGGGAGTTACGTCCCTCCATCTCCGAGTGAGAGGCTGTTCTGCACTGTGTGTCTCAAAACCGCGTCAAGCTTGGCACCTGAGCTGTGTGCCGGAGTGAGCAGACCGGTTCATTGTCCCCCACCTGAGTGCGAAAGCATCCCACTGTCACTTCTTTCTCGCCGGTCCTTTCAATGAGTGAGTGAGTGTGTTCACGCGTGTCTGCACACCGTAGTGCGGGCACCCCTCCAGCCACCCCCAGGACAGGTGGGTTCCGCTGTTGGCTGCAGTGCGGAACGCCGAGCCCCAGTCTATGGCATGATGCGTTCGCTACCGGCACACAGCTGGGGCGGATAAACCCATCTGGGTGGTGGCTGTTAAGGACGGGGGTGGTTGGAGGGGGGTGGCGGGGGGGGACCCCATGATCCCGCAGAGGTGGCCACAGCTCAACGCGCCGAGCAGCACTCATCCGCACCCGCACCACCACGACCACAGTCCACAAAACCACGGCTACTCCGTGGAAGATCCTGCGTTTTTTTTAGTGAGTTTTCCCCTCCTTTTTTTTGAGGAAATAAGCCGATTACCGTGACTCGCAAAAAGGCAAGGTTTTGCTGGGTTCGGCTGAGCCCCTCCACAAAAGGTTCGTGACGTTTGCCTTCAGTCTCGACAATCGAACCCCCCCTTCGGCCCCCTCACTCCCCCCTCTTCTTCGGAATGCCGGTTTGTACCTCCTGATCTTTCAATGCGCTCTCCCTCCCCCCCCTCTCTCTCTTTCTTTCAAAAATAATGTTCGTTTGTTATTCGTCGCGCGAAGCCTGTGCTCAAAGAAATAAAGAAAAATAACGAAATCGTGAAATCGTGAAAAATCCACCTCCGCTCCCCTACGGCCCCACCCCACGGCAGGCAAATTGCCCTGCGAACTCGCCTGATTTGCCCCGATTTTGTCAAAATAATCCAGGGGGGAGGGGAGTGGAGGTGAAAAGGAAAAGGGAGAAGGAGAGAGAGAGAGAGAGAGAAAGATCCTGAGGGATTTGGCTGTCGCCACCCCGACAGACCAGCGTTTCTGCAAAGCGGGTGTGCAAAACAGTCTCACCGAACTCACACTCACGCACACAACTCTTGCCCTTGTCTTATCGTATTGCGGCCCCCTGTGCTGGTTTCGGAGTTACCCGGGCTTTTAACTGCGCCTATGTTGGGCTGACCCCAAGACTGTGGCTGTGGGTGCAGCTGCCCCCGCCCCAACGCAGCCACTGTCTCCTGCACTGTTCAGCTCAGCAAAAAAACAAACAAATGAATGAATGAGTCGATTCAAACGAAGGGTACAGCACCATCTTTTTCGCCTTTTTCTCCAACCCCCCACCCACCCCCACCCCCTCCGCTGCTGTGCCCGAGGCCAAAGCCGATGTCTATTCCTTTGCCGCTGTATCATTTTTTTGACAGTTTCGGCAGAGCCAAAAAAAGTACTCAAAAAACATATCAAAGAGCCCTCTTCACCGCGCTGGGAGACCCCCGGGAGGAGCCACCATGGTATGCGGGGATGTGAATCCCTCAGGGAGCAGCGCCCCTGCCACAAGCAGAGCTGGATGGTATGGCTCGATGTAAAGTTGGAAAAAAGGAGGCCAAGAACCGCTCCGGAATTGATCACCCGGAGTCCTTAGATCCTGTGAGTACGCTGACGAGTTGCAACACAGGGGAGGGATCCGTACGGAAGGCAACGAAATTGGTTCTGACCTATCCTCCAACTGAGCTGAAGTATCCTCATCCCCCTACCCCAGTACTCCTCTTCAAGTAAGTATGTTTACTTTTCCTTTGAGTAAGAAGCATCTTGCGCCTTTCTCCGCGAGGTCATCCACATTTGTTGACGGACAGAGCTTGACCCGGACAAAACAGAACAGTGCACACTAAGGGATGGGCCGAGTGAGTGCGTGACATGGGAATGGTGCCCCGCCGTGGTCGCCCCAGGCCTGACGCGGCCCGAGTGCTATCATCTACAGCATAAGTGCCCTACAGAGGACTTGAACCTCACCGTGTGTGTTGCCCGCCCTCAAGGGGCGGCAGATTGCAAAACAAAATGACCACCATCGACAACAAAACAAAAAAGCACAATACACCGGAGCGCATTAAAAAAAAACCCCCCTTTCCGAATATTGCACACGCCCTCCAGGCAGGCCACGAGGCTGTGAGGCTGCGTTCGGCATTCGATGATGCCCTGCACTTCCTCGGACCTGCCTGGAGCTCGGTGGGGGGACAGCGCAGCAGGTTCTACCCTTTTTTTTTTGATATGCTTCTATGTTGGCTCGGGCATCCCACCCTACAACCCACGCAAACACTGGGGACACCGGGAACAGAGCGGTGGGGGAGGGGGTAGGTGTGCGAGGAAGGGGAAAGGGAAGGCGGTGCGAAGGGGCTTGCATCTGGTTCCCACGAGTTGCCTCGATGTTGAAGTAACCCCAATTGCCTTGCGGAGAGAAAGAGAGAGAGAGGGGGCAGAGGGTAGCTCTGAGCCCAGCGTTTTCGGGCCGCATCCGATATTGTGACCACGTGTTGTGGTGGATGGGGGTGGTCGGGTGTGCGTTGCAGTATGAGTGTGCGCGTGCGATACGATAGGTTCCACTGCAATGCAGTGGGGCCCCACTCTCCACAAGTTCGTGCTGCCATCCGACGTTGCTGAGCGTCAGAAGAACGGCGTATTTTTTTTGCCTGTCGGAAGACACGAGTTGCCCCCTCCCCTTCCCTCCTACCTCCGACCTCCTACCCCGCAGCATTTTTGGCACACACCCCCACCCCCCCCCCCTCTCTCTGCATGCGCATTCTCCTCGAGATTTAGTTTATTTGCACCGCCACGATCGTCACACCCCCCTCCCCTACCCCCCGGCGTCCAGAGCCCCCTTCTGCCGGTTGCTGATGGCGATTAGATCACGGAAGGACTGTCCGGGGCAGTGTGAAGGATGTGCCTCCAAAGAAGCCTCGCACGCATTGCATCGACTGAAACAGCTTGCAGGAGTGTGCCCCCGTATGGGCCGGAGGTGTGCGCCATCCAGGCACAGTATCCCGTTCTGTGTGCCTCAAGGGACATTCCCGAGACACAGAAAGGCCTTCGCGAAGCGGCCCTCCACATCAGCAGCCACGCCTGTGCTTCTGCTCCGATCAAGCTTGCTTGTGATTTTGTCGACGCCCCCCAAAAAAAGGGGGGGGGGGACAAGCTTATTAACAAGAGGCTGCTGAATTGCCTTCACTCCCTCCCTCCCGACAACCACACCGCACACCCTCCCCTCGCCTATACCACCGCATCCCCCACACAGGCAGGCTCATCTCCCCACCCCTTCACAGGAGTCTTATCGGGGGAGGGGGGGTGGTGGGGGAATAAACCACGAATGCTCTGAGATCTCCCCACACACACGCCCGTGCGCCTTCGCACCCCCCCCCCCCAGAGTGAACTTTGCAAGAAGGTGCTGAGAGACTTACTTTTCCATTCACTCTCGACGATCAAAACCCCCCAGAGTGAAGCGAGATCATTCTTGTGCTCTCCCTTCTGCTTCTATTTCACTACCCCCCCCCCCCCCACTTCCCCTGGCCTCTGCTGCATGCTTTAGCTTCTGGGGGCCTTCGCGGCGCAACCCCGAGCGTACCGTAGCCTACCGCCCCTCCTCACGGCACACCCACCACCCACCACCCCCCCGGGTGAGGGCCGTGCTGTGCCATGTTCACAACTCCGACACAGGTCGTCCCGGCAGAGGGGCACACGCCCCCAGGCGTCCTGCACGACGGAGTGGAAAGGGTTGTTGGGGCAGAGCGGCCGTTGGACAACCGCAGCATCACATATGAGGTCATTCCGTGGTGGCTCCACATGTGGGGCGTGCAGACTGTGATGGCGCTGCTGTGCCTCTTCTGCATCCTGGCCACGGCGGTGTCGGCGGAGGTGATGGGGACCCTCGCATGTGACAGTGCCTTGGAAGACACCCGGGCTACCATGGATACATCCCTCGCGGTGACGAATACAGTCGCAGAGAGCTCCCTGGGGAAGGTGTCCTCCAGCCTGATGTCCCTCGTTGCAAGCAGTGTGCTGCATGCGCTGGATAAACACCTCCAAGCTGCGCTGCAGGATTCAGACAGGATACGCACCTTCATCAACCATGAGGTACCCCCTGATGTTCCCAAGACCTCAGAGGCGTTCCTCGCGCTGGCGAATCGGAGGATGTGGGCGATGTGCAGCTCGCTCCGCCCGCAGTCTCCTATCATCGCGATCTGGATTGCCGCCGGTGAGTACTCCTCCGCGCTTGTCATATCAAAGCAGTACAACGCAGATCTTGCCGGGTTTGAGGGTAAAGAGCTAACCAATATCTACCTGAAGCCTGGGTTTGGAGTGTATGCCGCTATCGAGCCTGTGTCAGGGCTTCCCATTATCGGCGTGAATGGGTCTCCGACAATCCCATGGAAGACGGGAACCGCAGATCTGGAGTTCATCGAGCTTGCCAGATCTGGGCTGATCGATATGTCAGAGACTGTCTTCCCGACGGTGTCGCAGATTGGGAGCTTCCTGGGGTACGGCATAACTTCACGTTACCCCGACACGTCGGGCTCTGCGGCGCAGGTCGAATCTGCTGTATTCTTCGGGCTGAAGGAGATCAAGGCGCTGCTGTCTGAGGTCACAAGCTCCGCCACGGCGGTTGAAAATGGGGTGATGCGTGCCTTCACCTGCATTGCGTCAACCTGGCTGGCACGCCGGGGGCGGGAGAGGGACCCTGAGTCCAACTGGCAGGCGGACGAGCAGGCAGGGACCCTGACGGGCGTATCGCATGGGGAGTCTGACGAGGCCTACTTCGGGGTGGATAACATGTTCCTCTTCGAGAGGGTGATCTACCGCACCCGTGCCGACGTGAATGCGACTGATGACTATATCAGAGCGGTGGCGGTGGCAGTTGACGGATCTTACGAGTCCTTCTCCCGTAAGCCGCGTGCCTTGGAGGTGATGGTTGATCACAATATCTCAGGCGAAATCCAGCAAATCAAAGAGACACATTTTGTCAGCTGTGACAGGCTGACGTACCCCCAGCACGGCCTGGATTGGTGGATCACGGTGTCGATCGATGCGGAGTCTGTGCTGCGGGATGTGCGGGCGGAGAGGGAGGTTGTGCAGCAGGAAATCGCCTTGGAGAAGCAGGTGGTCGTGGTGGATATCCAGCATCAGGCGTTTCTGTCGCGTTCCATCATCGGGGGTATTGCGGTGGGGCTGGTGGTGCTGAGTGCCGTCACGTCGTTCATCATCCTGCGCCCCATCAAGGCGCTGCAGCAGAAGATGGAGCTGGTGGCGGGCATGCAGCTGGACAACATGGAGACGGAGAGCACGTCCACCTTCTACGAGCTGCGCCGCATGCAGTGCGACTTCCGCAAGATGGTGCACAACCTGCTGGAGTTCCGTGCCTACGTCCCCTCCTCCGTGCTGGAGAGCAACGGCTACAGCGGGGAAGGGGGGTGCCAGGTCGTGGAACCCCCGACAGGGAAGGTTGCGATTGTCTTCACCGACATCAAGGGGTCGACGAACCTGTGGAAGCTGAGCCCGGGGGACATGAACGTGGCGATGGAGGTACACAACGAGGTTATCCGCGAGGCCTGTGTGGAGCACAGCGGGTACGAGGTGAAGACCATCGGGGACTCCTTCATGGTGTCCTTCAGCTGCCCCGTCGATGCGGCGCGCTTTGCCCTTGATGTGCAGACAAATCTGGCGAAGCGGGTGTGGCCTTCAGGTCTGGAGCTGCCACCCGCAGGACTTGTGGTGCGCATCGGTGTGAACTACGGGCAGACTATCGCAGAAGAGAACCCGGTGACAGGGCGTGTGGACTACCGCGGCGGCACGGTGAACCTCGCATCGCGTGTGGAGGGGAAGGCCAGGCCGGGCACCGTGTGCATCACCTTTGACATGTACATGGCTCTCAGGTCTGAGACGGACAAGCTGGGGGACGTCATCTTCCGCAGCTCAGGGATGCACGAGATCAGGGGGCTTGGGGGTGGGTACGAGCTGTTCCTGATGGTGCCTGCACATCACAGCCACCGCTTGGCCGACCGCACCACTGACACAAGCGCACCCACGTTTTCGCGGGAGGTTCGTGAGTCTGATACCGCGTCCGAGTCCTCCAGCAAGCGAGTAGATGGGCGTGTGGCGAAGGGGACGGCACTCCAGATGCAGAAGGCAACTAGCACAGTTGCCGTGTGCCGACTGGTATGCAGCTGTGAGGTGTCTTGGTTTACACGACTGACTTCTGTGATCATGTCTTGCAACATTGACAAGTGGATGTGAACGATCACTACGCCCTTTGCAGCAGTTACACCACCTCCCTCCCACACAGGTCCACGACGGGCGTGACAATGTGTTGTTCGACAACTGCAACATCATGGTGCGTGCTGCGGTGGAGGCAGCACAAGCCACAGACGGTGTGATAAGCAACGTCACAGGGTGCTCGCTGTCCGTGCTGTGGAACGCATCGAAACGGTGCGTGATGCACACAACAGCTGCCCTCAGCTTCGCCTCTGAGATGAAGAAGCTGCAGCGCATCATGCAGGTGGGTTTGGCCACAGGGCTGGTGCAACATGGCAACGTCGGAACACGCACCAGCCGTTTCGCCACCACGTTTGGGGTGCCACTCGACGCGGCAGAAGCGATGACAGAGCACGCACAGCGCCTCGGGGTGTACTGCCTGCACGCCGACTGCTCCCACGACAAACGCCTCCAGGCAGACGTGACTGTGCGCTCCTGCCTCCGCCTTGTCGATGCGTGGCTTGACGAGCGCCACGAACGTCCCATCCACATCTACGAGGTACACCTCGACAGCCTCGAGCGTGCCATACAGGCCTGGTTCCTCCAAGCCGACCCAGGGCACTCAGGACTGGAACGCCAGAGCAGCATTGTGCAGGCAGCCATGCGTGGGGTGGAAGGCCTTGAACGACTACACGAGCTGGCCGAAGGCCGTCCAGATGACGCTGTGCTTCAGCGTGTCGTCGTCCTCATGGCCGCCGCACAGTCCGTGACGGGGTACCGCTGTCCTGTGCGTTTCACCCGATACGTCGAGTGGCACACATCAGGACCCACTGTGCCCATCTGATCACACTGCACTCAGATTGTCCCCTGACCCCTGCCCTCGTCTGCGCAGGGTTGTACTGTACTCGAGTCCAGAGCTTAGGTCATCCCTTACAACTGCAGGGCATGCCGTGCCAGATGTCATGGCAGAAAGCCCACATGTGTGTTTTGTTGAGCTATTTTCGCCGTTCAGAATCATCCAATTAGCTACTTGCGACCCTCCGTCACGCTGCCTTGAGAGGCTGGGCCAGCGTGCCTCCCACTTCCCACCTCCACCCCCCCGCAACGACTCTTCGTGATTTGCTCATTCCAAAATCGTCATTCTTTTACTTTCTTTCCGCTCTTCGTCACGAAAGAACCACACTCTCTGAAAGAGACGTTCCTTTGGAGACACGACGTACCTCATCCCGCACCTCTTAAGGCCCTGCCTACCACAAGGCCTCGGGCACGCTGCCCGTATAAGGGGTGAAGGGTGAAGTGTCGACTCTGCAACTTATTGTTTTCTGCTCTGCTGCCCGCTCCCACCTCCAAACACCCCCTCCCCTTCGGGTGGTCTCATGTCACGCTCGAAAGGAAATCACGACAAAGCGTGTGGCTGGGATCATTGCTCCAAAGCAGCCTTCTTTGTTGTTGCTGCAGACGAGTGAGAGGAGTTGGCTGGATCACGAGTCAAGACACACCAGGGCAGTGTTCCTCAGTGTGCTGACTGAACAATAGGCTGACACAAGGCGAGGATACATGGCGCAGTGGTCGGGAGATTCCGACTAGTTGGCCCATTTGTCGGAACTTTAGTCGGCTGCGCAGTCGGCGAGTCGGGACGCCGACCACTGCATCGTGCAGCGAAGATCGCCCCTCCCCCCAATGTGTTGCGAGAAGGTGTTGGGAGTTCTGCTTTTGCTTTCGCTCTCGACAATCAAATCCCCCACCCCCCAATGTCTTGTCACACTGTATCTCAGACGTAACCTAACCTGCATAACGGGTGAAGGGAGATCATTCATGCGCCTCCTTCTGCTTCTATTTCACTACCCCCCCCCCCCCAATGTGCTGGCAGAGCAGCATGTGGCTTGATTTTCCATTTACTCACGACGATCAAACCCCTCGCAATGTGTTGGGAGAATTGCTTTTACCTTCACCCTCGACAAACCCACTCACCCCCTGCAATGCCCAGCTCCTTCCCAGCGGTCTGACATGCTGCCTGCGTGTCGCAGCAAGTCTCTCCCCCCCCCCCCCTAGGGGGGGTCATACACGGTGGGATCTTGTAAATTTTACATGTATAACTACAAGTATATACATGTATTATACATGTATAATACTTGCATGTCAACTATTATACATGTATAATACATGTATATGCCTGAAATATACATGTAAAATACATGTATATCAAGTAAAAATACAAGTATAATACTTGCATGTCAACTATTATACATGTATTTTTACTTGATATACATGTATTTTACATGTATATTTCAGGCATTTACATGTATTTTACATGTATAATACTTGTCATGCAAGTATTATACATGTAAAATACTTGCATGACAAGTAAAATACATGTATAATACTTGCATGACAAGTAAAATACTTGCATGCAAGTAAAATACATGTATTTTACTTGCATGCAAGTATTTTACTTGTCATGCAAGTACTTTACATGTATAATACTTGCATGACAAGTATTATACATGTAAAATACATGTAAATGCCTGAAATATACATGTAAAATACATGTATATCAAGTAAAAATACATGTATAATAGTTGACATGCAAGTATTATACTTGTATTTTTACTTGATATACATGTATTTTACATGTATATTTCAGGCATATACATGTATTATACATGTATAATAGTTGACATGCAAGTATTATACATGTATAATACATGTATTATACTTGTAGTTATACATGTAAAATTTACAAGATCCCACCGTGTAAGCCCCCCTAAAAACGTACGAAAACCAAAATTTTCAACATACCATCAGAACCGCCCTAATACCTGATCTGACCCGAAAATCCGACCCATACCCCCCCGGAAACTGTCTGGGGCCCACTTGTGACACCTGATACGCACTTTTGTGATGATTTTTTGGGGTCCTAAAAAATGTACCTCAGTTTCGTACCTTGCCTTTGTACCTGAACCACTCCCGACCGCATTATTTCGTTCTTTGCCTTTTCTGCGGTGGTTCTGGCTCAGGTGGCACGCATGTTGCCTTCCCCAGTGCCTCGGCAAGGTCTTTCTTGACCTGATTAGTGGGAATGTTGTGTTGTTGCGTCAGCAGAATGAGTTCAGCCACCTTCTGGGTGTAGTACTTCGATCGCATATGGGTCATTGTGAGTACTTCGTACGCCTGGGAGGCTGCATCGGCATTAGTAGGCAGCGTTGTAGATGCTTTTGCTTCGTCGATCTTAGCCTGTGAAGGCACGATTGGGATATTGTACGCCCTGAGAGCCGAAGTGGTTATGATTGTGCTGTGTAATTTGCGCCCCGCAGGATATGCACACCACGCAGTCTCGACAACACGTATGAGAGTGTACCATGTGGGGACTCAACAAGGTCATTGGATCGGCATCTGCCTGCCGACTCAGCCCCCACACAGTGCGACCGCAAGGTCGCCAGGGATGTCTCAACGCCAGGGGAATACCCTCCCCTGGCGTTGTACAACCCTACTCTCAACCCTCGGGTCCTCTCCTGGAGGCGGTGGTGGCGGGCCCGCAACGCTTCGTACTTCCGGTACAGACTGAGGTAGTCTGCCCGGCTGACCCGCTCATTGCTTCCTAGATCATCTGCTGCTCTGGAGCTGCCATCACTCTCACTGCCCGTATCAGTTGGTGTGGGGGTAGGAGCAGGACGAGTGGGAGGAGTAGGAGTGCAGGTGACATCTTTCTTGGCTAGCAAGGAACGCCGCTTTTCCCGCACGTGCGTGCAGTTGATGCACCACTGCATATATCTGTCGTCACCACGTCCCACTCGCTCTCCTACGTACCCAGCCCGACGGAGCGCCCGAAATAATGTCGCCTCACGGATGTCGTGTGCCGTTTTCTTTTTACGCAGGTCTGCCACAACGCTCTCTGCCGAGACCCCGCACATCTCCCGTTTGGCGAGCGTCTTTCGAGCAAGGTACTCCTCTGCAGCAGCATCTGACACCTCTGCGAGGCCCTGGGCACGCGGCATGTGTTGCTCGGCGTGCTGAGTGAGCGTAGTGACACCCTTCCCTTGCAAAGAACGAAATAATGCGGTCGGGAGTGGTTCAGGTACAAAGGCAAGGTACGAAACTGAGGTACATTTTTTAGGACCCCAAAAAATCATCACAAAAGTGCGTATCAGGTGTCACAAGTGGGCCCCAGACAGTTTCCGGGGGGGTATGGGTCGGATTTTCGGGTCAGATCAGGTATTAGGGCGGCTCTGATGGTATGTCGAAAATTTTGGTTTTGTACGGGCTTATGACCCCCCTGGCTCGTCTGGGTGGCCTGGGTGGTGATGATGGTATCTTGGGGTATCTTGGCCTGGGTGATGATGAGGGTACGGTATCTTGGAGACTGCCTTGTGGGTTGTGCAAGGGTTGGGGGCTGGGGCGAAAATTTGCCTGGCAGAAAAGTGATCAGCTTCATGAAGTAGGTTGCTCCGTCAAACTGACACAGTTTGTCAGAGTCAAGATCCCTCGAACAATGAAAATCCACGAGAACAGCCGTCGCACATGCACTTGAGGCCCATCACCAACTAGGAATTGTAAATGGAAAGTAATGGGGGGTGGGTCTGTGCAGGGAAGATAGCTCGGCGTGAAAAATAACCTGATGCCATGCAAGGTACTCCCCTAGTTTTCAATGGAAATTGGCCCATATCAACAGGAAATGGCTGGAACACCCGTCGTTTCAGCAGGTTCACCCGTCGTGCCGACGGGTGGCACCCGTCGACTCGACGGGTCCACCCGTCGAGTCGACGGGTGCCGCCTGTCGAGTTTTCACCCGTCGTCCCGACTAGTCGACCCCACCCGTCACTGCCCGACTAGTCCGTGGTGTATGACCCCCCCTACCCCCCCCCCCCCCCCCCTCTTTCTTTTGCTACACACCCTCCCATTGTACATTGATCTGCCTTGTACAACATATCTGGTGTGGTGACTACAAAAAGGACTAACATTGCAAGAAGGTGCTGGGAGATTTACTTTTCCATTCACTCTCGACGATCAAAAAAAACCCCCCCCCTCTCTTTCCGTGGATCACAAACAAACAAATGTATGCGGCGAAGCTTGTCTACCGTTGAAAAGTCCGCGGCAACGCGGGTGGCGTATTACCTGCCACGACTACCATTGGTAGGCAGCATGAACACCTCAGGGCAGTGTCCTGTCTGATAGAGTGACTCTGGGGACCTTCGCTCTGTGCCAAAGTGTGTCAGATTTCAGCCTATATTGTTAGGCGGCTCACTTGTGTGCACTTTCGAGTGAAGGCCCTCCTGTCCCAGTCGGATCGTCCCCACCACGGTGCTGACCGTGCCCCCTCTGAAGGGGCAGGTCGTGCTGTGTGCTGCCGACAGGGGCTTTCGCACTGGGCTTCACCTGCCTGGCTGTTGCGCTGTGCTGTGAATGAGGTGTGCTTTAATTACGCCCATGATATTCGTGCGAAAGTGCCATCCTGAGTAACACACTCTACACACCAGTCGGCGTATGTTGTGAAAGCGCCAGCACATCATCAACGAAGTGCAAGTCAGAGGAATATAGGAACAACTGAAGGGACACTTTTTGAGAGCTGTGCTCACAACCCGACCGGGCTCGGTTCACGGTGTGCCCCTTCTAGGGGGGCACTGTGCGATGCCAGTTCGCTCGACCCAAACTCCAAAACGTCACACCGCAGGAAGGAAGCTCGTTACCAATTGAAATGAAAGAATCCTCACATGAATACCCACCCACTGACTCGGCAGGCGGCAGCGAACAATAGCAAGGCAAACCCGTCACATTTTGTGACGTGATTGCATCCGAGATAAAGGGTTGCCGCTGAAGGCTGAATCGCCGCGAGCAATATCACTGAGAGAACCCGCAAGCAAAGGAGAATCTTCACATATCTCAAAAAGGGAATAAAGGCCGGGAGGGAGTGTGCAACAAGAATGGAGAAATAACACTCCTTCCGTGATTCGGCGGAAACCGCCCTGTCCCGCGGCACCTGTAACAGAGCCCAAGAAAAGGGGAACAGTTGTATTGAAGATCCAGCCCCCCTGCGAAGTGGTATTAAGGCGATAAGCCTTAAGCTTCGGCGGTACGTTTTTTCCTTCGTTTCTTCGCATTCGTAAAATTCAAAATCGTGACCCTTTTGTGCCTCTCGTTTTTTTCCCCCCTACCTCTTCTTCCTTTCAAGGTAATGCCGTCCCTGTGGACTCACACTGCTCGAGACACGTCTTCCCTTCACTTTCGACAAACACCCCCCCACCCACCCTCCCCCGTGATGACCTGAATGAAATGATCGATCCGGCTCCCTATTCAGATCCCACCCGCCCTTTCCCGCCCGACGCCCGAGGCATATATCACTAGACCTCGGACACACAAGCCGCATAGCGAGTGGCGGGAAGGGCCACTCTCTACTTCCTTTATTTTCTTTTGTTAGGTCGGCGTAGCCAACTTGGGAAACTTTCTGTGCCTTTGGCTGGATCGTGCGACCCCCTACTCACACCACTTCATCAGACCGGGGGAGTGGTGTACACAAAGAGTGGGGTCTGCTGTTCCGACAACAAGAAACTTTCAGCAGGACTTGGTTTGTTGTCTCGCTTTTGCTGCCACTTTACGATCCCGTGGAGGGGGCACGGATAGTTTCTTCTCTTTCCCTCTCCCTCTTCCCCCGTCCCGCATCCCAAAGCCTGCAGAAGGAGTGGCGGGAATGGGAGAGGGCCAGCTCTGGCCTACTCTGTGCCTGCTTGATTATTCTCGATTTTACCGCCTACTGCCCACTCCCGCTCCCCACCCCCCTTGTGGTCCACCATATCCTGACAGACAGCCGGTGATCATGACTTGCGAACGTCAGTCCGTCAAAAGCTGCGCAGGAGTATCGTATCTTCACAACGAGTTGCAGATCAGTACCGTTCATATAGGATTAGAGAGTCAGTTCTCGTGCGTTAGTCTCTCGTGGACTTTCTGTACGATGCAGGTCCGCTACCCAACATAGCCGATGGATTAGCGAGGATGTGGGACCGCGCCAGGATTTCCCCCCTAATGACGCGGCACACTGCCCCCGTCCCCCCCTCCCCCCCCACAAACCTGCTGCGTAGCGAGTGGAGGGTGCGAGAGAAGGTTGCACTGTGTGATTTGTATTCTTTTTAATCTGGTTCACTGCCCCCACCCACGCCCACCCCTCGCTGCTTGATAAGAGTGCCTTTATTATTATTGTGATTTGTTTTGCCCAAAAAAAACAGAAGCTGTGTTTCTTTGTCACAGGGGACGAGTTATTTTTGTAGGTGCGAACGTCGCGTGCAGTGTGTGTCACATTTTTTTGAGAGAACAGCACAACACCTAGGCAGGCACAAAACCACCTGTTGCATGGAAACGGTGTGGGACCTCCGCCCCCCCTATTCTTCGCTCTGTGGGGGCCGCAACACACTCCGCCGCTGACGCACGGACAAAACAGACTCTTTGACGGTTGGTGTTTAGCATTTGAAGACGCACCAACCGCCCTTTTTTTTTGCTCCTCTTCTCTCTTGCGATTCGCACGGGTTGCCTCAGTTGAGGGTCTTCGCTGCGGCGCCGACGGTGCGTTCTATTTTTTTTGGCCCTGCCCTAACAACGCAGGAAACTTTGCTATGCGGATCATGCAGGGCACACCACACCCGCAGCAGGCGTGTGGGGTGTTCTCGCGATCGACGAATGCCCACTGGTTCCTCTCTCCCCCTTTCTGATTTGCAGACGCAAAGTTATGGGTGCACATGGACCCATGAGCAGGCACCGGGACCCCTCTCCTCAACAAAGGGTTGCGTATTGCTCCTATCTCTAGGAGGGATATTCTCTGAATTATGATCAGTCCCCCCCCCTAGGCCCCCAGATGTCCTTGAGAAAAACTGTAATTTTTTTGAAATATCCAGGTCTGGAGGTCAACAGTGCCAACCCACCCCCAAACCCACTCCGGATATGAATTTCCGGAGGTTTTTACCCACTTTTGGGCCCACCAACCCTCATTTTTGGCCATTTTTTGGCATTTTTTTCGCTTTTCTGGGGTGAGTCCTGTGCAAGGTGGTTGCAGGGTCATTTTTGGGTAAAAATGTGCATTTTAACGCACTTCTACTGGTCCTAGAGGCCCTGGATGGTATACAATGTGCCCCAGGGATGCCTAGGGTACATTTTTCACCCGAAAACCACCCAACATGGGGTCTAGTCGCCCTAATTTTATCATTTTTTCGTAAAATTGGGACATTTACCCCACATGGGCGAAACCCCCATTTTTCACAGTTTTTTCAAAATATCGGACCGAATTTGGGCAATTCGGTGGAGAAAACCTGTTCCGACAGGCCCATACACCCCTTTTAGGGCATTCCCAGTGGTTTCTGGGTGGTTATAGGGTTATAGGGTGCCTACAACATGGCTGCAGGATGTGTGCAGGGTCCTCCAACATCGTTGCAGGGTCCTTTTTTTGGGTAAAAAAAAGGCATTTTCACACACTTCTACTGGTCCTAGAGGCCCTGGATGGTATACAATGTACCCCAGGGATGCCTAGGGTACGTTTTTCACCCGAAAACCACCCAAAATGGGGTCTAGTCGCCCCGATTTTGTCATTTTTTCATAAAAATTAGGACTTTTACCACACACGGGCAAATTCCCCGTTCTTCACAGTTTTTTCAAATTCTCGGACCGAATTTGGGCAACTCGGTGTAGAAAACCTGTTCCGACAGGCCCATACACCCCTTATAGGGCAGGCTCAGTGGTTTCTGGGTGGTTATTGGGTTATAGTGTGCCTGCAACATGGTTGCAGGATGTGTGCAGGGTGTGTGCAGGGTGGTTGCAGGGTCCTTTTTTTGGGTAAAAAACACATTTTCACGTGATTCTACTGGTCCTAGAGGCCCTGGAGGGTATACAATGTACCCCAGGGATGTCTAGGGTACGTTTTTCACCCGAAAACCACCCAAAATGGGGTCTAGTTGCCCCGATTTTGTCATTTTTTCATGAAAATCGGGATTTTGCCCATAATGGGCGAAACCCCCTTTTTTCACCGATTTTTCAAAAATTCGGGCCGAAAATGGGCGACTAAGTGTGAAAAACCTTTTTTTTTAGGAGAGGGGGCCCGGTGCCTGCGCGCGTCCTGTCGTACTGTGGCTGCTTGGTGGGGCTAGCGCAGCAGGTTCTACTTTTGCTTCTACGGGCTCTTAGCACTGTAACATGAACTACACAAACAACAAAGCTCTAGGGCAAACAAACCGCGCACTGGCCGGGGTTGAGCTGCGTGGGGCTCCGTGCTGGCAGCATGAACAAGGGGCTGTAGGCAAATCTACCATTCACAAGGGGCAGCCCGCTGGTGAGGGGAAAAGGGGGCGAGGTAAAGGGGGGGGGGGGCAGGGGGGGAGAGGCGAAAGCGACTGACAGCGAGGGCGTGGACCGACTCCGCTGGCGCATTCACCGGAAGAAAGGGGAAGGGGGCACGGGGGTGGGGAACGGGAGGGGGGGGGGGGAGGGGCGAAAGGAAAGAGGGGGGTAGGGGGGGGGAGCCGACCTACGGCTATCTCGCTCCCCTGGCGGCCCTACTCCCCTGGCTCTGGGACCCCTGGGAACTCCGCTGCGAAGACCCCCGCGCCCCTGGCCGGCTCGCCCGCGCCCGCTTGCCTGCCCGCGCCCTCAGACGACAACAGACCACGTTGTACGCCTCCGCCTGTGAGGCCTTGTCATCCCCCAACTCGGCCCACCAAGCCTGAATGGCCCGGAGCGCCGCCTCCTGCTCCTCCTGCGGTCGGTGCACGTCGGGGCAGAACTGCTCCTCCCACTCCCCCACCGTCGTGGCCCCGTCGTCCTCATCCATCTCCTGACCACGCTGCGGCGATGCCGACTCCCGCTTCCGCTTCGGCTGCGACGACATCGAGGTGGCTGGTGCTTGCGCAGGGTTGGAGCCTTCCTCGGTGGCGGTCGGGTCGGAGCGGCCGGTGGCCGGGGCGCCGGTGGGTGCAGGAGGGGGATCACCTTCTCGTCGAGGGGGATCACCCTGGTCCTGCGGCTGCGGGACCCTCGCAGGCGGCTCCTCCGCGTCCCGAGGCCCCAGATCCATACAGGTCTCCCCCTGCTCCACGCATTCCCCACACGCCCTGCAATCGCAACCGAAACAACGCCAGTGTTCGACTGCGGTATCCACCGCCTCTGCACAGCGGGCACAGTAAAAGCGGCGGCGCGACGGCTGGGACGGCACCTGGCACATGGGGAGGCCCTGCTCCCCCCCTGGACAGCCAGTCCGCCCCAACACCGGCGAGGGGGCGAGGGCAGACACTGCCTCCGCCAGAGGTGGGGGCACCAAAAGGGGGGTGTAGTGCTTTCCCTGATGCTTGACTCCAAGCACTCCGACGAAAGGCTTCACCCGGGGGCGGTGGACCGTGGGGGGCGCTTGATCAGATAGGACCACCACAGCCCACCCCGACCCCAGCGCAAGTCCATGTACTGCTACCTGGTCCGCCCAAGAAGCCTCGTCCCGGCTACCCTCGACTCGCATGGCCGCAGCCCAGGACTCGCTGTTCGGCTCGGCCCGAGCACAAAGGCCTGGGTCACGTAGCACCGCCTGGACGGCTAGCCTCCGCATGCCCGCCGCCGAGCCTCCCATAATGAAAGCCGCCGCATCGAAGAAGCAGTCGCCTGGTGTGAAACGGAACCCCGTGCACTCCTGCATCCCCAAAGACCGTTGCAGCCTGGACAGACCGTCCCCTCCCCCTGGGGCCCGGCCCTCCAGCAAAGCCTTTGTCAGTGCGGTGCTCGCCGGGGGCGGAGGAGGGGGCTCCGCTTGCCCCGGCGGATGAGGGGCCACCCCTTGGTCCTCGCGTGGCAGAGGTAGTGGCGTGCAGACGCACCTGGTGTCGTCTTCGCCCAGCTCACAGCAGGTCGGGCACAGCATCCTCGAGCAGTGACCACACTCCCCATGGTGCACGGCCGTGGTGAAGAGCGACGCACAGAACTGACAGCAACCCGGTGACCCCGACACATCCACGCGCCCCGGGATAACCGGGCCCTGCGGCACCTCGACCTCCACACACTTCGTGTATGTGACCTGTTCCACCACCTGGTCCGGCACCGTGACCGGCTTGAACCCCCCGTCCACGCCGCCCACAAAAAGCGCTTGGCATGGTTCACCTGGGGCCACGAGAAGAGGGGGGAGGTTGTCTCTAAAAACCACAGCGTGGACGTCGAGGGCCACCGCCACCCCACGGAGGGCCACCTGGTCCACGTCTTCGCCACCCCCGGAAGCCAGCATACGCCCCGCCCACTCGTCGGGGTCTGAGAGGAGCAGACGGAGTGTGGGCGCTCGACGGACGCACACCACCGCCAGGCGCAGAAGCTTGTCAGCGTCGATGTCAAACCCCAGGTCACACGCCGCGGCCGTCACCGCCACCACCCACGTTGCTGGGGCCCCCTCCGCCACTGACCCACCCAGGGCGGCGACCTGTTCTGGCATCGTAAGAGCATTACCAAGCCCCTCTGCCAGGTCCTCAATAGCCACTCGCGCCCCTCCTCGCTTGTCTCTCCACTTTTCGATGACGACAGAGGGGGACGGAGATGTCGGTGCTGCCTCTGCCCGAGGGACCGGGTCCGCCTGGGGCACAGGGCGCTCCTCATCAGGGTCAATGAACACCTCCCCCTCCCCACGCGAGTCAACCGAGAACCGCATGAAGTGGTCCGGGTTCAGGGGGGCCGCGGCCTCTGTAGCCAACGCCGTCCGGCTCACTGCTGCTGGTGATATGGGGCCGCATTCAAGGAGTGTTCGACCCAGGATGTGGCTGTACGCGCTACTCACTCTGGTGGCGTGGCTCTGGGTGACCAGAACCCTGCTTCGCCCCGTCCGTTCTGCTGCTAGGCGGCCCAGCTTGCCGAAAACCTGGTGCGCCGACGGCCCCAGACCCCCGAAAGCCTCCATCGCAAAGGCCGCGAAAATCTGGCCAGATCTCCTGCAGGGATCACGATACCTCCTGTTCTTCTCTGCCTCCCCCGCTGCCGCCGCCGCTCCAGTAAACCTCGCAGCAGCTTGGACCACGGAAGCCGCGAGGGGATTGCGGATCGTCACGTCGATGACCCGCGGCCACACCCGGCGAGTGACAATGTCCCCGGGGCGCTCCTGGGAGTCCGGAAGGATGTGGAGCGTCTCCATCTCGGGGCTCGTACCCGCTTCCACCGCGAGCCTGTACAGGCTGTCCCGCACGACATCGTGACGCCGAGTGGGCCCACCCCCCACCCTACAGTTCAGCGCGTGGGTGCCGTGCGTGTCCATCTCTTGCCCACACCTGCCGCACTTGGCGTCTGGCTCGAAGAGGGAGATGCCCAGCCTGTGCCGCGTCACCACAACCATTTCCTCTCCCCCGACACGCGTCTCTTCCGTCAGCTTGCCCGCATACGTGGCCCCTGCATGAGGGAGTGACAGGGACCGGTACCTGGCTCTGTCACTGGCGTCTGCCCGCTCGTGCAAGTCTCGGTGGTGAACGTCGATGATGGCCAGGGAGAGGTCCTTCTGTTTCACCATCTCCGTGGGGCGGGACTCCGAATCCACAGCATCCCCCTCGCTCACGTCGTTGTTGTAGGCCGAGCTCAGGGTGTGCCACGCCGCCGTATCCCAGGTGAACTCCTTGTCCAACTCCCGACATAACAGATACCCGTTCTGCATGGAAGCCATCGCTGCGGCGTGCCAGTGCTCCGTAGAACGGCGTATACCGAGCCCACCCACCCGGACCGGCAGCGTCGCCTGTCGCATGGCGTCGTCCGGGAGAGTGTCGTCCGCCAGGCAGAGGATACGAGTCAGGCACTTCTCGACCGCCGCATCGCTCTTCGCCAGGTATTCCGTCGCACCCCTATGTCCCAGTGCACGCATGTAGAACACCAGGCGCGCGAAACCCTCGCAATGCCGGAGGAGAGCAAGGGCCACTTGCCTGTCTTCGAGCGTCGCCAACGCCTCAAGGTAAGGCGCGAATTCAGCCAGCTTCTCGTCCATGTAGCGCTCGCAGAACTCTCGCGACCCTATGGGCGTGCCCAGGAGGGTGAAATCGCCCCCCTCACGGTACACCACTCCCGGCTTGTCAGTCTCATCAGGGAGGCGAAGAAGGAACCCTTGCGCTTCAAGCTCGGTCTTCGAGAGGCGGTTGAGGTCGATAAGCTCACACTTGTCCAGCTTGACCTCCAACCCCTTCTCCTTGCTCCACTTCACCACGAAATCCAGCGCCTCCTTCACGACTCCCGCTGGCCCCATCAGCACGCCGTCGTCCAGGTAGAAGACACTACCTCCACACCCTGCGAAGTGCCCGACCAGCATCTCAGCTAGCTCTTTAATGGCTAGGGAGAAAAGAAGTGGTCCGAGGGGGTCCCCCTGCTGAACTCCACACGTGGACTGGAAGACGTGCCCACTGTACGATAGTGTGGAGGGGGACCCGTAGCACCACTGTGCGAAAGGGAGGAGGCCCGGGATGTCTCGTTCAACCACCTCTAGGAACGCCTCCCGGTGGACAGAGTTGAACGCGTTCTTGAAATCGATTTTAAGAAGTGAAAAACCGGTTTCATTGGGTCCCCAGACATATTTTTGAGGCGGGTACACCCATTTTAGGTGCCAATAACCCTTGTTTGGGGTCGGAAAAATTTTTATTACAAATTTTTCAAGTACATCTGGTCCCCTACCCCCCCCCCCCAAACAAGCTTGCTTGTCACAGCAAAAGAGTCGAGTGGAAGCGTATCCGGCCGCAGTGTGTTTTGAGAGAGAGCAACATAAAATTACTTATTCACAGCAACGCCCTTCATAGGGGCTACAAACACACTGCCGCTCATGCGCACAAAACAACCCGGACTCTTTGCCGAAAAATTTGCAGCTATGGAGATGAACCCCTCCCAGCGTAGCTCTCGGTGACTCGGTTAAATTGACTGACTGACTCTGCTCGTAAAGTTGTCTGGGGGCTATTTTACTGACTGACTCCGACTGACTCTGACCCACAGACAGCTTGTGGGTCGGAGTCAATCGGAGTCCGTCAGTACAATCGCCCCCAGGCAACTTTACGATCAGAGTCAGACAGAGTCAGTCAGTCAATTTGACCGAGTCACCGAGAGCTACGCTCCCAGTAGTGTGCTCGGTTGTGACAGCACAGAAAGCCGTGCCAGTGCGAAGTCCTCTAGGGAACATCACCACGCGGCAAGACGTGGGGGTGCTATATCCCGCATACTGACAAGTCCTCCACCCTTCGTCTTTTCTCCTTTCTTCAGGAAGAGTTGTGGGGGGGGGGGGGGGGAGGCAGGGTGGGTGGGTGGGGTCGGCGTCTTCACTCTGCGACAAACTGCGTCAGGTTGTCGCCTCTGTTTTGTGAGAGGCGAGGATTTTTTTGCTTCTCCTGCGCAGTGATTTTCCTCTCCGCTGAAAATCTCAAAAATGCCGGCGAAAAAAATTTTTCCCACTCGGAAAAAATTTTCTCGGGCGCGCTTCGCGCGCCCGAGACTACGCGGAGATGGCCAGTCGCATACGCCCAAGGACTTGCGAGACAGGCACACGCGACAGGGGGGGTCTGGGGGGCGGAGCCCCCCAGACCCGCCGGAGGCCACGGTAGTGAACATCCGTCCCGTCGAGGCTACAGATTTTGGGCGTTTTCGCATTCCTGGGGTTGCTGTACGGCTGGTGGGCCTGGGTTCCACAAGGGGGGTCTGGGGGGCGGAGCCCCGCAGCCGCCGGAGGCCACGGTAGTGAACATCTGTTCTTTGCAGCCACCCTCTGCAGGTCTTGTCCTGCCAATCTGTAACTGCTTGGTGGGGCTCACAGAGCAGGCCCTCCCATTTTTTTCCTGGGCCTGATGTTTTTTCCTCCAGGACCTCTCCACAGACCCCCTGAAAAATTCCCACCAAAAACCCCCGTGGCGAAAAAACTTTTTTCGCCGGACGATTTTTCCAGAGATTTTTTTTTGCGAAATTTTATTTTTTCGCCACGGGGGAAAATCACTGCTCCTGCGTGAAAGTTTTCTGAGTGAAGGGTACGCTTTCCCCACCACCCACACCACCACCCACTCCCCCCCTTCTTTCCTTCTCTTGGGGGTGTTCGAAGAACCGGGTTCCGTGTGGGTTCCGCGTGGCTCAAAAACGGGATTTCGATCGCCCCAATCTCTCCCCTTTTTTTCATAACCGCGTCGCTCAGAGTGTGACCCATCGCATCCAGGAATAGGGAGGGGGGGGGGTTTATAGTTGATCGTAATGTTGATGCGTCCTGCAGCTGGTGGGGTGGGGGTGGGGGGTGGGTTCGACGGTAGGCTTTCCCGATCTCTGCATCGAGGCATCATGTCAAGTGCATCATGATGGTCTGTTGTTTTTTTCTTCTGGTCATTTTTTTTATTTTTTTATCGAAACCTCCCTCTCGGCCCCCCTCTCTCCCGAACACAATCGGGACGAGGGAGGGGTGGGGTCTGGGGAGGGCCGTGTATCGCACTCCGGAGAAGATTCGTCAACAACTACACCCCGGCCGCACCGCCGCACCGTGACTCACGTCATTTTTTTTGCTTGCCTTTGTATTTTCCTTCACACACAACGGTGAATATAGTTGGCTTCTGCACAGCGCTGACATGGGATCACCAGAGGCTTGTATGCCTCCCACCCTCTACCCCCCTCCCTGTACGCAACGAAGCTTTTCTGCAGTTGAATCCCCCTCCCCCTCCCTGGTGGTCACAGCGCGACTCTCGACACCGCCTCTCGACAGGTCTTGGACACACTGCCGACGTTTCGAGCGAGGGGGGGGGGGTGGTGGATCCAGTCTCTTTCTCTGCTCTCCATCCCCCCCCCCCACACACACCTCAGAAAGACTCGGTGTTTGATTTGTTTGCCACAACCAAGGGGGTTTCCTTGCGTGGGGGGGGGGGGGTAAGCGATTGCCACGTCACTATATTTTTTTGGTGCGAATTACCGCGGAGGGGGGAAAGAAACACGCGAGCTGTTATTCTAAATGCAACGAACAGAACCTCACCCGTGGGAAGGCCCTCCGGTGGGAAAAGATCGGGCTGCGAGTCCAACAACCACCTGCCTTTCGGCTGTCCGGCTATTGTGCGCCTCGCCTGGCGTGGCTATCCCACACGAGGCCCTCACGAGAGGTCGTTCCGGCCAAAGCCGAACCGCGGAAAAGGGGGGGAGAGGTGGAGTCGCACAGCTGTGTTGCCCCTCCACCACCCCGTGCCCACCTTTCACTCTCGACAGTCAAACACTTGTAATGCCTGCGTGCGGCCAGGAGGAACACGAAATAGCGACCCCCCTCACCGGGGGACGCGAACACGGTCAAAAATCGTTCAAAATCGTTGAACACTCGCCCCCCCCCCCACCGTGTCCACCACCGCCACCACGCCCGCCCCCATTATCCTAATGGCGGATGGCCCCTCCCGTCCGGAGGGGTGCGAAAGAAGAGCGTCAGGTGGGCGGGTGCGGGAACAACCCCCCTCCCCACCTGTCGTACCCCCCTGCACAAAACAACGGACTAACATCGCAAGAAGGCGTTGGGAGACTTACTTTTCCATTCACTCTCGACGATCAAAACCCCCTGTCGTACCCCCCCCCGCTAACCTGCCCTAACCTGCATAACGAGTGAAGGGTGATCATTCTTGTGATCACTCCCTTCTACTTCTATTTCTTTCACTATCCCCCCCCCCCCTAGGCATACTTGTCCCCCCATATGGGGAACCCCCTAAATTTGGGGGAAATATGGGGGGTCTCAAAACCCCGCCCCCATATGGGGAAAAAGGCTGAAAATATGGGGAAAACCCGGTAAAATATGGGGGAATATGGGGGAAATATGGGGCCCATATGGGGGGATATGGGGGTATTCGTGCTGCAACGGGAGAACATCAAACCACTCAGGCACAGACACACACGAAGTGCGCGTCGAAACCGGCCTCATGCCTTGTTGGGATCCTCCAGGAGTCCGATCCTGGGGAGGTGCGCGCTCGTTCAGGTGTGGCCAGGTCTGGCCCCCCCTGGAAGATCCCCCAGGTGGGTCGCACCGACCTCCTGTTCCTCTCCTGCGCCGATACAGCGGCAGCGGAGAGCGAACGCTTCCCGGTTTGGCGGGGCACCGCAGTGACAGCGGCAGCGGTGGTGGACACATACGCACAGACACACATCGCGCGTTCAGGGTTAACAGCTCCTCACAACACACACTCCTGTGTTTTGAAGTCCTGTCCGGCACGTCACTCTCACACTCGCTGTCCTCCTCCTCTGGTGTGTTTGCGATTGCGAGCTGCCCCCTGGGATCCTTAATTAGACAAGGGAATTCACAAGCAGTGCATTCTGGGGTGTCAGGCGCTTCCGCCGCTTTTGACCGCTCCGAGCGCCGAAAGTCGGAGTCGACGCTCGTCACCAGGCAGCTTGACATGTTCAAGCTGCATCTGCCGGGTGGAATGAGACCTGTGAAGGCCAGTACAAGGACTGGCTGCAGGACGCAACTGTTCTGCCAGCAAAGACAGGACTACTGGTCAGCATGCTCTGATGACCGCTACTCAGACTTGAAGAAAGTGGCGGTCGGCACTCTCACAGCACCTTTTGTGGTCTGACTCGAGCACTTCAGCCGGGCGGTTCCTCTCTGCAGAAAGCGACGAGGTGAGATGGCACTGCAAGGTGCTAGACGTCCCCTGTCAGTGGCTGACTTCACACCCTGTGAAAAGCAGAACGAAGAGAACTGTTTGCCGACTGCTTCCACCTGAGGAACCCCTGGGTTTTCCCCCATATATCCCCCATATGGGGGAAATATGGGGGAACAGGACTTGAAAAACCCCCCATATTCCCCCCATATTTTCCCCATATTTTTGGCCTTCCCCATATGGGGGTACAAGTATGCCTAGGGGGGGTCAAATGCCACCCTTTTACGTGGACAAACACGATTTTTCAAAAAACCGGCGCAGAGGCCCCAAAGCCCCCGTAAACCCTCCAAACCCCCCCAGATCGGTCCGGAAACCCATCGAACCCCACTTTTCCACCATTCCGGGCACCTCAGGTGCCCGAATTGGGGTACCTAAATTTTGTGCCACCGTTTGGTACCGGACAGTGCCACTGTGTGGGAGGTTGGAAAAGAAAATGCCCCAACACACCACATCTGAGGGTTGCAATGCATGTTGCTTGCCAACCACGTCATCCGGTGGGTGTCAGGCGCTATGTAGGTGGCATTAGCCAGGTCTTCGATGTGTTCTGGCTTGTATATGTACCTCCCTGCCACCATGCACCGGGAGGCTGCCTGTAGGTACGGAACAAGTCCAGATGGTCGTGTGATTCCTGTGCAGCAGTGCTCCACAACCGGGATGTGTTGACAACGACTGTTGCAACACGAGCTGTACATTCCGGGAACACACGAAGTGCGCTGTCGTGGTACCCATTGTGCCAGAATTGGTAGTTGCTGCGGTCTACTTTGCCTGGCCCAAGAGCACTGGTACTGAACGGTGCAATATGCGTGGCGAGGTGAATGCAACGGAAGGGCGCAAAGTCAATACAGCTCTCGGATGGCGGGTGGTGGTGCCACTAGTGTGTGACGTTCACTCGAGGATACAACGCATCACAATGAATCAGCAACCGTGGACCGAGTACAATACGCTCTCTGTGGCTGGTGTGGGGGACAAAGGCAGTGCCTGTGCCGCAGGCAGGGAGGTACATATACAAGCCAGAACACATCGAAGACCTGGCTCATGCCACCTACATAGCGCCTGACACCCACCGGATGACGTGGTTGGCAAGCAACATGCATTGCAACCCTCAGATGTGGTGTGTTGGGGCATTTTCTTTTCCAACCTCCCACACAGTGGCACTGTCCGGTACCAAACGGTGGCACAAAATTTAGGTACCCCAATTCGGGCACCTGAGGTGCCCGGAATGGTGGAAAAGTGGGGTTCGATGGGTTTCCGGACCGATCTGGGGGGGTTTGGAGGGTTTACGGGGGCTTTGGGGCCTCTGCGCCGGTTTTTTGAAAAATCGTGTTTGTCACCCCCATTTGACCCCCCCTACCCCCCCCCCCCCCTGTCGTACCGTGGAACAATCGCTTCTGCATTCTACTCTTTACCCCCATGTCGCTTCTTCCGCCCGACGGAACTGAATTATCTCGACCACCACGACCACCACCACCAATCCTCCGCGGCCCCTATTCGCCTGACTGACGATCTGAACGAATGCCAGAACCGATGGCCAAGAAATTGCACCAGATATGCGATGTGGGGTGGATGGGGGGGGGGGGCTGACAGCGGGGCTGACAACCAATGTTGGGGGGGAAAAAGTCAAGCCCGCTTCTCGCATATCCTGGGTGTGCCTGCGGCCCCTGTGCTGTTAGATGTGCCACATCCCCCCTCTTCAGCAGCTGCCCCTCCTCGGCGACAGCCCCCCTCCCAGAGTTTACCCCCCCCCCCCCAAGCTAAGCCTCTGCCCTCTCCAACCCCACCCGTGACACCACCAGGGTTTAGCTAGCCCTGGTCCTATTATCCCCGGTTCTTGGCTAATCCTTGAAAGTGCAGCCCTGATTCATGTCTCCAAGTTACCTCGAAAAACTGGTCTGAAACACACACACACACACACACACACACAGAGCCACACCACCCTGCAGGGCGCTGCTAACTTTTCACAGGCATGGTTATGGAGGTGTTCCTGACGGATGCGGCGACAGGCGTGACGCACGCTGTCGACGTCGGGATGGACGAGAAGCCCGACAAGCTGAAGCTCGAAGCACGCGAGGCGTTCCGCTACCCTGATGGTGTGGAGGAAGAGGACGTGCATCTGTCGGTGGGGGGCAAGGCGGTGTGTGACGACGAGCCTCTGTGCAGCCATGCAGGTGTCGAAGCCGGATGCGCGGTTGACGTCACCCTCTGTCACGACTGTCACCTCGATGCGGTGCACAAGGGGGAGAAGCAACTGTGGCAGGTCCCGCTGTGGGTGACGACACGCGATGAGGTCCTTCAAGCCGTTCGGGGGTTGACGGACGAGGATGACGACGTGGATGACGACGAGGATGAGGGGGAGCCAGACTGGTTCGAACATGCGCACCCCACCGTGAAGGGTGATCGTGAACTTGTTCATGCAGCAGTTCAACACTGTGGGTACTCACTCCAGTACGCACACGACAGTCTGAAGGGAGATCGTGAGATCGTTCTTGCTGCAGTTCAAGAAAATGTGGACTCACTCAAGTACGCAGACGACAGCCTGAAAGGAGATCGTGAGTTCGTTCTTGCTGCAGTTCAACAACATGGGTACTCACTCAACTACGCAGACGACAGCCTGAAGAGGGATCGTGAGATCGTTCTTGCCGCAGTTCAACAACATGGGGACTCACTCAAGTACGCAGACGACAGCCTGAAAGGAGATCGTGAGTTCGTTCTTGCTGCAGTTCAACAACATGGGTACTCACTCAAGTACGCAGACGACAGCCTGAAGAGGGATCGTGAGATCGTTCTTGCTGCAGTTCAACAATATGGGTACTCACTCAACTACGCACACTACAGCCTGAAAGGAGATCGTGAGATCGTTCTTGCTGCAGTTCAACAATATGGGTCCTCACTCAAGTACGCAGACGACAGCCTGAAGAGGGATCGTGAGATCGTTCTTGCTGCAGTTCAACAATATGGGTCCTCACTCAACTACGCAGACGACAGCCTGAAGAGGGATCGTGAGATCGTTCTTGCTGCAGTTCAACAATATGGGTACTCACTCAACTACGCACACTACAGCCTGAAAGGAGATCGTGAGATCGTTCTTGCTGCAGTTCAACAAGATGGGTACTCACTCAAGTACGCAGACGACAGCCTGAAGAGGGATCGTGAGATCGTTCTTGCTGCAGTTCAACAATATGGGTCCTCACTCAAGTACGCAGACGACAGCCTGAAGAGGGATCGTGAGATCGTTCTTGCTGCAGTTCAACAATATGGGTACTCACTCAACTACGCACACTACAGCCTGAAAGGAGATCGTGAGATCGTTCTTGCTGCAGTTCAACAATATGGGTCCTCACTCAAGTACGCAGACGACAGCCTGAAGAGGGATCGTGAGATCGTTCTTGCTGCAGTTCAACAATATGGGTACTCACTCAACTACGCACACTACAGCCTGAAAGGAGATCGTGAGATCGTTCTTGCTGCAGTTCAACAAGATGGGTACTCACTCAAGTACGCAGACGACAGCCTGAAGAGGGATCGTGAGATCGTTCTTGCTGCAGTTCAACAATATGGGTCCTCACTCAAGTACGCAGACGACAGCCTGAAGAGGGATCGTGAGATCGTTCTTGCTGCAGTTCAACAATATGGGTACTCACTCAACTACGCACACTACAGCCTGAAAGGAGATCGTGAGATCGTTCTTGCTGCAGTTCAACAAGATGGGTACTCACTCAAGTACGCAGACGACAGCCTGAAGAGGGATCGTGAGATCGTTCTTGCTGCAGTTCAACAATATGGGTACTCACTCAACTACGCACACTACAGCCTGAAAGGAGATCGTGAGATCGTTCTTGCTGCAGTTCAACAAGATGGGTACTCACTCAAGTACGCAGACGACAGCCTGAAGAGGGATCGTGAGATCGTTCTTGCTGCAGTTCAACAATACGGGTCCTCACTCAAGTACGCAGACGACAGCCTGAAGAGGGATCGTGAGATCGTTCTTGCTGCAGTTCAACAATATGGGTCCTCACTCAAGTACGCAGACGACAGCCTGAAGAGGGATCGTGAGATCGTTCTTGCTGCAGTTCAACAATATGGGTACTCACTCAACTACGCACACTACAGCCTGAAAGGAGATCGTGAGATCGTTCTTGCTGCAGTTCAACAATATGGGTCCTCACTCAAGTACGCAGACGACAGCCTGAAGAGGGATCGTGAGATCGTTCTTGCTGCAGTTCAACAATATGGGTAGTCACTCAACTACGCACACTACAGCCTGAAAGGAGATCGTGAGATCGTTCTTGCTGCAGTTCAACAAGATGGGTACTCACTCAAGTACGCAGACGACAGCCTGAAGAGGGATCGTGAGATCGTTCTTGCTGCAGTTCAACAATATGGGTCCTCACTCAAGTACGCAGACGACAGCCTGAAGAGGGATCGTGAGATCGTTCTTGCTGCAGTTCAACAATATGGGTACTCACTCAACTACGCACACTACAGCCTGAAAGGAGATCGTGAGATCGTTCTTGCTGCAGTTCAACAAGATGGGTACTCACTCAAGTACGCAGACGACAGCCTGAAGAGGGATCGTGAGATCGTTCTTGCTGCAGTTCAACAATATGGGTCCTCACTCAAGTACGCAGACGACAGCCTGAAGAGGGATCGTGAGATCGTTCTTGCTGCAGTTCAACAATATGGGTACTCACTCAACTACGCACACTACAGCCTGAAAGGAGATCGTGAGATCGTTCTTGCTGCAGTTCAACAAGATGGGTACTCACTCAAGTACGCAGACGACAGCCTGAAGAGGGATCGTGAGATCGTTCTTGCTGCAGTTCAACAATATGGGTACTCACTCAACTACGCACACTACAGCCTGAAAGGAGATCGTGAGATCGTTCTTGCTGCAGTTCAACAAGATGGGTACTCACTCAAGTACGCAGACGACAGCCTGAAGAGGGATCGTGAGATCGTTCTTGCTGCAGTTCAACAATATGGGTCCTCACTCAAGTACGCAGACGACAGCCTGAAGAGGGATCGTGAGATCGTTCTTGCTGCAGTTCAACAATATGGGTACTCACTCAACTACGCACACTACAGCCTGAAAGGAGATCGTGAGATCGTTCTTGCTGCAGTTCAACAAGATGGGTACTCACTCAAGTACGCAGACGACAGCCTGAAGAGGGATCGTGAGATCGTTCTTGCTGCAGTTCAACAATACGGGTCCTCACTCAAGTACGCAGACGACAGCCTGAAGAGGGATCGTGAGATCGTTCTTGCTGCAGTTCAACAATATGGGTCCTCACTCAAGTACGCAGACGACAGCCTGAAGAGGGATCGTGAGATCGTTCTTGCTGCAGTTCAACAATATGGGTACTCACTCAACTACGCACACTACAGCCTGAAAGGAGATCGTGAGATCGTTCTTGCTGCAGTTCAACAATATGGGTCCTCACTCAAGTACGCAGACGACAGCCTGAAGAGGGATCGTGAGATCGTTCTTGCTGCAGTTCAACAATATGGGTACTCACTCAACTACGCACACTACAGCCTGAAAGGAGATCGTGAGATCGTTCTTGCTGCAGTTCAACAAGATGGGTACTCACTCAAGTACGCAGACGACAGCCTGAAGAGGGATCGTGAGATCGTTCTTGCTGCAGTTCAACAATATGGGTACTCACTCAACTACGCACACTACAGCCTGAAAGGAGATCGTGAGATCGTTCTTGCTGCAGTTCAACAAGATGGGTACTCACTCAAGTACGCAGACGACAGCCTGAAGAGGGATCGTGAGATCGTTCTTGCTGCAGTTCAACAATACGGGTCCTCACTCAAGTACGCAGACGACAGCCTGAAGAGGGATCGTGAGATCGTTCTTGCTGCAGTTCAACAATATGGGTCCTCACTCAAGTACGCAGACGACAGCCTGAAGAGGGATCGTGAGATCGTTCTTGCTGCAGTTCAACAATATGGGTACTCACTCAACTACGCACACTACAGCCTGAAAGGAGATCGTGAGATCGTTCTTGCTGCAGTTCAACAATATGGGTCCTCACTCAAGTACGCAGACGACAGCCTGAAGAGGGATCGTGAGATCGTTCTTGCTGCAGTTCAACAATATGGGTAGTCACTCAACTACGCACACTACAGCCTGAAAGGAGATCGTGAGATCGTTCTTGCTGCAGTTCAACAAGATGGGTACTCACTCAACTACGCACACTACAGCCTGAAAGGAGATCGTGAGATCGTTCTTGCTGCAGTTCAACAAGATGGGTACTCACTCAAGTACGCAGACGACAGCCTGAAGAGGGATCGTGAGATCGTTCTTGCTGCAGTTCAACAATACGGGTCCTCACTCAAGTACGCAGACGACAGCCTGAAGAGGGATCGTGAGATCGTTCTTGCTGCAGTTCAACAATATGGGTCCTCACTCAAGTACGCAGACGACAGCCTGAAGAGGGATCGTGAGATCGTTCTTGCTGCAGTTCAACAATATGGGTAGTCACTCAACTACGCACACTACAGCCTGAAAGGAGATCGTGAGATCGTTCTTGCTGCAGTTCAACAAGATGGGTACTCACTCAAGTACGCAGACGACAGCCTGAAGAGGGATCGTGAGATCGTTCTTGCTGCAGTTCAACAATATGGGTCCTCACTCAAGTACGCAGACGACAGCCTGAAGAGGGATCGTGAGATCGTTCTTGCTGCAGTTCAACAATATGGGTACTCACTCAACTACGCACACTACAGCCTGAAAGGAGATCGTGAGATCGTTCTTGCTGCAGTTCAACAAGATGGGTACTCACTCAAGTACGCAGACGACAGCCTGAAGAGGGATCGTGAGATCGTTCTTGCTGCAGTTCAACAATATGGGTCCTCACTCAAGTACGCAGACGACAGCCTGAAGAGGGATCGTGAGATCGTTCTTGCTGCAGTTCAACAATATGGGTCCTCACTCAAGTACGCAGACGACAGCCTGAAGAGGGATCGTGAGATCGTTCTTGCTGCAGTTCAACAATATGGGTACTCACTCAACTACGCACACTACAGCCTGAAAGGAGATCGTGAGATCGTTCTTGCTGCAGTTCAACAAGATGGGTACTCACTCAAGTACGCAGACGACAGCCTGAAGAGGGATCGTGAGATCGTTCTTGCTGCAGTTCAACAATATGGGTCCTCACTCAAGTACGCAGACGACAGCCTGAAGAGGGATCGTGAGATCGTTCTTGCTGCAGTTCAACAATATGGGTCCTCACTCAAGTACGCAGACGACAGCCTGAAGAGGGATCGTGAGATCGTTCTTGCTGCAGTTCAACAATATGGGTCCTCACTCAAGTACGCAGACGACAGCCTGAAGAGGGATCGTGAGATCGTTCTTGCTGCAGTTCAACAATATGGGTCCTCACTCAAGTACGCAGACGACAGCCTGAAGAGGGATCGTGAGATCGTGCTTGCTGCAGTTCAACAAGAGGGGGGGGGACTCGAGTACGCAGACGACAGCCTGAAGAGGGATCGTGAGTTCGTTCTTGCTGCAGTTCAACAAGATGGGTACTCACTCGCGTACGCACACGACAGCCTGAAGGGAGACCGCGAGATACGTGCTGCTGCTGGAATGGATTGAACAGTCAGATACACCCCCACGGTTGCTGCGGTTATTTGCCGTCCCGGTGTTTCGCCCACCCAACAAGCTTGCTTGTGCACTGTGAAGAATTCGGATGTGGGCGATTGAGGGTCGGGTGGTGTGTGTGTGTGTGTGTGTGTGTGAAAAAAGAGACACAAATCCTGCTGTGAGTTGTGTGGTGTTTCCCTCAGCCCCCCTTCCAACCTTGCGTATTGCAAGTGGTAGTACCTAGGGTGCCCCGAGAGAATGTCACCTTGTTTATTTTTAGAGGAAACTTCGTATTTGCCAGAAATTTATTGGAAAATTCATATGTCGACAGGAAGTTTTGGGTTTAACCATATGTTGACAAAAACTTTTTGTTTCAATCATATGTTGACAAAAAGTTTCCTGAAAATTCATATGTTGACACGAACTTATGGACTTAACCATATGTTGACAAAAACTTCTGCATCTAACCATATGTTGACAAGAAGTTATGGATTAACCATATGTTGACAAAAACTTCTCGTTTTCACCATATGTTAACAAAATTGGGTTTCCAGCTGGAACACCCTTTTTGGTGGATTCCCGACCCCAGGGCACCCACACCTGTGGCTGATGAAGAGGAGGGCGCTTCGCAAAGGCCGGGACCCCCAGCCCCAACCTCTCATCCACATTTTGATGTGAACCTGTCGGCTGAAGCTGGAATCACTTGATGGCATTGCTGTGGGTGTTGTTGTGGACCTGGGTCCGGCCGATTAGTACTCACGCTGCTGTGCCTGTGATTCAAAGAACCGTGGAGTTCGGAACCCACCTGGAGAGAACGATCCACCTCGAAGAAGCCGCATGCCCGATGCACCCCGGTAGCTGCGTGTACACGTGGTAAACCTGTGACCACTTCGGTGGAGTGGTCTTTTGGCTCAGTTTCTGGGCCGGAAGTGCTTGATGTTGGTAACCATCTTTGCTATGGGGCTTTCATCATGCATTTATCACGTACAGGCCCATGATCAGTGGTTAGCCGGTGTTAACGGTGTGCGGTTCTCTGGCCTTGTGGTATCTTAATCCAAGGGAATGAGGCCCCATGGAACTGCGATGAAGTGCACACTCTGTGAGAAGCTAAGTGCCGATCTGGAAAGCGATCTGGATACCCCGGAATGTCAGTCAAGCGGCTCCAGCCGAAAAACCGATTTTGTTAACATATGGTTAAAACGAGAAGTTTTTGTCAACATATGATTAGCCCAGAACTTTTTGTCAACATATGGTTAAAATCAGAAGTTCCTGTCAAAATATGGTTAAATTCATAACTTCTTGTCAACATATGGTTAGATCCACAACTTTTTGTCAAAATATGGTTAAAATCAGAAGTTCCTGTCAACATATGGTTAAACCCAAAAGTTCCTGTCAACATATGAATTTTCCAAGAAATTTCTGGCAAATATGAAGTTTCCTCTTATTTTTATTTTTATTGAGGTAGGCAGGGATTTTTCCAGGATTCGCGATTTCGGGGGTCGGGGGGGGATCAGTGCACTTTTTGCCCCCAAATGTTTTTCTCCCCGGGGCGGTGCGCCACAGGGGGGGTCTGGGGGGCGGAGCCCCCCAGCCGCCGGAGGCCACGGTAGTGAACATCATGTTCCTGTCGCACAGCTTCTGTGTGAGCGGCTGCGTCATATTCTGAGGCGGTGGTCTGGATCCCATCACCTGATGTGAATCCAAACCTTTCACGCGCGAGGAGAAGGTACTAGGCAGGTACGCGACACAGGGGGGGTCTGGGGGGCGGAGCCCCCCAGCCGCCGGAGGCCACGGTACTGAATGTAGGTGGCTTGTGGTGTGGATTCTCGGGGCAAATAACCCAAGTAAGGTATGTTGCCCCGCCACGACGGAGTCTTCTCGTGAAACTCCTCCATCCACTCCAGTTCCCCGACGCACCAAGTGCTGCTCACAGCCACATGCCCATATGGCACCGCACCCTCCCAAAACCCCCCATAAAAATTGACCCCCCCCGGGGGGGCCAATAATTTTCGCAAAACCCTGGGGGGGGTCATTAGCCCCCCCCCCCGACCCCCCCAGAAAAAACCCTGTATCGAAACCTCCCTCTCGGCCCCCCTCTCTCCCGAATGTTCCAGCGGAGTGTGTGGGTGTGTGGTGACCACGTTTTGTGTGGGGAGATCCTGCGCGGATCATTGCCCACCCCCGCCCACTTCTACGTCACAGCGGAGGCCCCACTCGGGTTAGAGTGTGGGGCCAACTTGTGTGGGTGTGTGTGTGTTCCGGGTGCGATGTGCGGCGGATAAAATGGTGCTCCTTCTTGTGTGTACCGACTTCGCCAAGCCCCCGCCCGATGGCCCCACTCCCACCAATGCCTCAGCTGGAGCAGAGCAAGGGTGATGAAGGAGCGACTGCACTCATTCATGTCATTCAGTGCTGTGCCTGCGGCCCCTGTGCTGTTAGATGTGCCACATCCCCCCTCTTCAGCAGCTGCCCCTCCTCGGCGACAGCCCCCCTCCCCTATGCGCCCCATCCGCCCCCTGCACCCCCAATCTTGTGTCGCCTAAATGAACCCCTCTCCCAAATGTCTTACCCCACCCCTCGTGCCTTGTATTATTTGATCTGTTTCCGATCAAACCTTTCAGTCTCACGCATACCCTCCCCCGGAGGACGTCCCGGGAGTCACCGATTCGACCTCTCACTTCCAGACGCTTGTCTCACTTCGCACGACACACTGTACACCCCACACCTCACAGACTGATATATCTTTCGAACAAGGGCCCTCAGGAAGCCGGGTCAAGAAGGGGAAGGCCAGACAGGTCACGATGGGCCGCTCGGCACTGCATGCTGTGCTGGCTGCCTCGGTGTGTGCGGCGGGGCTGTTGGACGTCGTGTCGGTGGATGCGGCCGAGATCGAGGTGCCAGGGCTGAAGCTGGACGGTATTTCCGCAGACATGTTCAACTGCAGCAAGCCCGCGACGACGAGCAGCGTGAATGTGGACGTGCCGCAGGTGGGGGTGAAGGCGCAGGGGACGGTGTCACGCACCGGGTGCCACCTGGCGCAGGTGTCGCTGCGCGTGGTGGCATCCGCAAGCGCGCCGGTGTCGGCGTGGGGTGCGGAGCTGTCGTCACTGCACGTGGAGCTGCAGAACACGTTCGGCAGCAACGGCGACGAGGTGTGGAGCGGGCTGTTGTCGGGCAGCGCTTCGTTCGAGGGGCAGGCGGGGACTGCGCGCATCGAGATCGGGGCTGGCGGGGTGACGTCGTTCAAGGTGTCGGCGCCGTTCCAGTCGGGCCCTGTCGCGTCGAACGGGAACATCGACTTTGCCTTCACGAAGAGCGGGGCGGCGGTGCTCGGGAGCGGGGCTGTGCGGGTCACGGCGGGGTCTGTGGCGGCGGAGGGGAGCGGGCAGCTGCAGTACACGCGGGGCACTGCCAGCCGCGCAGCGCTGTGGGCGGTGGACGTGCAGAGCAGCGCGGGTGTCGGGGTGTTCGGGCTGACGCTGAGCGCGGTGCGGGTTGCAGTGCAGCGGAGCGGGAACGTCAGCAGCAGCGGCGTGTGGTCGGGGAAGCTGGCGGGGACGTTCGCGACGCAGGACTTCAGCGCATCGGTCAAGACGGTGCTCGTGTCGTCGTCGCCGGCGGTGTTCGGGCCGCTGGAGGGGGCGGTGAGCGTGTCGCAGAGCGGGGTTGCGTTCGAGGGGCAGCTCTCGGTGTCGCCGAACCAGCAGGCTGCGGGGTCGTGCGCGAAGCTGTCGGTGTCGGGGACAGGGACGCTGGCAGGGGGGCAGATCGCGGAGTTTGACGCGGCGCTTGCGTACGACCAGTGCGGGAAGGAGCGCTTCCAGCTGACGGGGTCGCTGCCGCAGGCCGTGGCGGGAGGGGTGCAGATCACGGACGTGGCGGTCAACGTGGCGGGGGTGGCCGGCAGCGGCGGAGCGCTGGCGTGGTCCGGGGCTGTCCGCGGGTCTGTGTCGTTCCTGGAGGGGGCGGCGGCCGGGACGGCGGAGATCGCGTTTGCCAACACGAAGCTGCAGCAGGCGACGATGAGCGTGGCGCTCGCGAGCGGGCCGGCGTCGGGGCAGATGGACCTCGCCGTCGCAAATGGCGGGGTGTGGAGCGGGTCGATGGTGCTGCAGGTGGCGACGGACAACGTGCAGGTGTCCGGGATGGCGGGGACCGTGCAGTACAACAGCGCGGACGGCGGCGCGTTCGCCGTGCAGGCGGGGGTGAGCGAGCTGACGGTGTTCGGGGTGGCGCTGCGCGACGTGCAGGTGGACCTGCAGCGGCTGCGGGACAACACAACTGTGGCGGCGGCGTGGTCTGGGAGCATCGGCGGGACTGCGCAGTTCGGGGATGCGGTGACGGCGCAGGTGACGGCGGTGCTGGCGGGCAACGCATTCCAGTCGCTGGAGGGGCAGCTGGATGTGGCGGAGGCCGGGGTGGCCTTCAGCGGGACCGTCGAGGTGGACGCGGGGAAGCAGTGCAGCGGGGTGGCGGCGCAGGGGACGCTGGCGGTCGACTCCGTCGCGGGGCTCACGGCAGGGCTCACGATCGACATGTGCGCGCCGGCGGGGAAGCCCAAGTACACGCTGACGGCGGCCACGACGGGGGGCGTGTCGCTCGGCGGGCTGTCGCTGTCGTCGGCACAGGTGGTGCTGCGGAAGCCGGCGGGGGGTGCGTTCAGCGGGACCTTTGCGGCCAACGCCCCGCTCTTCGGGGGGAACACGCGTGCGACGGTCGCCTTCGCTGCGGGGAAGCTGCAGAGCGTGCAGCTCAGCACAACGGTGACGGTGGTCGGGGTAATGACGGGGGCGTTCAAATTTGAGTACAAGCCGGGGTGCTCGTCCGCGCTGACTGGGGAGGCGGCCATGGCGGTGACGGTGCCCGGGGCGGACGCGGCGGACTTCACGGGGACGGTGGTGCTGACGCCGACGCAGGTGGGGGCGAAGTGCGTGTGGGACCTGGCCGTCACGGCAGGGATGACCGGGGCGGTGTGGGAGGGCCCTGGCAGCACAACGCTTTCGGGCGTGACGCTGTCGGTGGCAACGCAGCACGACAGCGGCGCGGTGGCGGGGGCGAAGCTGCGGCAGCGCGTGTGGGTCGGGCGTGTCGAGGGGACGGTGGCATCGTCGGGGCTGAGCGGGTACGTGGCGCTGGACAGCCGGAACTCGACGGTGGAGGCGGGGCTGGAGTTCGAGGACAACAACGTGGCGCTGGCGGTGTCGTACTCCAGCAACTGTGTGGGGCGGGGCACGGTGGTGGTGAAGAACCTGGGGCATGGGATCCAGGGGGGCGAGGTGTCTGTCGTCTTCCAGAAGGCGTGCGGGACCAGCAGCAAGGCGTGGACGGCCACCGGGACACTGAGCGGGTTCCAGGTCCCGCTTGCCGGGGGGAAGCGGATGCTGGAGATCCCTGACGCGGTGGTGACGGTGACGCAGAACGCGGCGGGGACGCTCAAGACAGTGCAGATTGGCGGGACGTTCCTCGACATCTTCACCCTGGGGCTGGAGTTCACCCTGCCATACGACGCGGCGCGGCTGAAGCTGGTCGGGACGGCAAAGGCGGCACAGCCGGTGTCCCCTTCCGAGCTGCTGTCGCGGTGGGGCGGCGGCGGGTTGGACACGTCGCTGCGTGCCTTTGCGAGCCCGGTGTACGACGCGCTGAACGAGATCAAGCTGTCCACCGTGGTGCTCGAGGTGTCGCTGCTGAAGAAGAGCGTGGAGCTGTCGGGGACCGGGACGGCCTTCGGGGTCGGGTTCCAGGTGGCGGTGGGGATCGCCGACAGCCCGCGTGCCGGCTGGGGCTTCGGGGTCGGGATGCAGTTCACGAACAAGGCGGGGGCGGGGACCCCGTCCCTCCCCGGGCTGGTCGGGAAGGTTGTGCAGTACCTGCCGGCGGAGACGCTGTCCTTCACGCTGTCGAAGGGGGCGCTGTCGTTCGGGCCCTTCAAGACACGGCGGAGCGGGCTGGCGGTGGGGTCGCTCGTCTCGATGGGCAGCGGGCTGCTGGGGGACCTTGTGTCGAAGACGTCGGGCACCCCGGTGGGGGGGCTGCTGTCCGGGGGCGCACAGGCGGCACGGCTGCAGCTGGAGGGGGTCTTCTCCTCCATCACAGACCTCGACGTGTCCGTGTCGCTGCCGGGGCGGGTGGACATGATCAAGGACCACTTCTCCATCGAGAAACTGTCAGCGCTGTTCCGCTTCAGCGCCACGGGGATGCCGGAGATCGGGTTCCTGGTGTCCCTGCGCATCGCATTCGGGTCACCGCAGCGTATCATCATGCCTGCCGGTGCGCTGCTCGTGAAGCCGTCCGGGTTCGGGCTGGAGGCGTCGCTGGACGTGAAGCCGGACTGGAAGGACCCGTTCGGGCTGAAGGGTGTGACGGTGCTGTTCCCGTGGGCGATCGGGTCGATGGTGTCTGCAACCACGCTGATGCTGCCGAACAAGCTTGCCTTCATCGGGGGGGCAGAGGTGGCTGGGGTGTCCGGGCGGCTGGCCTTCACGGCAGACGTGGACAACCTTGCGAACACCGCCTTCCAGGCGGACCTGCGGGGGCTCGACCTGGGGCGTGTGGTGAGCGAGATTGCGCACTGCAGCGCGTGCCAGAGCGGGGTGGCCGGGATGCTGCTGAAGGTGCAGGTGGGGCGCCTCTTCGCAAACTACAACCCGTCGCCGAGTCCGGTTGAGCTGACGATTGCGGACGCGTCGGCGACGATCCAGCCCGGGATCGTGGCGAACATCTCGGAGTTCAACCTGTGGCAGGTGATTCGGGGGAGCGGGTTCCTGAGCGTGTCTGAGAAGGACGTGAAGGGGCTGCTGGAGGTGGCGCCTGTGGTGTGGGGCCCGCTCAGGCTGACGCGGAGCCTGAGCGACACGACGCAGGGCCCGTACTTCGCGGTCGAGCTGTCCAAGGAGAAGCGGCTGCTGGAGGTGCGCGGGGCGGCCAGCCTGCTGTCGCAGCACATCGAGGTGCAGATGATCCTGAATGACGCGACGGTGCGGGCGCAGCTGAACATGGCCTTCGGGGCGCTGCGTGCGGAGGTAGAGCTGCTGACGGACGTGAAGAGCGGGGTGGACTTCGACGTGCTCGTGAGGGGGCGGGTGACGAACAGCCTGGCCGACATTGCAGCCTTCCTGGCCGCACCGCTGAAGCGCCTCGGGGAGCTGGCTGCGTCGGGGCTGGCCGAGGCGCAGGCGGGGCTGGCAAAGGCGCGTGCGGATCTCGAGGCAGCGAAGCGGGCGCTGAACTCGGCGCGTGTGGAGGGGCGGGTGGACTTCGATGCGGCACAGCGCATTCTGGGGGATGCGAATGCAAAGTTCAGGGAGTGCAAGCGGCGCGAGGAAGACTGCTCCGACGCGCCGTGGTACAAGAAGTACATGTGTGCGCGCGTGGTGGGCTGCTGGATCGAGTACGGGGGGCGCGCTGTGGCTCAGGCTGCGGTGCGCGCGGCACAGAGCATCGTCAACAACGCGCTGAAGGCGTGGAACGCGGCTGTTGGTGCGGCGAGCGCCGTCGTATCGGCAGTGTCTGACTCGTTGATGCTCGCCGAGTCGGCGATGTCGTACGCGTCGGAGGTGGTGCAGAACATGGACCGCCTGACGAGCGTGCTCGGGGTGCTCGGGAACGTGATTGAGGTGAACGCGGTCACGTTCGAGACGGCGGCTTCGCCCTCGGATGTGGATGTGAAGTTCGCGCTGGACGTGACGCTGATGAAGCAGCGGAAGGTGCTGGCGATGACGGCGGCACTCGACTACGACATGATCGTCAGGTTCCTGCAGGGGGCGGTGCAGGACGCCGTTGGTGGCTTCTTCGGGGACGACAACCCTGTCAGGGCGTCGATTGTGCCGCAGTACGGGACGGTGGGGTGCCAGCGGGGCGCGGGGGGGAAGAGCGGCGCGCTGGTGGGGCAGAAGGTGGCGTGCCCGCGTGCCATTGCCGGGTTCCAGATGAACACCGTCGGGTGCGTCACGCAGGGCGGCGGGGTGCAGGTGGCGATGAGCTGCAAGTTCGGCGGTGTCTTCAGCACGCAGGTGCCGAAGGTGTGCGAGACGCGCCACACGGGGTGCGTGGCCCTGAGCGGGGTCCCTGTGGCCAACATGTTCGCGGGTGTCGGGGGTGGGCTCGCGTGTGGCGACGGGGAGGCGATGGCGTCGTGGGAGCTGGACGACAACAGCGGGGGCGCGTGCCCGGCGGGGAAGCACCGCTTCTCGTACAAGTGCTGCTCGGGGCTGGACCAGATGGCGCACGCAGTGGTGAACACGGAGCATTCCGCGTGCTTCGACGGGTCGGGCGGGGTGGAGCACATGCCGCCCGTGCGGTGCGACCGCGAGGGTGTGCTGAAGGCGTGGCGGGTGACGCAGGGGGGCTGGGGCGGCTGCACGCGCGTTGAGTACGACTGCCTTGGGAAGTGGTCGGCGAGCCGCACGGACTGCTTCGACGCGAAGTACAACCTGTTCGAGCGGGTCATTGCGTGCAAGAGTTCCGGGCGGCACCTGGCGATGAACGGGTTCGACATCGCGCAGCATGGATGCCCCCAGGCCGACCAGGCACGCGTGCAGACGCTGTGCCAGAGCACCGAGTCGTTCCCTATCGAAACGTGCCATCAGCAGGAGTCGGCATGCTACGACATCGGCCGCGACCTCAGCCAGTTCTGGAAGCGCGACGAGATCACAGGCGTCAGCATCGACGGGAAGCAGCTGTGGGTCGGGTGCCCGGCGGGGGATGTGATGGAGTCGCTCAGGCTGGAGGAGACCGGGCAGGCGAACTGCCACCGCTTCAAGTTCAACTGCTGCCCCCCGAAGATGGCGACGGTGTCTGTGCGGCGGACGACAGAGGGCGGCCCCGACATCTCGAGCATCGGGGGCGGGCGCAGCGGGGTGGACGAGAGCAAGCATTTCTACGGGCACCAGGTGCACTGCGACTACGGGATGGCGCTCAACTCGCTGACCTTCCACCGCACCTACGTGGAGTACATCTGTGTCGGCCCGAGCGCCTCGGCGGTCCCGACGCCTGCCCCGTCGGTGACGCCGGCACCCACGGGGGCGCCGGCACCCATCTCGCCCGACGTGGATTACACGGTGTCCGCGCAGGCATGCGCGGACCTGGGGAGCTCCCCGATGGAGGCCCTGACGAAGGGCTGGTGGTGGGGATGCGGGGAGAAGGCCATGAACGGATTCAGCGTGCGGGTGGCACCGTGCACGGAGGCGCGGGCGGTGCAGCAGGAGGTGCGGTGCCTGTCGAGCGACACCCTCCCCACGTCCTCCTGCAGGACGTACCTGTCGGGGTGCGCGGAGGTGTCGTCGACAAGCAGCCTGATGAGTCCACAGCAGACCTGGGTCGGCTGCCCGGCTGGGCAGGCGATGGCGAGCTTTACGTTCGGGAGGCAGGGCTCGTGCGAGCGCTTCTCCGTGCAGTGCTGTGAGGTCGGCGTGCCGAGCGGCTACCGGATCCGGACCGAGACGCGCCGCACGGTTGGAACCGGGAAGCTGGAGTCGTCCGGGGACATGGGCAACTTCGACGGGCACAAGCCGTACTGCGGGGGGCGCGGGGCGCTGAACCGGTGGAGCATGGAGGGGGAGGACTCTGTGGCTCGCCGGTTTGTGTACGAGTGCCTGGTTGTGGAGGCTGTTCCGCCGGCGCCGGCGCCGGCGCCGGCGCCAAGCAGCAGCTGCGTGCAGGTGGGCAGCACAAAGGATGCGCTGCTGGGGGCCTTCAGCTGCAGCGCGACGACCGCGATGCGTGGGTTTGGGGTGGCCGTTCCGACGGCCTGTGCGCAGCAGGGGCAGGGCTACGTGCAGCGGCAGGCAGCATGCCAGGCGGCCAGCGTGGTCGCAGTCAACAGTGCGACCTGCACTGTGCACAGGTCGGACACCTGTGTGTCGGAGTACTCGGACCTGCGCGACATGGCACCCCAGAACGGCAACGCGCTCAGGTGGGTGGCGTGCCCGCTGGGGCAGGTGATGACAGAGTTCGCGATTGAGGCAACAAACCCCTCCAAGTGCAGGTACTACCGGATGCGGTGCTGCAACGTGCACATCGGCGACACGTCCACACACCGGCTGCGGGAGGCGGAGCTCACGACCGCGGCTCACAGGGGCGGGGTGCTGCTGCCCAACTACCTGGACAACATGGAGGCCTTTGCGAAGCACGTGCCGGACTGTGGGCCGCGTGGGGTGCTGAACGGGTGGTCCGTGATGAAGTACAGGCAAGGGTTTGTGTACAAGTGCATCTCTGTGGAGCTGAAGGCGGAGGCACCCACCCCTGCACCCACCCCTGTGCCCACCCCGTCCCCAGGTCCGTGCCCCGGTGGTCGGGAGGTTTGCGTGTTCGGCCATTGCGTTTGTGTCCCTTTCTGAAATGGCCGTGGGTCTTTCTGCCATAAATTTACCTTTCTGAGTATACTTGCAACAAAAAGGTGTGGTGTGGTGTAGTGTGGCAGAATCGAATGAAGCATATCATATTACATCATCGCATACCATGACACAGAATCAGTGGTCGCTGTGGCTCGCCCGTAGGGTCGGCTTTGTCGCCCTCGCAAAACAGGGCCCAGTTGGTTACCGCTGCCCTTGTCGATTCATATTTTATGGCCTCGGGCCTTCTCTGCTGTGCGCGAAGCATTCCCCCTTTTCCTCCCAGATTTTCGATTTTTGATCTCCGATTTTTTCCCCTCCCCTCCCCTCCCCTCCCCTCCCCTCCCCTCCCCTCCCCTCCCCTCCCCTCCCCTCCCCTCCCCTCCCCTCCCCTCCCCTCCCCTCCCCTCCCCTCCCCTCCCCTCCCCTCCCCTCCCCTCCCCTCCCCTCCCCTCCCCTCCCCTCCCCCCCCTGCGTCGACAACAAACAACAATACAGGATCACAAACTGTATGGTGTCAAAGAGAGACTACGTACTACGTACAAACACCCTGTCGTGTTTAGTGATACTGTGTTGCGGTCCAACCACCAAGCTACTGGCAGACAACTGCTACACACCCTCCCATTGTGCGTGATCCGCCTTGTACAGCATATCTGGTGTAGTGACTACAAAAAAGCCCTTCACTCTCGACGATCAAAACCCCCCAACCTCCCCCTTCCCATTCCCCCGTCGCGCACAGGAGAGCAGGTGAAAAATGAAATGCAATCACGAAACTGAAAAAAAAACGACGTGAACCACAGAGTCGGGCGACCCCGCTTCCGGCTTGCTCCAATTTTTTTTTCTCCCAGTTTCCCAAGAGACTGTTGTGGCAATGGTGGCGTGTGTGCCCATGGCCCCTCTTGCAGAGGGGGGGTGCCTCTCCTCCTGCATCCTCCACCCGGTGCGGTGCGTGTTTGCTGGTGCGCTCTGTGCCGATACCGGCACCAGGTCCCCGTGCCAGCAGCATTCCGCTTCCAAACTTCCTCCCCCAAAGTGTGCCGTGTATTTCACACCGTCTTGGCTTGGCGGCTCGCTTCACGCAGCATGCGTGTGTGCGCCCCGCCTCCTGCCCTTTCCCCTTCTTTTGTTTGTGGCTGCTGCCCAGCCACAGACAAACAAGGCAGGGAGCCAAGCCGTCTGTGGAACGAGGCAGGTCTACGTCTCGGCGCGCACGAAGTTACGAAGTCGCACACATCGCAACGGGCTTGAAAACACCTCCTCTGCCCACCACACCACACCGCACCGTATATGCCTGGTCTGGGCAGCAGCCCGCTAGGTCGTGTCACGGTACGGTGCAGCCGCAGTGTCGGCGCTGGTGGTCGGGGGGCCAGGGGCACGGCCCACCATGTTTGCCGGCTCCACCCTTGCATCCCCCTTCCCCCCCTCCCATTTCACCCACCCTCACCCCAACGCATCTACATCGCTTGGCTTTGTTTCTTGCTTTTTTTTTGTTTCTTTTTTGGGGGGAGTTCTTCGCTGCCCAAACAAGCTTGCTTGTCACAGCGAAAGAGTCAGTGGAAGCGTACCCGCTCGCAGTGTGTTTTGAGAGAGAGCAACACAAAATCACTTATTCGCAGCAACGCCCTTCAGAGGGGCAACAGCACACTGCCGCTCGTGCGCACAAACAAAACCCGGACTCTTTTGCAGTGCCGAAAACGGTGCGTTTTCCATGCATTTCTTCGAATTTTTAGGTGAAAATCGCCGAAGTTTACCGACAGCGAAGACGCCCCCGCCCCTCTCTTTCATGATATTTTGCACTTTCGATAGTTTCACGCGTGTGCGCAGGGGAAAGGTTTGGGCTCGCTCCCATCCAGCTTGCTCTGGTCTGGGGGAGGGCGTCAGAGCCGCCCCCCGCGTTGCCGCCGCTGTTGCGGGGCAGGCGTGATTCATTCCCTGTTTCTTCTTTGCATTTCTCAAACGGCAAGAGGGGTGACGTGCCCACTGGTCGTCCTGAGTTGATTCCAAGCCTCAGGAGGGCTTCCCGAGGTGCACTGCCCAGAGTCTGTTCGGGGACCACACGTTTTACGTGAGGATGCCCGGCGGAACATTGCCCGCTCCCCGCCCATCCCTATGTTCCAGCGGAGTGTGTGGGTGTGTGTGTGTTCCGGGTGCGATGTGCGGCGGATAAAATGGTGCTCCTTCTTGTGTGTACCGACTTCGCCAAGCCCCCGCCCGATGGCCCCACTCCCACCAATGCCTCAGCTGGAGCAGAGCAAGGGTGATGAAGGAGCGACTGCCACTCATTCATGTCATTCAGGCAAATCAGTGCGGCCCTCCCGGCCTCTACCCCGAGTCCACCCTGTCCCTCCCACCGTGCTGTGTACTGCTGTCAAACCAATGCGCACTATTGCCCTCTGTCTCCGTGTTGTGTAGCAATCCTTGTCACACACACATACAATATTTGCTGCTGCCATGCTCCACACAAACAAGCACATCCCCACCTGCAGGCTGCTGCACCGCTTGGAGGCATGATGATGCGTGGAGGCGCAGCGCTGCTGCTGCTGGGGTGTGCGCAGGTGTCTACGGAGGAGATGCCGTGTGTGATGTGGCGGCAGACGGGGGGTTGCAGCCCGGACGGTCCGAGGGAGCCGCGGGAGTGTCACGAGAACCTGCACATCGGGTTCTCATGCGGGCAGGCCAGCGCCCCGTTCACGTGCTTCGAGCAGTGCGGCAACCCAACGGCTGCTCCGACACCCGTGCCGCCGCTTGCGGACTGCGAGGCATACCCGGAGAACATGACGGCGCCGCCGCCGACGGTGGGACCGGGGACGGCGGGTCACGCGATCGAGAACCCTGAGGAGTACGTCAACACGCGGTGGGGGACGAAGGGCGGCGGTGGGAACGACCACGGCTTCGACCGCGGACACGGGCTGAGCTCCGGGAACCTGTACCCGCAGGTGGTGCGGCCGTGGGGCTTTAACGCGTGGAGCGTGGTGACAGACAACATCGGGCAGTGGTGGTTCAACCCGTGGGACTGGCAGTTCAACGGGATCCGGTGCACCCACCAGCCGAGCCCGTGGCTGGGGGACTGGGGGCACTTCCTCTTCTACCCGATGATGGTGCAGTCGGGGCGGTTTGCGTCGTCCTACCAGACGTCCTACAACCCTGACAAGAGCGAGTGGCGCCCGTACCTCTTCAGCACCTCGCTGGTGACGTACGCCACGTCGACGGGGCAGACGACGGTGGATGTGACGAGCTCGACACACGCGGCTGCGATGCGTGTGACGTACCCCGTGAAGAAGGAGCAGGAGGACGGCTTTGCCTCGTTCGACGAGACCCGGAAGCTGGTGTTCAGGTTCCCGGCACAGGGCCCTGGCGTGCAGCCGACCGAGTGGGACACGACCGGGAAGTACGCGACGCTGGAGGGGTGGACCGTCAGCGAGGCGGAGCAGAAGCTGTACAAGCTGTACTTTTCGGCAGAGATTGTGACCAACGCGACGCTGAAGTCGACGCAGGTGGAGAGCTCGTCGAGCGAGGTGCTGACGTACGCGCTGTACGAGAACGACGGGCACGAGTTCCTGGTGCGTGTCGCGACGTCTCTGGTGAGCGTGTGCCAGGCGCGCCACAACCGGATCTCGCAGGTGGGGCACAGGACGTTCGACGAGGTGCTGGCGGAGTCGAAGGCCGAGTGGCGCGGGGTGCTGGGGACGGTGGACGTGGAGGACGCCGGGAACCAGGAGGACGACAAGCTGGAGATCCTGTACACGTCGCTCTTCAGGGCGTCGCTGTACCCGCGCTTCCTGTCCGAGGTGACCAGGGACGGGGAGGAGCTGCATCTGTCGACGTATGTCGACGAGGAGATGGTGCGCCCGGGCCCGGCCGTGGCAGACTCCGGGTCGTGGGACGCGCACCACACGGTGTACCCGCTGCTGTCGCTGGTGCAGACCCCGGTGGTGGGGCGCATGATCCAGGGGTGGGCGAACGCGTACAACGAGAGCGGGATTGTGCCGCAGTGGTCGTCGCCCGGGCACAGGAACATCATGGTGGGGACGCTGTCGGACGCATACTTCGCGGACGCAATTGTGAACGAGATCGGCGGGTTTGACGTGGCGCTGGCGTACGAGGGCATGCGCAACAACGCCTTCGGGAACGTGCGTGCGGGGATGTCGGACTACGTGCGGTACGGGTACCTGCGCTACGGGACGCAGGCTGTGTCGGTGAGCCTGAACCACATGATGGCGGACTGGTCCATTGCGCAGGCGGCGAAGAAGCTGGGGAAGATGGACGACTACTCCATCCTGATGGACAGGTCGCGCAACTACACGAAGCTCTTCAACAACGAGACGGGGTTCTTCCAGCGGCGCGGGTGGAACGGCGACTTTGTTGACAAGAGCAACTTCGACGAGTACGCGTGGGGCGGTGACTACACGGAGGGCGGCCCCTGGCAGTACAGGTTCTACGCCCCGCACGACCCGAAGGGTCTGGCACAGGTGTACCGCAACGCAGGGCTGGACATGTGCGGGAAGATCGAAGAGATGATGCTCGGGAGCCCCGCAATCCACCTGGGCATCTACGGCAAGATTGTGCACGAGATGAGCGAGATGGTGAACAACTGCTGGGGGCAGTACGCACACAACAACCAGCCCACCCACCACATCCTCTACATGCTGATCGCCATGTCCGACGAGGTGAGCGACCGCTGCTCCCAGCTGGGCCAGGCCTACCTGCGCAGGACTGTGACCGAGACCTACCACGCAAACGACGACATGTTCCCGGGTGACGAGGACAACGGCGAGATGGCGGCATGGTTTGTGCTCTCGTCCCTCGGGCTGTACCAGCTGGCCCCCGGGTCTGGCGAGTACACCCTCGGCATCCCGCTCTTCAAGGATGTCGTCGTGTCCCTGGGTAACGGCAACAAGCTGCGCATCACAACCGACGAGAAGACCTTCAAGAGCGGTGGGAAGAAGGACAAGCATGACAAGCACGACAAGGATGACAAGAAGGACAAGAAGGACAAGAAGCACCACAAGCACGACAAGGACAAGCCTGCCGCCTACGACCCCACCGCCTTTGCCGTCAAGGAGGTTGTCTTCAACGGCAAGCGCGTGGCCGGCACCACTGTGAAGTACGCTGCTCTGATGAAGGGCGGCCACCTGCACTTCAAGCTGCAGGACGCACCCAGCGTGAAGGGTGCGTGATACACTCTTCTGTTGCCGCAGGAGGGGCTCTCGCCTCCTGCGGCATGACCCCATTCTGTACTCATGTGCCGCACAACACCCCCGCTCGTCACCGGGTGTTCCTGGCCGCAACCAGCCCCCTCCCTCCCTCCCACCCTCCCCGTGCCGGTGCCCGTCGTTCACCATGAGACAACGTCGGAATCGCCTCTGCGCGGATATTCTTTGCGAACACTTGACACACACACCCAAAAAAGGCCACACAGGTTGTGGGTGTGCCCTCTTCTTCTGCGTTCAAAGAAGAACCCCGGGTGGTGCAGGAGGGGGTAAGTTTTGCCGTGTCTTGTTTGGCACACTGCCCTCTCCGAACCCCTTCACGCACGTGCTCAAATCGAACCCCATCCCTTTTCTTCCTTTCGCCTTCCCCTTTCACCTTTCACCTTTGCAGCGTGTGGTCGTTGTTGCATGAGGACTGGTTATTATTAACTTATTGCAGGAATACTGCTCGGAATCCTGGATGAAAGCGCGTCTCACAGTGGTTGGTTTTCCTGCATTCACATTGCGGCTGCAGTGTGAACACGGGGCGCCGGCACAGCTTTTCTCCTTTTCCTTGCAACCTGGTCCACCTGGTCTACGGTGGACACTGATATCTCCTGCACAGATTGCTCAACAGATCATTTTTTCCCTCCCAGCCCCAGTCTCGTGGGCGTTGTGTTCCGTGTTGTTTGTTCACGGTTCGCAAGGGCCTTGTCACGCACAGTGAGGAAGATACCTGGCAGCGCTTTGGGGGTGACAAACACAAAGCTACATTTGCCTTGTTGTTATGTTATGGTATGCGCACAGACACATCAACCTTCAAAACCCTGTGAGGTTTGTTCACCCTAGTTTTGGCGGCGCAAACAACGCCTTATCTTTTTTTACGCACTATTCCTGCGGAAAGTGTCATTCAGTTCTGCCGACCGTGATCTGCATGACCCCCCTCTTCAAGCGAGAGGGTTCAGAAGCGTTGTGTGGAAGCGCCAAATGCAGCATCCGAAAAGACAACGTCAGACGATAAATCGTTGAGGAGGAAGGGCAGAACTGAACTGACCCACTTTTTTCGGCCTTCTGCAAAATGGCCTTGTCAAAGCTTCCGTTTTTTCCCCTCATTTTTTTTGTTCTGATCTTTAGCAAAACCAGAGGATTGTGGGCAGTGCACGTGTTACTCAATCGACACCGCACAGGCAACGAATCAAGAGCCCACAGGCCCAAAGAAAAGGACAGTCATCAGCTTTGTCAGCTCTGCTGGAGAGCTCCCTGCTTTCCGCCTTACATATCCGCCTTCCCATTGCCACCCCCGCCTCCCTGCTGTAGGCTTGGGCGGATTGAACCTTTTTTCTGGAGACTCCAAAGCCTTCTGCGGCTTTTCTCCATTTTGATTGCACTGAAGTAGGGGCTTACATTGCAAACGAACACCCCCTTACCCTTATTCTGGGGATTTTCTGGGGGTTTTCGCCGGGTTTTTTTGCACCTTTTTGATGGGTGGTTTCTGACGCTCTGCTGCGCAGCCCAACTGGGGGCAGGGAGTCTTTGTGTGCCCTTTGTTTTCACTGGATCTTGCGACACCCATTCACGCCGCTTCATCATCCAAGGGGTGTGTGTGGGAGGCTGCGTTCCCACGAACCAAACGAATTGCAGGGCAGTTGGTTTTGGTTTGCTGTTCACGCGTCACTTTCCTGTCATTATCACGATCCAGAGTGCGGAGAGGCACACAGAATAGTTTTCCAGCTCGTTTCCGGCCGACACGTCGCCGTGGGAACTTGGGTTGTGCAGACAAGATCCACCGTGCTCAAAATATTTACAGATTCGGAGCAGTGTAACTCCCCCCTACCTGAAGTCATGATTTATTTTGTCTCTCTCTTTATCACTCCTCCGCGATTGGATGGGCTTTCTGCTCTTCTTCTTCTTCTGTGTACCTTCGTGTAAACTGTGCCACTCCGCCTACCTGCGCGTTGAGGCACACACAACGCACGCAGCTCACGTATTTTTACTTCACTTTTGTTTCACTTCTGCAGAAGCCCTCCCTATTATTGTTTTCAAGGGGGGGTTCAACCCCCCCCACCCCTCGGTTTCCTCCGGTCAGGACCTGCGAATTGGGACTGAAGTCTCAGGAGCTGGCACCGGCAACACCGCCACCGCAACTTACCCAGCTGTGCAGAGCCTTCAAAAGGTGTGCGCATCCGCAGTCACAGACACTGCAATGTGTCCCCACGTTTGAAGGGCAGGAGAAGGAGGAGGTGCAGTGCCAGTAGTTGCGTGAGGTGTTGCTGGACGGGCTGGAGGAGAGGGGGGAAATCTCGGTGCGTATATACCTCAAAAGAGGGCTTGGTGATGGCTCTCTCCCCACCCCCCACCCCCCCGCCCCCCACCCCTCGTCTGAGCGACTTTGGGTGCATTGATTTTCTCCCACAACCTCGGCCCTTCCGCCACGGCACTGCATCCACAACTCAACATCACCCACGGCAGGACACCCGCTGCACTCACCCGTCCCATCGTACGTTGTGCTTCTTCTGAGGTCAACCCCTGCGTGAGTAGCATTTGTTGAACTGTCGCTGCACCCAGCAGTGAGCCATACAGCCTCCGGCTGGGAAGGGAGGTGAGCTGCCTGGTGTGAGTTCCGCTCGGGAGTGAAGGGGGGTGGGGTGGGGTGGGAGTTCTTCACTCAGGGAAGGTATTTCCATTTCTCCTCTCAGATGGCAGTGACGAGCAACCCGCTGATTGCAGCCGCGGCGAGTGTTCCGTTTCCCAACCCGAAGCGGACCTTCGTGCAGTCGAGGTACAGCAAGCTCGACACAAAGGATGTCGTGATTGCGGAAAATAAAATCGAGCTCGCAGACCTGCTCCAGGAGATCACCACCGAGCTGAAGGCGATCTACCGGTCGAAGTTTATCTTTGGGGACTACCTCAAATATGTCGATAACAACTACAGCGGGGACGGGGTTGTGGAGTTTAACGTCGCATCGCCTCCGCCGTTCGAACCGGGGTATATCAACGGGAAGAAGATCATCGAGGATGACAAACAGGCCGGGACGGCTGACCCTGGGGACTCCGCTAAGGAGAAGCTGCGGACAGCAGAGGAGCTGATCAAAAAGCTGTACAAGCGGAACTCGCTGCTGGAGGTGGAGAACAAATACCTGAAAAGCGAGACTTCCTCCGCCAAGCGGGAGGCGCGCTCAGGGGAGAAGCCGAACCACCCGCCTGACAATGAGATTGGGCAGATACCGAACCACCCGCTGTTCTCTGCGAAGATGTCCCGGAGGTGTAAAAGCGCACCGCCGACGCGCCTTCTCCTCGGATCAGCCACCAGCGCTTACGAAAAACCTGCGGGGAAGCCGAAAGAAACCATTGAGGAGGCACCCGAGGTTACCGGGGTTGCATCGATGAAGCAACGCATCCTCGCCTTGACTGAGGCGCTGGTTGCCTGCCAGCATGAGAACCACAGGCTTTCGCAGGAGAAGAAGGAGAAGATTTCGCTGCGCGATTCTGTACTGAAGAGGTATCTTTTGGACCGGGACAGCGCTATCGGGCAGCTCCACTCGTTGCTGAATGAGGTGCAGGAGAAGCTCAACAACCCGCTCCGCCTGACGCGTGTGAAGCAGCCCGGCGCTAACATCAACCCTGTGGTGGCGGGTAGCAACATGCTGAAGGAGCTTGGGACGAAGCTGAATGAGCAGATCACGCAGACGACCCAGTCGCTCCTCTGTGTCAGCGAGGAGGTCAGCAAGGAGCATCTGCTGCAGTCGTCCCTCGGCCCGGAGGCGACTCCGGCGCATCTCGCAGGCAGGCGGCGTGAGATGGTGCGTCGGGTGAAGCAGCTCGCGGAGACGCTGCCCATTGCGAAGAAGAAGGCGCTGCTGCAGCTGATGGTCGAGCTGAAGCAGGTCAACAAAGCCACCGTGGGGGCGAAGGAGACTATCCTGCAGACGTATGAGAAGCTGAAGGACAGGCTCAACAAGGAGCTGATCAAGGAGAAGGTGGAGTCTGCCTATCTCAGAGAGAGGGTGCGTTCATTCGGTGGTGCAATCGATGATGACGTCTCATTTGCCCCGAATTACGTATGTTACAGAATAGTTTGCATTGTGATTGTGCACGGTGGACTCCCGCACGTCGGGGTAGACCCTTTTGGGAGATCGGAAAAGCGGGGGTCTGATGCAGGTCCGACCCCCATCTAGCGGTGCCCGATATCGGGGGTCGTATGGGTTCAATCGGTCCGTCCTGCACCAAATATCACACCACGTTTCAGCGAACATCTCAATATTCGTGGCCACACCCGCCTTTGTGACACCCATCCACCCTATCACAGACCTAGCACCACTGGCGAGTCTTAACCCAGGAAGTGCCGGTGCCGCCTGATCTTGCCTGATTCGTTCTCCCCTCCCTGGAAGTATTTGCCCCACTACGCTGCTGCCCGCTTTCGCGTGCCAGCACTGTTACTATTAGCCAGGCAGACAGTGCTGGAAACGGTGCGTTTTTTTTCCTGGTGTATTTCCTCCTATTTCTAGGAGAATGCATCGCCGAACTTTTTTTTGGCGAGAACAAAACTTGCCCTGTCGCGCGAAGACTCCCGCCTTTACCCTTCTCTGGATCACGGCACCCGTCCATCCCCCCCCTGCCCATGAAGGGAGAAGTCATCCTGAGTTTATTTCCCCTCTTCTTCCACTTCACTCTCCCTTATGTCTCCTCTATATCCCTATTTACACTTCGAACCCGATTCATTTTTAGTTCCCGATCTGATGTGTGTTCCCCACCCGCTGGCCTCCCATTGGGGGTTGCACCGTCATGCGGCGGTCATGCGGCGCGGGGAGGGGGGGGAATCATGTTGTCGTGCAGGTAACCAGGTTCAGTTTCGGGTTATTGGTTGCGGTTGTTATGTTAGTCTCCATGACCCCCCCCCCCCCCCCCTACCCTCCGCTCCACCCGATTGCCCCCTCCGGGTTTTGTCACTTGGGGGTCACTTCCTTGGGGCTTCAGTGGTGCTCCCTCTCCTGTGCGTGCCACCCACACACGCACCTCCCGCAGCCCTGCACGACACAAACCGAATCCTAAAATGTCTGCCGAACGCCAGGAGCAGATGACGAAGGCGCTGGACAACTGGGTGGAGAAGTACAGCGAGGCCGAGCTGGGGCACAAGGTGACGGACAAGAAGCACATCGGCTACGACAACATCTCCGCGTCGCAGGAGCCCGGCAGCGACCTGTGGAAGCTGGAGGTGAAGGGGAACATCGCTGGGGGCGGCCCGAAGTTCACGGGCACCTTCATGCTGAAGCAGGACCCTGCGGACAAGCAGTGGATGGTGCGCAAGGACGCCTTCGCCAAGGCGTAAGTAGTAGGTCAACAGCCTTCCCGTCCTCCCTGCAGGAGAATATGTCTTGGTGCCAGCAGCCTCACTGCCCTGTTCGTATCACACGCCAGGGTTGCGGGGATGTCGGTGCCCAAAAAAATATCTTCAAGTTGCGTTATTTGCTTCTACGAACGGTGGCAGTGCTCGTCGTACATAATATTATGTGTGCTGCATCCCCCCCCATAGCCCCGCCACAGGCCTTTTCAAATGCGAAAAAAGCCAACCGTTCCTTCCAAAACCATGAAGACCCCAACAATACACACGTTGCATCTGCCCATACCCACATGCTTCGCTGCATGCTGCAGGTGGTGGGCACGGTGTATTTTACTTCTATATGAGGCAGGTGGGTGTATGTATCGTGCGTGCGACCGCACCACCACACACACCCCCGCCATCTGAGAGACTGCCGCTGGATACCAGCCGAAGGTTATGTTCAGGGCACACCCCCTGCCCTCGTCCCTGAGCCCAACCAGAGGCGGCATTGCCGTTATTTTTTATATAAAAATGTTTCCCTGCGCACAGACGCCACGCACGATCGGAGGAGGAGGGTAGACGGAGACCTCCAGATGCCAGATGCAAAGGGTGAATGACAGCAGGACCCCCCTCGCCTCGCCCCCCCTCTTTGTCTATTTCCCATTGGGACGGCCATATTTTTTATTTTCCGCCATCGCGGCAAAAAGGTTGGAAGCTGGGGGGGGGGGGGGATCCGGCAGTAGTGGCAGCGTACGGTACGCCACAACAGGGGAACCTGTCGGTGTCAAAAAGATAGTAGGCAGCGCTTGGGTAACAAATTCAACCTCCTCATCAGGCTGCGGAGTTGCTTTTTTTTGATTTGGATTTGGCGCACAAAACAACAGCCTTATCTTTTTTTGGGGGGTGATTCTGCGTTCGAAAGAACACAAAACTGCCGTTGCTACCTTCTCTTTTGAGATCCACTCGGTTGCATTAGTTTTGCCTCCCTCCTATTTCACTTACCTTCCCCCCCCCCCTGTCCCACCACCCTACAGACTCCCTCCCCACCTACACCACCCCACCTCCCTACCACCTCCATATGGAGGTCCGGGTGGTGCGCGTGGGGAGCAGCAGAGAGGCTGTGGTCAGCATCCGCCCACACGAGGCCGTGCACGACCTGCAGATCCAGGCCTGGCACGCCCTCTTCGCACCCCACCAACCCGACCACCGCCACCCGACGCCCTCCCTCGCCACCGCCTCTGCCGTGCAGCCATGGGGAGCGCAGCGCGTCTTGCTGAGCATACCCGGGTGCGACGCCACACCTCTAGACCCCGCCACGCCGCTCTGCGACACCCCGCTGGAATCCGGGGGGACGGTCACCGCGAGCCTGCTGCCTCCTGCACCTCTGGCGCCTGCCGCATACACGCTGGACCACTACCCGCATGCCCTGGCGCTGTCGCCCTGCGGCACAGCCCTCGCCGTCGCCTCGTCCCTCTCCCTGTCTCTGTGGGACACCCCACGCGGCACGCTGCTGTGGCAGCACCCCCTGGGGGCGATCGACGCCCCCGACGGCCTCACCTTCTCCCCATGCTCCGCCATGCTCGCCGTGTCCCACGGCACGGCTCTCGAGGTCTGGCGCTGCAGCGGTGGCGGTGTGCGGCTCGAGTCCATCCCTGCCGCACACAGCAACGCCATTCTCACCGCGGCATGGGGACATCACTGCCGCACCGCAGCGGGGCGGCGCGCTGCTGGGCCTGAGGAGCGGCACTTCCCCGGAGGCCTCCTTATCACATCAGGCACCGACATGGTGGTGTGCATCCGCGGGCACATCGGGGCAGCTCTGGAGGAGGAAGCAGAGGCGTGCAGCGGTGGTGAGATTCCTGATTGTGCCAGACTCGTGCTGCTGCACACCCTGGTCGGGCATGCGGGGCCTGTGTCCGGTGTGGGGGTGTGTGGCGATGTGGTGGTGTCGGCGGGTTGGGACTGCACCTTGCGGGTGTGGGGCGTGGGGCGTGGGGAGCTGCGCGCCTGCATCGCGGGGCACGCCGTGCCGATACACGGGGTGGTGGTGGAGGACGGAGGTGGTGGCGGTGGCGGTGGCGCGCCCCCCCGCGCAGTCACGTGTGCGGCTGACGGGGAGGTGAAGGTGTGGTGTCTCTCGACAAGGGCATGCCTCGCAAGCGCCAGACACACCGCAAAGCTCCTGCGTGTCTCCGTGTCCCACGGGGTTATCGCATGCCTGTCGCGCAGTGGGGAGATTGCCCTCTGGGCGATGCCAGGGGGTGGTGGCGGTGGCAATATTGGTGCCGCCTGCCTCCGGGAGCTCGAGCCTGGGTTTGAGCTGCCCAAGGATGCCGCCGGCCTCGCGATGGGCAGCCACCCCCCACACCTCTTCGCACTCTCGAAGAACACCGTTGTTGTGAGGGAGGTGGCACCCCTCCAGTAACGGGTGGGTGGGTGGGGTGGGGTGGGGTGGGAGTCTGGTGGGGGTGTCCCCAACCAACCTTGGAGGGGAGTGGGTCAGCCCGCCACTTTATTCGGAGAGGCCCCGGTGTTGTGTGCCTGTGTTGTGATCGTCCTGCATCTGCAAGATGGATGGTGTTTTGTTGATTTGTTGCCCTGCTTTTCCATTGTGTGTGCATGCCGCAGTGGATATCGGCAGGACCAACAGAGCACTGCACCTCTGCAGGACGAGGGGGGCGGGGGGCGGGGGGGTGGGCTTCTTTATTTTTCTTTTGTTTGCTCTGGCGCTGCACTGCACCAAACATATAATATTATTGTGCGTCGGCCTAACGACGTTCTCCCCACAACCCCCCGCGGCCTGTGTGTAGTTCACTTACCCCTGTTCCTCCGCCCGTGGGTGGTGTTAGCAACGCTTCTCCCTAAAAGATGCCTCTCTGTGTGGGGGTCAGGTGCCCCACATTTGCCGTCGTCTTCGACTTACCCGAAGGTGAGCCCTGCAGTGTGTGCTGGAGGCCTTTCCGGGCTGCTGGCTGTCGGAAGCGATGCAGCTCATGCATGAATCAACACAAGGCTGTTAGATGCACACCACCTCCCCCCTCCCCTTGCTGCTTCTGGATCTGCGCATTGCGATAGCAGTCCCCTTTTCTCGGATTTCCGGTGGATTTTGACAGTTGCGGCGAGGCTCGGTGTAGGAAACTATTAACCCGTGTGTGTGGTTCCTTTTTGTGCGAACAGCTCCAGGCAGGCAAGCCGTTATCCTGAGAGGAAGGCACGCGCATCCCGGCCACATCCGCAAGGACTGGCGCTGTTTTCTTTCTTTGCATCACCCTCCATCCACCCCCGTTCCTGCAGGCGAAGACAACACATTTTTACAACCCGCCAACTCAAACAAAATGGTGAAGTACTGCGCTCAGCCGAAGAACGCCGACCAGGCGGCGCTCGCTAAGGTATGCATCTGTGCTGTGTTGTGGCGTACGGGGCAGAACGAGGCGCAGCCTGTTGGCGGGGGAAGGAAGGGGCCCGCTTCCCGAGTGGGGGGTACCTTTTGCCCGCTGGGCCTTACATCAGTGGCAGCCTGTGCCGCCCCTTCAGGGAGAGGGTTGTCTTGGCAGCTTGCATGCCGCCACACCGCGACACCACCCCACCCCCGCAGGGATCGGACATGCGGATCCACTTCAAGAACACGTGGCAGGTGGCCCGTACCCTGCGCGGGATGACCCTGAAGAAGGCGCAGAAGTACCTGGAGGACGTGCTGGAGCACAAGCGTTGCATCCCGTACATCCGCTTCTCCCACGCCGCCGGGCGTACCCCCCAGGCGAAGGAGTTCGGGGTGACCCAGGGCCGCTGGCCGCGCAAGTCTGTGGAGATGTTCCAGGGGCTGCTTAAGAACGCCGAGTCCAACGCCGAGCAGAAGGGCCTGGAGCTGAACGACCTGAAGCTGACGCACTGCGTGGTGCAGCGTGCCCAGAAGATCCGCCGCAGGACCTACCGTGCCCACGGTCGTATTGGGGCCTACATGGCGTCCCCCCTCCACGTGGAGGCCATCCTGGAGAAGAACGAGCCCGTCGTCCCGAAGCCCACGTCCCAGGCACGCCGCCTCGGGTACGTGAAGGTATGTCTAGCCAATTTAAATTTTTCTGCACAGGCCCGACAGCCGGCTCCCCAGGTCTTTTTGTTCTGTCTGAACGCTGCTGTTCCACACAAAAGGCCTATGCCCGGAACACTTCGCCTCACACACTCACGAACGGAGGGCACACATCCAAATAACCCTCGACACCACACCGTTCTGCCGGGTCCCACTCGAGGAGCGCACACACTGAGACACTTCGGGCACTGCGCTTAACATACATTCCCACCTCTCTCGCTCCCACCAACACCACTACCCTCCACAGCCCCCGGCACACAAGCGCTTCGGTGACCGCGCCCACCGCTGCACCTACAAGTAAGAAGGTAGCTGCCTGTGCGGCTGCCTTTGCTCCCCTCGCTGAGCGACTGTCTGTGTGTCATGCAGACCTCAGCTAGGCTTCGTGCTGCGGTGGGGGGGGGGGGAGTGTAGGTCTGAGGGGGGATCTGCTCCCCGTTGTTGGGAAAAACCGCCTAGCCACCTCCTCCCCCAGAACCGAGCATTTTGGGGTGAGGGCAGTCACCCTCGTTCGACCCTGTCGTTGGACCGAAGGGGTTGGGGTGGGGCGGGGCGGGGGGGTCGCTGTCGGGGGGGATGCGGGATGGGGTCTTTGGTCTCCCCTCCATTCCCGTGTCCTTCGCTGCACCCCCTCAGCCCCCCCCGCCCCCACCCCGAGCCAGTTCTATTTTTTTTTCGATCAGTGAAAGTCCGCAGTTGCAAGCGAGGCAAAGGCCGGAGTTTGTTGCAGACGGAGTTGGGTCAGCAGCCCCCACCCACCCCCCACCCACCCCTATCCCCCCCAAGAGAGCACCCCCTGTCCCCTGTCCCCCGTTCCCTTTTCTGTTGCGAGCATGGCGGTGGATCTCTCGGATCTGTCTGTCCTGTGTTTTTTTTGGCGAGAGTGTGCCGCTGTCTCTGTATTTCTTCGTGGTAACCAGACCTTGTCACACAGTACAGTGAACATCACACCATGGCAATCTTCAACGGCAAAGCGTGGTTTGTCCACCCGGGGTTGGTGTACAAAACATCTCATAAACGTCTCACTTTCACACATCTCGTGCAGAACAAGACAGGGGTGCGCAAACTATCCCTTGCAGTGGCGCGGTTGCAAAACCTTCAACGGCTCTCCGGCACTTTCTACAGCCGAGGGTGGAAGCGTCACCAAAACCATCAAACTCCCAAGTCAGATAGACGAGGTGAAAACGTGAGGAATAGCTTAACCCCCCCCCCCCCACCCCCCTCCTAACAGGCTCTGCGCGCGGCGTGTGTGCGGGAGGGGCGGGACAGGGAATCGGCGTCGGCGTTGCCCACAAAACCGCGAGGAAGCGGCGGGGCGGGGAGGGGGAGAGGGGGAGGCACGAGGACGCCTCTTCCTCCTCCTCCCCCCCATCCCCCTCTCCTCCCCCACCCCCTTCCCCGGCTGGCCTCCGTTGAGCTGACAGACACGGCGGTGGGAGCACCATGCAGCAGACACGAGCAGGACGGGCCCATGATGGGCGGGCAGGGGATGGGGAGACGACGGTGCAGATTCCGGCGGCGGCTCCAATCCCTCCGGCGGAGGTGCCCGTCACCCTGCCTGCGGGCAACGCGCAGACGGTCGTCGCACCGCTGACAGTGGGTGTCGGAGTCAACATCCTGGCTGACGAAGACTCATCGGACAGCGACGAAGCCCCGACCCCGGCACTGATGTGTGTGCGGGAGCACGGCTTTTCCCCTGGCATCAAACTGGAGCGTTCCCCACGCTCCTCACCCTACCACGCTGTCCTGACCCCGCAGCTGCCTTCTCCCAAAAAATCAGTCGCACCCGTCGGGCTTGTCGGCCTCCTTTCTCTGGGCCTCCTCGTGCTGCAGAACACTGCCATCTCCCTCACAATGCGAGCAAGCCGTCTGCCAGGGTCGAACCCTAAGATGTACCTTGCGACATCTGCGGTGTTCATGTCGGAGTTCATCAAGTTTGTGTCGTCGTTCATCTTCCTCGTGGCGGAAAAGAACGGCCTCCGCGGCGCCCTGCATGCGATGCACACCGACATCCTGTCCTCCCTCTCCTCCAACCTGCTGCTCCTGGTCCCCTCCGCGCTCTACACCCTGCAGAACAACCTGCAGTACTTCGCGGCGAGCAACCTCGACCCCGCGACATTCCAGGTCCTCTACCAGATGAAGCTGATCACCACCGCCATCCTCAGCGTCATGATGCTGGGCAGGGAGCTCTCCTACACACAGTGGGTCAGCGTGTTGGTCCTGACAGCAGGTATCGCTGTGGTGCAGACAGACAAGATGAGCGACACCTCTTCTGGGAAGGGGCACATCCCGCGTGAGTCACAGGTGGCGGGGTTTGTCGCGGTGTTGGTGGCGTGCTGCACATCTGCGGGTGCTGGCGTATTCCTCGAGAAGCTGGTGAAGCAGACTACGCCAAGTGTCTGGATTCGGAATATCCAGCTCGCGAGCTTCGGGATGATCGTCAGCGCCTTCGCCTGCTATGCGAAGGATGCGAACGCCATAACAACCTATGGGTTCCTTCAGGGGTTTGACGCCATCGTCTGGGTGGTGGTCCTGCTGCAGTCCTGCGGCGGTATTCTTGTCGCTGTGGTGCTGAAATACGCCGATAACATCATCAAAGGCTTCGCCACAGGCCTTTCCATCATCCTGACAGGGGCGATATCCGTGATGCTCTTCGACGTGACCCTCTCCCCACAGTACGTCGTGGGCGCAGCGGTCGTTGTGGTATGTGGTGGAGGGAGGGAGGTGGGGGGGGGAAAACCGCGATGGATCGGTTGCTCTCTCTCCCGTTTCCTTTTTTGCTTTTTTTTCGTGTGGAATCGCACCCAACACCCAACACATCAAACGGAAGTGGCAGGGTTTCCCCGACGTGGCTATTTAGCCATATGGGCCAAATTTTAGGGTTTTTCGAAAATCCGGCGATGGCTAAATAGCCATGGGGTATTTTTTTAGGATTTTTCGGAGGTGGGCCACTAGGAGGGGGTCACAGAGGAGGGGTGGTCTAAAGGACTTGGGTAGGTCAGCCTGACGGAAGACGACCGGGTAGGTTTTGCGTTGGCCGGAGGTATTTTTTGCGCACGCCACCTGTTGTACCACACGCCACGTTCATTCCTATCATCATGCACCCTTGCAGACGCACACGAGTACCTACTGTCCTGGTGCTTGACTGTCAACATGCCTCCAGAAAGCACGCAAAAGGGTCTTGCGAGCTTTGGCTTTGCACCGAAGAGCAACAGCCGCGTGCAACTCTCCACACTCCGATTCGACTACGGAGCGTACTCAGGGGACCAGGCTGTGTTGCTTGCACAGTGCAAGGCCCGGAACCTGACATGGAAGAGGCAGTACGCTTCCCGTGCTTTTATGCTCTCTGAGATCAAGGCGTCGGATCTCTCGAGCCAGCGGGTGTTGGCTGTGCCTCCTCCTCAAACGACGCCCCTCCGACGCCCAACTTCTCGTTCTGCTTCCCCTCACGAAAAACTGATCATTTGAATTCTGGAGAGACGAGGTAGATAGAGCGTAGCGCCTCATGTGCGTACGCACAAATTGGCCGAGGCCGAGCGCGCCGAAGGCGCGCGAGAAATTTTTTTTTAGGGGGGGTTGCAGACCAGACTGTTTTTAGCCACGACTTTTGGCCTCGGTGGCTATTCGGGGAAACCCTGGGAAGTGGGCCATTTTTTTTATGCGGTGTTCAACTTGTTGATCCCCAAGAGATGTGCGACACCGACACCCTGGACATCCCATTACCACCACCACCACCACCCCCGATCTACAGACATCCGTATACCTTTACTCGGCGAACGCACCGCCGCCGTGCTGCGATTTCTGGAAGCGCAACAGTGACATGGGGACCTTCAAGCTCCAGCCTTGACGGCATGCTGCTGTGCTGGGGTGCGGCAAGGAGGAGGGCAGGGCTCTAGGGTCCACTCCCCCCTCGCCGTCACCCCCGCCCGCCGGCATGTGTTTCGGCTGTGCGTTCCAACGCAAGGCAGGCGGCGGAACTCACCACCTGCTTTCCCCCCCTCCAACAAGAGCCATTTTTTGCCGCATGTACCGGTTTGTACAGACATAGAAGGCGCACCATCTAATACCGTATACGTAAATATTATGGAACGTAAATATTTTGGAACGCTGGTGGGTTGGCGTTCCAGATTTTTTTCGTTCCATAATATTTACAGGGCTTTCTGCGACTCGGGGACTTGGACCAGGTGATCGGACGGCGTACAGAGTCCCTGACGGGACCTACTCGTGCACTTTTCGCGCGATTCCTGACGCAAGCCGTCCTCACCACCGAGTCCCGAACTGGCCCTGTAAATATTTTGGAACGTAAATATTATGGAACGGACCGGCCAAAAATGGGCCCGTTCCATAATATTTACGTATACGGTATATTTTTTTTTGGAAGCCGAGCTGGACACCAGTTGGCTTTCTTGGTGGATCTTGCGAAAAAAATACCCCCCCCCCCCCCCCAGCCCCCCTCCTCCCCCAAAGAAGTCCAAACTGTGCAGTCTTGTCCTTTTTTGCATTAACCAGGCGCCTGGTCTCTCGCAAAGAAAGCCTATTAGGCAGTGCCTGTGTTCGTTCGTGCATCCACACAGGAAATGAATCATCCTACACACGGAGAGTTGCTGTGCTCGCAACGCAGGGAACTGTACCGGTGCAAAGATCACCTTGTGGAGTTGCTGTGTGCTCCTTTTTCTGCAGCTGTGCAGTGCTATGCAGAGAATATCCCGTGTGGAGCTGCCTTCGCACAGGCCTCCTTATGGCATCGCCTTGCTCGCTCAGGCCAGCCCTCTGTGGGTTAATAAACCGGCAGGGCCTCAAGGCAAATCACACTTCCATGAAGAACCAGCCTGCTCAAAAAAAAACTCAGATTTTGGACACACACACACCCCGCCCCCTTCGCCAAGGACTAACATTGCAAGAAGGTGCTGGGAGACTTGCGTTTCCTTTCACTCTCGACAATCAAAAATATCCCCCTCCTTCGCCAAAGAGAATGTCTGCACACAGGCATCTCGCTCGCATGTCTCACCTCCCCCACCCCCCCACCCCCACCCCCCTTTCAATCTAACGCACGTTAACCCTTTACCAGCGGACCGTACATATATGTACGGTTATGTCTAGCATCCCTGAGTAAATGGCTTTAATTTTCGACTTTTTGACCGATTTTTGCATTCTCGAAATGTTCGAGCACAACGGAATCAAATGCGACCAGTTTCGGCGAGAAAGGCGGAGCAGAGAATATTTTATTTCTGAAAGAGAATTTCACAAAAAGTCAGATTTTTGGTCGATTTCCCCACCTCATGGACCCCACCATGACCTACAATTCCTGGTGATGTTCTACTCCACTAAATTGACCAATTTTTGTGATCTTGAATTCTGCTGTGCCGATTCTGTCACATATTGCATGTGGTTCCGCCAATTTTCGCGACCATCGGATACGGAACAGCCTCCTCCCAGCACCCCCGAATTTGAGGGAACGTCAGGCATGTTTGAGGGGTGCACAAAGGAGACCCACTTCAGGAATTTTCTGCTCATTCTTTTTCAGAATCTCTCGCGATGGTGGATTCCGCTGTTCAAAATATCATGGAGAACCCTGGGGCTGATGAGAAGGAATCCAAGAACTGACCCGCAAGGCCGTACGTAAATCCCGTACCCCACTGATGGGAGTTGACCAGGCAGGGCCCACAGGGCTTGCAAGTCCGAGGTGGCACTCAGGAGTGTTCTGCTCCACCAAATTGACCGATTCTTTCGATCTAGAATTCCACTGTGCTCATTCTGTCACAGTTATCACCTGTTTCCACCACTACTCACCACCACCCCGTATTTTTTTCGAGAGAAAATTCCGACACCCCGATTTTCGAGGGGGGAATAGGCCATCATGGGCGATGCACAAAGGATGCCCATTTGAGGAATTTTCTGCTTGGGAGGATTCTTCATATTCCTGGATTTCCCGAATTTCCTGGATTTCCCCCGGCCCCTTAGGCGATTTCAGGGCGGACAGGGCGGACATGCCCGGACCCGGAAATCCGGGTGTCCGGATGTCCGGGTCCAATTTTGACCCCCCCCCCCCCCCCCCCCCCCCCCGGACATTTCCCGAATTTCCCGCCCGGACATGTCCGCCCGGACATCCGGACATCCAGAAATGTCCGCCCCGGACAGGGCGGACATGTCCGGGCGGACATTTTCTGGTGTCCGGATGTCCGGGCGGACATGTCCGGACCCGGAAATTCGGGAAATCCAATTTTGACCCCCCCCCGGACATGTCCGGCCAGGACCTCAATAGTTTGATTTTTGGTCCAGAAAATAGTTTGAAAATTTTTGAAATCTGGGTGCCCAAAAAAAATTTCCTAAGACCGGCGATTTGTAGGGGGGGACCCTTTCGATTTTTTTTTTGGAGAAGGGTAAATTGAACGTTTTTGGCCAAATGAAGCCACTGCGACCATTCCCGGGCCTCGGAAATCAGATTTTTGCCCCTCAAATGCGGTGCCGGTCCGGACAAAAAACCGAAAAAATCGTGAAAAATGGCCCATTTTCCCCAGCCAAAAATGGGCCAAAAATGCCCCCGGGCACCCCCAGAGACATGTCCTAATCCGGGGTGCCAGTAGGGGGGACCTTTCGAATTTTTTTTCGAGGAGAGGTCAATTGAACGTTTTTGGACATCTGAGGCCACTGCGACCATTCCCAGGCCTCGGAAATGAGATTTTTGGCCCTCAAATGGGGTACCGGTCCCCACGAAAATTCCGAAAAATTCATGAAAATCGAAAGGTCCCACGCACCAAATTCTGCCCAAAAATCGTCAAAAATGGACATGTCATATGCAGCAATGGGGCACCAATCACTCCCCAAATTTTGCTCAATGATTCCACGGCTAGCCAGATTTTCTGATCAATTAGTTTGTTTGAGCATGTTCCTGGCCCTTGTTTGGAAAGTAGATGGCCCCTGGCTGGAGAGGACGGTTGTGCTCGACCGGACGGAGAGAGAACCTTCTCCATATCCACCTCCACTCCACAATGCCAGAAGTGGCAGGAAGGCCGGGTGTTACAGGCCTCAACCAGGGTTCCAAGGCTCTCCACTTCCTGGCTGCGTCAGGGATCACCGGGTACAGCGAGCAGGATTCCCTGTCCTGACACCCCAGCATGTACCACCGGAAGAACCCGAAACAGCAGCCCCCCCTCATGGGGGTTGCAAGAGGCACGGAAATCGTTCAAATCGGACCAAGTCCGAAAATTCGGCACTTTCTTGGGTACAAATTGCGGTCCGAAATTTTCCGATTTTTTGAAAAAAGGCGAATTCTGTAAGGGGGACCTTTTCGAATTTTTTTTTCGGGCACTTTTTCCACAAGGAAATGTCCGCCCTGTCCGCTACTGTCCACTACCGATTTCAAGGATCCTCCTTGGATTTTTTCAAAATTTCTTGCAATCGTGGATTCCGCGAGTCAAAATAGCCCCACTATGGTACTTGACATTTCTGTTCTGCGTGGTCGCGTCAGGTTCACCGAAGTCACAAAAGTGCCCCCCCAAAACTAAAAATAAGTCAGGGGTGCCTAGACCGTAAAGGGTTAACTGATTTTGCCTGGTCTATTTGCCCCTTGCTTTACAACACATTCTTGCCCCCACCCCCCCACCCCCCTAACAAGCGCGTATTCGTCTTCATAACCATAGAAGAATACAGTGCGACGGCGTGCCGTTGCCAACCTCCACTGCCGGGTTGGAGAATCCGTATTAGGTTCTTCATCGCTAGGTATTTTTTTTGGTGCAGAAAGAAGAATATGTTTTTCGCTTCCCCCCACCCCCCGCCCCCCCTCCACCCCATCTCCTACGAGTGAAGGGAGATCATCCTTGTGCTTCCTTCCACTTCCACTTCTACTTCAATACCCCCCCCCCGTCTCCGCTTCTACATTCTACTCTTTAACCCCCCATCTCCGTCAACTGAAATTAACAGCAAGAGAAGGGGGATCGACACTACGTGCTTCCCCTTTGAATGATTTGAACGATTTTTTTGGCCGTCTCCCTCCCCTGTGAGAGGCCTTCGGCGGGGGGATATTTTCCGTCACTTCTCCTTCACTGGGGTGTCTTCACTCTCGAGAACTTTCCGGAAAACTTTGGGGGCTTTTCGCCTCTTAGCAGGACAGGATGAAATACACCCCAAAAAAAACGCACTGTTTTCGGCTCCGGGGCACGAAGTCCCCACTCCCCTCTCCTTCCTTCCTCAAGGCTGTTTCTAGTCTAGGCTCCTTCCTTCCTCTAGGGAGAGGGGCTTGCCTCCTGTGAAGAGGGTCGGGAAGGGCGCAGACCCGGGGGCTCAGGTACGGTTACTGATGACAAATCGGTATCCCACTGGCGGCGAGCACGAAACTCAGAGAGGATCCATTGAGCTGATCTTGATAACAAGCCTGTTGTTGGGGAGGGGAGGGAGGGTGGTGGTGGTGGTGGAACCCAGCGGTGAACCCTGCGTTTTCTAAATGCTCGAACTTTGGACAGCCTTTTGGCAGAGGGGGGTGGGGGGTGGGGGGGAAGGGGGAAGGGGGGCGGGGCACGCAGAGTCCCCCCTGTGAGTGAGGCAAAATATGAACCATGTGGAAAAAAAATCCGAAGATTCTTGTTGTATATTGTGGCGCGAAAACTGCTGCCACGCCTCACGCACCCACACACCCACCTCTGTGGATGTATTCCCGTAACTCTATCTCTGCCTTTACACAACCGTGCCCAACGAACCGGCACCCCCCCCCTCCCCCCCCCCTCTCTCTCTCTCCACAACGCAGGCCGGATACATCACTGTATCTCAGACACAACCCTGCATAACGAGTGAAGGGAGATCATCCTTGTGATTCCTTCTACTTCTATTTCAATACCCCCCCCCCCCTCCGTTTTTCACCGCACAACCGCTATGCAAAATGTAGGGACGTCTTCACATCTGGGGGCGTATGGTGGCCGCCAGTGCACTGTCGAGTGAGAATCACCTGAAGGCAATCGCCCCACGTGTGTGGTGTGAGGGGACGGTGAGCTTGCTCATGCAATGCAAAGGGTGGTGTTGTACGACAGAAAGCTTGGGGGGTGTGGCCTTCCTTGGGGGGTGGAAGCGGCAGCAGTTGTCTCGGAGTCAGCATTGTGTATGCCACTGGCCTGGTTGGTCCAGCCCGTCAGGATGGGGCGGGGGGCTGGGGGGGGGGGGGGGCGGCCGGGTGGCCCGAGGAAAACCAACCAAAAGGAATAAGTAATGTGACACGGTAGACTGCAGTGCAGTGGTGAGACAGACGAATGCCCTAGGAATCCCTGCCCACCCACCCCCCCCTCCCGCCGCTGGCAAGCCTTCTAGAATTGCACTGTTCCTCCGTTGTTCCACACCCGCGTGGGGCATGTGAAGGAACTCTTGCATTGCAAAATCAAAGACGTTGCGATTCAGCAACACCCGACTGGCGTTGCCATGTGGGGTGGGCTGCACAACCGATGATCACACCTCCTTGCAGGGTACACAGCACTGCTGGGGTTGTATGTGGCTGTTGGCGGTGGTGGTGCCGCTATGTTTAAGTGTGCAGCCATGCCAGCCATCCTACACCGTTGCCAGCTTCGCCTCCTCCAGCGACTTCAATGAGACTGCACCCATCACCTTCGGAGGGGAGGTGTACGTGCGTGCGACGGTGAAGATCAACAAATACACACGCTACGCCAGAGTGTTCGATTTCATGGAATGGAGCGAAGGCGCTTATGGGTCCGCGTTGGTCCTCGCCCAAAGCGATTTATCCGGGAGGTTAGTTGTCATGATAGATACCATCGTATCGGAACCATTCTGGTTGGAGTCCGAAGCGCAGGCCCCAATCGATGAAGAGTTCCTTGCCGAAGTCACTATCACACGTATCAGTACTGTGAGTGCGCATGTTCTTGTTGCGATACATATCGACGGGAAGGAGGTGGGATCGAAGGTGGGTCTGCTGCCTGAGGGAACACGGAACAGCAACTACATCGGTCACAGCCACGCACCCCAAGACGCACCCCTTGACGGGAGTGTGTCTGACTTCCTGCTGTTGCAGTGCGCTTCTGATACCCCTGCTCCTCCTGTGCCGACTGTCAGCCCTCCTGTTGTTGTGATGAAGCCGTGCGACAACCTGATACCTGTGACCAGCTTCACCACCTCCAACGACTTCGATGGGACTGCACCCATCACCTTCGGAGGAGAGATATACGTGCGTGCGACTGTTCAGATCGATGAGTACACAAACTACGCGAGAGTGTTTGATTTCAGGCAACAGTACGGAGATGCAGAGGCAGCATATGGTGTTGTGATCGCCCAAGAAGGGACGAGCGGTACGTTTGTTCTCATGGTTGACGGCGTCCCAGGTTCATTTTCGTCGGTAAAATCGAATAAAATGCTGCCACTCGGCCGGCCGTTCCTCCTCGAACTGTCTATCATAACCGTCAGGTCGAAGGGTTCCACTACAGCGAGCGCTCACATATATGTGGATGGGGCGGAATACTCACATGGCGGCGTGCTCGACCCCCCGAAGATACCGCGGAACAGCAACCTCATCGGTCACAGCCATAATACTCTGGATGCGATCCTGAAGGGCAGTGTGTCTGACTTCCAACTGTCACAGTGCACTCCACCTGTTCCGAAGCCGTGCGACAAACTCATACCTGTGACCAGCTTCACCTCCTTCGCTGACTTCGATGAGACTGCACCCATCACCTTCGGAGGGGAACTGTATCTTCGTGCGGTTGTGAAGATCAACAGCTACACCCAGAATGGCAGAGTGATTGACTTCAGGACAGCGTCAGGGCAGTGCCCCTTCGTGCTCACCCTGCTGGGTACTGGGAAGCTAATGGTGTCCACTGATGGTGAGGGAGAGCAGAAGGTGCTCGGAACAAGGCAGGTGCCGCTCGTTCAGCCGTTCCATCTCGAGGTCACGATCACACGGAGCGATCCTTGGAATGGGACTGGTGTTGCCGTCATCTACATCAACGGTGAAGAGGATGCACGTGGCCCTGTCGTGATGCCGACAAATGTGATCCGAAACAGCAACTACATCGGTCACAGTCATGACCTCAATGATGCAAACCTTGGTGGCAGTGTGTCTGACTTCGAACTGTCACAGTGTGCTCTTCCACCTGTTCCGAAGCCGTGCTACAACCTGAAACCTGTGACCAGCCTCACCACCTCCAAGGACTTCAGCGAGACTGCACCCATTACCTTCGGAGGGGATCTGTACCTTCGTGCATTCGTCAATTTGACGAATGAGTCAAGTTCGAGAGTTCTTGATTTTGCAACAGAAGGTCAGAAGTACGGCTTCGTGATCTCGAGATTGGGAACGACTGGGAGGCTGGTGTTTGAAACGGACGGTACAAATAAGACGGACGGGGCGGCATTACCGGAGAGTGTGGAGGGAACAGCTCAGGTCCCACTCGGCCAAGAATTCCTTCTCGAACTCACGATCACACGTGACAGTCCATTCAGTGACAGTGGTGTTGCTGTGATGTATCTGAATGGTCTGGAGTACGCACGTGGTCCTGTAGCCCTGCCAGTCAAGGTGATGCGGAACAGTAACTACATCGTCCGTGGCCCCGATCACGCTGAACAGCTTCAATACAGTCTATCTGGGTTCCTACTGGAAGAGTGCACTCCGCCTGTTCAGAAGCCGTGCGACACACTAACACCTGTGATCAGCTTCACCACCTCCAGCACCTTCGATGAGACTGCACCCATCACCTTCGGAGGGGAGCTGTACGTGCGTGCGTTTGTCGAGGTGACGGCGGCCACCTCGGGTGGGAGAATTATCGATTTCACAACAGAACAGCAGAAGTACGGCTTCGTGATCTCGCAGTTGGGGAGGACTGGGAAGCTGATGTTTGAGACGGACGGTACAACACCAGACCGTGTGGAAGGAACAGCCCAGGTCCCACTCGGTCGAAAGTTCCTTCTCGAATTGACGATCACACGTGACAGTCCGTTCAGTGACAGTGGTGTTGCTGTGATGTATGTCAACAGTGTGGAGTACGCACGTGGTCCTGTCGCTGTCCCGACAGTCGTCATGCGCAACAGCAACTTCATCGGTCACAGCCACACCGTGCAAAACCTGCCGCTTGACGGGACTGTGTCTGACTTCGAACTGTCACATTGTGTTCTTCCCACTGTCAATAAGCCGTGTGACACACCGACACCTGTGACCAGCTTCACCACCTCCAAGGACTTCAGCGAGACTGCACCCATCACCTTCGGAGGGGAGCTGTACGTGCGTGCCGTCGTCCTGCTGAAGAACGTGCAGACCTGGGCAACGGTGTTCGACCTGGGGCGCAGTGCGGGACAGGACAGCTTCCGGGTGATGGTTGCGGACAAGAAGCTGGTGCTGGTTGTGTTCCGCGGGCTGCTGTGGCACAGCATCGACTGCGCGCCCCTGCCTGCTGTCGGGGTGGCGTTCTTGCTGGAGGCGACGATGACACGTGCGGACGGTCCTCCCGGCAGCGGGCTTGCTGCGGTCTTCATCAACGGGGTGGAGTGTGGGCGGGGTGCGCTGCCCCTGCCGCATGTCGTGGTGCGGAGCAGCAATGCCATCGGGCGGAGCCACACTGGTGCCGGTGATCCGCTTAAGGGGGATGTGTGGGACTTCCTCCTCTCGAAGTGCACTCCGCCTGTTCTGAAGCCGTGCGCCAAGCCAACACCTGTGTCCAACTTCGCCTCCTCCAGCGACTTCGTTGGGACTGCACCCGTCACCTTCGGAGGGGCGGAGCTGTACGTGCGTGCGACGGTGACGATCAACAGCCACGTCATGCATGCGACGGTGTGTGACTTTGCCCGCGACCTTGGGCAGGACAGCGTGCGGCTTGTGCAGGACGGCACCACCGGAGCACCCAGGCTGGTTGTGTTCCGTGGGCTCATGTGGCAGGCTGTGTCGTGCACGGCACAGCCCCCCCTGCACCAGCCCTTCACCCTCGAGGCCATCATCGCACGTGCCGGCAGCTCTGGTGGCGGGGTTGCTGTGGTGTACATGGACGGGGTTGAGTGCGGGCGCGGTTCTGTGCACCTCCCCAGAGACGTGGTGCGCAGCAGCAACTTCATCGGCCGCAGCCGCACACCGAGCGCACCCTCGCTGAACGGGGCTGTGTCCGACTTCCAGCTGTCGGTGTGCCGCTAGCAGCCCTGCCTGCCTGCCTGCCTCCTGTGTGCTGCTGGTGCGGCACTGCCACCCGCAACCACCCACTCTGCTGCCGAAGCCGGTGCCGCTGTGGCCTGCCTGCCAGCAGCCCCCTCTCTGTCTCTCTCGCTGCCTCACGGCACAACCCACGACACTGTGGTCGTCCTTCCTGCATGAAGAGCTGCTTGCTGGGTCCTCTTCCTCCGACCTCAGCGACACACCTGCATCCCTCCTGCCGCACTCTGCGCTGACGAGACGCTTTGGCGACACACCTGCATCCCTCCTGCCGCACTCTGCGCTGACGAGACGCTTTGGCGACACACCTGCATCCCTCCTGCCGCACTCTGCGCTGACGAGACGCTTTGGCGACACACCTGCATCCCTCCTGCCGCACTCTGCGCTGACGAGACGCTTTGGCGACACACCTGCATCCCTCCTGCCGCACTCTGCCCCCGTATCCTGCACACATGCACTAGCCGGCACCTACGAACAAAGAACGCAGCTCCAAGTCTTTTTTTTTGCTGTCCCAGTAAAGATGTTAACAACAATCAATCGTGCCGACATATATTTGTCAGAGTGCCCAGCTGAGGAGGGAAGGCCCCTAAACAAGGCAAACTACACATACCGTCACTCAAGTAATGTTGGTGGGGTAATAACCCACCAACTTCTTCCAGAACCCCCAAATCCACCAAATTAGTACCCCACCAACATATTTACCCCACCAATAAATCTACCCCACCAATTTATTACCCCAATGCGCATCGCTGACTACCGTTTTCGTGGCGAACGCCTAAGGGGCCCGGCTGATGGCTACGTTATCCAGAAAATGCATACGTCGTACGCGTGTGCGTGCGGCGCCTGCAAACGGTCTATGTAGTACAAGAGACGGCCATGTCCGCACACCAAATCGGTCGTCAACCTCAGCAGCCGTCGAGCCTTCGAGTAGGTAATCGTACCTTTTGCACTTGTGCGCGAAGGAACCGTCTGTGAAAGGCAAGAGCAAAGGCCAGGGCTCAGCCTACTGGGTGGCCTACTGTGCGCTGAGAGACCTGGAATACCAGCCGTACGCAATTTCTGCGTACGCGTACGCAGCGCGGTTTCAGAAAGTGCGGACGGCGTACGCACATGCGTACGCGCAGTCGGGGTGGGTGGGCAGGGGGCTCCAAATCCCAGGTGCCAGAAAAAATCGCCAAGTACAACGCGCCCTGGTGTAATAATGTTGGTGGGGTAATAACCCACCAACTTTTTTCAGAGCCCCAAATCCACCAAATTAGTACCCCACCAACATATTTACCCCACCAATATATTACCCCACCAACATAACTTGAGTGACGGTAATCAACGCGAGAAGCTGACACAGGTCACGGTAAGGAGAACCCCCCGTGGGTCCTTTCCACAGCGCCAGTGACTGGGGCTCTCAAGCAGCCAAAATGCAGAACACCGTGTTCACCTGTCGCGCAGTTGCTGGTGGACAGCGGTGCGTGAGGCGGAGCAGAAACATCTTCGTGCCCGACACCGGAGGAGATGGAGTGGAATGATGTGCGACACTGCACGGCAGGAGTCGTATCTCGGTGAAGCCAGATTGCCCAGTCGGAGTGCGCCAGGTACAGCGCTGGGTCGCCCATTGCCGGAGACAGATAACTACTTCGCGGTATGGGGCGCACGCCAGATTCTATCGGAGGTGAGCGGCGCACGCTGCTCCCCATGGGAGCGGCAATATGCCCTCCTGCGATCGCCCCATCAAGCAGCTCCCGACTCTGTCAGGGGAGATTACCAGCGATCTCGCGCCTGGTCAGGCAGGTAGGGCAGCTGCCCTACCTATTTAATTTCTGCCCGAAACCTTGGTAGGGTAGGCCTGACCAGCCTGCCCTACCAAGGATATTATTTCTGATCTGCCCCCGCCCCCCTGGGCCCCACTGGGGCCCGGTAGCAAGGCTATTCCGGACTATCGACCCAATGACCCACCGAATTTGGTCTGTGCTTAACATGTCATGGACGATATGTCAGCCTGAGAACATATGTTCACTACCGTGGCCTCCGGCGGCTGGGGGGCTCCGCCCCCCAGACCCCCTGAAGCTAACACCACCACGACGCACGTTTCTCACTCATTGCATCGTTCCATGTACCTGCAGCACCTCGCACTGGCAGGCATCGTTCGTACAACGAATCAACGCCGTTCCAGTATTTTTCCTACTTCAGGCCATGGTTGATGAGTCTCGTATCTTTACTCCGGCCGTCAATACCTGGTGTTTGTGTGCCACAATCTGGAGAGGGGTAGTTGCAGTTGTCAGGAACGCAGAAACCACACGACGAGGGCCCTGCTGGAGGCACCACGCCTGCAGGCGTGTCGGGTGTTCTCACGACCCGCAAATGCCCTGCCTTTTCTCCCCCCCCCCCCCTTTTGATTTGCAGACTATACAGTGTCGACGGCCCACCCCTTCACGTGAAGAAGGAGCGACATTGCAGTCATTCGCGCCGACCGCTTGTCGATGAGCTCCTGTCTCAATGCCTTGTGCGCCATTCTGCGATGCGCAGCCTGCTGCCTGACAACGACAGGAACCACCCCTCTGTGTCGAAAGGTTGGGCAGTCGTGCGGCTTTGCAGGCGGTCAACTGCACTATGGTGATGGCACCCACTTCTGTTCCTCACGAAAGCTTCTTGGGGAGGGAGCAGAGGCAGCTCGGAACAGGGTGTGTGTTGGCCATGCCACACACTGGGGGTGATCATGTTGTGTGTGCAGGAGAAGCACTGGTGGAGGGAGAACTGCGTCAGCTGCCTGATGCCTTCTGACGCGACAGTTGATTCTTTCGTGGATACATTCGCTACACTCAGAATCCATCGTGGGCCCGGTTGCTCACGTCGTGGCCTCTTGGGGGTCACTGCGCAATGCTTGTTCTCTAGCCCAAACTGCAAATCAAACCGTTGCAAATACGTTCCGTTGTTAGACAGTGGCTGTCGGGTAGCGTTGCAAGCGTGGATCGCCTCCTGTTTCACACACCCAGCACTCGGAATAGATGTCGGGCGCCAAGAGGTGCACGATAAGAACTTCTGGGGTGGAGATGGGGGGGCTCCAAGTATCTGTTCTGGTAGCCCTTGGTTTTGGTCATTCGTGCAAACACTGGTCTTTTCGTTCTGTTATTTGATTTTGTGTCACTCTGTCCCCCGCTGGGAGTAAAGTTACAGTTACTGTCTGTCTGCTCTGAGAGATGTCTCTGCTCAGTTGTCCGGAGTGGTATTCTGCACGTGGCGTACAACCCTTCCCAAACCACGCACCCCCTGCACATTGCCCGCCTTCTGCCTGCCCACCGAGTTCCGTTGGCTTGCTTGTCTTGCCCGTTCTCCCCTCTCAGAGTTTCTGTGTGTCTGTTTCACTCCATATCTCAAGGGTCGACTTGTGTTCATTCGACTCTGTCAATTTGTCACCCGGTTGCTTTTGTTTTGGCCATGCGAATGCAGACTTGAAATCATGACTGGCAGACACTTCTGGGCAGGCCAAAGTTGTGCAGAATCAGGCATGGTCGAAGGTGTCCAGGTGTGGCGCACCACAGTCCCCGCGTGTTGCGTTTATCGATGAACACTCAGGATGTCCGACATGGTGTACATTGGGGGTTTGAACGATTTTGAACGATTTTTGGCCGTGCTCGTAGCATTCCCCGTTGAGGGGGTCGCTATTTCGTGTTCTCCTGGCCGCACGGAGGCATTGCCTTACGTCGCCTCTTCCTCTTTTCCTTTGGTGGTGTGTTGGTCTGGCACAGAGGGCGGGACCGTGCTGATATGCACAGTGACGACTCTCCCTTTTGTTTTGTGCCCGCCTCCACCGAGATTCGGCTGATGCCTCTCAGACTGGGGGCGGGCGGTCGCCGACCCTTTTCTGTACGAGGTTTTCCACAGGCTGCACACCTGCCCCGCGGCTGTGTGGCAGTCTTCGCGGAGTGCAATGCGAAGGTCTGGCCTGACGTGGTGTGACTATTTAGACTCCAGGTGTCTCCACCCTTCCTGGTCTGGGGAGCCTCGGTACCCAAGCAGTTTTCGGTCATGCCCTGGACCACGGCCGTGCTAGACTCCTGGTGCAGGCACCCGTCATGGTCCGGGGACGGCCCCCCCAGGCAGTTTAACGTCTTACCCAGGACCTTTTTTTTTTCCCTCTTGTGTCCCATGCCTTGTTTGCAGTGATCGCATTGTTGGCCATCCTTGCTGTAGTTCGGCATGCCGCCCTTCCCACCTTCCCCCACCCCCTCCCCGGCGGTTTTGCTCTCCGTGTGGTTTGGTGGTACTGGTGAGCCATCTGGGGAAAGAACCTTGACAATCCCGGGCCGGCAGTACGTTCGTCACCCCCACGGGCTCGGCCGGTTTCTAAACCTTTAGGCAATCTACGTCCGCAGGCCAAGAACCCGGTGTGCAGATGCACGTTGGGAGCCCCCTGAAGTCCGCACACGCCCTCTCTGAGTAGTCCCCGACCAAGCGCTGGCCTCTCTGACCGACTACCATGCCGCCGCAGGCCAAGAACCCGGTGTGCCGAAGCACATTGGGAGCCCCCTGAAGTCAACACAGCACCCCGCCAGTGGCTCCAGCTGTCCCTCCCCATGTCAGAGTTGACGGTGGTACACCTATCCGGGCTTTACGCTCTGAAGTGCGCACAAGTGAGCTGCCTCACAGCATCGGCTGCAACCCGACACACTTTGTCACAGAACAAAGGCACCCATTAGGTCATCATTTGAGTGGACCCAGTTCATCTCGTCCTGGATCACCTCAAGCTCAGGGCTGGCAGGGGGGTGGGTGGGTGCGGCAGGGGGTGGGTTGACCCTGCCTCTCTGTTCTGGGCAGAGTATTCTGGGTGTGGGGGGGAGGGGGAGGGGGCAGCTTTTTGGGGTTTTGGGGGGGGGGGGGGTGGCGGGGGTTCGTCCTTCTGGCTGGGTTCTCAGACACATCTCAGCACGATGATTCGTCGCAGAATATTGCAGGTTTGCGGGCCGTACGACCTGAAAGTCAAGATCCTCTGAGGCTGTGGAAGATTCTGTTGTATAGCCTCATGCAACGAAGGAGGAAGTCCAACACAAAGGAGCAGCAGCACCCGCAGCAGGCGGTGCTTACCTATGGTGCTTGCTGCAAGAAGTTCCACATCTCACCTCCGCACAGGTCGAGGTGTGTGTGTGTGTGTGTGTGTCACCGTAACCTTCCCAAAATATTTCATCCGAAGGTGCGTGGTAATGCCATTGAGATGTGTTTCGTAGCCCGGCCTCTTATAGGGCCCCTCAAAGGCAGTAACAACCGATGCATCTCGAAGTGCAACTCGACATTCTCGTGATACGTTAGTTGTACGCTGCTGGGAACCACACGGCGAAAGTGGCGTCGTCTCTGTTCGAACACCTCATCACAACACGGGAAATCGGGTGGGGGTGGGGGTAGGTTGCCTGTTATATTATGTGGGCCTTGCTCGCAACGCAAGAAGCTGTGTGCGGTAAATTCGTGCAGAAGTACACCACCACCGGCGCGGGGTGTTCTCGCAATCGATAGCCTTTGCCCCGCCCCCCTCCTCTTCCCTCATGTCACCACACTTTCCCCTCGTCACCACACCGCACAGTTGTTCCCTGCGAGATCACAAATTGATGCGAGTCACAGAAAGGCGTGCTTCAGGCGAAGTATTGGCAAGCGAATCGCCCGCCGATCCAAGTCGGTGGCGTGATGTCTACTGTTGCCCATTCCGGGTGTCTTCCTGGTCGATTTGACGGCCCTGGACATGGGTCAGCCACAGGACATCTTCCTTGTGTCCCTCCACTCCACCAGTGAGGGTGCTGCCGCCAGGAGGTGCTCCTATGGTACCGTCTGACGTCTGACGTCAGTTTCCACATCCGCGTTGCCATGTGGGGGGGGGTGGGTGGGTGCACAACCTATGATCACACCTCCTTGCAGGGGACACAGCACTGCTGGGGGTACATGTGGCTGTTGGCGGTGGTGGTGCCGCTGTGTTTGAGTGTGCAGCCATGTCCGTCGTCCTACACCGTTGCCAGCTTCACCACCTCCAGCACCTTCGATGAGACTGCATCCATCGAATTCGGAGGGGAGTTGTACGTGCGTGCGAATGTGGCGATCAACAGCTTCACAAACAACGCCAGAGTGGTTGATTTCAGGGAGAGGAGTGGAGACGATGTGCAGTACGGTTTTGTGATCGCCCAGGACGGGACAAGCGGGAAGTTGGTTCTGACGGTCGACCACAAGACAGAGCAATCCGTTGTGCACACTACCGCACAGCTGCCACTCGGTCAACAGTTCCTCCTCGAACTCACCATCACACGGGGCAGTGTGTTGGGTGTGACGGTGGCTGTGATGCATGTCGACGGCAAGGAGCAGGGGCGTGGTGATGTCGCTCTCCTGCCAACAACATCATGGAAGAGCAACTACATCGGGCACAGCCACGTTCCCACTGACACCCTCCTTGACGGGACTGTGTCTGACTTCCAACTGTCACAGTGCACTCCACCTGTTCCGAAGCCGTGCGACAACCTCCTACCTGTGACCAGCTTCGCCTCCGCCAGCGACTTCGATGGGACTGCACCCCTCACCTTCGGAGGGGTGCTGTACGTGCGTGCGACGGTGTTCCTGAATACCCCAACGAAGTGGTCAAAACTGATGAATTTCAGGGGTTCCTGGAGTATCGACAATGACAGTTTCATCATCACGCAATCCCCAAACGAACAGATCTCCGTGTTGGTTCGTGATGCAGTGGGTCAGACGAATCTGCAAACCCTGGAAGTGGCGGGCCATAACCCAATCGGGAAGCCCTTTCTTGTCGAGGTCGTGATCACAAGTGACAGTCCGTCGAGTGGGAAGGGTCGCCTGAACATTTACAGGAACGGGGTCCGCGGCCAAGAGGGGGACTGCATAGTACCACCAGAGGCGACGCGGAACCACAACTTCATCGGTGGCATTCACAATAAGGAGGACATCTCCTTCGATGGGACTGTGTCTGACTTCGAACTGTCACAGTGCACTCCACCTGTTCCGAAGCCGTGCGACAACCTGATACCTGTGATCAGCTTCACCACCTCCAGCACCTTCGATGAGACTGCACCCATCACCTTCGGAGGGGAGCTGTACGTGCGTGCCGTTGTGAAGGTCAACAGCTACACGAACAAAGCCAGATTGCTTGACTTCAGGACAGAGTTCGGGCAATACGCCTTCGTGCTCACCCTGATGGCTGGGAAGGTGGTGCTGTCCACTGATGGTGAGGGAGAGCACGAGGTGTTCGGAACAAAGGGGGTGCCGCTCGTTCAGCCGTTCCATCTCGAGGTCACGATCACACGTGACACTGCATCGCCTCAGATGGGGGTTGCCGTCATATACATCAACGGTGAGGAGGAGGCACGTGGCCCTGTCGTGATGCCGAGAAATGTGGTGCGCAACAGCAACTACATCGGGCACAGTCATGTTCTCAGTGATGCGCGCCTTAACGGCAAGGTGTCTGACTTCGAACTGTCAGAGTGTGAACCTCCAGCTGTTAAGAAGCCGTGCGACAATCTGACACCTGTGACCAGCTTCACCACCTCCAATGATTTCAGCGAGACTGCATCCATCACCTTCGGAGGGGAGCTGTACATTCGTGCAGGCGTGGAGATCAACTCCTACACGAACAACAGCACACTGATGGACTTCAGGACAGGTGCATCGGATTATCCTTTCGTGATCTCGCAGTTGGGGATGACTGGGAAGTTGGTTTTTGAGACGGCTGGGACGGCAACACAGGATCGTGTGAGGACAACAACTGAGGTGCCATTCGGGCAACAATTCCTTCTCGAACTGACGATCACACGTGACCGTGCGTACAGCGCGACTGGAATTGCTGTGATGTACATGAACGGGGATGAGTACGCACGTGGCCCCGTGCTCCTCCCAGCTGTGCTTGCACGGAACGGCAACTACATCGCTCACAGTCGTGACCTCCAAGCTGCACAGCTGGACGGCACTGTGTCTGACTTCCAACTGTCACAGTGCTACCTTCCACCAGTTCCGAAGCCGTGCACCACACCAACACATGTGATCAGCTTCACCACCTCCAAGGACTTCAGCGAGACTGCACCCATCACCTTCGGAGGAGAGCTGTACTTACGCGCGACGGTCAGGATTCACGGGTACACTTCGGGTGGGAGAATTCTCGATTTCACAACAGAACAGCAGAAGTACGGCTTCGTGATCTCGCAGTTGGGGAGGACTGGGAAGCTGATGTTTGAGACGGACGGTACAACACCAGAGCGTGTGGAGGGAACAGCTCAGGTCCCACTTGGTCAAAACTTCCTTCTCGAATTGACGATCACGCGTGACAGTCCGTTCAGTGACAATGGTGTTGCTGTGATGTATGTCAACAGTGTGGAGTACGCACGTGGTCCTGTCGCTGTCCCGACAGTCGTCATGCGCAACAGCAACTTCATCGGTCACAGCCACGATGACCAACACCTCTTCCTTGACGGGACTGTGTCTGACTTCGAACTGTCACAGTGTGTTCTTCCCACTGTTCCGAAGCCGTGTGACACACCGACACCTGTGACCAGCTTCACCACCTCCAAGGACTTCAGCGAGACTGCACCCATCACCTTCGGAGGGGAACTGTACGTGCGTGCCGTCGTCCTGCTGAAGAACGTGCAGAGCTGGGCAACGGTGTTCGACCTGGGGCGCAGTGCGGGACAGGACAGCTTCCGGGTGATGGTTGCGGACAAGAAGCTGGTGCTGGTTGTGTTCCGCGGGCTGCTGTGGCACAGCATCGACTGCTCGCCCCTGCCTGCTGTCGGGGTGGCGTTCTTGCTGGAGGCGACGATGACACGTGCGGACGGTCCTCCCGGCAGCGGGCTTGCTGCGGTCTTCATCAACGGGGTGGAGTGTGGGCGGGGTGCGCTGCCCCTGCCGCATGTCGTGGTGCGCAGCAGCAATGCCATCGGGCGGAGCCACACTGGTGCCGGTGATCCGCTTAAGGGGGATGTGTGGGACTTCCTCCTCTCGAAGTGCACTCCGCCTGTTCTGAAGCCGTGCGCCAAGCCAACACCTGTGTCCAACTTCATCTCCTCCAGCGACTTCGTTGGGACTGCACCCGTCACCTTCGGAGGGGCGGAGCTGTACGTGCGTGCGACGGTGACGATCAAGAGCCACGTCATGCATGCGACGGTGTGTGACTTCGCCGGCGACCTTGGGCAGGACAGCGTGCGGCTTGTGCAGGACGGCACCACCGGAGCACCCAGGCTGGTTGTGTTCCGTGGGCTCATGTGGCAGGCTGTGTCGTGCACGGCACAGCCCCCCCTGCACCAGCCCTTCACCCTCGAGGCCATCATCGCACGTGCCGGCAGCTCTGGTGGCGGGGTTGCTGTGGTGTACATGGACGGGGTTGAGTGCGGGCGCGGTTCTGTGCACCTCCCCAGAGACGTGGTGCGCAGCAGCAACTTCATCGGCCGCAGCCGCACACCGAGCGCACCCTCGCTGAACGGGGCTGTGTCCGACTTCCAGCTGTCGGTGTGCCGCTAGCAGCCCTGCCTGCCTGCCTGCCTCCTGTGTGCTGCTGGTGCGGCACTGCCACCCGCAACCACCCACTCTGCTGCCGAAGCCGGTGCCGCTGTGGCCTGCCTGCCAGCAGCCCCCTCTCTGTCTCTCTCGCTGCCTCACGGCACAACCCACGACACTGTGGTCGTCCTTCCTGCATGAAGAGCTGCTTGCTGGGTCCTCTTCCTCCGACCTCAGCGACACACCTGCATCCCTCCTGCCGCACTCTGCGCTGACGAGACGCTTTGGCGACACACCTGCATCCCTCCTGCCGCACTCTGCGCTGACGAGACGCTTTGGCGACACACCTGCATCCCTCCTGCCGCACTCTGCGCTGACGAGACGCTTTGGCGACACACCTGCATCCCTCCTGCCGCACTCTGCCTCTGTTCGGTGTCATGTGTTGATCCGTGTCTCCTGGACCCAGCCCACCCTCCGCCAGACCGGTGCACCACCCTCGGTGCACTCGCCTTCTCACAGGGTCAGATCATCTGGATGTCATTTGCCTTGTGTCCTGTCCTGTTTCGTTGTCAGTACGAAGCGTACCTCTGTTATGTTTTTTTTCGAATTTGTGTCACTCTCTCCCCCCTCACAAGCAGAAAGGTTCACAGTCTGCCTTGAGGTTTCTTCCTGTCTGATCGAAAGACCTCTCTCTCCGTGAAGGCGGTCCATGTCTGCACGAGCGCACAGACCAAGGCCCCCAACCATTTCTCTTCTTCTCCCAACCCACCCACCTGTGAGCATGTCAGAAGTGAACTTCGCAGTCACCCCTGACCGTTCTTTCTGTCTGCCAAACCCTCTGTGTCTTTGAATATTGCCCTCGGTGATTGTGCCTGTGGTGTACAATCCTCCGACACTGCGGGTGCCCTGCACGTTGCCCGCCTTCCTGCCTGCCCGCGTCGTTTGTTTTACCCGTCTCATCCGTGATCCGAACTCGATCCGCTCCTGTGAAAGCCTGCTTCACTGCATTCATCTCAAACCGGAATTGTGTCATTTCGATCTCTCTCACCGTTGTTTTTCGTGTTGGTGGTGTCAATGCGTGCAGGAAGTCATGATAGTTCACATGTTTTCCTCATGCTCGTGTTGTGCAGCTATGGGTGTTCAGGTGCGGTGGTGTCGACTTGCATCCCATCACCTCGCTGTGGATGAGGGTGTTGGGCTGCTCATCTCTGACTGCGAGGCCTGTGCGCACGGATGCACCAACATCACGTGAGATTTTTTCGCCGTTTATGCACACAGAGAGTACCGAGCGTACATGCAGTGAACTGATGTCAACTCAAACGGAATTGAAAGTTGGGGGTCGACGGGGCAGCCTGGGCCACCCGAGTGCGGGAAGACTCTCCGTGTATTAAGGGAAGGCCTTTAGGCTGCTGTTCCTGGCGGATGTGGGAAGGACAGAGGGTTGCCCTCTGGCTGCTATAGCGACAGTACCTGCCCGGAGCCCATACAGTTACCGACACCCCACCCCACGAAGTTGTCTCTGTGTGCTGTGAGCCGAGCATCTGCCTCCGGAGCCTCACCGTACGTTGTCTTTCCCTCTTGTTGGCCCCTTGTTGTTCGGCCCGTGCGGATTCGCACCGGGCCCTTGTCCGGCAATATGGGTCGTCCATTCACAATGCCGAATTCAGACCCACATTTCATGGGAGAAACTTGGCACCGGTTCCGGAAGAGGGGGAACACAACGACACGTTCCATGCGTGACAAGCACACCTGCCATGAAGAGTGCCGCACTCACGAATCCGTCACTCACGTTCAGTCCGTGGGTGGGCTGCTCAACCAAACCTACATCGTCGTACAGGTACACAGCACTGCTGGGGGCACATGTGGCTGTTGGCGGTGGTGGTGCCGCTGTGTTTGAGTGTGCAGCCATGTCCGTCGTCCTACACCGTTGCCAGCTTCACCACCTCCAGCACCTTCGATGAGACTGCATACATCGAATTCGGAGGGGAGCTGTACGTGCGTGCGAATGTGGCGATCAACAGCTTCACAAACAACGCCAGAGTGGTTGATTTCAGGGAGAGGAGTGGAGACGATGTGCAGTACGGTTTTGTGATCGCCCAGGACGGGACAAGCGGGAAGTTGGTTCTGACGGTTGACCACAAGACAGAGCAATCCGTTGTGCACACTACCGCACAGCTGCCACTCGGTCAACAGTTCCTCCTCGAACTCACCATCACACGGGGCAGTGTGTTGGGTGTGACGGTGGCTGTGATGTATGTCGACGGCAAGGAGCAGGGGCGTGGTGATGTCGCTCTCCTGCCAATAACATCATGGAAGAGCAACTACATTGGGCACAGCCACGTTCCCACTGACACCCTCCTTGACGGGACTGTGTCTGACTTCCAACTGTCACAGTGCACTCCACCTGTTCCGAAGCCGTGCGACAACCTGATACCTGTGACCAGCTTCACCTCCTCCAAGGACTTCGATGAGACTGCACCCCTCACCTTCGGAGGGGAGCTGTACGTGCGTGCCACTATCTTCCTCTCCAGCTACACGGACACCGCCAGACTGTACGACTTCCGTGCAGGCCAGACTCCACACATCCCGTATGGTCACAAGATCTTGGTGGGGCTAGCAGACGGGGGTGTGGGAGTGCTTGTGAACGACGGTCAGAGTGAGTCCAATGTAGTCGCAGGCAATCCGGTGCCACTCCGTCGAGCATTCCTTCTCGAGGTTACGATCACACGAGCAATTCAGAAGGGGGTGGCAAAAATCTTTTTCGACGGGGTGGAGAAGGGAGGGGGCCCCATCGGCATACCGCCAATCGGGTACCGGGATAGCAATTTTATCGGGCACCCTCACGACCCGCCTAAGGATTTACTTCTTGACGGCACTGTGTCTGACTTCCAACTGTCGCACTGCACTCCACCTGTTCCGAAGCCGTGCGACAAACTCATACCTGTGACCAGCTTCACCTCCTTTGCTGACTTCGATGAGACTGCACCCATCACCTTCGGAGGGGAGCTGTATGTGCGTGCTACGGTGAAGCTCAACAGCTACACCCAGAATGGCAGAGTGATTGACTTCAGGACAGCGTCAGGGCAGTGCCCCTTCGTGCTCACCCTGCTGGGTACTGGGAAGCTAATGGTGTCCACTGATGGTGAGGGAGAGCACAAGGTGCTCGGAACAAGGCAGGTGCCGCTCGTTCAGCCGTTCCATCTCGAGGTCACGATCACACGGAGCGATCCTTGGAATGGGACTGGTGTTGCCGTCATCTACATCAACGGTGAAGAGGATGCACGTGGCCCTGTCGTGATGCCGACAAATGTGATACGAAACAGCAACTACATCGGTCGCAGTCATGACCTCAATGATGCAAACCTTGATGGCAGTGTGTCTGACTTCGAACTGTCACAGTGTGCTCTTCCACCTGTTCCGAAGCCATGTGGCACACCGACACCTGTGACCAGCTTCACCACCTCCAAGGACTTCAGCGAGACTGCACCCATCACCTTCGGAGGGGAGCTGTACCTTCATGCGGATGTAGTGATCACAAGTTACGGTTCTGACGCACCGGTTGTTCATTTCGCAGCAGAATTTCAGAAATATGGCTTCGTGATCTCGCAGTTCGGAATGACTGGGAAGCTGACGTTTGAGACGACCGGCGCAATACCGGAGCGTGTGGAAGGAACAGCTCAGGTTCCACTTGGTCAAAAGTTCCTCCTGGAACTGACGATCACACGCGACAGTCCATTCAGTAACACTGGTGTTGCTGTGATGTATCTGAACGGTCTGGAGTACGCACAGGGTCCTGCAGCCCTGCCAGTCAAGGTGATGCGGAACAGTAACTACATCGCCCGTGGCCCCAACTCGCAAGACCTCGCACTTGACGGCATTGTATCGAAGTTCGAACTGTCACAGTGCACTCCGCCTGTTCCGAAGCCGTGCACCACACCAACACCTGTGACCAGCTTCACCACCTCCAAGGACTTCAGCGAGACTGCACCCATCACCTTCGGAGGGGAGCTGTACGTGCGTGTCTTTGTCAATTTGACGTACTATACATCCTACGCCCGTGTTATTGATTTCACAACAGAACAGCAGAAGTACGGCTTCGTGATCTCGCAGTTGGGGAGGACTGGGAAGCTGATGTTTGAGACGGACGGTACAACACCAGAGCGTGTGGAAGGAACAGCTCAGGTCCCACTCGGTCAAAACTTCCTTCTCGAATTGACGATAACGCGTGACAGTCCGTTCAGTGACAATGGTGTTGCTGTGATGTATGTTAACAGTGTGGAGTACGCACGTGGTCCTGTCGCTGTCCCGACAGTCGTCATGCGCAACAGCAACTTCATCGGTCACAGCCACGCACCCCAAGACGACCTCCATATCAAGCTTGACGGGACTGTGTCTGACTTCGAACTGTCACAGTGTGTTCTTCCCACTGTTCCGAAGCCGTGTGACACACTGACACCTGTGACCAGCTTCACCACCTCCAAGGACTTCAGCGAGACTGCACCCATCACCTTCGGAGGGGAACTGTACGTGCGTGCCGTCGTCCTGCTGAAGAACGTGCAGAGCTGGGCAACGGTGTTCGACCTGGGGCGCAGTGCGGGACAGGACAGCTTCCGGGTGATGGTTGCGGACAAGAAGCTGGTGCTGGTTGTGTTCCGCGGGCTGCTGTGGCACAGCATCGACTGCTCGCCCCTGCCTGCTGTCGGGGTGGCGTTCTTGCTGGAGGCGACGATGACACGTGCGGACGGTCCTCCCGGCAGCGGGCTTGCTGCGGTCTTCATCAACGGGGTGGAGTGTGGGCGGGGTGCGCTGCCCCTGCCGCATGTCGTGGTGCGCAGCAGCAATGCCATCGGGCGGAGCCACACTGGTGCCGGTGATCCGCTTAAGGGGGATGTGTGGGACTTCCTCCTCTCGAAGTGCACTCCGCCTGTTCTGAAGCCGTGCGCCAAGCCAACACCTGTGTCCAACTTCGCCTCCTCCAGCGACTTCGTTGGGACTGCACCCGTCACCTTCGGAGGGGCGGAGCTGTACGTGCGTGCGACGGTGACGATCAAGAGCCACGTCATGCATGCGACGGTGTGTGACTTCGCCGGCGACCTTGGGCAGGACAGCGTGCGGCTTGTGCAGGACGGCACCACCGGAGCACCCAGGCTGGTTGTGTTCCGTGGGCTCATGTGGCAGGCTGTGTCGTGCACGGCACAGCCCCCCCTGCACCAGCCCTTCACCCTCGAGGCCATCATCGCACGTGCCGGCAGCTCTGGTGGCGGGGTTGCTGTGGTGTACATGGACGGGGTTGAGTGCGGGCGCGGTTCTGTGCACCTCCCCAGAGACGTGGTGCGCAGCAGCAACTTCATCGGCCGCAGCCGCACACCGAGCGCACCCTCGCTGAACGGGGCTGTGTCCGACTTCCAGCTGTCGGTGTGCCGCTAGCAGCCCTGCCTGCCTGCCTGCCTCCTGTGTGCTGCTGGTGCGGCACTGCCACCCGCAACCACCCACTCTGCTGCCGAAGCCGGTGCCGCTGTGGCCTGCCTGCCAGCAGCCCCCTCTCTGTCTCTCTCGCTGCCTCACGGCACAACCCACGACACTGTGGTCGTCCTTCCTGCATGAAGAGCTGCTTGCTGGGTCCTCTTCCTCCGACCTCAGCGACACACCTGCATCCCTCCTGCCGCACTCTGCGCTGACGAGACGCTTTGGCGACACACCTGCATCCCTCCTGCCGCACTCTGCGCTGACGAGACGCTTTGGCGACACACCTGCATCCCTCCTGCCGCACTCTGCGCTGACGAGACGCTTTGGCGACCTGTCAGTCCACAGCTGCTGTTCACCGTGCCGATGCGACGTTCCCTTGCTGTGACGGAGCGCCACACCCTGCCGGCCCTCCGGTGCTGTGTGGTTGGTGCTGTGTCACGTCTTCAGCACAACACGGCCTGAGCCTTGCTCCATCAGCACCGCCCTCAGCCCAGTTCCTCTGGTCACGATGTGCTGCTTCTCTGCTGATGTGGTTCCAGCGCACTCAGCAAAGCTGTGTTCCTCTTTGGGGCGTCCCATGCTCCTCCGCCTGTCAGGCACGGTCCCAGCCCCCTCCGCCAGACCGGTGCACCACCCTCGGTGCACTCGCCTTCTCACAGGGTCGATCTCTGAATGTCATTTGCCTTGTGTCTTGTCCTGTTTCGTTGTCAGTACGAAGCGTACCTCTGTTATGTTTTTTTCTCTCGAATTTGTGTCACTCTCTCCCCCCTCACAAGCAGAAAGGTTCACAGTCTGCCTTGAGGTTTCTTCCTGTCTGACCGAAAGGACCTCTCTCTCCGCGAAGGCGGTACATGTCAGCGCGAGCGCACAAACAAAGCCCCCCTCCCCCCCAATCATTTCTCTTCCCAACCCACCCCTCCGTGAGCAAGCCCTCCACCCAACATGGTGCAAGCCATTCCCTCCAACCTCTCTTCGTGTAGAGGGCTCTTCCACACCCGGGCAACATACAGCGATATTGGTGCATGCATCCCTGTCCAACAGGGGTGTTTCAGCCCCTTTCTCCGATCTTGCCGCTTGGATAAGCTGTTTTCAAAGCGGATGGCCAGTCTCTGGTGCGCAATGCGGTCGTCGGGTTCCCGAATGAAGTCCGCATGTGGTGCAAGATTCCCTCTAGCATTCAGTTCGGGGTGGGGGGGAAGTGAGGGGGGCCAGCTCGCCGAATCCGTCAGGTGTGGGATTGACTCGTCGGAATTGCGGCCCATGACCCCGCCTGCTGCGGCGTGGAAAACATGCCAAACCTCGTCGGAACCCACCGACGACGACGTCCCCTCTGAGCAGATTCACCCCCCACACTCCCTCTCTGCCCGCCCCGAGACCCGAGGCTCGAGGGTCCCAGGGTCCAACAACCCTTGGCCCCCCAGGCCACTGACAGACGCACACGCCATCCCCCCCCCCCCCCCATTGTGCATTGATCCACCAGGCATGTCGCTAAGCGTCGACCGTCGACCCAGTGATTTTGGGTTTCCCCCCCCATAAAAAAGCGTCGACCCAGCGTCGACCCAGTGGACTGGGTTGACGCTTGGTCGAGGCTTGGAGCGTCGACCTAGTGGAACTGGGTTGCCATTCAAGCCTGGACCAAGCGTCAACCCATTTATTACACTGGGTCGACGCTAACCTAGCGTTGGCCCGGTTACACTGGGTCGACGCTCACCAAGCGTCGACCAAGCGTCAACCCACTTTCACTGGGTCGACGTCGAAGAGAGTATGGTTTTGCAGGAACAGATGCTCACTACCGTGGCCTCCGGCGGCTGGGGGGCTCCGCCCCCCAGACCCCCCTGTGGCGTATGTCTCGCACTCAAGTCATTCGATTCCCATCAGGTCAGGGAATCCACCCACTCCAGTAGCCTCAGGAGGACGCAGCCAACTCACACAGAATCTGTACGCCCACAATGAACAGATGCTCACTACCGTGGCCTCCGGCGGGTGGGGGGCTCTGCCCCCCAGACCCCCCATCTCGCGTGCCCGTCTAGTAACCAAGTCCTTGCGCTTTGACGGCCGTGACATATCAGGGGGCAGCGTCGAAATCATGGTCCCGAAAGCCATTTTTTGGTTTCCTCCGGCACCCGACGGCGCGAGCGGGAGAGGAACCACGGAAGGAACCCAGCGCCTCACACCGTGCCCACCTAGTGGTCCACCGATGGGAAAATTCAAAATTTGGCAACACGAGCGCGCGCGAAGCGCGCGCGAGAAAAATTGACCCCTAGTGTTTTCCCCCCTGATCCCCCCCCAAAACAGGAGCGTCAACCCACCAAATCTCCAAAATCGAAAAGTTAGCGACAGGCCTGTTGATCCACCCTGTTCATCATCCAAAAAGGACTAACATTGCGAGAAGGGTGCTGGGAGACTTGCTTTTTTCCATTCTCTAGACACTCGACAGTCAAAAACACCCCCCCCCCCCCCCCCCCTCCCGGCATCTCTGAAGGGAGATTGCCCCTTCCTTTCTTCTACGCAGACTTCTACTTCTATTTCAATACCCCCCACCCCCTTTCCCAGCCCTTCTCTTCATTAAAGACATTAAGGAGACTCCATGCGGGCCGGTGTCCGAAGATCACGCGCCGAAACCGTATTAGTTACTCCGCCGTGTTAATGGGGTGGGAGTGTGGAGAGGGGGTAAAAAGCCTTCGTTTGAACAGCAGTCCTGGAGGTGGGTGGCGCGGGGGGGGGGGGGGTGGAGTGTGGGAGAGGGGGAGTGCTGGCCCCGTCACTCTCGGGGCCGCCCCTACCCCCCCCCCCCCCCCCCCACTCCGCACTCCCAGGCCACCCACCCTGCTCCCTAGGACTGCTCTGCGCCTTTTTCGTTTATTATACTTTACTGCCCAACCCGTCTCCCCGCCTCAAGCCTTTAGTGCCGCATCACGCAGACCCCGGGGTGTATTCTTCTCTCGATTTGGTTCTGGGTTGCTGACGGAACCCAATGCGAGTTGCCAGCGGTCCCCTCTATGAAGCAAAGCCGATGGTGCAGTCCATCATGCGTGGTGGGGGAGGGGGGGAGGGGGTGTCAATGCGCATCGGGGCCCAGCCCCCGATACACAGGAGGTGAGGGAGGTTGCCGTTACCCCCAACCACGCACCCCCCGCCCCCCCGCCCCTTTACCGAGTTGCGCGGCTTTGAATGGCCAATCCCAAAAAGCTGCTGGGGCCCACGTGCGCCCCCACCCCGGGGGGTGGAAGGGGGGGCCACAAAAGGAGCAGCGCCGCAAAAAAAAACTAGTTTTCTTCTCCGTTTTTAAAGCACACAACATGTCTCACACACAGAGAGGGCAGGGTCCCTTGCTTGAGCTTGCGCCCCTCCCCCGTTGGCAGGGCTGCTCCCTACACTCGTCGTTGCCCCCACCAAGGGCTGGGAAGCCGCAACCATGACGAAGCCATGTGTCGTGATGGACAACGGCACGGGGTACACCAAGCTGGGGTACGCAGGAGCCCTGGAGCCGCACTTCGTGTTCCCGACGTGCATCGCCGAGCCGGCACAGCAGGGGCAGAAGAACGCCCTGGGGGACCTGGACTTCTACATCGGGAAGGAAGCTGTTGACATGACTGCGTATGCTTCGCAGAAGTACCAGAGCTACTCCCCTATCAAGCACGGCATTGTGGATAACTGGGACCAGATGGAGAAGCTGTGGCAGCAGAGTATATACAAATATCTGCGGTGCGAGCCCGAGGAGCACTCTTTTATGCTCACAGAGAGCCCTTACAACCCGCCGGAGAACCGTGAGTATACAGCGGAGATTATGTTCGAGACGTTTGGTGTGTCTGGGCTGAACATCTCCGTGCAGGCGGTGCTGGCGCTCGCAGCGTCGTGGGGGACGAAACAGTCGAAGAAGGCTGGGGTGGAGTCGGGCACCCTGACGGGGACCGTGATCGACTCCGGTGACGGTGTGACGCATATCATTCCCGTGTCGGACGGGTATGTGATCCAGTCGGGGATCAAGCACATCGGGCTGGCGGGGAAGGACATCACCAAGTTCATCTTCGACATCATTAAGGAGCGCGAGCCGACAAACCCAGAGGTGAACATGATCCTCGAGGCCCAGCGGATCAAGGAGACGTACGGCTACGTGTCGAAGGACATAGCGAAGGAGTTTGCAAAGTACGACGCTGATCCTGACATGTACATCCAGAAGTGGTCAGGGGTATGGCGTCGGGTTTCTTTGTGGGAGGGTCAGTGTCGTGAGGCCATGCATGTAACGAATGAATGGCGGGAGAGTGGGGGGGGGGGGATGATGAGCACTGCAGTTGATGAGCCCAGCCAGACCTGTGTGTGCCCAGCAGAGCCACCCGCCCCGCCAACCACAGGTCGTGCCCAAGACAAAGCAGGCGTGGGAGGTTGACGTGGGTCCCGAGCAGTTCCTGGGCCCGGAGCTCTTCTTCCACCCCGAGATCTTCTCCTTGGAGCACACCACACCGCTGCCTGACCTCGTCGACGGTATGGGCAGGGATAAGGAATGGGGCGCTTCACGATACAGCAGGGGAGTGGAGAGGGTGTCGGGACAGAGGGGCGTTTTGTTTGTTTTCTCCGTGTCAGCAACTCTCAAATAAAGCAGGTTGGAAGTTGACACAGATAGACAGCGTGCAGCCCCCACGATAGGTTGCCGCTGTACGACTCCACCAAACAAGTGTTTCAAACTACTGGCCGTTTCGGCTTCACGCGTGTGACAGCAGGCCAGCCCACTCCCGCCCACCTCACCACACCCCACAGAGATGATCTGCGGCTGCCCTATCGACACCCGGAGAGGGCTGTATCAGAACATTGTGCTGTCGGGCGGGTCTACGATGTTCAAGGACTTCGGGAAGTATGATGCAGGGATCATATCGACTCAGGGATAGTGTTGCTCGAGAGCGGGTCTCGTCATAGGAGATGAACGGGAGCAGCACAGCGAGTCAACCCGATTTGCGCACAGACAGAGTGGGGGGGAGGGGTCTCCAAGAAAAGTGCAATAAGGAAGCTAGTGTTGGTTTGTTTCCTTAGGGGGGGTCTCCGCTGCTCGTTATGCTTGGTGTGGGGCTGTCTTTCCTTTGCAGTTGCCGTGCAGTGTTGTACTGTCGCGAAGGGGGTGGGGGGTACGATTTTTGATGCCGCGTTGCACCCTCCCCCACACACCCCCCACCACTGCAGGCGTCTGGGCCGTGACATCAAGAAGCGGGTCGACCACCGCATGCAGGTGCACTACGAGAAGCGCATCGACAAGGGTGAGGGCAAGAAGGAGATCCCTGTGAACGTCATCTCGCACCGCAGACAGGTATGCGGGCTCAGGGCCAATAATTGAAGGAGCGAGGCTCAACGGGATGGGGGTAGGGGGGGATCCCGTGTAATGCTCTGCATGTCGTGTTGAAACCGCCTTCAACTCACACCTACCTATATACACCACAACCCACCCCCTCCCCCTTCAGAAATACGCTGTGTGGTACGGCGGGTCGGTGATCGGTGCGAGCGAACAGTACCTCCCGCACATTATGAAGACACGCGCTGAGTACGAGGAGAACGGCCCGGCGATCTTCCGCAACTCTGCAATCGGAGGCGGCGTGTTCGACTAAGCCTGCACCGCACACACGGCAACACACACGACACACACCCCACCGGCGTGGCCAGTCCTCTCCTCTGAACCCTGGGGTGCCCCCCGCAGATACTGTGTTTCAAACACACACGCCTACACCGATTGGGCCCACCGATTGCTGTGCCGTGAACTGCGCCGGGATTTGGCCCCACTCCACACACCGGCGGTGTGCGCCTTCCCCCAAGGCTCGGCGCAGGGCACCATTTTGCTGAGAGGCAGGGAGGGTGTGGCATTAGGCAGGCAATGCGTGCGTTCCCATATCTGCCTTTAGTGTGCCTTCTGCCTGGCGGGGTCAAGGGTGGGGGGTGGTGGTGGTGGTGGTGGTAGGGGGTGACTCGGCTGTCGAGATGCCGAGAGCAAAAGAAGGAAGAGGGTGGTGGTGGTGTGGTCGTGGTTGTGTCCCCCCCTTCCCCCCCTCCCCCCCCCACAGCCTCCCCCGTGTCTCGTTTTGCTGATGTTTGATTTTTTTGACCTACCGAGTGAGATCTATTTCCCTACCCTGTTGTCTATTATACGCTGTGGAGAAACGGGGTGGCTGGGTGGTGCTGGATAGCGTATCAGTTCTCCTGCGTTAGTCTCTCGTAGACTTTCTGTACGATGCGGGTCCGCTAATCTAACACAGCCAACGGGTGGTGGTGAATCCGTGTGAGAGTGCAGTGGGGCGTGTGTTGCCTGTCGGGTTGTGTGTGTGTGTGTTTCACTCGGCGGTCCAATCGCGAGGAGGTCGGGAGGGGGGGTTTATTTTTGTTTGTATCCCTCCTGGCGGCTTGTGTGCCTCACACAGACAAAAAAAAGGCATTCTTCGGCGGAGAAACAAACTGCACTGCCGCCTTCTGGTCTTTTCGAAAAGCCAGCACGCCTGATGTTTTTTTATGGCCATCTCCATATGATGCCTGGATCCCGTTTAACACGCAAAACCAATGAACGTTCCCTCCACACCCACACCCGCTGGGGTTTTCCACTGCCTGGCTGTGGAAAGAGAGAGAATGGAGAGATGGTGCAGTCGGGGAAGGGGGTGGGGGGGTGGGGGGGGGTGAGGAACGGCAAGTGCTGTTTCCATTTTTTGTGCCGCGCCCATCCCCCCCCCCCCTCTCCCGCCGAGGCCAACAAAAGGGTGGAGTATTTTTTTCTCTATTTTTTTTACCTACACGGTGGACTCCAGCGGCCCTAGCGGGAGTCTGAGCGGGTGTCAAAGACTCCCGCTAGCGGGAGTCTATACTCCCGCTAGGGGGAGTCTGACTCCCCCTAGCGGGAGTCTTTTCACCTATTTTCATCCATTTTTCCCATGATATAGTTACAGTCTACTGGCGTGGGGGGTAAAATCATGGTGGAAGAGGGATGGGGAGGGGCTTGTTTTGCTTCTGTCAGTTTCCCCGGACTCTGGACTACCTACCTATCCTCCTGGTAGCGGCTGCACCTGCGGAGGTGAGCGGTTAGAATTTGAGGTGTCAAAGTGCGGCCATCGCCTGTCGTAGTTGTGTTACACCTTGGGCAAGACAAGCCATCCTGCAGGCCTCATCTTCTTCGTCAGAACTGTCATCCCCCTCCTGCTGTGCGCGTTGGTCAAGCGTGCTCAAAGTCGCCTCGGATGACACGAATGGTGTGAAAGTCGCCCCCAGCGGGATTGGCATTTTGCACAAGCAGAGCGATAATTTGCGGTGTCCTTCGGGGAACCGGAACAGGAAGTAGGGCGCGCTGATGGGTTCAACGAAGTCCTGTGTGTTGCAGTGCACAAACCCCTTCTGCAGCTGTGTCAACTGTGTGCAAAGAACATACACAGCCAATCTATGAGCGTGTCGGGTGTGCAGACACGGACACAGAATGACTTCTCTATACCCGAGGATCCCGTCCTGCGACAGGTGCGCAACCTTCCAAGGCATGCCCGATGCGCGCCGCTTCTCTTCTGCCATCGCAAGATCTCTCTCGTAAGTTGCGGAGCTGGCGATTGTAACGGCATCTTTCTTGCGATGTCCGTTCTCTGCTTCTTCATTCGTCGTTGTTCTGCAGAGGCACTGCATCTTCTGGAGCCCACCAATGATGGAGACTGTGTACGTAGGCATTGCGCGTTGATCCCTTTTCGGCATGCTCCATCAACCAGTGAAATATATGCCCTGAGATCCGAGCACGCAAGAAGGGAATCCGGGCTGACTCATCCTTGCATCCCCAGAAGCGCCAGGGGATGTCTGCATACCGGAAATGCATGAGGTCTGCAAGGGAGACAAAGAGGTAGCGGAACAAGCCCTTGTAGGTGTGTCCTGTGACAGGCAAGCACGACCTTCCGGAACTGAGCACCTGTCCCATGCTGCGACACATTCAGTGCAAGGTTTGTACAGGTCTTGTCGAATATTTTTTTGTTGTCTCATCTAGTACCCTGATCAGCCGCATGGCGAGCCCCTTGCAGTCATGGAGTGCTGGGGTGACGTAGCGGGCATTGGGAAGCACACCTGCCAAGAGGGAGGGGTAGCCAGCCTCTTTCATCTCAGAGAGAGTCAGGTGCGGGTATCGATGCACCTGTTGATACCAGCGTTCTTCTGGGATGTCGCACAGTGAGCATCGGTGCCCTCGCCCCCCGCATCGCCTCATTGTTGCCCACTGCTGATCTATACTCCCGCTAGCGGGAGTTGGACTCCCCCTAGTTGAGACTCCCGAAAAGGGTTAAACCCGGTAGTGGTACCCTACCCCCGCTGGAGTCCACCGTGCAAGGCCGGATCAGCCCACGGGTGGGTTTGAGGAAGAAATCTGGGGGGGCAAATTTTGCTGCGACTTCCGGTTTCACCCGGCCGAACTCCAGCATCTATCCAGACCCACGGTGCCAAGCCGTTCGCCCGTGTCGCGATCATTCGCGGCTTCAGGCTGCCCCCGACGACACGTTTGTATCCTGCACCTTGCCATACTTCGCCTCCACCTTGTATATGACGGAGAGCGCCCTCCTTCCGCATCGTTGCGACTTCCCTGACAGCGAACTTATCCATGTCAGGGAAGACATGGCGATGATTGCGTTGGCCACCTGGGTGCTGTGCTTGTGGAGCTCCTTGCTCAACACCGTTGCTAGGAGCCTTCTAATGGATCCCAGTGTCAGCACACTGCCCCCTTTTTTAACAGGGAAGGCCGTGCAAAAATCATGCACAATGTTCGTCGCCTCCGCAGCCTCGGGACTCTCTGCGCTCTTCTTCTTCTTAATCGACTTTGCCGCCGGCTTCGCTGCCGGCTTCGTTGTCGTCTTCCCCATTTTTGTGAATCAGGTCTGCGAGCTGGGATGGGTGGAAACGTCCGTTTCGTTTGGTGTGGCTGTACTTCAGTGACGAGTGCCACATTGCATAGGTATCATGGGAAAAATGAGTGAAAATAGGTGAAAAGACTCCCGCTAGGGGGAGTCAGACTCCCCCTAGCGGGAGTATAGACTCCCGCTAGCGGGAGTTGGACTCCCCCTAGTTGAGACTCCCGAAAAGGGTTACCCTACCCCCGCTGGAGTCCACCGTGTAACCCCCCCTCCCCCCCTCCCCCAACAACCTTATCGCGTGTGCCAAACAAAAATCCCCCCCCCCCCCTGAAACAACATGGTGTGTGTGGGTGTGGAAGAAACCGAAGGAGAAGGGGGGGGGAGGGCACATAGGCCAGACGCCCCCTCCTTCCTCCCCCCCCCACCCCCCTCTCGACGTGTGTTACAGCGAGGATCGCATCAGGAGCAGGTGTTGTCTGCTCGATGTGCTCTGCACGACCACAAAAATCTTGAACCTGCGTGTGTCTGGTTTTGTGTGTTCGTGTTACAGTCGAACCCTCCGTGGGAAGCGCATTGAGAGCAGGCGTATGTATGTGTGTGTTGCCTCTTCGTGTCTCACTCTGTGTTTGTGTGTGCCTGTGTACCCCACCCCCCCCCTCCACCGCCGCCGCCACCACCACACACACGCATCTAGTGCGCTGCGCTTCCCTGCTCGCAAAAAAACCGCCGGGCGACCCGATCTCTTCCCCTCTCCCCCCGTATAATTTTGCATTCCTTTGGTATCGGTCGTGGTAGGGAGTTCTTTAGGTCTGTGTTTCAAACTGTGTCACTTTGCAGCCAGCTTTTTATGTGAGGCATGCACATCTTTTTATAGTAGAGTTTCAAGACTACTTCTTGTAGTGTGCAGCACACCGAGCGCCCGTCTGCCTTTGATGCGATCTCTACCCCACAAGCACATCACAGCTCACTTTTGTGTGCGGTTCTGAGCAAAAGGGCTTTGATGTCATATCGCCACTGCTGCCACACAACATACCACCACAGCACAGCACCACACCCTCTGCAGGACAGGGGTGTGTGGACCGAGAGACAAGGAGGAGGAGAAAGGGGAGGGGGGGGGGCGGATTGGGCCGAGGGGGTGTGTGTGTGTGCATGTCTGGGTGACGCACACTCGCACAAGCAACCCCTCCCCCCACCCCCCACCCCCCCACCCCCCACACAGCAACGCGGCGCTCGGAAGAGTTCGCCAGCAACAGCAAGACTCTACAGCCTCCGCCCCTCCCCACCTTCCGCTCCTGCTGGGCTGGGAGGGCGTGGCGGGCTGCGGTGTGCATGCGTAGCACCCAGCACGATGCGGCACTGCAGCAGCGACGTGCGGTGGCTATGGCGGGGCGGTAGCAGTTCTGTCTCCCAGGGTGCCCCGAGCGGACATGCTGGGTTCGCAAGAGCCTTGACTGCTCGCTCCTGCCGGTCGCCACACCCGAGGCTGCAGGCGCCTGCAACTGCGCTGCTCACTATTGCCGTCTGGGGGTCCCTAGGCTGTGGGGCGTGGGCTGCGGGGACCAAGACGCAGACGCTGACCTTCTCCCAATCCCACAGCATCAGCTTGTCTCCGACGCTGACGCAGAGTGCCTCCGCCACGCCGACCAGCTCAGCCACAGCTTCCCTGACAGCCACCGTGACGCGGTCTGAAACCCCGTCACCCACAGAGAGTTACAGCGATACGCTGAGTGGGTCGTTAACACCGACACTCACCTCGACCCTGAGTGACAGCCTGACGGTGTCGTCGAATGCGCATAACAACTATACATGCGAGGTTGCACCCCAGCCCTTTGCGGAGGGGCAGGAGTTCCGCGTCAGGCTGACCACAACTCTGGGTGTGGGTGACGAGCTCCCGCAGAAGGCGTTCAACGTGTCGGATCTGGGGTCGGTGCGGATGAAGATGTTTGCCTACTCCACCAGCATAGACCGGGACTGCGATGCCTACATCTCCTCGGGCACGCTGATCGCCGACAGGGATCAGTTCGGCCTGTCGGAGCTTGCCCGATCCAAAGGCGAACGCCTGACGGAGCACGCCATGTTCACCTTCTCCGCCCCGAGGTATAGCGTCAGCTTTGTGATGTGCTTCAAACACACCTGGGTTGGGAACGATTACCCCAACACGCCGGGGTCTCTCAACGGGCAGTGGACCCTCGTCATGCAGGATGACCTGAAATACGTCTTCTCCGGGGGGCAGACCGATGTCTTCTACCATCTCCCGGAGCCCACGACAGGGCAGTATGCGATTGTACAGCTCCTGAAATACGATGACGGGACGTGGAACTTCACATACCCCCCGTCGACCTGCGCAACATCGTCCTCGGCTGTCAGCGGGATCCACTCCTCGTGTGGGACGGGGGACAACATCAAGATCGTGCCGAAGGGGGAGCCCTGCACTTATGAGTTCCAGAGCCTTGCATACCCATACCTGGGATCTGCCGCAATACACGGGACAGGTGCCTGGGGGTATCACGGGGCGTTCGGGATTGCGGAAGGGGCGACCGCAGGGGGGGTGGGCGCGTTTGGGACCCAGTATGCCAATCCGCTGGTCGACTCGTGGACCTCATGGGGTACATACTTCGAAGCAAACGCGGATTCCCGGGATGCGCCGTATGGGCTGAATGACAACCCGGTTCCCCAGAGCTCCCATGAGATCTCCCACGCGTATGCCTTCGTCAAAATCCCCTCCGATGCAGGGGTTGAGTATGACATCTGCTACACAGGCAGGATCTGGCGTGCCGACAAGCTGCTCCCCTCCAACACGACCTATGCTATCCCTCTGTGGAGAAAGCTTGCGAGATGTGCGCATTCCGACGCGATGGCGTCACGCTGCACCGCAAAGCGGAGCCCCGGGTTTGAATTTTCCGTTCTGTCGGAGAAGGTAGGGTGGACCATGGTGGACCTGACCCCCAGGACCTGGGGGGAGATTGTGTTTGACGATTCGGCGGAGTCACAGCTGAACAACCTGCCGTCGTCCAGCGTGTTTGCCGTGTCACCCCTGCCGAGCACCAAAGAGGAGCCCTTCCCCCGATCCTCCACTGCGAACTACTGGAGCCCGAAGGGGGGTGATTACTTTAAGATCGTGCCGAGCTCGAAGTTTGCGGAATTTACCCAATCTGGAAGGGGATCCGGCTATGGCCATCCCCTCGATGGCTCCCACCCCTCCACAGGGTGTTGGGACACCTCATACGACACCCCGGCGGACCCAGCCGCGGTGGGCGGGCTTGCCGAAGCCGGTGACAGATACCCCACCGGATCTCACGACCTGGGTCACGACCCGTCCTTTAAGGGCAACTCACTCCACGACTCGCCTGGCGGGTTAAACTCCACCTTCTCCACAGTCTGGGTCCCGCCCCAGGAGGAATCTTGGGTTGTCTGCTACCGCCGGACCTGCAATTTCCAAGGCGCGGGGTGTGCCCGGCACACCGGGTTCCGCATCCTTCCTTTCCACCACTCCGGGAGGGGGCAGGTGCCTCCACAGTGGTTGAATCTGGAAGGATCTTACACCCCAGGGGAGGATTCTGCTGTGACGTTTCACTATATGCAGGGAGGGAGTTATGTACTTCCCGATGGTGCCGGGATGTACCCTCCCGCTGTGGGTTGGAGGATGAACGACACGCGCGCCGACACATTCGGTCCGATTATCATAGAGAAAAACCTCACGCATGACCCTGGATTTTCGGAGCTCGACACGAGGCCCTGGAATTTTATGGAGAGGACGCAGAGCGTGTCTGTCGTCACCTCCTCGCAGGGGAGCACGGTAAGGCTGGTGGAGTTTTCCAAATCATGCGCATACGCCTCCTTCCGCCCGGGCCCCACCTCGGGGGCGGAGTCCCGCGATGGGGGGTTAATGGAGTGCAACTCGCTGGAGGCGGAGGCGGATAATTCAACTGCGAACCCCGCGTGGAATTGCAGTGGGACCTCATATGATGTAGTCGGTGTCCCGAAAATGGCGTTCTATCTGCACATCCCACAGCCCGGGTCTTACAGGGTGTGCATGCGAATCGCCGCGTGGAACTGGCGTGAGCTGGATGAGGTGTTCACACCGGAGGACTCTGCGCTGTCCCGCCTCTCCCTCGTCGAGGTCGAGCGACGCTCGGGGATGGAAGCCCTGTTCATCGTGGAGGATCCGGGTCTCACCCTGTCGACTGGGCCACGGAGGTCATGCTCTGAGTCGGAAAAGGTTGAGACAGCCTTCGGAGAAGGTCTGAAGGACTGCCCGCCTTACACTTCGGGGGATCTGCTGCGCCTGGTGCCCGAGGGGATGGGGTGTGACATCAACCCGTCGAATTGGAACCCCGCGATGGCAGATACCTTCCTCTCTCCATACTGCCCGGTGAGCGGGGAGGGGGCTTTCACCAACACAGGGCTGTGGTTTAATGAGAATCTCCCCCCTCATACATCACCCTGCATCGATGCGGATCCCGTGAAGGCGATGTGCGGGGGGGCTCCCTGCAACAGCACTTCGAAGGCTCTCGCGGATTTCGCCCGGACAACGCCTGGATTTTTCGACGACATCACACCATACGATGTGGAGGGGAGGGAGCTCCAACGCGTTGCCGCAACCCTCCCCCTTCCGGCGTTCCGCGCCCCCGGCGGGGGCGGGGGTAACCTCTACCAGATATGCTACCGCCAGACGGCGTCGCCCAACTGGGTTATCTTCAACACGTCGTTTGAGGTGTTTCCCTCAAACCCCCCCAAAGTGCTCTCCCCGAAGCTGCGATCCGTCGTGCTGCTCGCAGGGGAGCTGAAGAGGTTCGATCTGGAATACCCCAAGCTCCTCCGGCTCAACAACACAGGGGTGAACAACGTGACGGGGGGTCTGAAGGAGCCCATTCTGCAGGCGTTCTACGCAAAGCTCGTGAGGTACGCCCCCCAGTCTGAAATGCACAACCAGAACTGCGCGGCGCCGGCTGCCTCCACCGAGGGGGAACGATTCTCCTCTTCCACCCGAGTTGTCTTCATGGCGGAGCCGCGAACCTCTCTTGTTGACAGCAACGGGAATTCTCTACCTCCTCAGACATGGTCCAGCCTCCACTTCTACCTTAACGTCCCACACGATGCAGGGGAGTATATACTCTGCATTCAGATTCGTGAGAGTCGGCGTGACGCCTTCTCCTGGCACCGGATGGGCACCACAAGTTATACCGTTGCGGACAACGGAGTGAGGTGGTATGTCCGCCCGGGGTTCCAGCCTGTCAACACGGGTCTGACAACCGTCAACCTGCTGAGGTGCCAAGCGGTTGCAGGAGGTGGCTGTGACCCGGCCCTCACCCTGGAGACGTTCGACATCTCACCCGGTGGGGATGTGGCGAAGCTGGTCCGGTGGGACAACGCCTGCCACACCCCAGGCCTGGACAGCCGTGTCTGGGGGGGGAACTCAACCCACGTCGGGGTCGCCTCACACACCGGAGGGGTGACGGATCTCGGCCCGGCGGATGGTATATCGGATATCGCAGAGATGAAGCTGTCACTGCCACTCCCAGAGGGGAATCTGCCCACCGTCTATAAGATATGCATATACACCAGGTTCCTGGGGGGTTACCTGCAGGGGCAGCACACCGTGGAGCGGCGGTGGGTGGAGGTGCGGCAGGCCAGCGGCATTGCGGGGCAGGTCCGGGTTTTCAACGAGGTGGGGTTTCCCGCATTTCACGCAGAGCCTGCGGCGGTTACCTCGTGGAGTTTGGACCAGCCGCTGCGTCCGGCGCACAGCCTCCTCCATGGCGTGAGGCATCACGCATCTCTTGGGCTTGCCGGGGCTTCGACGCAGTATGTCTTAAACCCTTCAACCGCCTCTGTGGCAGAGCCTGTTAGAGTCGGATCCGGGTTTGTCTTTACAGCCGCATCCTCCATCTCCAACGCAGACCGGGCCTTTCACAAGTTTAAGCTGGTTGCGGTGTCCTTCCCGAGGCAGAACACCCCCACTGTTGGTGACAACGTGACTCTTTGGGGCGATCTCTCCACCTGGTCTAAACAAATCTCCCCCGACTGCACCGGTCCCTCTGTTGACTCCTCGACAAACCTAGAGGCATGCACTCCATCAGATGGGGTGCCCTGCCCCGGGCTTCTCCCTGAAGAGCCTGGGAAGAGTCTGCTTATCCATGCAAACCTCCATATCCCTGTGATGACCGGTGCCTATATCGTCTGCTATAAAGTCATGAAGAACGGGGTCTCTGTTGACCAGCCGTGGCATTGGGTGGTTGGGAGCACGGGGGACCACCATCTGTATTCACACCCCACCTTTCTGGAGTTTGCGGCTTCGCCTGACAGGCGGAATGTCACGGCGTATGACCTCCATGTCGTGAAGAACGTCTCCTCCGGGGGGTTCAGCGCTGTATCTTCTTGGTGCTCTGGCGACTCCGAGGTGAGTGGGGAAGGGGTGCCGTGCACAACGCAGAATTCAGGGGGGTTCCGCAGAGACCTGATCAGGGTTATCAACTCATCGCAGGTCTGCCCCGCCCCGACACACACTCCATGGGGTAGCGCGGCGACCCCGACTGACGGAACCGGGTGGCACACCCTCAGCAGGGCAAGCAACGAGTCGGCTGTCGTTGCCCTCCCGCCGAATGGCACCGCCAGCTTCGCCCTGCCCCCGCCTTACCCCTCCAGCACCGGGGGGTATAAGCTGTGCGTCTATAAAGCTGGGGAGGCACTCCAGAGGTATTACAGCACGCTCTACCGGGTCTACATATCACGCAAGGGCGTGGCGTATCAGATGATCAACAGAGGGTCGGAGAAGGCGAGCGGAGGGGAGACGGGGTTTTGGGTGAGCGTCTCCCCGACCCGGCTCGCGGTGAGGCATAACCTGCAGTTTGACGCGTCGAAGAGATTTGTAGAATATGCTGTCGGGCTAGAAGCGCAGTATGGGCAGGTTGCGGAGGCGGACATAACAGACACGGCGACGGGGAAGCTGTCACACACTCCTCTAATCAGATCTGGCACAACGGTGGATTTTGAAGCGGTTGTCGCATCGGAGTCGGGCACCGTGCTGCCTATAGGGGCTTACCCTGTTGAAGTCCTCCGGTGTCGGGCTACCACCTCATGGACTGTGGGGCTCCGTTGTGACACGAATTACCTCCCGGAGGATAACGGCGACTTCGACGTTGCGAACATCAACCCGACCTGTTCCGGAGAGACCGCGGAGGTGTACGGTTGGCCTGTGAATGGGCTGAAGCAGTTTATGCACAATGGGGTTACCCGGTTCTCCATTCAGTACACCTCTGCCTGTCCGAACAACTTCTTCGGGTGTGGCCTGAAGTTCTCCGCTAGGAGAGAGGACGGCGCTTACGTCGACTCCTCTGCCCTCTGGGTGAACGTCCTCTCCCACCAGCCGGACTCCATCAGCATCGGAGGGCTCGAGACAAACCCATCCCTCTTTGGGACCAAGCAGAGCGCGTCGGGCTGTGCCGAGGTGAACTCCCCGGACTGTCTGATAGTCACCTGCCAGCATGAGGTGCTGTGCACCGTCACCATCCGGGCGAGATATCAAGGCCCCACGGAGTATTCCCCGACAGGATTTGTCCTCCTGTCCTACTCCGCGGCTGACTACCTGGGGGACACATACACAAAAGATGGTGTGCCCCAGACGGTCGTCTCCTCCTTCGCCAAAACGGTGGGTAAGCTGGGGTCCGCCACCGTGGCGTGGGGGCGTGGGGGGAAGTTTGAACATTCCTTCACCCCGAGCCTGGAGTCGGGGACGGAGGGGCTGGTCTTCTTCAACTTCTCCTTCGGGCCGATGGGATCATCCGGGCTTTGGACACGGTTTGTCGTGAAGGTGACAAAGGCGCTCCCTACGGCTTTCAACCTGGATTCGGTCCGCCCAACTGACGTGCAGAGGGGGCTCCATCAGATCGCACCTCTGAGGGTTCCCGCACCCCCATTCTATGCGAGCATTGCTGCGAACCAGCTGGTTGCTGCGGAGGGGTCGTACCTCGAAGCCCTCGTGCCCTACCAGCTGATCTATCAGCCGATGAAAGGCGCAGAGGCTGTTGCGCAGGCTGCAGGCGCCATGTTTAACTGGGAGATAACCGCCAGCATCGAAGGCTCATCCCTGAGCCACATCCTGTCGATCCCCGGTGCGGCGGAGGAGGTATATTCCGGGATACCAAGCCTGGTGGAGAGGAACATCCTGCAGCACAAACCCACATCTGAGGATGTCTTCTTCACAGTCCCCTTCCGGGTGTTTGTTGCGGACAGCGCCTGCTCGCGCTTCCTCCCTCTGGGTGGGTGCAAGATAGTCTTCTCCTTCAGGCACACCGGGAATCCGCAGTATTCCGTCTACTCCGATCTGATCACCCCGGTTCGGGTCCCCGCGTCGACAATCCGGGTCACCTCTGCTGAAAAATCGGGCAGCTCTCTCTATTTCTCCGTGAGGGAGGGGGTCCAGGTGACAGCGATCCCCGGGACCTACATCAAATCCATCCAGAGCACCGAGATGTTTGTCGCAGACGAGTTCCACTATGGTGACATCTTCGCGCTTCTCGCTGGGCCCTCCCCCACAGATGGCGTGTCGAACCGCGACGGGGTGTACCTCCTGGGTGACGAGAGCCCTGAGTCACGCAGGGCGAGAGACTGTGTCTTCCTGCAGAACCCAGCAGATCCGCACGCCTGTTCTGTCTGGAAATACCGCACCAGGCACCTCGGGAGCAGCGGCTGGGGTGCAAGGTGGACAATCCGCCCGACAAAACCCTGCAGGATGTGCTCCGTCTCATTCCATTCCACCTGGGGTGCCGGACCGCAGTCCCACATTCTGCCCCAGGGTGGAGCCCCGCAGCGGGGCACGTTGGACATGACATGGCAGCAGGATGACATGGTTCTTCGCTGTAGCGACGCCCGCCCCAGCTTCGGGGAGGCGGGGAGTGTGACCGACGCATTCGAAATCACCGTTGGGGCTGGGGTGCGGGGACAGCCGGGGGTCAGCGCTGCGTACCCCCGGTGGTGGGTCTTTACCAATCTGACCCGGGATCTGACCCATCTGGAGACGGGGTATCCGCAGATGCAAGGCGGGCTGTACAGCTTGCACAGGCTGGAGGGGAAGAACCCTCACGTGTGGGCGAAGGCGAATTCCACCAGCACCCTGAAGAGGGGCGAGGTTCTGACTGGGAGGATGGGGGCCAACGCAGAGGTAACATTCCGGGGGATGTTTTTCAGCGGGGTGACGGAGCCCCTCGCAGGGGTCACGGAGGTGTTCAACCTGGCGTTCCACAGTGTCGGGGCTGTCTACTCCGTTGCGAGCGGCTCCCCTGTAGGGTCTGTGAAGGTTAGGGACGAGGCCTACTCCTGCGAGGCGAAGGTGATTGTTTCGCGTTATTTCCACCAGGACCCTGTCCTCCACATCCGCCCAGTCTCTGTCACAGGAGCCACGGCGCTCTGTGAGACGGACCTGGAATGCACAGAGTGGTACGCCACTGCGGAGTCATTTGCCGAACGGGGCGTCAGCATCTCCCTTCTCCTGATGAACCCAACCGAAGAAGGGCTCGTTGTCGACACCTCGACGAACCGGAATGTTACCCTCCTCCCCCGTGGGGGGATGAGAAGCTCCCCACGCAACACCGCACCGCAGTGGTCCTATGACGAGCTGACCCAAACCTACCGCTCCACCGGGATGACTCTCGACTCTGCGCACAACACGGGGATTCTTAAGAAGCAAGGCGGGTATTTTTACACATATGGCTCGATTGATGTGGTTGCAAGGAGACCATCTCTAGCGCACGTCTTCCCCCCCGATGGAAAACAAAGCATCTCCCTCGTCTACGGGTCTGACACGGGAACCTTTGAGAAGACCCCTGTGAGGGAGGCTGTCTTCTCAATATGCGACTCATCTTGGAGCAGCGCTGCACAGTTTGAATCGACCGGGCCTAACTGTGTCACCATGCGGCTTTGGGTGATCCCTACAACCTACACACCGGAGCTCGCCCTCCTATCCGAAGCGCCTGGGGGGCAGAACATCCGTGGCCCGGGTGCGGGGTGTGGGCCGTCTCCAACTCTGCTGCAGTTTTCCGCCCTGCCTTACTACGTCCCCTCCAACATGCTGTCCACCTCAGCCTCGACGAGGTATTTCCTTTATGACAACCAGCTGGATGTGACCATATCCCTTGAAGGGGGTGCGCAGAACCTGGTTCCGGAGTCGGGGAAGGTTGCGAGAGCATCGCTCACCTCATCGAACCAGGTTCTCCGGACGGGGAACCGCTCCGCGGCGCTTCTGCAGCAGGTGGGGCAGGACAACCTCACTGTGGTGTTCAGCTTCTATGGAAGGGATGCAGTGTCGCCTGATGGGGGTGGGAAGCGATTTGTCATGTCCTCCATCCTCTACGAAGGCTTCTCCAACACGGCGGTGCTGGCAAACGTCACCACGCAGAACTCCTTCCACTGGATTGGGGCGAGCGCTGTCGAAACATACGCCTCCTGGGAGGTCACCCCCAACGGGGTCAGCCTCGACGAGGAGTGCCCCTCACGCCGCTACTTCCAATCCTCAACCCACAGCTACAAGACGTATTCCCAGGGGCCCCCGGGGGAGGGGTGGGACTATACAGCTGACGGGTCAGCCCATTCCGGAGTCCCGTTCCCCATCGAAGTGTCTGTGAAGACGGAGGCGGGGAAACGTGCCTGGTCTTTCCCATCGGGGACCCTGGTGAAGACGACGAAGCGGAGCTGGTCGGGTTGCAACGACGGTGGGGATTTTTCGGTCTTCTCCCTCAAGCCCTCGAGCCAATCTGAGACGTTTGCGGTGAGGGAGGGGATGATATCGAGTTTTGTCCCTGGGTTGGGCACGCTGAACTCCTCCATTCCATCTGTTGACGGTGCGGCTGTCGTGTGGCCCGTCTTCACAGCTCTGTGCGAGTCGTGCACCCTCCAAATCGACCTATGCTACGTCGGCCGCGGCGACGCCGACTGCATGCTGGCAGGCGACCCCACGCTGCCCGCCAACCTCCTCCCGACCCTCCCCGCGCGCACCAAAATCACAAAGCCCTTCTCCGTCCGCGACGCTGCCCCCGACACCTTCCAGGTGCAGAGCCAGACGACCCCTGGGGGAAACCCATCAAACCCCCAGGTCTACGTCGGCGAGGTCTTCTCCGTGACAGGGAAAAACGTGATGCTCTATGCGAAACACCGCGAATCCAAATGGGTCATGGAGGACCTTGTCGGAAGCACGTGGAGGAGGAAGCTCTACGCCAGAGCTGTATGGGTTGGGGGGCGCGGCCCTCCCCCACCCGGGGGTGGCCCCCCGGCCTACGAGAGATCCGAACAGACACGTTATGGCTTCGGCGGGTTTGTCCTCGAGGCGAGCGCGCGGAACGGCGCGTCACCCCCAACAGGGTGTGATGCAGCTGTCTCCCCCGCCGATTTCTCCTCCTCCACGCAGTACCGCTCGCAGCTTGTCCAGGCTGACTCGGGGGCCTTTGCCTTCTTCTTCACCAGGCCATGCAGCAGGTGTGAGATCTGGCTGGAGTACCTTTTGGAGAAGACGGTGGGTGACCCCGATGCGGAGGTTCCTGATGTAATCCAAAAGACAGGATCCTTCAGGATGCGGCACTACGACCTCACAGGCGCACTCCCTGCTGTCGGGGCAGCCCTATCCTACCGCGTGCTGACGTGCGGGGTGAAGTGGATCCCCGCAGGGAGCCCGCTCAACGCTGTGCGGAAGAGGCACCCTTTCTCCGTCTCCGCCATCCAGGTCGACTCCCACAACATCCCCTCCTTCGGCGTCGGCCCGCCGGGTGGGGCGCCGGACGGCGCCTCCCCTGCCGTCCCCCACCCCCTCATCTCTGGCAATGGGAACGGCGGGGGTGGTGTCCCCACCGTCACAACCCCCCTGCGGGGACATGCGACTGAGGATGGGTCCGCCATGATGCGGCTCCACTACAGCAGGGCTTGCTATGTGTGTAACGTGACGCTTCCCTTCACTCCGGAGCCTGCTGTATACCTCCATACGGTGCTGGCGGATCCGACCCAGATTGTCGTTGTGCCAGCCTTCTCCCTCCGCGACGGGGCGACGCAGTGGTTCTCCAACCCGACATCAACCGGCGTCTGGACCTTCGAAGCTTACGCATCTGATGAGGCGGGAGATAGGGCCTATACTGTGGGGGGTCCGACACATTCTGGGTTTCACCCCCTGTATTCTTCAGACCCTATCGGGAGTGGGGCGCGGGTTGCGGCGAAGCTCTCTCTGAGCCAGATGCCTGCTGCGGAGGCGATTCCAGCTGTTTTGCAGGACGAAGCGCTTGTCCTTTCGACCCTCTCAACAGGAGACCCCGAGGTGAGGGTTTCCTCCGGAACCCTGGTGCACAACGGGATCCCAATCCCCGCCCTCGCCGGGGAGAGGGGCGGGGTTGGCGCGGTGACGATCTCCGTCGCCCCCTCGCAGCCCGGCATCGCGGTTCCCCTCCGCTTCCTCATAGAGGGCGTCCCCCACGACGCAGCTGTGAGCTACTACGGGGAGAGGAAGGTCCCTGTGGTGGATTTTTCCCTCATCGCTCAGAGGATGGCCCTCAGCGACCCGTCCCAACCCCAGACTGCCTCAGGGGGGGCCCCTGCCTGCGCCAAGACAGGCCTCCAGCAGGGCGACCCGGCCTGTGTTTTCAAAGCATTCCTCATCGCACAGACCCCCGGAGCTGCGCCGGGGGACTCCCGTTGGTTCCTCTCTCTGAGCGAGGTTGCAGGCCATGCCGAGGCGTCTGTCGACTGCGGGGCCTGCGCGACTGGGTCCGTCACCCCCCCTCGGGTGAGGTTCTCCCGAGGCGTCGCTGAGTTCCGCCTCTCACTCCTTAGATTCAACAAGCCGCTAGGCGGGCCGTGCCTCTGCAACGTCACGGTGACACCCCCGGTTGGGCTGCAGGACCCCAACGGGGGCAACATCTCAGCCCAGTCCTTCTCCGTATCGTACGCTGCGGCGGAGCTGTTCGAATGGAGCTGGGTTTCGAGCGGCACTCTGGCAGTCGAATCGACCCAAACCCCCTCGGGCATTGTGGCTGTCGCAAGGAGTGTCCCCGGGAGGGTCGTCCGCCTCCGCCTCCAGGCGACCAACCTCCGGGGCGGCCACCCGCAGCCCCCGAATGTGACGACGCTCGACTGGGGTGGGGTGTCCTCGATTAAAATCAACCCCGGGGCCTTTTCACCCGCAGGTTGCTTCCAATGCCTCGCGCTTAACGTGACAGACCCATCGCGGTGCGTCGCATCCGTCAACCCCTTTGGAAACGATGCGACGGTGGAGGGGATTTTCAAAGAGGGCTTCGGCGCAGGGGCATGTGTCCTCAACAGCCCAGCCGTCACAGAGCTCCCGGTTGCAGCGGGGGATTCGACCAGCCCGACTGCGTCGCTCCAGGTGGTGCTGACCGATGCGAGCTCTGTGGAGATTGTCCCACCTTACACCGGGCAGTATTTCTGGGGCACCTCTGCCGTGACGAAGCGGCGCACAGTGCAGGAGGGGAACACAACGAAGGTGACGGGTGGCCAGCCCGCTGCGGTCTGCGGGAGGGGCGCGGTGCTCCGCCTGCGGGTCACCGACACGCTGGGCAACACCTTGTCGGGTGACAACCACATGGTGTTCACGCTGGAGGGGCGGAGGCTGCATGCCGGGCCCGATGGGGTTTCGGAGCCTTGGCTGTTCCCGCCTTCCCACCGCAGCGGCGATGACATGGAGGAGGAGGCTGATGAAGAGGAGGGGCCTATGGAGGGCGGTGTGCGGTGGCGGCGCGCTGCGCGCGCCGTGGCCTCAGCAGGTGTGGTGGAGTTCTACCTGGATGCGAACCGCACCACCCGGGTCACGGAGAGCCCCGCGGAGTTTGCGCACAACCCGTGGATCTTCACCGTCACGGCGTCTGCCCCCATTGCCAACGAGACTGCGGTGTATCCGACGCATTTCGCCGCGGTGCCGAGAATCGGGCCACTTCACTTCGTCAGAAAATACGCAACTCTCCATGTCACCCCTGCCTTCTATGGACTCTCCCCCTTCCGCGAGGGGGACGACCTGGCCCTGTTATACCGAAGCAGCGAGGATCGGGGCAGCGGCAGCAGCGGCAGCGATGAGGTGGGTGCTATGGAGACGCCGGAGGATGGGTTGCATGGCAGTGCCCCTGTCGCCTGGCTGTACCACGTGAAGTTTATGCTGGTGGCGGAGTCGCGTGATGTCTACGGCGTGCGTGTGACCCACCCGGAGGATGAGGGGAGTGAGCTCGACGTGCAGTTTGCGGCGATCGGGATACCATGTCTCAACATCGATGCCTCCCCGTGGTCAGGGCAGCAGCCTTGGGTGTTTGGGACCTGCATAGGGGCTGACGGGGCGTGTGCTGTGCTGCCCACGCCAGGAGGGATGAGGCCATGTGACGCGTCGTCGTCGTGGTCCTTCGGGGACACGCTGTCGTCCACAGCAGAGTTGGCCCTGTCGCAGGGCCTCCTGGTGATACCCAACGTCGCCAGCAGCAACCTGTCCCTGGCAGGCGGGGATGTGAAGCGGTTCACCCTCACGGCACAGCCCGCAACGGGTGCGCTCACACCCGGTGCTGTGGCGGTGCCGCCCCAGAGCTTCATGTATGAGATACAGCTGCAGTATATCCACGCTGTGGTGCCGCATGGAGACAACATCACCTGCGACTATCAGAAGGACCCGATTATGTATGTCTTCATCGTGTGGCAGGGGTGGTGGTGTGGCTGTCACGTGATCCGAGAAGGGGGGGGGGGGGTTTTTTCCGTCAAAAGGTAATAGATTGATTGACGGCACACACACACACACACCCAAATCCATCACGCAGGTGCACCGATGCTGGGGATCTGGCGAACGTGCCTCCGTACACACCCTTCCAGCTCGAGGTGATGTTGGTCGACAGGGATGGGAAGGTGGCCCACACCGACATGGAGAGTTTGATTGAGGTCGTGGCTCAGTGCTCCGACACCGTCGGCAGCACAGCGTTTGTTGGGGTGATGCGTGATGGCATGCTCGACGTCGTGACTCGCATACGCTACCGCGTGCGGAATGGCGTGGCGCTGCTGACCAACCTCGCCTTCAGCGACTACTGCCTGAACATGCTTGTCACCTTCCGCTGCTTCAGCCCCATGGGCATCAGCCGCATGTGCTCTGCCGCACTCCCTGCTGCACTCAAGTTCAGCAGCGAGCCGGGGGTCAACCAGAGCACACCTGCCCCACAGGGCAAGGCCTATGTGGACTTCGTTGTCTCAATGGGTATGTGCGGGGGAGAGGCTGAGAGACACAAGGTGCCTTTCCCGCACTGGGGACAATGTGTGTGTATGTTGTGTGTGACAGTGGAGACCACATCAAGAGCAGGTGCTCGGTGTGTGTCTACACTAATACAAAAGGATTCACGTGTGTGTGCGGGTTCCGCAGTGTGTTCGTATCAAGAGCAAGGGGTGCGTTCTGCATTGCAAGAAAGGTGCTTTTGTTACGTCGTGCAAGATTTCGCAGCCTTCGGTGATGCCTTCCCACTCTGCATCGCCACTGCCACAGGGACCTACTCTGCGGGTGACTACGACCTGTTCATCAACCTGGTGGACAAGGATGTGTTTGACGAGAAAATGTACTCCCTGTTTGTCAACAAGGAAAACCTTTTGGTATGCACCCAGCACGGCTTGGTTTGTTGGAGGGGAGGACTCCGCTGTACGTCTCACTGCAGCGGAAAAATGCCAGCAAGATCAGGGTTCTCGGTTGAGGTGGGGTGGCCCCCCCCAATTTTTGGCAGAACAACGTGTTTTTTCCAACTAAAAAGACTCGTGGCAGCGTTCGGTATCCTGCACACATGCACTAGCAGGTACCGTTCGTACAAACAAAGAACGCAACTCGGGGTCTTTTTGCCAACCAACAGCACAGCATGCCCCCACCACCACTGCCATCACCCCCCGCCCCTCTTCCCCCACCCTGCAGATTGTCCAGAATGTGCGCCTGATGGAGATCTGCCACTACGAGCTCAACACTTCCACGCTGGTTGGGTGCAAAAACTATAATGTGCAAAGCCGGTTCGGAACCCAGCAGCAGCAGCAACAGCAGCAGCTCCTCGATGTGCGGGCAATATTCAACGTGACGCTCTCTGTGCCAGCCGAGAAGGACCTGGTCCGCGATCAGCTTCTTCGGAGCGTGGCGCACGACCTGCAGGGCACCGACGGGGTGCTGAAGCAGCCGACCCCTGCAGGGCAGTCGCTGTTCCTCAAAGCGTCGCTGGCAGCCCCGGCACCTCCCGACGTGGTGCAGGCCCCGCCGACAGTGGCTCCGCCCACAGCCATGCCCCCGTCGCAGAGCCCGCCGACACCGCTGCCAACACGACCCCATACGCCGGCGCCGCCGACGCCGGCGCCGCTCACCCCCGTGCCTGAGACATCTGCACCGCCGTGGGTCCCGATCGGCTCAGGCACCGTCGCCCCAGACCTCTGGGCGTGCTTCCTCTGCAGCGCGGCAGTGGTCGTGCTCCTCTGGGACTGAGGTGGGGGTGGGAAGGGGTAGTGAAGAGGGTTGTGTGTTCCCCCTTTTCCCCACAGCGGTTGAGGCGTGTGTGTGTGCCACCCTTTTTCGGACAAAGTGCAAACCATAAAAAGGCCTTGTTTGCAAGAGCATTGCCACGCACACACGCACGAATCATGTCCCCGCGACTCGAGAATACTCTCATTTTTGTCTCTTCTCCTTCAGGAAATCCATCTGTGCCCCACGCAGTCGTGGCTAAGCTTAGACCGTAACCCCTCCCAGAGTGATGCCAACGCTTCTCAAAGCACAAACGGCTCACGTGCCCACCTGATTTTTTTGCCTCATCACTGGGTTCCGGCCAAACCACCCGCCGCAACCCCCCCTCTCTCTGCCAGACTCAGGCCAACCCTCAGGTCTTGGTTATTCTTTTGAGCACAGACGCGCCCCTTCTCACTCTTAAAATACTCTAGATTGTTTCCACTGCCCCCACCCCCCACCCCAGGTCTATGCAGGGCTCGTTGGCCTTTGAATGCCCTACATTCGTCGCAGCTTCTTCCAGTATGCGCCTCTCGCCCTGACTGTATCTGAGGCTTGGTGGGTCCTGTTCGTTTCGATGTATGCGCACTCTGTGTCCGTGGAAGCCATATAGTGTGCTGCCGCGCATCCGGTGCTGTGTGGTTGGGTTGTGTTCTCTCTGCATGTCACATGATGTGATGAATGAACGGTGCCTGTGAGTGCTTGTGTGCAGGGTGCCGAACACTGTTGCAATGCCTTTTTACCCTCCTTGTTGCGGCTCCGTGAGTACAACGCCTTCGGGAATGTTGTGTACACACAGCTGGATGACGTTTAGGCCAAACCATAAATCGTGATATTCAGACTGGCCATGACGCATCTTCACGTTGTGAAGAAGTGAAGGAAAGACAACAGTGACCCTTGCAACCCTGACGAGCTGTAGCTGCACCCTCCAAAAAGTATTGTGTGGAATGCCAAAAGAAAGGAGAACATCACACCCCGTTTTGTTTCCACCCTGTCCCCTCCCACCCTGTAACGCAGATCCCAGCCTTCCGGCTGCAGCTCTGCGCTCAACAGTCACATCACCCGCCTCACCCCCCCCCCCCGATTCTCTGTCACCCGCCCCTCCCCACCCCACCACTAGCCGCTGCACTTCAACTTCCGTTGGGGGCAGGGTATGTGGCGGTGCGGCAGCGTGACAATCCGGTCAGATCTCAGGAGTGGGCCAGCCTGGCCCCATCAAACTTCTTCTGTCTGGGCAGCGGCCAGCAGGACTAAAACGCTCCCCCACACACCCCTCCACACCCTTACCTCACCCCATCACCGCCTCTATTTGACATGCTTGTTCGCATTTCTCTGAGTTGCTCACCTTTATCACACATGCTGCCACAGCACCTCGTTAATAAGGCCACCAAACAGGGGAGGCGCCGGCGGTTGTCCAGACCCGCGCTTACAATGGCGGGCGGCAAAAACAGGCGGGGCCGCAACAACAAATCTGCCGGTGGGGCCACCGGCAGCGCCACCGCCCCTGCCGCGAAGACCGAGGACCCTGTGCCTGCACCGCCTGCCGCCGCAGCCGCTGCCTCACCGCCGCCCGCGCCCCCAGCAGCTCCGGCAGACCCTGCCCCGCCGCAGGACGTGGCGCCCAAGGCGGAGGTGGAGGTGGAGGTGGGACCCCCTGCAGCAGCAGCACCGCCTGCCGCAGAGCCGGAACCCGAGCCGCAGCAGCAGCACCCCCCGTCCATGCCGACACCCCCCCAGACCCCGCCGCTGGAGGCACACGCTGCGGACGCGGCAGACGCCCCTGCAGAGACGACGCTGCCCACAGCTGGGGCTGAGGAGGACGAGGCGGAGGCGGAGGAGGACAACACCGCTGCCGCCGCCGTGCCGGAGGCACCCGGCAGCGGCAGCGCCACGGGGGGCCCTGCCGCAGCCACATCTGCGGAGGAGGCGGCGTGTGAGGCGGTGGCGGCTTCGCCGCCGCCGCCGCCGGCGCCGACGCAGTCCTGCACGCTTTTGGCTGAGCCGGAGGGGTTGCCCACGGCAGAGGCAGCGGCGGACCTGGCGTCCGCCGCCATGCCGGCAGTGGGTCCGGCCCTTCTGCGCGGGCTGGGGGCGCGCACGGGGTCCGGTGCGGACCTGTCGTGTCTGCCGCCCGCAAACTCGCCGTCGCCGGCGCCGCCTGCCGCCATCCGCGACGTGGAGAAGGCGAGCCTGGCAGGGCCTCTGCCCGCATCCCTTCCTGCGGCAGCCGCAGCGCCGGCACCAGCCGTGACGAGCAGGGAGACGGACCAGCCCACCACCACTGCGGTGGACCCCTCCACCACCCCAGACACCCGTGCGGTCCCCCTCCGCCCGCGGCCCGCGGTGATCGGGGTGGGGAGGGGTGGTGGCGGTGCTGCTGCTGGGGGCACCGGTGGTGGTGGTGCGCCTGTGCCGACGCTGGCGACAGGTGCGAGTGTGGGGGTTGGCGGGCTGATTGCGGCGTATCTGCTGTCAAGAATAGCGCAGAACCAGAGGGTATGTGGAGGGGGGGGGGGGGGTTGGGGACAGATGTCGGCAGGGGCGGGCCTCCAAACCTGCCCTTCGCTTTGGAGTGACCGTTTGCCAGGGCGGTGTTGAGGGTGGGGGGGGGGGGGGAGGAGGAGGTGGCCGCCCGAGATGCATGGGCAGGGCGGTGTCTGTTGCATCAGAGGGGGGGAAGGGGGGAGGGGTGCCTTAATGTGACACACATTCCCTATGAACCTATCGCTCGTCACACAGGATACCCCGCTCGAGACAGCACCGCCTGCACAGGAGCAGGGGCGTGCAAAGCTGTGATGACCCCCCTCCCGCCAAGCGACACGGGTGTGGGTCTGGATGGAGTTCAGTTCTCGTTGTTGCATCGGCTGTGGCATGTCTCTCTCCTCTCTCTCCGAAACACAGCTGGGTGAAGCAGCCGCGCCAGGATTTTTTATTCCGGCACATGAGGGCTCCTTTTGCCAAGCGATATCCCCCACCCACCCCCACCTCGGACACACCACACGACCTGCATGACGAGTGAATGGAGGGCCCGCTTTGTGCACCTTCTTCTCTGCTATACCACTCTTCTGCCTGCACGGTCCGTGTGAAATATATGGTATCCCACTTCTCTCTCTCTCTCTCTCTCTCTCTCTCTCTCTCTCTCTCTCTCTCTCTCTCTCTCTCTCTCTCTCTCTCTCTCTCTCTCTCTCTCTCTCTCTCTCTCTCTCTCTCTCTCTCTCTCTCTCTCTCTCTCTCTCTCTCTCTCTCTCTCTCTCTCTCTCTCTCTCTCTCTCTCTCTCTCTCTCTCTCTCTCTCTCTCTCTCTCGTATGCTTATAGTGTGAATATCCCCGAAACGAAAATACTCGCACCCCAAGGGTGTCGTCTACTTAACTACGCGGGCCCGCGGCCCGGTAGACTCCCCTTGTTTGAGAGAGGAGCTGCTCTGGTGGGGTGAGGGAAGTGACACAGGAGGAGGAGAAGGCGCAGGCGCCACACGGTCTGTAGCGCCCGGTGACGCGCTACGTGAGGAGGGAGGATTAAGGTAGGCCCGGAAGCCTGTGGGCGCGTGCGGTGACCGCGCACGGGCGGAGGAGGAAGAGGCACCAGAACGGGGCCTTTGGGGAAGGGCTGCGTCAACGGACACGCCGTCGGGAGGGGAGGTAGTAGGAGAAGGTGGGTCCGGATCAGCGGCGCCCACGTCAGCGTCAGCGTCAGCGGTGGGGATCACGTGGTCGACCCTAGGCCTTTGGGCAGGCAGTGCCGGGGTGGAACCGGTATGCGCCTCTAAGGCGGTGCGCTTCAGCTGCGCCACGGCGGGGATGGATGGCCTGACGCCGTCGGGTGAGAGCCTCCTACGAGGCTGCATCAGGTGGCGGTGGCTCTCTCTCAAGTGCTTGACACACTGTGCCCCTGGCGTGCTGCCCCCCCTGGAGCTCCGGCCAATGCAAGCGTGGACCAAACCGCTTTCTCGTTGTAGTTTTGGTCTCTCTCTTTTGGACGCAAGAGCGTAGCGTTGCGAAGGGAACTTGTTTTGTGCCCGGGTTTGGCGCACAAACAACGCCTTATCTTTTTTTGTGCGTCACATATATCACACACTGTGTATGCAGGAGGTGCCGGGGAGCTACACGCGGAGACTGCACCTCACGCAACAAAACACATTACAAAACAAGCTTTCTCTGTCTCTGCCTCTCTCTCGTAGGACGTGGCGAAGGGCCCCAGCAGCACCCACCCCCTCTCGTATACCCACATTGTGATATCGCCTTGAAAGAGAGTATTGCATTGCCTCAATGACACTCTGCAACAAAAAAAAATGTCCAGCCCCTCCCCAAAAAATCTTCACGCGCGTGTGTGTCTTTGTGTGTTGTCTCTGCTGTTCGAACTATTCGGCAACGTCAAACTTGTCTGGGAGCATCCACGACGATCGCCCCCTCGCCCCAGACGCTTCCTCCCCCTCCACTCGGCACCCGGCACACAAAAATGCTCATCTCATTTGGTCGCCCGGCCTCACGCAGTTTCCCAGAGCAGACAAAGCCCTTCCCCTGCTCCCAAGCGAAGAAACAGCCTCAACAAACGAGTTGGTTGGACCGCTAACCCAGTTTTGTCAGCCACGATGTGCAGGGCGCAGTGCAGCCTTCTTTCCTCTAACGATATCCGTTGAAAACCCGTATAGGGTCTTTTTAGACACAACCCAGCTTGGAATTGTTGCAGCCGCCCCCCCCCCCCCCCCCCACCCCCTTCCAACAAAAAACAAATTGCCTGTTTCCTCCCCCGCCGCCCTTCCCCAGTCACACAGGGATGGCCGGCTAATACTCATGCGCACCACTTCTATTGCCTACCCCCCCCCCCTCCCCGGGACGGGCTTACCCCTGGTCATGATCAGGTCACTGGCCAGGCCCTTTTTTGACGCTTTTTGGACACGCCTGGTCAAATCCCTTACTGGTCCACCGCGTAGAGTGCAGGTGGGGTCGTCGGGGAGGGGGGCGAGGGGAGTGGGGAGGTGGTCAATGCCTTGTTCACCGGGCTCACGCTGCATCAGAAAATCGGCCCGAGTTCGTCGGTCATAATACTGGAGGCTGCGCAGGTGCACAAGGCAGCCAGCCTTGCTCTGGCGATTGCTGATCCGAGGCAAATGGGGAGGGGGGCATGGAGATGTGCACAGAAGGACACCTTGGATACTTTTATACGCCGTGGTGCTGAAAACGGCGCGGGGTTTTTTTTTAAAAGGTGCATTTTCCCCAATTTTAGGTGAAAATCGCTTTCCCCCACCCCCAGCACAGGCACAGGCAAAGTGCGCCTCGTCTTCAAACCATCTCCCCCCCCCCCCCCCCTCCCTGGCACCCCACCCCTTACCCCCTGGACGGAGAACGGCTGTCCCTGATGGGCCGATGGACTCACCAGGCCCCAGGCATGTGTGTGTCACGGCTGTCAGAGCTGTGTGCCTTTCTCTTTCCAGGCCTGGGTGCTGGCACCATGAACAAACCGCCCATCTTCTGTCTGTCGGGTGAGCTGCGCCTCAATGCCGTGAGGTGCCATGGCATTGGGACGGCATCTCACTAGGTGTCGACTCATTGCTAGTGGGTGGGGGTTCGTTGTTGTTTGTGGGTGAGGAGCGTGTCTGGCTGCATGGCCTGAAGACATGCACATACGTGAACCTGTTGGGGAGGTAGGGGGGGTGGGTAGGAGGGGGGAGGTCAGGCCAGTCATTCCTAGCACTGCACCACCCAGGGGCACCACGTTGCTCTGCTTGTGGGGCAAAGAATTAAAGCAAAGGGTACGCTGTGCAAACTCTGGTTTCAAAAAAAATCACACACACACACACGCAAGTCCTGGCTTGCCTCGCCAGCACCTCCCTGTTCGCTTGAGTAGTGCTGCGAAGCAGTCAGAGTGTCGGCGTGGCCAGTGTTCTTCGCAAAGGGCATGGCTATGCAAAACTCTGGTTTCAAACCGACGTGCGCACACAACGTGGGTTTAATCCCGGGACGAAGTGGTTTGTTGTTGGGGGAATCTGCGTAATAATCTACGTAAAATCGGTCTTTTTCAGGGGCACCCAGCTGGCTCTACCCTTCTTTATTTTTTGCCATATGGCTCCGTTCAGAAACCCCCCGCCCCCCCCCCCTTCCCAGACTGGGCCTTTTAGCCCTTGTTGGGCGAAAATCGGGAAAAAGCGCATTCAGCACCCTCGTATGCCCCCACCTTCGGGGGGTTATGAACGGAGCCATGTCTCATTCTGGGTTGGGGTGCATTGTCGCTTCCCAACACCCGCCGGGCAGGCCCATCGCAGTCTCTCGCGGAGAAGGAACGTGGGGGGGGGTGGGTGTGATGGTAGATGGGACACGATCTGTGTTTTCAAAACACAAACACAAACGTGCCGCGCGGGGGTTGGGGGGGGGGGGGAGTGGGCGGGGGGTGGGGGGGTGGGGTAAGGTATAGGTGTGACAAGTGTGGCTGGCAGGCATGCACACCCACCCCCCACCCACCCCCAACCCGCTCACCGCTCGCCTCCTCCCCCCCGTGGGCACGTATGACCTCCACACACCCATAGACCGCTCAGTCAGAGCCTGTACCTTCCACTCCAAAAATTGGTCTGGTTGAAACCCACCTTTTTCAGTACCAAGGGTGCCCAGAGAATGTCACCCCCTCGGCCTCCGCTTGGGGGGTGACATTCTCCAACGGATGCCCTGTGTAGCGGCTGGGAAGAATGACACCCCCCCTCGGCCCTGAGCCCTCGAGGGGGGTGACATTCTCTCGGGGTACCCTAGGTACCTACCCCCCCCCTTGTAATTGTCCGCCCCATTTTGGCATTTTTGGCCGAGGCGGACAATTACTAGGTCAGGCGGACAATTACAAAGGATTAGCCTGTACCACTGGCTGCAGCGTGCACACAACACAACAGAGGCACATTCCATAGTGTTTGTGCGCTCTGTGTGGCCGGGGGCTCGCTACTCACCCCTACCACCCCCAGGGGGTGATAGGGGTGAGTAGCGAGGGGTGACCAAGAGTCCCTTGTCACGCAGGCCAACCACTCGCACTGCAGGCCTTAGTACCCAGTATAACCCTTGTAATTGTCCGCCCCCCGAGGAGGCCCCGAGGCGGACAATTACAAGGGGTTTGGGGGGGCGGACAATTACAAGGGGGGGGGTAGGTACACAAAAAGTACACAAGAAGTACACAAATTTCACTTTTTTCCGGTTCAGCCAGACCAAAAAAAATTTTGGGGTGTTCTGCGTTCGAAGAACACAAACTGTCGTTGCTACCTTCTCTCTTGAGATTCACTCGGTTGCATCGGTTTCCACAAGCGCACGCCAGGCGCATCTAGTGGGGATAAGGATGATTCCTCCGGGCACCCCGCCCTTTGCACCGCCCTTTTTCTGATTTTTTCCCAGTTCGGATCTGTGGTTGGGTCCCTCTTCCGCAACTGCACCCACACCCACACGGCCCGTGCATCACACACCTCAGGCCTGCCCCTTCAGGGTGGGTGTTCTCCAGCTTCCCTTCACAGGCTTCCTACTTCGCACACCCACGGAATAGCACAACCCCAGAGGTCTTTTTGTACACTTGACTGTGCAGCCTGCCCACCACACCACCTGCAGGGGGACAAGGAAGGGCAGAGGCGCTGCAGGTGTACTGTCCAGCGTTGCCCGGGTCGGGCCGGGTGGCAGGATGGGGTGGTATGAGCGGGTGGTGACGCAGGGCGGGAAGTTCCAGGGGCGGGAACGCAGCGAGAGGGTCCTGCTGTTCAACACGTCGATAATCTCCATCTGTGCCTCGGCGGGAGGGCTGTTCAATACAAGGGATCGGCTACTGGATCAGGTACAGTGCGGGGTGTCGCTGGTGCTTTCGCTAGTTCTTTGTGGGATGATCGTGTGCGGGAGGCCAGTGACCAAACGCCTGGTTGGTGCCTTCATTGTGTACTCCTCAATCACATTTCTGACCAGCGAGGTGCACGCGCGTGTCGAAGGCAGGACTCTGTGGGCCTTCTTCGTGGTTGTATGTGACTTCGCATTGATCCTGCGGCTTGAGCGTTGGGCCACGAACGCGATTATCGCCTTCGCGGTGGCAGGGGCGGTGCTCTTCGCCCTGGAGACCTGGCTGCGCTTCGGGCTGCTGGACGTCCCCGGGTCCCTGAGTCAGGAGGACAGGCGTGAGCTGGCTGTGAAGCACACCTCATGCGACACCCTGCCGTGCCCGCGTGAGGGAGGCACTATCATGTGGGAGTTGGTCATGACGCTCTTTATCGTGATGTATGACTTCATCGTGACGCGTGGGTTTGCTGACGAGGCTGCAAAGGAGCAGGCGGCGATGTCGCGGACCATCAAGACTGTGGAGGACATTGCAGGCCTGCTTGCCGACTACGACGTGGAAGAGGTGGCAGAGATGCTGGCCGATGCGAGCGGGCAGCTCCCTGAAGCCATGCACACAGCCCTGAGCGACCTGGAGCAACACCTGCGTGCCTACCGCCCCTACCTGCCTGCAGCCCTGCTGACAGGCAAGCAGAGGGAGAGCATGGTCCCGCGTGCAGAGCCCCCCGCCATCCTCACCGGGGAGGCGACGCTTGTGTTCACCGACATCCGTGCGTCGACGTCCAGCTGGGAGGCAGCACCCGACGAGATGAAGAAGGCGATCCGGACGCACAACGCGGTGATGCGCAGCACGATGGCGCTGTACGACGGGTACGAGGTGAAGACGATTGGCGACTCCTTCATGGTTGCCTTTGAAGGGGCGTGTGCGGGAGTCAACTTCGGGCTGACTGTGCACGAGGCACTGCTGCGTGCGGAGTGGCCGGCAGGTCTGCTGGAGCTGCCGATCTGTGCCGCCGTGCCGGGGCTGTGGGGCGGGCTCACGGTGCGCATCGGGGTCAACCACGGCCCGGTCAACGTCGAGACAAGCATCATCACCGGCAGGGTCGACTACCTGGGCCACACAGTCAACGTTGCCGCTCGCCTCGAGAGCGTCTGCCTCCCTGGCGCCGTCTCAGTCCCTGCAGACCTGTGGTCCCAGGTGCGCCGCAACTGTGTCCCGTGCGTCGCCAGCGACTCCACCCTCCATGAGCTGAAGGGCGTCAGCGAGATGATGCCTGTGCGCCACCTCTGGACCACCGACCTCCAACAGCGCCAACACACACCCCTGCCCAGTGCCATCTCGCAGCACCATAGCTGCTCCTCCATCAGCACGGCCCAGCGCAGCCTGTGCCGCCGCAGCCTGACGGTGCAGTCGGTGGATGCAACTGTCGCACTTCTCACGCTGCATGGCGACGTGTCCAACCTCAGCTCCAGCCTGGAGTCCGTTGTCCCGCTGCTGGACCAGAGCGGAGGGTCTATCCTGGCCCTGGTCGGACCGTCCCTCTGGGTGTGGTGGACCAACTCCGGGTCGCGTGTGCACACAGACAGTGCCATATCGTTTGCCCAACGCGCACTGTGGTCTGCGTTGCAAGCGGTTGTCCACATCGGTCTTGCCACCGGCAGGGTGCAGCACGGTGATGTGGGGACCAGCCGGCAGCGCTTCGTTACTGCCACCGGCAGTCCGGTCGACTCGTGCCTCTACGCTGGCCAGATGGCGCGCCAGATGCAGGTGCCATGCCTTGTGGCCGGGTTTGAGGCTGTCCTGTCCAGCTCACTTACTCTGAAGGCTGCAGCCACACCGGTCATCAAGGGCTGTGATAACCTTGATGTCGAGCTGTACGAGCTGCAGCTGGATCAGTGAAGTTTCAACCTGGGTGGTGGTGATTCCGACAGGTTTTGACCTCTTACAGCAGAAACGGCCCAATTCCATGTATTTTTACTGCAACAGGGCTCCTGTCAGTGTCAAAAAGATAGCAGGCAGCGCTTGGGCACCAAAACATGACCTCCTCATCAGGTTGCGGAGTTGCTTTTGTTTTGCCCGGATTTGGCGCAACAGCCTTGTATTTCAAGCAGTTTACAAGTTTTGAAGGGGTAATCCCCACGTGTGCCATTTCCGTTATTTTTTCCTTGATTTTTCTTGATCTCTGACCTGTCTAGATCTGTGTACCCCGGTCCAACCACCAGGCCACTGACAGACAACTGATGCACCCTCCCATTGTGCATTGATCCGCCTTGTGACGGCATTTTTGGTGTGGTGACTGCAAAAAGGACGAACATTGCGAGAAGGTACTGGGTGACTTGCTTTTACATTTACTCTCGACAATCAAACCCCCCGAGTACCGGTGTGGCGGGAGCTATAGGCCCTGCCCAGGATCGCGTTTTTTGAACGATTGAAAGATTTTTGGCCGTGTTTTTGAACTCGGCGCCTGTCACCTCCCCTCTACTTGGCTGTATTGTACCGCAGTCAATAGTCATTCGCTTGGCTATTTATGCACAAAGCCTCGGTGTGGAATGTGTCAGTTCTGCCAAGCGTGTTCGATATATTACTGTAAGCCCCCTTTGTATCCTCAGACGAGAGTGCATGTGTATGTGTGTGTGCCGCACCCCGTCAAATGGGAAGCATCCGCCCCGCCTGGCAGCCCCATCCCCCTCCACCGCCAAACCGGTAAACGTTTCCTCTCCGCTGCCGCCGTCCCGGTGCGGGGGAACCGAATGAAGTTGTCCGTGAGGCTCAGCAGAAACATGTCTTTGGCCTGATTACACAAGCAGGTCGGGACATTGACAGGTTAACAAACTATTCGGTAGGATCGTCCCCAGCACCAAACATTTTCTTGGAATTTCGGAATGAGAATTGTGCAAAAGCACACGGCTTTGACGTGGAAATTGTCATAGCTCAGCCAATCGTGCAAGTGGGTTTGTAAGTGTGTGGAAGCGTCCACACCTCAAATCAAGTGCAAGGAGTAGAGGAAGTGCGGCAGAGCTGAAGTGGCAAAATTTCTGCACTCTCAACACCACGGGCTGTTTCTGCATCCCGAACCCCAGTTTTTTTGAAACGTGCCCCACCCACCCCCTCCCTAATGGATCTCAGACACAACCTAACCTGCATCGCGAGTGGAGGGATATCATCCTTGTGATTCGTTCTACTTCTACTTCAATACCCCATCCAATGATATGCCACTTGCCCCATTGAGATTATTCCGTCTTTCATGTCCCCGGACAGGGCGCTGCCCCGTCTCTCCCAGAAACCGACCACCCCTGTTCAGCATATCTGGTGTGGTGACTACAAAAAGGACCAACATCGCAAGAAGGTGCTGGGAGATTTGTTTTTTTTTCCGGGTTTGGCGCACGAACAACGCCTTATCTTTTTTGCTTTCACCCTCGACAATCAAAAAAAACCCCCCCTCCCTCTCCACCCCGCACACGGTGGACCCCCACTCCCTGGAGCGGGGGTCTGGACCCCCGATATCGGGAGTCTGCGCTGCCTATTTTGGGTGCACAGACGACCCCCGATAGCGGGGGTCGGACCCTCGCCAGACCCCCGATATTCCGATATCCCAAAAGGGTCTGCCCCGACGTGCGGGAGTCCACCGTGCAGGGAAACAGATGCTCACTACCGTGGCTTCTTCTCCTTTCTCCCCCTCCACCACAGTGATCCCCTTTCCTTTACGCCTCCGGCGGCATATGTCTGAGCCCGGCTCCAGGTTCACAAGACTCCCATGTATTGTGGGGGTTGGACTGATGCCGGCTTGAGACCGACGCCCCTATTCTTGCCTACAAAACGGGTCCCACCTAAGGGACTTGCGCTATCAGTATCACTTCTGCATGTCATGTGCCCGAGCCCGATCCTGATCCATTTGTGTTCGATCCCAAGTTTACCCCACCCCCCACCCCCCCGAGCCACATGCATCTTGGCGTTTCCACGTCATGAAAACGCTCGTGACATGCCTCGGCGGCGAGACTGGGAGGAGCCAGTCGCATGGTTTGGTTAATCCATAACGTCACAAAGTTTGGTGCGAAGACTCTCCCGCCAGGGTTCGCCATCAGACTTCACTTTACGATCTGAGGTCGGCAGGACCAGACAGTGATACCACCGCAAATGTGGCTGAATCAGTCCGTTTCGTGCTGCCCCGAACTCAGCATGGCCAACGTGAGGAATGTAGGATATGTTAGCTTCCTTTTCCCCCAGAGGTCTTTTTGTACACTTGACTGTGCAGCCTGCCCACCACACCACCTGCAGGGGAACAAGGAAGGGCAGAGGCGCTGCAGGTGTACTGTCCAGCGTTGCCCGGGTCGGGCCGGGTGGCAGGATGGGGTGGTATGAGCGGGTGGTGACGCAGGGCGGGAAGTTCCAGGGGCGGGAACGCAGCGAGAGGGTCCTGCTCTTCAACACGTCGATAATCGCCGTTCTTGCCGCGACGGTGGGGGTGTTGACTGGGGGAAACCGGTCGCAGCTGGATCAGGTACAGAGCGCTGTGTCGCTGGCGCTGTCACTGGTCCTTTTTGGGATGATTGTATGCGGGATGTCTGTCACCAAGCGCATGGTTGGTGCCTTCATTGTGTACTCCTCCATCACATTTCTGGTCAGTGAGGTGCACGCGCGTGTCGAAGGCAGGACTCTGTGGGCCTTCTTCGTGATTGTATGTGACTTCGCATTGATCCTGCGGCTTGAGCGTTGGGCCACGCACGCTGTTGTCGCCTTCGCGGTGGCAGGGGCGGTGCTCTTCTCCCTGGAGACCTGGCTGCGCTTCGGGCTGCTGGACGTCCCCGGGTCCCTGAGTCAGGAGCGCAGGCGTGAGCTGGCTGTGAAGCACACCTCATGCGACACCCTGCCGTGCCCGCGTGAGGTTGGCGTTGTCATGTGGGAGTTGGTGCTGACGCTCTTTGTCGTGATGTATGACTTCGTCGTGACGCGTGGATTTGCTGACGAGGCTGCAAAGGAGCAGGCGGCGATGTCGCGGACCATCGAGACTGTGGAGGACATTGCAGGCTTGCTTGCCAACTACGACGTGGACAAGGTGGCAGAGATGCTGGCCGATGCGAGCGGGCAGCTTCCTGAAGCCATGCACACAGCCCTGATGCGGATTTCGAAGAATCTCCGCACCTACCGCCCCTACCTGCCTGCCGCACTCTTCGAGCAGCTGCACAAGGACAGCGACTCACTGATCCCACCGTACATCCCTCCCCCCGCCCTCAGCACTGGGGAGGCAACAGTTGTGTTCACCGACATCCGTGCATCGACGTCCAGCTGGGAGGCAGCACCCGACGAGATGAAGAAGGCGATCCGGACGCACAACGCGGTGATGCGCAGCACGATGGCGCTGTACGACGGGTACGAGGTGAAGACGATTGGCGACTCCTTCATGGTTGCCTTTGAAGGGGCGTGTGCGGGGGTCAACTTCGGGCTGACTGTGCACGAGGCACTGCTGCGTGCGGAGTGGCCGGCAGGTCTGCTGGAGCTGCCGATCTGTGCTGCCGTGCCGGGGCTGTGGGGCGGGCTCACGGTGCGCATTGGGGTCAACCACGGCCCGGTCAACGTCGAGACAAACACCATCACCGGCAGGGTCGACTACCTGGGCCACACAGTCAACGTTGCCGCTCGCCTCGAGAGCGTCTGCCTCCCTGGCGCCGTCTCAGTCCCTGCAGACCTGTGGTCCCAGGTGCGCCGCAAGTGCGTCCCGTGCGTCGCCAGCGACCCCACCCTCCACGAGCTGAAGGGCGTCACTGAACGCCTCTTCATCTGCCAGGTCTGGAGCGACTCCCTGTCCGGCAGGCTCCACCACCCCTTGCAGGACGCCCGTGCCCTCCACGGCCTGGCCAACGCGTCGTCCCTCTCGCGTGTGGTCGACCTCCGCCCACACGTCTCCCCCAGCATGACCACCTCCGAGGCCACCGTCAGCACGCTGACCCTGAGCCTGCCTGAAGGCGACGTCGCCAACGGCATCAGCCACGGCCTGGAGGCGGTTGCCCCGCTGCTGGAGCAGAGCGGCGGCACGCTGCTGACCCTCCTCGGCACACACATGTGGCTTGCATGGAATGTCGGGCGCGTCTCACGCGCCCACACGGAGAGCGCCCTGTGGTTCGCCCAGCGTGCCCTGAGGTGGGAAGCTGTCGTGACAGAGGCGTTGGGCCTTGCCACCGGCAGGGTGCACCACGGCGATGTGGGGACCACCCGGCAGCGCTTCGTCACAGCCGCAGGAGATGCACTGGAGGCCAGCCTGTTGGTGTGGCGCATCGCGCGAGACACGCATTGCCGCTGCCTTGTGATGCCTCCCCCGGGGTTTGTCTCTGGTGCGCTGAAGAGCGTGCTGCAGCCTGTCGCACTGACAGCCCCCGAGGCGGAGCAGTTGAGCCCTGTGTATATGCTGACCAACGCCCTGGATATGACGGCGCGCCCGCCTGCCGCTCAGCTGAATGTCGGGTTCCCTCTCCACCCACATGCTGTGTTGGGGTGAGGTCCTCCCTGCCGCCTCCTCCACTGCACGGTGTGTTTCAGAGTCACATCCTGATAGAAAGGGTCTCAGGCGCCCTTGTGTGTTCTCGGTGCAACCTACACTGAACGTTCGGAAAGATTCACGCGTCTGCGTGTCTCAGTGTGTAGTGCATTTTGTCCTGTTGAATCCGCTAAAAAGTAACCTGACGAAGATTGACGAAGAACTAGCAACCAGCGAACTCCCCCCCCCCCCTCTGAGAAGGGAAATGGTATCTTACCCCCCCCCCCCTTCCTCTCCTGATGCCCAGGAACCTCTCCTTTGTGAGTTTGCTTTGTGGCGTTTGCTGGTTTTTCAATTCTCTTATTAGCATTCGGTATGATACCAAGAGTATCCCCCCCCTTGTCAGGAGATCGCATTACCCTATACAAAAGGGTTCGCCGTTCCGCGGTGGGGCAGCGGACAGAGCTGTATCCTCACGTTAGTGGGGTGGTACTGTGGCACGGGGGGGTTTTTTTTGCCCGAACAATCGCCGTTGCTTTGTCACAGCGGAAGAAGAAGTCGTTGGGAGCGTAGCACGGAGCGCGCGGTGTGTTTTGAGAGATCATAACAGATCCATATAGTAGCAGCAAAACGCCCTTCACAGGGGCCAAAACGCCACACTGCCCCGCTCGTGCCGCCACTGACAGAACCCGGACTTTTCCTTTTATTGCTTTTGCGAAAAACCTGTCCTCTCAGGTCGTGATATAGTATAGCACAGTGTCTGCTGCAAGAAGAACCCGCACTCCCTACCGAGGCGTGTGCGTGTCCCCACAACCTCTCTTAATATACTGCCCGTGTGCGCTGCCATGTGATTGATCATCAGCCCCAGGCGATCCTGGCCTTGGCCACATCGGCCACATCGAGGCAAGTTGAACCCCACCCCCACCCCCCAGCCTATCGCCTCTTGCCATGCGTTCTTCCGTTGGGAGTCTTGTTGTTCCGCCCCAGAGGGTTGGGGCCGTGTTTCCACTTCGACGACCATCCCTATATATTATTCGTCCGTATTTTTTCTTCAAAACTTTTGGTTCGTGGGGGTGGGGTGGGGTGGGGGGGGAGGGGGGAGGGGGGGGAAGGGAACCGCCAGAAAAAAACTTCCCACACACACCCTCTCACGCTTTGTCACCTCCCCATCATCACCCATCCCCCGGCACAATCGCCCGTTGCTGAGTTGGGAAGCTCCCACTAGCCCAATTCAGTTTCGAGGCGTGCCGCCCCCAGCCATTTCAGACATCTTGGCGGTGACCAGCACATCCGCCTGGGGAGGCCGTCTCGGGTTAAGCTTGTGCCCAGCGTCAGGGCCTGTCAACAGAGGCGGGGTTGCTTGGGTTTCGAGCTAGCACCCCTCCGCTCGTAACCAAGGTTCGTCCTCGCCCCTGGCCCTTTCAGAGTGGGTGAGGTCGGGGGGGTGGGGGGGGGGGGGTGGGGGATGCAAGCAGTGCAATCTGGCGGGTGTGGTGATTTCTGTGTGCCCGGCTGCCTTACACAGCAGGTTACTCCAGCCTCTCTGTTGCCTGGTGCCCCAGGCAGCCAGCTCTCTCCCAATTGGTTGGCAGCCGTGCCGCCTGGCATGCTGTGGGCTCCTCCCGAAGCTGCAGCTGACGCAAGCGCCAACCAGCGCAAACGGTATTCGAGGGCCATTCCTTTTTTTTTGTTGTAGTTTCAGTCTCTGAGTTTTAGTTCAACCCTCGCTCTTCTTTCCCATAGTATTGCTGGCGGCGATCGCTTTCACACGGCTGGTTCGACTGAGATGCAGACAATGCAAATCAGGGGTCGCCAGATGACCCCGAAATAAACGGGCCAAGAGACCCAACGGCCGTCGTGTCGATGATTTTTGTGTCAGAACATTTTTTGATCAAGATGCTTGGAGCAGCGTTCGGCCCTCGCACACCTTGCACCATAGCAGGTGCCGTCCGTGCGAACAGGGCAAAGTAATGCAACTCCAAGTCTTCTTTGCGTGGTCCCGCGGGTTTCTTATTTTGGACAACTCGGATCGGCGAGTAATATCCCTGCCCTCAGGCGCCTGTGCATTTCCTCCTATTTTTGCTGGGTGAAAAAATTAGACACCCGATATCCCCTTTGAAGTGCAGTGAAAAGTCAGCTTAATAGTTCAGGATACAACGTGTGTCACACCGACGCGCCTGCCACGGCGAGATGCGGGGCCAGTTGAGAAACCCGGCGATCTCTTGTTGCAACGCCTCACGCGGTTGCCTTCTCTGCCCGTAGCGCATTCTTTTGGGGGTGGTGCTGTGCTCGCAAAACGCAGGAAACTGTGCCAAAAAAAACACTGCAGACAAAAGTCTTTGCAGAATCACTATTCTCCTCCAATGCGCTGCAACCCCCTGGTCAATTTTGGCCTGGGCCAACCATCTAACCAATACCCTGACCAGGCCCTCCAGTGCGGGTCGTGGGTGTGGCAAAAAATGAAGAATGATCAAAATCGTTCCAAAGGAGGAACCGCACAGCCGGATCTTCAGGAGGAATAACCTGATGTGCCCCAATGACAGGAGCAGAGCTGACGAGCGTGCAGATGTGCTGCAGCTGCAGCCTGCTACCATGGCACAATACAATCTCAGGAGTCGGCAGTGCAGCTGGCAGCTCTGTGGGCTCTGGTGCTGGAGCTGCACTAGTCCAACAAAAATTCGACAGATACCTAGAACCCCCCTGTGTAAAAGACGCCTCCCCTGCCAGACCCCCCTGGGTGTCCGGCGGGGGAGGGGTGAGCTGAACACGGGGGGGGGTCCCAGGTAATGATGAAATTTGAAGTAGCGAGTCAATTCTCCCTGTCTCAAAACCCTGCGTGCTGGGTACGTGGCACCCTATTTTGTTTGGGCAAAAAAAATAAGCATCGCCTCTCCCCAGCCAACGTTTTACGCTCCGCACAATAAGCGCGCAAACTGCTGTGCAAATTTGTATGTTTCTGCAACACCAAATGCCACACCCCCCCCCCTCTTTCTTCTCTGTATTTTACTGCCTCCCCCCACCCCGACCTACCCCCTCCCTCTCCCCCCCCCCCCCCAGCCATTACGCGATGGATCCACCAATACCATCCATGGATCCGAATCGCCAGCTGTGCTCTACTGACAACCTACGCCCACTCCCCTATCCCGCCCTCTTCTGCTTCACTACGTCGGCTGCTTCCCCCCCGCTCCCTTCAATACACCTGATCATATCACCCGCAGCTCGGACACACAGCCTGCAACAAAGCTCTGTGATTTGCCTTTCTGCCGATTCACTACCCCACCACCACCCCGCCTGTGATCGGGGTAATTTTACCGACTGTTCTTCTGCTCTTCTGTCCCCCCCCCCCCCCCTCTCCTCTCTCTTTCCCCACCACCCTCCCTACACTGGCAGTGTGTGGCAGTTTTTGGATGCGGCACGGTTTTGGCGCGCGCGGCGGAATCGCGTCAAATTCTGGTTCATTTTGGCCATCCAAATCACTCGAATCATCGAATCTTGGGAGGCGGTGTGGGGAGGTGGGGTGGTGTGTGTGTGTGTGTGTGTGTGTGTTGGCAAATCCGCCCGCTCTGTGTCATCAACCGCACGGGCACCAAGATCGTAACGTCTATTTTCAGTTTTCCCAGTTACGGGCGACGAAGCGTAGCGAAAAGTAGCCCGGGTCTGCCTTTTTGCAGTTGCTGGGCAGGGTGTTTCTCTTATTATAGCGAAAGGAGGAGGAGGAGCGAAGGCAACAGTGCACGACGCGGTCTTCACCTCCCCTAAGGGAGATATATACCCCAAAACCCCCCCCCCCCCCCCCTCTGTCTCTCTCGGTCTTCTTTCCTCTTATTCTTCATCAGGCTCTGTGGGTGGCGGATGGGGTGGGGAGTATGAGAGTGTTATGTCATTCAATGATTCATCCGGTTTCTATGATCCTGAGAAAGAGAAAAAAGCGGGGGGTGGGGGGGGGGGAAAGACAACTGCAAATGATTGTGCCCCTGAAAAGGCCGATTTGCGCGGTTCTTACGTACCCCCCCCCTTCTTTCATTTTTTTACGTTGCAAGAAGGTGCTGGGAGACTGGTTTTTCCATTCACTCTTGACGATCAAACCCCCTCTTCTTTTATTTTCACAGAACTTCTCTTGAGAAGCCCTTCGCGCCTTCTTTTATTTTCCGTAGTCCTTCGGACTCCTTCCGTACTTCCGACGGAGTTCGTATACAATTTCCAGGGGCACCGCTGCAAGCTATCAAGCTAGTTTTGACGTTACCCACGTACATGAGGCCCCCCGCCCCCAGGTTCCCCCCTGCCCACCTGGACGGATCCAAGTGCCTCACACCGGATCTCTCCCCAACCGGTGGTCCACCTGACGGGTACGTACATAAACCCCCCCTCTCCAAAACGGCATCGGAGCCAAGGGGAGTTATACACGGGGGGAGGTAGAGGTGTGTGTTGCAGTGGGAATCGCATTATACCATGAGGGGGGTCTTCGCAAACGGTGCCGAAAAATGGTGCGGAACGTTTTGGTGATTTTATCCATGCTTTCATGAGAAGCAAAACGCCGGGCCTTTTTGTTTGCCGAGAGCGGAGAATCCCTGACTCTGTGTGCCTTGCAGTGAGATATGCTCGGGGCTGTCATCTGCACTGCTGCAAAACAAACAAGAATCATGTGTGCGTGACTGCTTTTTTTTGTCATTCCTTATATTCCTTCTTCGGCCATCCCTTGAGCCAGAACGGGTAGGGCCGTCAGCACGAAACCCAACCGAAAGGCTGGCGTGCAAACGGCACCACCCGAAATACGCAGGTGGGGTGCGGGGGACGGGGGGGGGGGGGGGGCGGTGGGGCGGTGACGGCATACTCACTTCTGAGCATTCTCCACCAGGGGGCGGAGCAGTGCTCAACCGCAACGAAACCATCAGACATCGCTCCCCCTGCATACATCATCATCCCCTGTGGTGATCAACCGCCAAAACACACCCTAAACCCCTATCCCTCAACTCCCCCTCCCCCCCGATGAGATTGGGCCGGTATGACTTATGATCACACCCAACCGTATGACGGTGATATCTCTGGGCGGGGATGATCTCCACCTTGTGTCTACGGCGCCCCCTCATCCCGTGACATAGCACATCCTCCGTTAGAAACTCATGAGAGGAGGGCCTGCCGCAGAAGGCGCCCTGTGGCCCGACGCCAGACGGCGGAGGCGCGATGCGTTCTTTCGTCCTCTCTTCGAAAGCAGGTCTCACCGCTGCCGAGGGCGGGGCCGGGCGCGATGTCCCCTCTCCTTCTGAGAGAAATAGCAATCCACAAAAGAAAATTCCCAAAAACAAAGTGAATCACCAAAGTTCCCTTAGGGGGTCTTCGCTGGTCGACAAACTTCGTCAGTTTTCAGCCAATTCAACAGGAAATGCACCAAAATGCACTGACGATCACCCCGTAGCGAAGACCCCCTTACGAAAGAACTACGAAAATACGGGATGTCAGATACAAAAAGGAAACACCGGTGGTGTTGTCTTTTGGCGGGGGGGGGTGTCACGGGGCTGTCGCGCCTCTCTGCCTGTTCGCCTTTTGTTTGCTGACTGTGTGTGGTAGTTCTGAGGATGTTTATCTCCTGAAAAAAAAGTCCCGTATATTGGAGGCACTCCAAAGGCGGGCCATCTTATTCCAAAACAGCGGCAGCGACCTTCTGGTATCATATCGGTCGTCCCCACATGATGGGCTGAGTTGTCGATATCAGGTCGATCCCAGCCCAGGGATGCGGTCGGGGGTGGGGTTGGGGGGGGTTTGAAGAGCGTTGCGAGGGGATGCCAAGATCACGGCTGAAGAGATGGTTCAATTCGTTGAAAGAAATGCGGATTCGTGGAACAGTGTCTGTCAAAAGAAAACCCGAAACAGTGGGCTCTGGAAAGGGTGTTCAGAACAGAGGATGGCCAGAAACCGTTCAAATCGCTGAGAGAGGTGGGCGCGTAGAGGGGGATGCACGGCTGCTCGATACACCACACCCTCCCCACACGCGTATGTCGAGCTTTTTTATTCGTTCTTCGAGCGTGATACGTTTAATGCCGCCACGGTCATGCATTGACCCATTGTCATAATGCTGTCTGCAGGTCGCAACACAAGGCGACCCCAACCACACCCCCACCTGCAGGCTGCTGCACCGCTTGGAGGCATGATGATGCGTGTAGGCGCAGCGCTGCTGCTGCTGGGGTGTGCGCAGGTGTCTGCGGAGGATATGTCTGCGGACGAGGTGCCGTGTGTGATGTGGCGGCAGACGGGAGGGTGCAGTCCGGACGGTCCGAGGGAGCCGCAATATGATGAGGATTGCAACACCACGATCAGCAGGTGGTGGTCTGGGTACTGCGAGTGTCACGAGAACCTGCACATCGGGTTCTCATGCGGGCAGGCCGACACCGGGTTCACGTGCGGCGACCAGTGCGCTAACCCGCCGCCGCCGACGGCTGCTCCGACACCCGTGCCGCCGATTGCAGAATGCGAGGCGTACCCGGAGAACATGACGGCACCGCTGCCGCCGATGGGACCGGGGACAGCGGGGCATGCGATCGAGAATCCTGAGGAGTACGTCAACACGCGGTGGGGGACGAAGGGTGGCGGTGGGAACGACCACGGCTACGACCGCGGGCACGGGCTGAGCTCCGGGAACCTGTACCCGCAGGTGGTGCGGCCGTGGGGCTTCAACGCGTGGAGCGTGGTGACAGACAACATCGGGCAGTGGTGGTTCAACCCGTGGGACTGGCAGTTCAACGGGATCCGGTGCACCCACCAGCCGAGCCCGTGGCTGGGGGACTGGGGGCACTTCCTCTTCTACCCGATGATGGTGCAGTCGGGGCGGTTTGCGTCGTACTACCAGTCGTCCTACAACCCCGACAAGAGCGAGTGGCGCCCGTACCTCTTCAGCACCACGCTGACGACGTACGCCACGTCGACGGGGCAGACGACGGTGGATGTGACGAGCTCGACACACGCAGCTGCGATGCGTGTGACGTATCCCGTTAAGAAGGAGCAGGAGGGCAGCGGCTATGCTTACTACGACGAGACCCGGAAGCTGGTGTTCAGGTTCCCGGCACAGGGCCCTGGCGAGCAGCCGGCCCAGTGGGACACGACCGGGAAGTACGCGACGCTGGAGGGGTGGACCGTCAGCGAGGCGGAGAAGAAGCTGTACAAGCTGTACTTTTCGGCAGAGATTGTGACCAACGCGACGCTGAAGTCTACACAGGCGCAGAGCGGGTCGAACGAGGTGCTGACGTACGCGCTGTACGAGAACGACGGGCACGAGTTCCTGGTGCGTGTCGCGACGTCTCTGGTGAGTGTGTGCCAGGCGCGCCACAACCGGATCTCACAGGTGGGGCACAGGACGTTCGACGAGGTGCTGGCGGAGTCGAAGGCCGAGTGGCGCGGGGTGCTGGGGACGGTGGACGTGGAGGACGCCGGGAACCAGGAGGACGACAAGCTGGAGATCCTGTACACGTCGCTCTTCAGGGCGTCGCTGTACCCGCGCTTCCTGTCCGAGGTGACCAGGGACGGGGAGGAGCTGCACCTGTCGACGTATGTCGACGAGGAGATGGTGCGCCCGGGCCCGGCCGTGGCAGACTCCGGGTCGTGGGACTCGCACCACACGGTGTACCCGCTGCTGTCGCTGGTGCAGACCCCGGTGGTGGGGCGCATGATCCAGGGGTGGGCGAACGCGTACAACGAGAGCGGGATTGTGCCGCAGTGGTCGTCGCCCGGGCACAGGAACATCATGGTGGGGACGATGTCGGACGCATACTTCGCGGACGCAATTGTGAACGAGATCGGCGGGTTTGACGTGGCGCTGGCGTACGAGGGCATGCGCAACAACGCCTTCGGGAACGTGCGTGCGGGGATGTCGGACTACGTGCGGTACGGGTACCTGCGCTACGGGACGCAGGCTGTGTCGGTGAGCCTGAACCACATGATGGCGGACTGGTCCATTGCGCAGGCGGCGAAGAAGTTGGGGAAGATGGACGACTACTCCATCCTGATGGACAGGTCGCGCAACTACACGAAGCTCTTTAACAACGAGACGGGGTTCTTCCAGCGGCGGTGGGGCGGCTTCGTGAGCAAGAACTACTTCGACGAGTACGCGTGGGGCGGTGACTACACGGAGGGCGGCCCCTGGCAGTACAGGTTCTACGCCCCGCACGACCCGAAGGGTCTGGCACAGGTGTACCGCGACGCAGGGCTGGACATGTGCGGCAAGATTGAGGAGGCGATGCGCGGGAGCCCCGCAATCCACCTGGGCATCTACAGCAAGGTCGTGCACGAGATGAGCGAGATGGTGAACAACTGCTGGGGGCAGTACGCACACAACAACCAGCCCTCCCACCACATCCTCTACATGCTGATCGCCATGTCCGACGAGGTGAGCGACCGCTGCTCCCAGCTGGGCCAGGCCTACCTGCGCAGGACTGTGACCGAGACCTATCACGCAAGCGACGACATGTTCCCGGGTGACGAGGACAACGGCGAGATGGCGTCATGGTTTGTGCTCTCGTCCCTCGGGCTGTACCAGCTGGCCCCCGGGTCTGGCGAGTACACCCTCGGCATCCCGCTCTTCAAGGATGTCGTCGTGTCCCTGGGCAACGGCAACAAGCTGCGCATCACAACCGACGAGAAGACCTTCAAGAGCGATGACCACCACAGGAAGGGCAAGCACCACTGCAAGCGGGGCGAGAAGCCCCACAAGAAGCACCACAAGCACGACAAGCACAAGCCCGCCGCCTACGACCCCACCGCCTTTGCCGTCAAGGAGGTTGTCTTCAACGGCAAGCGCGTGGCCGGCACCACTGTGAGGTACGCTTCTCTGATGAAGGGCGGCCACCTGCACTTCAAGCTGCAGGACGCACCCAGTGTGAAGGGTGCGTGATGCACTCTTCTGTTGCGCCCCCCCCAGACGGACTCCCAAGTGCACGGCACGATCCCTAAGAGGGTGAGTTGACGAGCGTTCAAACCCGTTGCCCCTCCCCCGTCCCTCCCCCCTCCCGTGTGTTCGCTGGGTTGGGGGGAACACCGGAGGCCATATTAGGCCACCCGATGCGTCTCCACAACACGCGAGGGGGCGGGGTGGGGGTTGGGGTGGGGTGGGGGGCGAGGGGCCAGGAGGAGAACAAATGACACCCAGCCCAACCCACCCCCCACCCCCTTGTAGGGGGGGGGGGAGAGGGGGTGTGCGGAGGTTGGCTTTGATATTGCACATTTCCTTTCCCTTTTCTTCTTTTTCTCGACATCAACGTGACTCCCTTCCTCCCCTCCCCCCCCCCCCCCTACCCCCCTACCCCTCAGACCTTGTACGATTGGATTGATCCAAAAACCCGGGGGGGAGGAGGAGGAGGAGGAGGAGCAGTCTTGTCCTCTTCGAACTCTCTCTCTCTCTCACCCCGGCAGTTTTTCGGTATTTTTTGGGCGTTTTTTTCCATCGCAAAACAAGTCGGTGAAAAAGCGTGTGATTGATAGCGTGTCGCCATGATGCTACGGCCCTGAAGCAAAATCAGATGCAAGACACCCCACACACATCACACGTGGTGGCCTCACGGTGTTCGTAGAGGTGTTTATTTTTAGGGTGCTGGGGGCCCTCGCTACCAGTCACAGCTCGTCACAGGTCGTCAGTCAGTGAGGGGAAGTGGGCCGTGGCTCACTTCTTCTCACTCAGTCACACCTGGTATTGAACTACAACCCTCCCCCTCCTGCGACACACCTCATCAGGCGTGAACAAGGATCCAGGCGAACTGCACCCAAATAAATAAAATTCCCGCGGGCTCGTGGGTACCACGGGGAGGAGCCCCCCCTCTCCTCTCCCCCCCCCCCCCCCCCGCCGCCCCATGCCACACGGTGGACTCCCACACGTCAGGGTGCACCTTTTTGGGATATCGGAATATCGGGGGTCCAGACCCCCGCTCGCGGGGGTCGTCTGGGCACCAAAAATAGCAGGGCAGACTCCCGCTAGCGGGGGTCCAGACCCCCACTCGCCCAGACCCCCGCTCCAGGGGGTGGGAGTCCACCGTGCATTACTTATTTTATCGTATCGCATCTTGCCGTGGGGCAAAGAAGGCAACAAAAAAATGAAAGCACAAAAAGAGAGAGGGGGGGGGGGCATGCGGCATTAGGAAGACACCGCTCATTTTTGTCTTCCTCGTGTCAAATCCCCCCCCCCCCCCGTTTCCCCCGTTTCCTCTCTCTCTCTCTCGCTCCCCCCCCCCCCCCTCAAAATCCCTCAACCCTCAACCCTTCCCCCCCCCCCATATTTTACTCCCCCAACTCGCAATATAGCATTGCCTTGTTTTCATGCGAAGGAGACAGCGGGGTGTGTGTGTGTGTGTGTGTGTGTGTGTGTGTGGGACGGGTTACTCAGGGGGGGGGGGTATTCACCCCCCTCCCCCCCCCCCCTTGCTGATTGCGAAAAAGAACCCCGCTTCCGGTGCCAAGGTGTGGCTGTGTGTGCTTGGCGCCGCAAAAAAAGGTTGCATATTTTCTTTTTTCTTGTGGCAGAGCAGCTCACCGCTTTGTTATTTCTGCACGTCTGGGCGAAAGCCCTCGTCATGACCATCACCACCACTACCACCACCACTCCCTCCCTCCCCCCGATATTCACACTGTGTGGCTGGGACTGTTCCTCAGACACAACCTGCATGACGAGTGAAAGGAACTCATCCTTGTGCTTCCTTCTACTTCTACTTCAATACCCCTTAGATCGCCTCCTTTGGGGGTCAGGAGGGATAGTGCAAACCGTGTGAAGCAGGGGATAAGATAGGTCTGGTTTTCCGGTTTTCAAAACCAGGGTTTCCCGGTTCCCGGTTTTCTGAAAAAAAAAAAAAGGTCGATCTCATTTTCGGCGTTTTTTTGTGACTTTGGGACAGTAAAACAGTCAGAAAAAACGCCATAAAAAAATAGAAAGTGACCCCATCGTGATCCGCACAGAGCTCAAATAGTCCAAAGAAGGCAGAGAAGCGGAGAAGAAAAAATGGACCTAGCGGGTGGCCCGGTGGGTGGTGATGCCCTCGTCATGCAGGTCTCTTCTGTTTTGAAGGTGCACACATGGTGGACTCCAGCCACCATGTCTAAGAGGGAGTCTAAGACTGCAGTCTGTACTGGATACGGGAGTCTATTTTCCAGCTAATTTACGCTAAGACTCCCGCTAGTTGAGACTCATGGGAGACACACGGTGTACTCCAGCGGAGGTAGGGTAACCTCCGCTGGAGTTCACCGTGTCGTCTGCCTCTGTGCAGCGTCACTCGGTGCCATCGAATACATGGCGACAGCCCACCAACTCGAGACAGATCTGCTTGTCTGGAGGGCTGAGACGAGAACACGAACGACTTTCAAGCAGTCTTGAAGGTCGCCAAGCCTATTGGGGGCAACTAACAGATGAGATTTGTTTGTTGCCTGTCGTCACAGCTAGGTGCCCATCTCCTCGACAACGGAATGTGTGCAGAGATCTCGTGGACCCTTTGGCCATTCTGTCGTGCACCCACTCCACCCACAACGCACACCTATCACGAGTGGTCGCTCCCCCGTCCTCCTCCACCCTGAAGGTTGAACCCTCAAGGACCAGTGATCTCCTGCTGGCCGGGCTGCGATACAGCGAAGCCTTCCTACTTACAAGCGAATCCAGACTGTAGGGAACAGATGTTCACTACCGTGGCCTCCGGCGGCTGGGGGGCTCCGCCCCCCAGACCCCCCCTGCGTAAAAACATTGCACCAGACCTTTTTTGGCCGAGAGTCCAAACTTTCAAAGCAGCTGCTGCGCCTGCCCCACCAAGCAGCCTCAGTACGACAGGACGCGCGCAGGCACCGGGCCCTCTCAGATTCTGGGAGGGTTTGCGCGGGTCGCGCGCGCCGAAGGCGCGCGCGAAAAATTTTCAAAACCAGAAAAACCGGAAAACGGCGCCAGAAAAAAAGTCTATCTTATACCCTGGTGTGAAGAAATCAAAAAAAAAAAAACAACCCCATCCAGGGCTGTTCCTAACTGGGGGGCTTGTTCCCCACTTTCAGGATTCTGAACTTTTTTTCTAAGAATTTTTGTAAGGGGAAAAAAAGTTTTTTTCTAAGAATTTTGTTAGGGGAATTTTTTTCTAAGGTTGTTTCGCAGAGGAAAAAACTTTTTCTAAGTTTTCCCCAGTCGACAGGGCGCGCACAAGGATGGAAGGGAAGTCTGTCCCACGTACCGTTCGCCTTGCTGGCCAACTGGAGAGCCAGACGTTCACTACCGTGGCCTCCGGCGGCTGGGGGGCTCCGCCCCCCAGACCCCCCTGTGGCGTACGTCTCGTACTCAAGTCCTTCGAATCCCATCAAATCGGGGTCCAACCACTCCAGTCGCCTCTGAGGACGCAGCCAACTCGCACAGAATCTGTACGCCCACACGAACAGATGTTCGCTACCGTGGCCTCCGGCGGCTGGGGGGCTCACGCCCCCCAGACCCCCCATGTAGCGTGTGCCCGTCCATCTATCTCACTTCCCCGGGTCAGCGCCGCATCCATGAAGCGCTTCTTCGAAGCCTGACTGACATCGGACAGGAGGTCGGGCTTCCCCACCTGGGAGGTACACTTGCCGCGTTCGCGACATGCGTGACACGCGACACGCTACCTGAAATGTGAGTGTGCCTTGCTAACACGGGCATTTCAACGGTCTGCCGACGACCGTTCCCCAAACCCGTAAACCAGCAGTTTTGGAAAATTGGAGAGATCACCCTGCGCTGAATATGGTGCGCACCACTGCAAAATCCCCGGGAGCTTTTGGGCTTTCAGACCTGAAGGGGCCAGCAGGTGGGTGGCGTCGGGGGCAGCTTTGTAACTGTCCTCCAGCTGCTGGCATGTCCAGCCCTGCGAGAGTGCCAAGGTGTATTGAGTCCCTGCGGAGCACAACCCCCGATGAGAACGAGTGCCAGATGATCCTCATTCATTTTCAGCTGTAACGCGCATGAGGGGCACTCTCTGCCGCAAGCATCTCTGGGCATCACTCGAGAGCTGTCAATGATGACGCGGAGAGAAATCAGAGAAAAAGTCCCGCCTGACGGGCACGCGCCTGGAAACTGTGGGGGGGCGAGCAAAAATTCCCTTGTAAAAATTCTTAGAAAAAACCTGGTTCCCCGACCCAAAAAACCTGGAAAAAGGGCTCGTTCCCCGCCCAGGCCTGACCCCATCCCAACTTTCTTTTCACGACCGAACGATTTATCTTTCCATCTCTTGCAAAGCGAAAATACTCGCACCCCAAGGGTGTCGTCTACTTAACTACGCGGGCCCGCGGCCCGGTAGACTCCCCTTGTTTGAGAGAGGAGCTGCTCTGGTGGGGTGAGGGAAGTGACACAGGAGGAGGAGGAGGCGCAGGCGCCACACGGTCTGTAGCGCCCGGTGACGCGCTACGTGAGGAAGGAGGATTAAGGTAGGCCCGGAAGCCTGTAGGCGCGTGCGGTGACCGCGCACGGGCGGAGGAGGAAGAGGCACCAGAACGGGGCCTTTGGGGAAGGGCTGCGTCAACGGACACGCCGTCGGGAGGGGAGGTAGTAGGAGAAGGTGGGTCCGGATCAGCGGCGCCCACGTCAACGTCAGCGTTAGCGGTGGGGATCACGTGGTCGACCCTAGGCCTTTGGGCAGGCAGTGCCGGGGTGGAACCGGTATGCGCCTCTAAGGCGGTGCGCTTCAGCTGCGCCACGGCGGGGATGGATGGCCTGACGCCGTCGGGTGAGAGCCTCCTACGAGGCTGCATCAGGTGGCGGTGGGGTGAGCCCGGGGAGCACACGGTATGGGCCAGCCTCTTCAGGATAACTGGAGGGGTGGCGGGCTCGGGAGTAGCGGGACACGGGGTCGCTTCAGGGGAGGGCTGAGGCGCAGGCACACGGGGTGGCGTGGTGGAGGGAAGATCCCCCACGGTAGGCGCAGTCGCCTCTGGGAAGGGCGGGGTTGGCGGCACATGGGGCGGCGGGGTGGGGGCGTCTGCCTCCACAGGCGTCGCAGGGGCGGGAGGGGCGTGGTGGCCCTTCTTGCAGCAAGCGGTGGGGCGTCTGTCATCCATCTCAGGCAGAGAGGCGCAGACCCCGCAGGGGGGCAGGTCATGGTCGCGGCAGCCGTGGTGGCCACGCTTGCAGCACATGTTGGAGGAGCTGCAGGTGCCGCAGCGGAGCAGCCGGTGCGTGCTGCAGAACTGCACGGGCAGTCCGTCATCCTGGCGGTGGTGGGCCCGGCAGCAGTCTTCCATTCGCAGGGTTCGGTTGTGCCCCGCCGCGTCGCAGTCATGGCACTTGGGCTTGGAGTGGGCCCTGCAGACGTTGCGAGCCAGCACCTCCGAACGGGGGGCATAGCGCTCAGCGCCGCACGGCGCCGACCTCGGGCTGACCGTGTCGAGGGGGTCACGGGTGGGGGCTACGGGAGTAGGGTCCCACTGTTCGCTTCGCGTGTCCCGGTCGGGCACCTCGGTATACGACGGGGTAAGGTCCAGGCCCCACGACTTGCTCGAGGCCCAGTGGATCGCGCGGGGAATCTGCTCGATCAGGATACGGGTGGTGAGCCCGTGGCAGGCAAAGCGGGGGCGCGGCTCAAGACCGCCCCAGACTTCCTTCACCCCCACCGCGCGGAGGCAGTAGACACGCGAGACAAACGCGCCAGGCAGGGGCGCGCGGAGGTTAACTGCTTCACACTGGGAGACAAGGTATTTCAACATCTGCCCCATCATGCGTCCACGCATGTTGAGTGGGGCGGGCTGGGTTCCTGCCGGGGCGCCAGTAGCGATCGGGCAGACGTCGAGCCCGGAGAAGACCTCGAAGTCGATGGCGAGCTCGCAGAAGGAGACGGACCCCTCCCTCGTCCAGGTGAGACGACCGAGCCAGGCCCGCAGGGCACGCATGATGCACTCTCCGTGAGTCCAGCGGGGTGGGTTGTCCGGCAGTGAGGCCAGGTCGGACTGATGGGGCGCAGCGGGTCGCGCTAGCGCTGCGTCCCACGCGCAAACAGTTGGGGATACCCCGAGGCGCTCACGTTCCAGCACATCTCTGCGGGCGACTATCGTGCTCATTAGGTGGTGCAGGTCCTTCGCCCGCACCGTACCGGATAGGGGTTTCGGTATGATGCCCCAGTTGGCTAGGCAGGGCGGCCATGAGAGGCGCTCCTCACAGAGACCCGCGTACCGCTCCCGGGCACGGACGTCGTTGTGGGCAGGGCATTCCCAGAAGAGATGCGTGACGGTTTCGGGGGAGCCCGTATCGCAATTCCGGCAGAGGCGGTCGCTACCCGGCTCCGGCTGTGTTGCTGTGAGGGGTAGGGGCACCTCTCTCTCTCTCTCTCTCTCTCTCTCTCTGTTTATTTCCCCCCGTATTTTGGTTGTGCATCACCCACCGCTCTCCGTGCCCTACGCCCCCGCCGGTGACTTGTTCTTTTTACTTCTTGCAGGGTTGGTCGCTGTCAAATCAACCCCAGCAGCATTGCGCGCGCCACTTCCCCTTGCCTTCAGGTAGGAATGGTGGTGCACGTCGATATCAAAAAGAAGATAAAAAATAAACCAATGCAACCCCGGGTGTCAGTGGTTGGACGGTGCTCTTGACACTCACAACACGCTCAAAACAAACTCACTTTCCCTCCCATCACCCCCCGCCCCCCCCCTGCCCCCTTGTCCCTTGGGAATCTGATTCGGCAGCTGGTTTGTCGGGTCCCCACCGGCTACAATCTTCGTGTAGGCTTGAAGCGAGATGTCGTGAAGAGTCCTATGTGACACGGTGGCAAGAAGTCTGAATCTTCAGTTGAGTGCGATAATGCTTATGTGGTGTGGCAGCGAAGGTATCGCACAGAGTTTGAAACCCGACACTCGACAAAAAGGCACCACGTGTGTGGTAGTATCGCGTGGAGGTCACATCAAGAGAAGGGCGTGCTCCGTGCGCTTTACATTACTGCAACGATACTCACAGGTGTGTGTGTCAGAACAAGGAGGTTCAGCACACCTGTGAGTGGATTGGGGTACTTCGCTCAAAAAAAAATAACGTTTAGAAATGGAACTGACCCGATATTTTTTTCTTTTTGCATACACGTTAAGTGTTCTAAGAAACCAGACATAACCAGAAGACCAACATCATGTTCGTGCTAGCACTTTTCCCTTTTGTCATCACACCCGTGCGCCAAAACAGGTTAGGCCTTATATTTGGCTGCGTTCAACGAAAAATATTTTCGTGGTTCAACACTCCCACCTACTCCCTTCTCTTTACTCCACCCTTCAACCCCCGACATATCCGATGCCTGGCGTGCAGAACTCGGAGCTGGTGCTGTCCGGAGTGGGGCGCGGCGCGGGCAACCCGGAGGCCTTGTCCGCCCCCCTCCCGGCGGGCGACTTCGGGATGGCGATGGGGCAGGCGCTGGCGGCAGTGACCACCGCCAACGCCCGCGAGGTGGCCACTCGCGAGGTCGCGGGGGCCGACATCCGGGCCACGCAGGTGGAGGCGCACGCGAGGGTGCACGCGGCGGGGGTGGAGGCGGGGGCGGCTACGAGGGCCGCCAACGCGGAGGCGGCGGCGGGGATGCACATCGCATCCGCGAATGCAGCGGCGCATGCGGCGAAGGTGGAATCCGCTGCGGCACAGCGGGTGACGGGGGCGGAGTCGGACGCGAAGGTGGCGTCGGTGGAGGCGGCGGCCTCAAACGCCGTCACGGAGGCGCAGGCGCGGGCCATGGTCGCCGAGGAGTCCGCCAGGCACGCGGAGGTGAGAGCCCGCCTCGAGGCGGAGCTGGCCCTCGAGAGGGAGAAGACGCGGAACGCCGCGTTGGTGATGGAGGAGCGGGCTAAGGCCCAGCGGGAGACGGCCCTCGCGGAGCACGCGAGGGTAAGGGCTGAGGCAGGTGCGAGCCGGGCTGCAGCCCCCCAGGACGAGGTGGCTTCCCTCCGGGAGGAGGTGCGGCGGATGCGGGAGGTGGCGGACCTCCAGGCGGAGCTGGCCCGCCTGCGGGGAAACGGGACGGGCTCCGGAGCCGGCGCCGGAGCACCGAGGGCCGGAAAGCCGGAGCAGCGGGACGGGGCCGGCAGCGTAGCCGGCAGCAGCGACAGCCGCAGGGGCGCCGGGGCTCTCAACCCCCTGGACGTGGACGAGTGGTGGCACGCGGACGAGGCCACGCTGGGGCTGGTGCACCTGCACCAGCTGCGCCGCTACGACGCCCTGCTGGGGGCCCGGGCGGGGGGTGCCCTGCGCCCGCAGGCCCACGAGGCGCAGGCCCGGATGAGGGATATCAACCTCATCATGACGAGCCTGCCGTCGCTGCAGGAGCCGGAGGACTACGACGACCTCCTGGTCCGGCTGATGCAGAACCAGTTCTGCAGGCTGGAAGCCCTCAACGAGGGCGTGTTGGGGGGCGGATGGGAGGCGGCCTCCGCGATGGAGGAGGAATTCTTCGGGAAGCCGGAGATTCCTCCGTACCTCCGGGCGGCAAAGGAGAAGGCACGGGCCCGCCAGCCACGCTCCCCCCAGGTCCACCACCCACAGCATCAGCATCAACATCAACAACAACAGCAACGCAGCTCGCAGCCACAGCCGCAGCAGGGCCACCCCACCAGCCAGCGGAGCAGGAGGGGGGGCCACAGGCAGTGAGCTCGCCCCTCACGGCGATGCTGGAGAGCATAGGGGTGCTCTCCACGGCGCGGGTGGGAAGGAGACGGGCACAGGAGGACCCGCTGACCGCCAGAGAGGCACAGCGGATCGCCAAGCGCGCGGTGAAGACGCTGGGGGAGGCGTTGGCACCGTCGACGTGGAGGGGGCTCGAGGGGCCCCACCGGCGACTCCTCCAGTTCCGGCACGAGTGGGAGCAGACCACGGGTGTGCTCTTGCCGTGGGACCTTTGCATCATTTACTGGGTGCAGAGGCTCATGTCCGAAGCGGACTCCCCACTCCGGCCCTCCTCCGCCCTACAGTACGTATCGAGGGCGGTCGCCGCGATGAGCCGCATGGGGGTTGTGGTGGACTCCCAGCTGCTCCAAGACTTCAAGCGAGGTCTGAAGCGCTTGGGGGCCCTCCGACCGCAGCACCAAGCGAAGCCAGCAGCATCCGCCCAGGTGGCCGCAGTGGTGGGCCGGGAGGACGTCGACCGCGACACGAAGCTCGCGATTGTGCTGGGGTGGTGCGGGGCGGCGCGGGTGTCGGACGTGGTGCGCCTGAAGTGCGGGGACATCGCTTTCCAGAGCGAGTTTGTCGCCGTGAACTGGGCGGAGACGAAGAGCGACCCGTTCCGCCTGGGCGTCACGACGGGCCTGTTCCTCTCGGAGTGCTGGACGGAGGTGCTGCGGGAGGCGATCTCGGGGCGGGCGGCGGGCGCGCTGGTGGTCGACACGACCTACCGGCGCATCGTGGCGGCGCTGAAGAAGGAGGACCCGGAGCTGAGTGGTCATTCCCTCCGTCGGGGGGCTCTGGCGGAGCTCCTGCAAGAGGGGCTGTGCCTGGAGTCGTTTCGGCAGCTGTCCCGCCACAGCTCCCTGGACGCCCTGGCCAGGTACCTCCCGGCGGGGAAGCTGAAGCTGGCGAGGCAGACGGCCTCCACATCAATGGTGCTCGACCGGGGGCTATCCCGGGGGTCGCTCTTTGCCCTGCCTTCCCTGGGAAGCTCCTGAGGACGGCGTGCGTGGCGTACGAGCCCCCAGGCACGCCTTCCCCGCCGGCGACCCCTCGGCCCAGGCCGCCTCCCACGCTACCGCCTCCGCCTCCGCCTCCACCGCCGCCACGGCCGCCCCCTCCTCCTCCTCTTCCTCGGAGGGTCGGCGACGACTCCTACTCGCCGGACGTCAACGCGACGTACGCGAGGGAAGCGCGGGTGACGGTGGAGGGGCGGCATCTTGGCCCGCCCTCGGCGCGGGGTGGCCCCACGGGGGAGCTGGCCCCCATATCGACGTCACGTCTGAACCTCGACGCCTTAGAGGCTTTGGATTCCGAGGGGATCCTGTCAGGGGTTATCGACGTGATTCGGGACCGGGGCGCTTTCCTGCGGGCCATGCGACCGGGCGTGGATCTGGGCGACAGGCCTCTTTCGCGCGGGACCTCGAGGCACATGCTGCGGCACTGGGATAACCTCTCGGAGTGGGGGGTGCTGGGGTTGGCAGACGCGCCGAAGGTGGTCCTCCCGGCGTTCACCGTGGAGAAAAAGAGCGGGCTGCTGCGTTTGGTATGCGACGGGCGAAAGCTGAACCGGCTGATGCGGGACCCGCCACCGATGCTCCTCCCGTCGATCCACGAGGTGGTCCGGAGGTTCCTGGCGGCCGAATTCGTGGTGCAGGCTGACGGGAAGAGCTGGTTCTACCAGTTCCCCCTGGGGGACGGGGTCCGCGACTTCTTCGGGGTGAATCTGGCTGGGGAGCGGGGCCCGTTTCGGCGCACCTCGCTGCGGGGGATGTGCATGGGCTGGAGCTGGGCGCCGTGCATCGCGCAGAGGGCCTCACGCGTGCTTCTCCCCCTGGAGGATGGGCTGTCTTGGGTGGACAACTGGTTTGTGGTTGGAGATAGCCGGGAGGATGCAGCCGTGAGATACGCCCGATTCCTCGGCAAGGCCGAGTCGGTGGGCGCCGAGCTCAACGAGGGTGCGGAGTTCGGCACACCGCAGTCGCGGTTCATCGCCTTGGGGTTGGAATTTGATCTGGAGTCGTCGCCTAAGCGCTTCAGGTCGGACCCCGATTGGGTGTCGAAATTCCTTGCCTCGGCGGCCGTGGCGGCGGTTCGCGAGAACAGGGCTACTTCCCGGGAGTTCTACAAGGTTTTTGGCGGTATGATTTGGTTTCTGTTCTCGACGCAGAGGCGTCTCTGCTACTTCCGCGCCTCCCTCGCCTTCCTCAGGAGATCCGCGGCCAAGCTGGTTGCGGAACCGGAGCAGTGGGACCGCCCTCTCGACATCCCCCCCTCTGTTCTCGCTGATCTTTCTCTGATTTCGGCCGATCTGGGCCAGAATGTGTGGGTTGAGGCAGGGGCTTCGGGGCCCTCGGTCACGGCGTGGTCTGACGCTTCCGACACAGAATGGGCAGCCCTTCTGGAGTTAGACCCCGAGCCGATTGTCCAGGGCTGTTTTGATGAACCCCTCGCCCACCATATATATGTCAAAGAGCTCTTCGCAGCGCTCCAGGCGACACGCCTCGCAGCCGCTACGCGGCCGGGCTGTGCGTTGGGGTTGCAGGTGGACAACACGGCAGCGGTGGCAGCTATCAACAAGGGCCACAGCAAGAATTACCTCGCGAATGACTTGTTGTGTGCCTTGTTTGACACCGCGGACGGTGCGGGCATCTCCGTTTCCGCTCAGTGGGTGCCTACGCATGCACAGAGAGCAGACGAGTTTACCCGAGGCACTGTGGCATCGCCGTGCCCTGTCCCCCTGGCGCCCCTCCCTGCGAGATACGCGGCGGTTGCAGCCATATCGCGTTAAACATTTCAAGTGTGGTGTACCCTTTCAATCCCTTGTCTTTCTTTCCGCTACGCGGTCCCTGTGGGTTGGGCTGCGTTCAACGAAAAAAGACACTTCTTTCCGGAGTTTAGCTAGCACGATTCAGTTGGGCGATTCATTTGTCTGGTTTTTGCATACACGTTCAGTGTTCTAAGAAACCAGACATAACCAGAAGACCAACATCATGTTCGTGCTAGCACTTTTCCCTTTTGTCATCACACCCGTGCGCCAAAACAGGTTAGGCCTTATATTTGGCTGCGTTCAACGAAAAAAGACACTTCTTTCCGGAGTTTAGCTAGCACGATTCAGTTGGGCGATTCATTTGTCTGGTTTTGGTGTCACACTGGTACACTCACACACTGTACAGTATGGCACAGAGCAAACTTGTCTCTCCAGCCGGTCTACAACGAGATGATCATGTGTGGGTTTGCGCGGTGTGGTTGCACTGCTTCGGCGCTTCTCTACGGTTAGGAGAACACACCTGACGGTGGTGCATACCATGTCGTGGCACACTGCTGCAAACAAGAGATTCGCAGAACGCCGCACGCCGGTGGTGTGATGTTTGATCCCCACTGCGTGTGGTTGAATAGCTAGTTTGTCGAAATGGCACCCATCCCCCATCCCCCCCCAATCCCCATCCCCACACACCCCCCTCCCCGCCCCGCCCCAACTGAGCAAACGGCTAATCCAAACTTTCGTTTTGCATTAGCTCAAATCTGAGAAGGGGTGCAACCAGTCTCCCTCGTGAAGGCCTTCCATCTCCCCAAACATGTTTCCCTGCATCCACCACCACCACCACCACCACACCCAACAGGGCGGGTGGTGCATAAGCAAACCACCCAGCGCCAGCGACACGACCGCCCCCCCTCCACCCTGGGGCGTGCAATGCAGTGGCTTGACAATGCCTTATCCATAGGGGGTACCGTGCACGGGGCGGAGCGCCTCGCGCGCCGGCACCTCCTCGTGATCTGCACGGTGGTGTTCGCCTGCTCGATGTTTGCCGTTGCCTCCGGTGTCCCGGCCCTGCCCCTCGTGGCCGCCCTAGGGTGCACCCTGGTCACAGGGCTCCTGGGTACCGCCATCGTGTGTCAGATCCCCATCCCGCGTCGCTGCCGCACAGCCCTTATGGCTGTCTGCATGGTGGGCCTCTTCGTCTGGGAGGTGGGTGCCCGTGCCCAGGGGGCCACGCGCTGGATCTTCTGCGTGGCTGCTGCCGACCTGGCCCTTGCCCTCCAGCTGCCCCGCGGCGTCTGCGGTGCTGTTGTCGCCTTCGCGGTGGCAGGGGCGGTGCTCTTCGCCCTGGAGACCTGGCTGCGCTTCGGGCTGCTGGACGTCCCCGGGTCCCTGAGTCAGGAGGACAGGCGTGAGCTGGCTGTGAAGCGCACCTCATGCGACACCCTGCCGTGCCCCGGTGACGTGGAGGATGCGCTGTGGGACTGCGTGCCTGTGGTTGTTGTGCTGCTGCTTGACTTCATCGTGACGCGTGGGTTTGCTGACGAGGCGGCAAAGGAGCAGGCGGCGATGGCACGCACCATCAAGACTGTGGAGGACATTGCAGGCCTGCTTGCCGACTACGACGTGGACAAGGTGGCGGGTGTGCTCGAGGCAGCGGAGGGCTTGCCTGCAGAGCTGCGGGCGTCCCTGGTGCGCATGGAGCAGGCCCTGCGCGCCTACCTGCCGTACCTGCCTGTGGCGCTGGTGGACAGGCGGTGGGAGGGGGACGACATGCAGCTGCACCCGCACACCATGCCCCCCGCCCTCAGCACTGGGGAGGCAACAGTTGTGTTCACCGACATCCGTGCATCGACGTCCAGCTGGGAGGCAGCACCCGACGAGATGAAGAAGGCGATCCGGACGCACAACGCGGTGATGCGCAGCACGATGGCGCTGTACGACGGGTACGAGGTGAAGACGATTGGCGACTCCTTCATGGTTGCCTTTGAAGGGGCGTGTGCGGGGGTCAACTTCGGGCTGACTGTGCACGAGGCACTGCTGCGTGCGGAGTGGCCGGCAGGTCTGCTGGAGCTGCCGATCTGTGCTGCCGTGCCGGGGCTGTGGGGCGGGCTCACGGTGCGCATCGGGGTCAACCACGGCCCGGTCAACGTCGAGACAAACACCATCACCGGCAGGGTCGACTACCTGGGCCACACAGTCAACGTTGCCGCTCGCCTCGAGAGCATCTGCCTCCCTGGCGCCGTCGCAGTCCCTGCAGACCTGTGGTCCCAGGTGCGCCCCTCCTGCGCCCCCACGACTGCCTCCACCGACCCCACCCAGGTGAACCTCAAGGGCACCGAGGGCCTGGGCATCTGTCAGCTCTGGACCGCCGCCCTCTCGGGACGCCGCAGCCACCCCCTGCAGGGCACACCTGTTGCCGACATCGAGTGGACCACCGCATCCCTGTCGCACGTCGTGGACCCTGCGAGGGACGTCCTGGCCCTCCGCATGCTGAGCCCTGACGCCACCGTGGGCACACTGAGCCTGCGCGTCATCCGCGACGGTGTCGACGGCATCAGCCACGGCCTGGAGGCTGTGACGCCGCTGCTGGAGCAGAGCGGGGCCACCATCCTGACCCTGCTGGGCACACACGTGTGGGTGGCGTGGAACGTGGGTGCCTTCTCCGCCACACACACGGAGAACGCCCTGTGGTTTGCCAAGCGGATGCTGCAGCGCGAGGCTGTGCCAATCGAGACCCTGGGCCTTGCCAACGGCACGGTTCACCACGGCGATGTCGGGACCAGCCGGCAGCGCTTCGTCACAGCCGCAGGAGATGCACTGGAGGCCAGCCTCGAAGCATGGCATATGGCGCGCAGCGCACAGCGCACCTGCCTCTTTGCCACCGCTCCCGGATTCTCTGCAGGGATGTTCGCAGACATCCTGCGGGCCTGCCCGTTGCCTGCGAAGCACGGTCTCGGCGCTGTATACGAGGTGGTGACAGACAGGCTCACGCAGGGCACGTGCCCCCTCTCTGGCTCTGCCCAGAGCAGCCTCAACGGCTAGACTGCCCTCGCTGTCACATCACAGCCATGTCAGTCAAGTGACGGGAGAGGGGACCACACTTCCCGCACTGCTCACCCCCTTTGTCACACCAGGGTAGCGAAGGCTGGGGGTTGCTGTGCTGCAGGGGCCTGGGCCCCACCACCCCCATCCCCACCCGACGATTTCGGCTCTGTTTCACGTGTGTGTTCTGTGTGGTGTGGGATGCCCGTTTGAGTGGGGGTGAATCCAGCGAGTTGTGGGCCGCCCCAGCAGAAGTCCACCCGCCCCCCACCCCAGCTCGAGTTAGAGTGTGTGGGGGACGGGGGGGCAGCTCGGCAGTGCCGCTCGGAGAGGGGGAGAGGGGGGGGGGGGGGCAGTGATGTGTGCCTTGATTTTTTTGGATTTTTTTGGTGTTGATTTTTTTTGGATTTTTTTGATTTTTTTGGGTGTGTTTTCAGTGATTTTTTTGACTTTTTTGACCCCCTTTGGGGTTTTTTACACAAACAATCTTGCTTGTGACAGTAAACAATAGGCTGTTGGCAGCGTGCAGTGCAACATACATAATTCCATGAACAGATATATTGCATAGTGCGCACAAACAAAAATGTCCGATAGGGCGAAGTTCGACCTGGAGCTGGTTGACTGGAGCCGCATCCCCTCGGTGGAGTACCCAGCTGACGCCGCCCCGGCCTCCACATCGACGGACTGCGTCCTCGTCCCCTCCTGCGAGACCCTCCACGATGGGGGCACGCAGTGCAACCGGTGTGGATGTCGCGGTTCGGTAGAATGCCTGGAGAAGAGGATTCCCGACCGCGATGATCGCGTTCGCCTGTTGCCACGGGAGGGGACGAGGTGGGTCTGTCCGCCCTGCGCCTGGGAGGTGCACCAGAAGGAGCCCCTTGTCCGGAGCGGCGACTTGGAAGCACCTCCGGGCGCGGATGAAGAGGACCTGAGGGAGGCCGTTGTGGACACGGTACCCCCTGCCGGGGACGAGGCCGACGCTGCTTCCCTCCGCAAACAGGTTGCGGAACAGGCGAAGAAGATCGCCTTCCTGGAGGCCCAGAAGGAGGCGGAGGAGGTCCCGTACGACCTCGAGCTTCGTCGGGTGGCCCGTTGGGAGAAGCACTTGTGCTCCCGGATCGGCGTGGACCGCATATTGGATAAGGTCCACGCCCGATACGGCCCCTTCCCCGCCAGCCCTGAGGACACCGGCAAACATGTTAACAAATACCCCCACTCTGAGATGCCTGGGCGCAAGGCTTGCTGGTCGCACGCGGAGACACCGACACGGAGCAAGGGAGAGGGATCATCCCTCAATCATCCCTCCTGTGTTTGTATGGGTACCCCCTGTTTTGTACAGTGGCAAGAATCTGACTTGCGAGGGCACTTCCTGAGCTTGCCTCATAGGGGGTAGTGCCCTGGTTTTCCTTTCCCAGGAGATGTCAGAAATATGCGGGCTTTCGCCGAACTACAGATTTTCGCTGTTAGCCCTTTGGGGTTTTTCCGAAAATCCCGAAAATCCCGCCCCAGGTCCCTCTTATGGGTCCACCGACGGACAGAGTCTATATTATCGTGTTGTGTGCAGGAGGCAGGGGTGGGATAGTGGGTGGGCAGCTCGCTCACCCCCACACATACACGGGGGATTGACTTTTATGGATTTTTATGGATTTTTATTGATTTTTATTATTCATACATCGGGCGTTATTGCGTTACCAGTAACGGTAATACCGTTATTTTTTCGGTAAAATAACTTACCGTTAATAACGTTCCAGAACGGCCGAATAACGTTATCCGAAAATCGGTAACGTTATTTTTCCGCGTTATACCGTTATCGATAACGGTAATACCGTTATTACCGTTATCAGGAACGGTAATAACGTTATCGGTAACGTTATTACCGTTATTACCGTTATCGGTAACGGTAATACCGTTATCAGTAACGGTAATAACGTTATCGGTAACGTTATTACCGTTATTACCGGTAATACCGCGTTATTTTCGGTATTTTTGGGCAACTTCTATAGGGGGACCCTTTTCGAATTTTTTTTTCGGGGTGGCCAGAATGGGCTGTTTTAGGCTATTTGAGGCCATTTTCGAGCAAATTTTTGGGTTTAGAGCCACGCAAAGGGTCTAAAATGGGCATGCCAATCTCAAAAAATGCTCAAAATTCCGAGAGATTTCAGATTTTTCGAATTTTTTGACCGAGAAAATTCTGACCCCAAAATGTGGTCCTTGTGGTCTGGAACTGTCCGTTGTCGAAGGAATTGGTGAAAAAATCGTGATTTTTGGCCTCTGGATCACCCATGCCGTCCCAAAAATCAAGCAAAAGAGGTTTGGTAGGTGCATTTTTGGGTGAACATGAGCCATTGTGCCAACCTGCTTGATTTCACCCGAAAATTGGAATCCGTTGAATATGGTTTCTGATGAAAATGTGAAAATTTTCGACCTTCTTCGCAGTTTTTGCCACTTCCTTGCCCCATCTTTCCCACCCAAAATCGAAGTACCGTGAATGGTGTTGTTGAAAGGTCCAAATTGCGTTGGTTGTGCGTAGTTCTGCCGAAATCGTGCACACGTTGTGCATAGTGCATGTGTAACGCCATTTGCGACCAAAATGTAAATTTCCTGCACCCGAGCGTTGACGCTTCCACACACCCTTACAAACCCACTTGCCTGATGAAGGGGGTGGTGTGTAGAGCACGTTTGGCAGGGCTGAATGACACTTTCCGCGCGAAGGTCGTGTGCGTAATTAAAAAACGGTCCGAGGGCCGGAGGCCCGAGGCCTTTTTTTACCTGCACGAGGGTGCAATTGAGGCCGATACGGGGTGCAGATGATGGTTTCTTGCACAACCCAGTCATGTTTTGCACATCACGACGAACTCGGAAATTCCTCATATTTGCACTCCAGGTCTCATATTTGCACTGGTGCAAATATGGGACCTGGAGTGCGTGCAAATAATGACTGGGGGGTGCAAGAAAGTTCAAATTGTGTAGTTCCTGCGTACTTCGTGCGTAGCCCGAGCGTACTTTGGGTAGTTCGTGCGTATATTGTGCGAAGCGTCTTTGACAGCACCAGTAACGGACTTTTGGAACGTAACTATTTTAGAACGGACCGGGAAAAAATGGGCACGTCGCTACTTCGCGCTACTTCGTCGCTCGTAACGAGTAAAAATATCAGGTGGTTTATACACCGCCAATGTGAGGTGTGCGGGTGTATTCCTGAAGGATTCACTTCTGCGTCCACACTGAGTGATTTTGGAGTGATTTTCACTCCAAATTTCACTCCAGGAACATTGGATGCTGCAAGGTTGCAGGGGTTTCTGCAGTATTTGCCTTGAAAAAGCCAAAAAACATGATTTTTTCACGAAACTCGACATGTCCGTGCGTTATTATCCAAAAAATGGTCCCAGGGGGGTATTCTGGAGCCATCTCCACCAAAAACTACACCATCCGCCCGCAAAATTGTCCGAATAACGCAAGTTTTCATGAAAATAACGGAAAAATAACGCGTTATTTTAGGAGAAAACGTTTTCCAATTTTTTGACATCACGGAGTGGCCCCCTGGAGTGATATTTTACCCAAGAAAATTCTTTTAGGGGGGGTAGGGACCCGAGTTTCGGGTCAGATTCACCGGGAAATGCTGCCTTTTTTGGGGTCAAAAAATAACGCAAAAATAACGTTATTACCGTTACTGGTAACGGAATAACGCCCAATGTATGTTTTATGGATTTTTTTGGATTTTTTTGAACCGGGCTCAGGAAACCCCGATTTATAACATCACTGGGGGGGGGGCACAGTATATCGCATCTCGCGTGGTGTGTGTGCTGAAGAAGTACAACAGCGAGTTGTCGTGTCGTCCTATAGCAGTATGCAGCTCGCAAACGCAGAACGCTATGGTGACGCGGAGATGGTGTCCCTCCAAGTGGTATCGATGCCGCTTCTTCCCCAAGACCCAACATCTGTGCTAGGTGAGTGTGTGTGTGGCACACAGAATGTTTTAAAAATTTTCAACTTACAATACCAACCACCACCGCCCTTCCAAAGGCGTGCCACGGCTTATCTCCGGCAAAAAGTATTGCTTGGTAGTGCCTTCCGTTTCCAGCAGCGTATCTTGTGAGACAGACCCCCCGTGTGACGCCCCAAACCATCCGTGGAGGTCACACGATCATTCTCTCAGTGCGGTCCGGCACTGGATGAAAGGTTACTACCGCACCTGGGTATGTGTTGCTGAGGGGGGTCGGCACTGCCTGTTCGATTCTCGTGCATTCCTTTGGGCTGGTCGTTTTCGGCACACCCAAACAAATAGCATGCTGGTCGAGCAAGAAAAATACAAAGCGTGTGGTGTAACGACCCGCTCTATTGTGTATGTCGAGACAGCCATCCTCCAGTGCCTCTGTGCAGCACCCACGAGTCTTTGAACAGGTGGAACTGCTGCAGGGCCCTCAACACAGCCTTGGGATGGGATGCGAGCCCAAAATTAAAGTCGTTCGGTGCTGTTATTAACAGTTGCTGGGCAGGGTGTTTCGACCAGGTAGTACCGTTTTGGTAAAAACGCCAACTCAGCGAAGACCCTCACAGAGGTGGCCTTTGCAGTCTGGCAGTGGGACCCGCATCGAGCGTGTGTCCCCCGCTCTGTGTGTGTCCGGCACTCCTCAGGATACTCTGAAGAAGAAATTGGAATAAAAAGTCAATGCAAGCCATACAGGGTGGGTATCATCGGATCCTCTCAGAACCCCGATGTGCCCAACTTCTGGGTGGAAGCCATTGTTCCGAAAGGCCGTTGTTTTCGATTCACACCATCCCAGTAAAGGATGCCCGCAGTTTATGAAGGAGGATCACGTGTTGGCCGTGCCTCTTCGCGTCATACAAGCCTTTCCTCACACCCCCCAGCCCCCCCCATCCCCACCGCCGGGCTTTCAGATCCACCCGATCCACTTCTGGGTGGTGAGGGAGCTCGCGGATAACAGTTCCCCAACAAACCGGCAGCTTGTCAGGCTGAAATGCAACGATCGGGGGGGGGGGGTGAAGAGAAGTGCAAAAGAAGTGCTTGCCGGCACAACCGCACACCACTCTCCAGGCAGGCGGGATATGTTCTGCCTATGTGATTCGTGCGAGGTGCGATCAACGAGTAAACCAAGGTTTATTTCTCGTTTTTATTTGGCCTGATTTTTTATTGTTGGATCTGTGCTCACAACGCAGGAAACTTTGCTATGCGGATCTCGTGATCGACGAATACCCGCTGGTTCTTCTCTCCCCCTTTCTGATTTGCAGACGCAAAGTTTCCTTCTCTACGGATCGGATCCTGCACGAACCCTAGTTGCAACCCGAGTTTTGTTGATTATTTTTGTCATCCCCGCCCCCCCCCCCCTTTTTCAACGAATGAAGGGTGATCATTTTTGCGCTCCCTTCTACTTCTATTTCACTACCCCCCCCCCCCTCTTTTTTGTTTGCGTAGCCTATTCTTTTCTAGGAGAGCGGCCCCCGGTGCCTGCGCGCATCCTGCCTACTGTGGCTGCTTGGTGGGGCTAGCGCAGCAGTTCTACCTGCGCGAGCCCCCCCCATCTGTGACCTTTTTGTGCCCTCGTCTTTCCCGACCTCTTCTCAAGTCTACTATCTACGCGGTGTAGGGGGTGTGGGCAGTGTGGCGGGGTGCGGGGTGCCTGTGGCTTCACACTTCTTTATCCCTCTCCCCCAAGCAGCAACACACTTCTGTTGCACATTTTGATCTGCGACCGAGGTCGACATCCCCGTCGCCAAGCGAGCATCTAGGAGCCACGGCATCCCCGCCCCACACCGCCCTACCCCATCTCTGCCCCTGTCATGCATCTACTGCCGAAACTGGCTGCGTGCATCTACTACTGTTTCTACTTGTGTTCCCCATTCCCGCGCGCTCTGCGGAAACTAGCGAAAAATAGGCGATATGATGGTGCTAACGTGTGGCAATCATGAGTCGCCAGCTCCCCTGTTCTGCACAGCACATGCCTCGATCCCGGACATAGCGTGCAGAACGGGTGGAGAGAGAGAGAGAGAGGGGGGGGGGGGGAGGGGGGAGGGGGGAGGGGGGAGGGTCGCCTCCCTGTTAGGTTGACCTTTTGTTGTCTGCCTTTTTGTTCATCCAAAAAAAATAGCCCAGCCTGTTTTTAAACCTGGACTGGGGGAGGTGGGGCAGGCGGGCAGGCGTTCTACCCCATGCAGGGAGGCATCTCGGTGCCCATGGCATGGGCCGTGCAGTGGCGACATGCTCCTGCAAACCTCTATTTTAAGAAGAATCTGTTGTTGTGACTGACCTAAAACAAGCCGCCTTTTTGGCGTCGCCCAGCACTCGTACCACCCTCGACCACCCTCGACCACCGTCGCCCACCCTCGACCACCCCCGACCACCGTCGATCACCGTCGACCACCCTCGCCCACACTCGCCCACCGTCGCCCACTCTCGCCCACCGTCGCCCACCCTCGTCCACCCTCGCCCAAGTTGGCTGTTTTCTGGTGGGGTTTGTAATAATAAGGGGTGTAAACTGGCGCCCCATAACCAAAATGACCCCACCACGATCCGCACAGATCCCAAACGTTCAAAAGAACGGGTTTTTTTGGAAAATCCGTGAGGGGGGTCCCGCTGGGTGGGTGGGGTGGGGCGGCGAGCTGCCTCCTAGTCACCTGCAAAAGTGCCTGAACCAGACCTGTACTTCATGGGTGAAGTTTGGCACCACCAAAATGACCCCACCACGATCCGCACGGATTCCGAAAAGTGCAATGGAAGGGGAAAATGACGAGCGAGCGGCAACCTACCGCGGGGCCCAGGTTGGCCCACCACCTGCCCGCCCACCGTCGGTCACCGTCGCCCGCCCTCGCCCACCCTCGCCCGCACTCGCCCGCACTCGCCCACCGTCGCCCACCCTCGCCCAGAGGCGGCTTGTTTTAGGTCAGTTGTGACACTCAGAAAGAAGAAGAAAATCAGATGGGCGCCCCTCGTCGTCGTAGGAGCGGTACGATCGCCAGGGGGGCGCCAACAACACAGAGATTGTTGTTGGGATTGGGGGGTCGAGAGCTGGCTCCTGTGATTACTACTCGCACGAAGAGGGAATGCCACGAGCAGAATTTGTGATTTCGGGGTGCCGAAAACAGTTTGTCCAGCTGCAGTTTCTGTACTTCATTGGTTGCGTAACGCGGCCGGTGGGAGTACCGGGCTGTCTCTACCACAGAAAACGTTTCACTTGTCCTCATCGCGATATCGCGAGGGGGAACGAAGGAAATCGTACGCCTGAAGCTTTTGGATTAACACCTTTATGCCCACTTCACAGGGGCTCAACACAGCCTTGAGACAGCGCACTTGTCGTGCATTCCCTCCTATTTCGTTGGGAGCAACCCGCCGAAAATTACAGCCGAATACTTCGTGAGCGAAGACGCCCTCCCCCTCCCCGCATCCCTTAGAGTGCCCACATAAAAAAACGGGGGAAACAAACAAACAAACGTTCAATGCGGGCCGAGAACCAGGCTCCGCGTGAGGGTGTGGGGGGGGGGGGTGCGCTGGGATGTGTGCGGAACAACACTCAACACCCCCCCCCCCCAACCCATCCCTTCCCTTTACCCGCATATTCGCTATCTACTGGCGGAGGGCTTCGTTCTGCCAAAGCTGTGCCGGGGTGTGCCGTGCTATATGTTAGCGCGGTGTTCACCCCTTCTCCGCTGTGGAACGAAGGCCCTCCCTGCCCTACCAACGCCGAGGGGCTGCGTGGGGTGTGTGGGTGTGTGCTGGGCCTACCGAACAGCATGCATTTTCTGCCCCACCTGTGTCCCCTCCCCCGAGTTCCCCATCTACTGCACGGTGGCCTTGTCATACCACATGGCATGGCACACTGATCACAAGATAAAATGGCCGTAGAATGCGCGTCGTCTAACCTGTTCGAATACAGGTGCATTGAGGTCACTACACATCATCACACTTACCACCCCCACCCCCATCACCACCGCGTGCGTACATTCCCGACCCCCTTTTGTAGGTAGGGGGTTGGCGTACGGGAATAAACACGGAAGAGTCCTCCCTCACTCCCTCCCTCCTTGCCCCACTCCCGTTATTACTTCTCGAGTGATTTTCTTTTGATCGGTTGAGCGTTGAAGGGGAGTCGCACCCAAAGGTGGTGACCTGAAACTCTACTGCGGAGCTACGGGGCACAGCAGAGGGGGAAAAAACGCGTTAAACAGCTTCGGAAAGTCAACCAACTCGAAGAGCGCTTCTCGCTGATATATGCCTTTTGACTCCCAGGGGGGGGGGGGGTGCACGTGTTGCCCCCCATCTTCACTCTTCACTACTATTGAGTCCTGCCACCCGTCGTGCCCCACGGCAAATCCCACACCCTATCTACTGTCACTACGTAATCCTACATCCACCTCTTATCGAGTGAAGAGGAAGAGAGCGCGTCTTGTTTGAGGCTCGTCTTGACCCCCCTTTCACTGCATCATTGCCTCCCCCCCGCCCAGTCAGCCTCTCTTTCCCTTCAAGTGCGGATCGCCCATTGAAAGAACCTAGGCTGGTATTGCCGCGTGAGTCTGTTTGTCTATTTGACGTCGTCATGACGTTGCTGCCGCCCCGTCCCCTCTCCCGGCAAAAAAAAATACTCTCGGTGTATTTGTCCCAGGGCTTCCCACAATCTTCATCCCTCCAAAAAGTCATGACGATTTTTTCCACAGAAAAAAAGGCTGTCAAAAAAATTTTCCGCCGCGCGCTTCGCGCGCGGCGGCTTCGGCCATGATGCTCGGTGGGCCATGCGGCCGGGTCACAGGTTGCGCCACATCTTGCGGCGACTCCTCTTCATCTTCAGAGAGAGGGTAGTCCAGCAGCTCTGGGGTGGCGGTCCGCTGCCTCTTCAGGTCGAGGGGCTGTGAGCGAGACCGCGACCGCGACCGCGAGCCAGAGGGCTGGGGCACTGGAGGCGCAGGGGCAGGACCCGGGGCAGATGCAGGAAGGACACGCTTGTTCCGCTTGTCGTCCTTTTTGATGAAGTCCAGGAGGGCTTTCTTCGACTGGTACGCCTTGGGGAGTTGAATGTGGCGGTACCGAGCCTACTCAAGCAGGATGTCGCGGTCTTTCTGGAATGCCGAGTAATCCAGGCGGATCTTAGATGCGTCGACATTCCTTCTTGCACCGAAGCCAAAAGCCGCCAGTGACATGTTGTGGGAAGGGATATGGGGGTTGGATGAAACTGTGCGGGTGATGAGTGCACATGGAACAGAAGGAGGGAGGCGGGTCGACCTGCGTGTGCAGTAGCAAACATCCAATTCCTGAACGATTTTGAGCCTTTCTTGCGACGTCGGATGGCGTCTCAGTGCTGGGCTCCTTCCGTGCGGAAACCTTTCATGCAACAAGCTGTATGCCTGGTAGAACCAGGCCAAACCGGGAAGCCCAAAAATGAGGAAAATCCTCAGCCCCCCAAAAAAATCTTGAAGAAAATCTTCAATCCCAAAAAGTGGGAAAATGGGGGGGAAAAAAAGACGATTTCTTCGGGAAAATCGTCTAGGGGAAGCCCTGATTTGTCCCCCCCCCCGACGTGTGTGGGGAGATATATGCAGAACAGAAGCCCACTGGGTCAGGCCAAGGGGTCCTCAGAAACTAACAGCAGGCCCATCCCACCGGGGCTGCAATGAGGATGGCCAAAAAAAAGCTTGTTCAAATCGCTCAAAAAAGGAAAAAGCTGTTGTTTTGTGCGCCAAAATCCGGGCAAAACAAAAGCAACTCCGCAGCCTGATGAGGCTGTTGGATTTGTTGCCCAAAAAAAGCGCTGCCTGCTATCGTTTTGACACTGGCAGTGCCCTGTTGCAGTAAAAAGACTTCTGGGGCGGGGGTAGGTCCAGTCTCTTTGAAAAGCTTACAAAAGAGACATTGCGTCACTGCATACGGCTTGCTCTGAAGTGCAAGCAGCAGGAGGGAGGGCGGAATAAATGAGGAACTGACGTGACACTCATTTTGAATATCACTTCTTGACACACACAACAGACTGTAGAAGGGGGCGGGGTGGGTCTGGGATGGGCGGAGCGTCGTTTCTCAAATCGGTGGGAGGGGTGAGGGGGTGGGGGGGGGGGATGGTGCGGGAAATGGACAGGTCAAACATGGCTTGGGATATTCCCCTCCTCCTCCTCCTCCTCCCCTCGATACCCAAAGGCCTCACCGCAGCAAGGTTGCCACAGTGCGTGACAAGTCACATTGCGATACACAACACCACCCACCGCCCCAGCAATCCGTGCGGGAGCGGAAGGTTCTCCCTTGTCAGTCTATGTTCTACGTGTGCCTGCAGTGGATATAGGATCAGCCTTGACTACTTTCGGTACCCCCCCCTCCCTCCCACCCCTGCACACATACACACAAGTTAATGTGGGTGTGCCAGTGGAGCGAGCATCGAGAGCAGGTGTTTGTCCCGGTGTGCTATACACCGACAAAAATACGATACGCCGTGCCGAAGAGACGGCACGGGGGAGGACTGGGGTGGGCGGCGTGAAAAAGAAAACTGGACACAGTTCCCGGCAGTGAGAGCAGAAGGTCATATCCCCACCCCCACCCACCCCTTCTAAAAAAAGACCTGTAGCTCCTTTGCCCTTGTCGAGTCTTCCCCTCGCCCCCTCCCCCCCCTGTCCTCCCCGCCCTCGCCCCCTCTCTTCAGCAGAGTTTGTGCGGATCTGCCACCCCCCCCCCCCCCCTTCCCCTGTCTCTCGATACTCCCACCCCCGCTCAGTCATATCTATTTTTTTTGTTGCAATATTGCCTCCCGTCCCGACCTCTGTTTGTCTCTCTCTTGGACGCAACAGCGTAGCGTTGCGAAGAGAACTTGTTTTGTGCGTCACATATATCACACACTGCGTATGCAGGAGGTGCCGGGGAGCTACACGCGGAGACTGCCCCGCCCTAGCTACCCACCCAAGCATCATCTGTATTGACCTCACGCAACAAGCACATTACAAAACAAGTTCTCTCTCTCCCTCTCTTGGGACCTTCGCTCTAAGGTGTCAGAACTCTTTCAGCTGTGCTAAAACTGTGCCACTTTACAGCCAGTTTTTGTGGGGCGGTTCGCGTAGTTATTTTGTCCCTCCACTTTTCTGCACTTTCTCAACGAAGGATCGCCCCACTCTCACTCTCCTCTCTCGTTGTCTCTCCTCAAAAATACATCGCTGGGGTGGGGGCACCTGTCAATTCTAAAAAGCCCATTTTTTTGGGAGAGGAAACCCGGTTCTCTTGCGCGTCCTGTCGTTCTGTTCTGGGGCTGCTTGTTGCTTGGTGAGATAGCGCACAGTACGACCCACTTTTTCTTCTACGGGTGAATCCTTCCAAGCTGTGTGGCGACCCACCTGCTCCGGTATTCAGGAGCGCAACACGGAGGGCAACAGGATGGGGTTCGCGCAGCAAGGGGGGGGGAGGTGGGGGGGTCTCCCTTTCCTTGCTTTATTATTTTTGTTGTTAGTTCGGTGTAGCTAACTGGGAGAAACTTTCTGTGCCTTTAGCTGGATCGTGCGTCCCCACTCACCACTTCATCAGACCGGGGGAGTGGTGTACACAAACAGTGGGGTCTGCGTTCCAACAAAACAACTTTCGGCAGTAAATTTGGTTTGTTGTCTCGTTTTGCTGTCACTTTACGATACAGCAGGGAGGGGAGGGGAAGGGGGGGGGGGGGCGGATATTTTTTTGTTCTTTCTGCTATTTCCTTCCATTCCTTTATCCTGAACCTTTCCAGAGCATCTATCTGTGTCTTACCGCAAAAGAAAATGGGGTCACTCCCTCCCCACCCTGCACCCCCCTCTATTCCTGGACTGAGCCATCTTGGGGGGGGGTTGTTCTCCTGGGTGACCAGGGGTGGGTGGGGGGGGGGGGGTCTTTGCCCATCGGCGAGGGAAAAATCGGGGGGGGGGAAACCGTTTGGCGTCCTTTCTTCCTTTGTTTGTGCGCTGGTTCGTTACCTGTGGGGTACATGGGTGAACACATGCGCTGCCAACAGTCTTCTTTGCTAGAGACCAGGAGCCTGGTTAGCGCAAAGAAGACTTGGTGTTCGCTACTGTGCGCACAAGCGGTCCTTTCTTTATATGTTGCCCCCCCCCCCCCGCCCCTAACCTTCCTTGCCCTCGGGTTAACAGCGTGGTGTCGTCTGGCCTTGGTTTCGACCCGTGGTCGAGCATGTTGCCGGCGGGATCGTATCCCTCCCCGGCGAGGCTGAGTGCTTCGTTGTGTCCTTCCGGGAAGAGCGCCCCGTGGCCGCTGTTTCATGCGATCGTAATTTCTGTGTCGGCCTCGATGTGAGGGGGGAGATATGTTAGGCGTCCTAACTCTTTCTCCGTTTCAGGGGTGTGTTTGTACCTCGTGAGGGTATTGGGGCAGGGTGGGGTAATCAGGCAGGGGAAAAAAACAACAAATCACAACGAATCACACCCGATCACAACAAATCACAACATTTTTCACTGATATTTGTTGTGACGTGTTGTGATTTGTTGTGATTTGTTGTGACAAGGTGTGATTTGTTGTGATTTGTTGCGATTTGTTGTGATTTGTTGCCTGGGCAAGACGTTAAACTACCTGGGAGGGCTTCCCCAGACCATGACGGGTGCTTGCACCAGGAGTTTGAAACAGCCACTCATGCCTTGCGATGCTCAAGTGCCTGCTGGACCCCTATGTCCTTCAGGCCCCAAAGCAGGCAACGATATGGGAGCAACCTAACAGGGGAGGTGAAGAGGGCACGGGTCTTAGCCTGATGACACACTGCAACCTCAAGGTGACTGGCGACACCTCTCCCACAGTCTGCGGCACTCTGCCGTGGCGACAAGGCTTCCTGTCATGGGAGATCGCTGCGTGGATCAACGTGGCACCACCCGTGTGCTCGGCAGGTTGTTTCGGCACCTGTTTTCTCCGTGTCATGCTTTTCGTGAGCGTGTCAGGGATGTTGGCACACGCTGGGGAGGGTTCACATGATGACATAACATATATCAGAAGCACACACCCACGTGGCGCTGTCCTTGGCAGGACTTTGAAAGTGCCGCCTTGATATCCTTGTTGGATAGAACCCTCATATCACACCCTCAATCAGCTGACGATTTGTTGCGATTTGTTGTGAACGATATGGGAGCAACCTAACAGGGGAGGTGAAGAGGGCACGGGTCTTAGCCTGATGACACACTGCAACCTCAAGGTGACTGGCGACACCTCTCCCACAGTCTGCGGCGACTCTGCCGTGGCGACAAGGCTTCCTGTCATGGGAGATCGCTGCGTGGATCAACGTGGCACTACCCGTGTGCTCGGCAGGTTGTTTCGGCACCTGTTTTCTCCGTGTCATGCTTTTCGTGAGCGTGTCAGGGATGTTGGCACACGCTGGGGAGGGTTCACATGATGACATAACATATATCAGAAGCACACACCCACGTGGCGCTGTCCTTGGCAGGACTTTGAAAGTGCCGCCTTGATATCCTTGTTGGATAGAACCCTCATATCACACCCTCAATCAGCTGACGATTTGTTGTGATTTGTTGTGATTGGTTTGTGTTCGTGTTTTTTTGCTGGTGGGGGGGGGGGGGGGGGGGCTCCCCCCAACACGGTGGGATCTTGTAAATTTTACATGTATAACTACAAGTATATACATGTATTATACATGTATAATACTTGCATGTCAACTATTATACATGTATAATACATGTATATGCCTGAAATATACATGTAAAATACATGTATATCAAGTAAAAATACAAGTATAATACTTGCATGTCAACTATTATACTTGTATTTTTACTTGATATACATGTATTTTACATGTATATTTCAGGCATTTACATGTATTTTACATGTATAATACTTGTCATGCAAGTATTATACATGTAAAATACTTGCATGACAAGTAAAATACATGTATAATACTTGCATGACAAGTAAAATACTTGCATGCAAGTAAAATACATGTATTTTACTTGCATGCAAGTATTTTACTTGTCATGCAAGTATTTTACATGTATAATACTTGCATGACAAGTATTATACATGTAAAATACATGTAAATGCCTGAAATATACATGTAAAATACATGTATATCAAGTAAAAATACAAGTATAATAGTTGACATGCAAGTATTATACTTGTATTTTTACTTGATATACATGTATTTTACATGTATATTTCAGGCATTTACATGTATTATACATGTATAATAGTTGACATGCAAGTATTATACATGTATAATACATGTATATACTTGTAGTTATACATGTAAAATTTACAAGATCCCACCGTGAACAAACCCCTGCAGCCCCCCCCCCCATGTGGATGTTTTTTTGCGGAAGTTTAAGTGTTCCACTTGAGTTTTACAACAAATGTAGACAGCGGGTTTGTCTACTGTTGACCCCCCCCCCCCCCTCCGACGTTCACGACCCCCGGAATACCCCAGACCCTGCCCCCCCCCCCCGCACGGCACTTTCTTATTTCTACCCCCACATTTCGCCATAACCCCTCCCTCCCCGTTCCCCCGGCCATATCTCTCTTTGCCTTCACTTCCGACAATAAAACACCCCCCGGCTTCACCCAACCTCATCTCACCCACCCCAGTGTTGTGCACAGTGCTGGTTGTGTCTGCCTGGGAATTGATCCCCCCAGGTTCCAATGATCCTCGCTCCGTACCTGATGAGAGCCGGCGAGAGGAGGACGTAGTATGGAAGGCTCGAAACGTAGACACAACCAGCCGTGCTTTTTACCACAACAAGACTCCTGCCAGTGCGTAGTGTTGTGACCCTCATCTAAATCTGCTTTTTTGCTGTTGCTGCTGGGCAGGGTGTTCTCTTGATATTGCGAACGGAGTACGATTTCATGGCGATAGCAAGGATCGTTGAGGTGTACGAACGCCCCCCCCCCCCCTCCTATCATGCCCCACCCCTACCCCCCCTGCGACCCGTCGTGGTTCTCAACATCATTACCTCCACACCACTACTGGGTCATAGTGCCCTGCCTCAGACCCAACGCGAAAACCACGGTAGCCACAGGAAATCCAAACAAATTCACATCACGTCACAACAAATCACACCCGATCACAACCGATCACAAAAAATCACAACAAATCACAACAAATCGTCAGCTGATTGAGGGTGTGATATGAGGGTTCTATCCAACAAGGATATCAAGGCGGCACTTTCAAAGTCCTGCCAAGGACAGCGCCACGTGGGTGTGTGCTTCTGATATATGTTATGTCATCATGTGAACCCTCCCCAGCGTGTGCCAACATCCCTGACACGCTCACGAAAAGCATGACACGGAGAAAACAGGTGCCGAAACAACCTGCCGAGCACACGGGTGGTGCCACGTTGATCCACGCAGCGATCTCCCATGACAGGAAGCCTTGTCGCCACGGCAGAGTCGCCGCAGACTGTGGGAGAGGTGTCGCCAGTCACCTTGAGGTTGCAGTGTGTCATCAGGCTAAGACCCGTGCCCTCTTCACCTCCCCTGTTAGGTTGCTCCCATATCGTTGCCTGCTTTGGGGCCTGAAGGACATAGGGGTCCAGCAGGCACTTGAGCATCGCAAGGCATGAGTGGCTGTTTCAAACTCCTGGTGCAAGCACCCGTCATGGTCTGGGGAAGCCCTCCCAGGTAGTTTAACGTCTTGCCCAGGACAACAAATCACAACATTTTCACAGTGATTTGTTGTGATTTGTTGTGACGTGATGTGGTTTTCTCCGTGTCATGCTTTTCGTGAGCGTGTCAGGGATGTTGGCACACGCTGGGGAGGGTTCACATGATGACATAACATATATCAGAAGCACACACCCACGTGGCGCTGTCCTTGGCAGGACTTTGAAAGTGCCGCCTTGATATCCTTGTTGGATAGAACCCTCATATCACACCCTCAATCAGCTGACGATTTGTTGTGATTTGTTGTGATCGGTTGTGATTTGTTGTGATTTGTTGTTTTTTTTCCCTGCCTGATTACCCCACAGGGCTTCCGGTAGCCGTACGCCGGCACCCTGCAAGCGGGTAGTGTGGCGAGAGTATGCGTCGGCCGGGTTGAGCTTGGTGTGGATGTAGCGCAACAGGATCCGTGATCCCCGATGCTCCACCTGCGAATGTATGTCTGTAATGAGAGGCTGGGCACCGTGTGCCAGCGAATACCCGTTGTTCACAGCACTGACGACTCCCGTGTTGTCGCAGAAGACTGTGAATGTCGCAGGGTGAACGGTCTGTGTTGCGAGGTGATGAGACAGCTTGAAAACTGCAAAAAGCTCCAGCATGAAGATGCTGAGCCCTTCCATCTGCGGAGGGAAGGGCCCCCATGATGCCTCGTTGTTGTGGATAAAGCTCCAGAGCCTTAGACTGGCATCGGTGAAGGCGATCACCTCCTTCCGAGGTGGTGCTTCCCAGGGGACCCACTCGTTCCTTTTCAGCGTCTGAAACTGTGTATGCAGGGTTGTTCTGGCAGCTTGTGGCAGCTTGACCTCTTCCTCCCAGAAGGCGGAGCGGCGGATTGCTGAGTGGTGTATTGAGGCCGTCTCGGACATGAAGCAGAGTAGGGGGAGTAGGGGTCCCAGGCGGTGGCGCAGCACATGGAATCGCCAGATGAGACACCCGATGAGTCTCCAAGTGACCCTCCGTGAGAGTGACCAGGCTGAGCTGAACTCGTTGTATATGGCTGATGTTGACGTGCACCACTCCGGGCTGAGGCGGAAGCGCTTATCGGCGAGGTCCATCTCGATTCCCAGCACGCAACCCCTAGTGCGGATCTCCCCAACGTCCCCCAAGGTGAAACCGTATCTGGCACAGAGGGCCCGGAAGCGTGATGCAATGCCCTGTAATGTAGCGACTTCCGAAGCTCCGAAGAGTATGTTGTCCATCCACGTGACTGAGGCCCCTTCTCGTGAGGAGCCGAGAGACGCCTCCGCCAGGGTGGTGGCAGTCCTCTGGGCGATCTGGGGGAGCGCGGAGTACCCCATCGGCGCGCGCTCCATCTCCAGCAGGTGTTGGCCTGCTCTGAAGCAAAAGAAGGGGCGGGCCTCCGGCTCCAGGGGGAACTGGAAAAAGTACGCCGCAAAGTCGAAGTCACAAAAAAAATCTTGTTGCATCATGGTGTTAACTATGGATGGGAAGGAGGGCAGGTCGCAGTGGGGAAGGCGTAAGTGTCCGATCGCGATGTTGAGCGCCTTGCAGCTCAGTATAAAACGGAGGTGACCCGGTCGTTTCTTGTTCACACAAAAGGCCGACGAAAAAATATGGGGACCTCTCCTTCTGTGGCGCGGGCAGGGGGAGGCAATGGAGCCCTGGGTGAGTTCGGGGACGTGGCTTTCCAGAGGCCCGTTGCGGGGGCCAAAGCAGTAGGCATGGGGTGGCACCACCTTGTGCAAGAAGTCGGCGGTGATCCATTCCCAATTTTCCTTCAGGAAGGGGAAGTCTGACAGCAGGAGGATGTGGTCCACCGGTCGTACCGGGGCAGGGTCGATAACTCCCTCGTAGGAAGCTTTGGGGGCGGAAACGCCCGACGTCCGCTCGATCCAGCAGCTGGCGTAGTCGTACAGCGAGAACGGTTTTAAGTTCAGAGGAGCGACCGTGTCGCTTCCACTGACTTGAGTGCCGGAGCCCACGTTACTCGTGGTGTGTAGCCCCTGGTCGGAGACACCGTGCGGTGTCGGCCCAGCGCCTGGGCAGCCTCCTCGGACACCTGCAGGGCTACATGTGTCAGAGCTGCGTGTCTGATGGCGTGAGTCGAGACATTCAGGTGCATCTTCAGGAACGCATGATATGTGTTGTATGTAATCGTTGGGAAGAGGAACAGTTGGGGGGCTGTTGCTGCTTTGCGCCTTAGGAGTATCTTGCTGGCCCTGCACGTTGGGGGGAGAATGATGGGTTGGCCTGTGCTGCTCCTGTCCGTTTTTCCCCCTACAAAGTTGAGAAGAAGTCCCTCTGGGGTGGTCTCCACGTGGTGCTCCTTGATGCGCGCCAGGTCGATGTATCTCGACGCCGTCGCCAACTGCACCGATAGGGCTTCGTGGAGGTGGGAGGAGCCGCCTTCGGCGACCTTCTTGATGGATTGAAAGGGGGGGGTCTTCTCCCTGATCTGCTGCAGGCGCTCGAATTCGTTTCCTCCCCGGAGGAGAGCTCTGCTGTATGCTTCCAGGGGCTTTATCGACGCCATCCTGAAATACGTGAGTGCTTGCCGAGCGCTGGATAGGCGATACTCTCCCTTGGTAATCTTCTTCTCGACCCACATCAGGCGTGCCAGCTCGGGGGGAATTTCGGGGTGGGAGGTGGCCACAAGCTTCCTGAAGTCCTCCGAGTGTTTGAGGACCGAGAGGAGGGGGGCTTGGGATGCATAGCAGCCCTTCATTCGGAGGAGAGTGGAATGGAGTAGATCGGGGACTTCTTGAGGGATAATTGTCTCTGTTTTTCTGGTGCGTACTGCAGGGAGGGAGTCCTCCCAGAGGGGATATAGGGATGTCGGGAGGGGAAGGCCTAGGGGGGGAGTCACCTTGGTAGCGTCTACCGGAAACCCTTTCCCGCCTTACGTCCGGCGTACTTGGAGGAGGGGGAGGCGCTCGTCTTGCCCCTGTTGTCGGGGCTGTAGGGCTCGTACCTGCTGGCGGACTGATCACGACCAGGAAAGGTAGAGTCGGACGGCTTCTCCCCCTCCCCCGTCTTTACAGCCTGCCGAGCCATGCGGCGCTGTTTCTCCCCCGAGAAGCCCTTGTAGTCCTCGGGGAGGGCCAGCTCCTCATAGCTGACCCTGATGGCTGCCGTGCCCCCCAACCCGAAAGCCGTGAGTTCCACGCAGACTTCGTGGAAAGCCTGGAAGGTGGAGGAGTTCGGGGGGGACTGGAGGGTGCCCTCCAGCAGTCTGTCGAGTCTCTCGAAACTGCGCCGGTGGAGTCTGTAGGCGAGCCCCTTGTCCCTCCCTCCGAGGCTGGCCTCGTCCATCGCGATGGCGAGCTTGGCCCGGAGGAGGGCCTGGCCCAGTTCGTTGCCCAGCACGGGGATCCAGGTGACGGCGCGGAAGGGGTCAAAGTCACTCGGGAGGGAGGAGCCCGTGGCTACCTCCTTCGCCTTCTTCTTTTCTTCCTCGAGGATGGCGATACGGCGGTGCAACTCGAGAAGCTCGTAGCGCACGCCGTCATCCGGCTCCAGGAAGGAGTCGAGGCGGGCCTCCATGCTGACAGCGTCTGTCTGCTTGGGGGCGGTACGAGAGGGGGCGTCCCCGCTGCTCGTTGCCTTGTTGCCCACCTTGGGAGACGCAGCGTCTGCGTCCCCTTCCGGTTTGGCGTGGCTGGCTACCCAGCAACACACCGGGCACATCCAGTCCTTGTCCTCCATCCCCTTGACGAACTCCCCGTAACAGGAGGAGGGAACAAAGGCATCGAGGCACGAAACCGCCGCGCGGTGTCCGCAGGAACGACAGTTGAGGCATCCTTCACCCTCGTGCTCAGTATCACACTCCGGGAACACACACTTCACGACCTCCGGAGCGCAGAGGAACTCCTGCATGAATGCCGGCACCTTCGTGACTCTCAGCGACTCCCACTCAATCTCCTTCGCCTTGAAGAGAGAGCGGGTAGACATATTGCGCACAAGCGGTAGTTTTTGTTTGTGCGCTGGTTCGTTACCTGTGGGGTACATGGGTGAACACATGCGCTGCCAACAGTCTTCTTTGCTAGAGACCAGGAGCCTGGTTAGCGCAAAAAATAGGAGGGGGCAGAATACACCACACACCGTTTTCCGCACCACCCTCGCGAAGGCCGGATCCCCCTCCCCCTCCCCTCCCCTCCCACCCCCTCTGTCCAACTCTATTTAACCCAAACCCCAACTCCTGATGTTTTGAGCGGGTTTTTCTGAACATGGCCAAAGTGGGGGTTTGTCTTTGGATGTACCTGACTTCCCCCTTTAGGTTAACTTCTACCTCTATTTCACTACCCCCTCCCCCCCCACACCCCACCCCACCCCCGCGTTAACTTCTACCTCTACTTCACTATCACCGCCCCCACCCCCTCTGTCCAACTCTATTGCATTACAACGATTGACCCAAACCCCAACTCCTGATGTTTTGAGAGGGTTTTTCTGAACACGGCCAAAGTGAAGGTTTGTCTTTGGATGTACCTGACTTCCCCCCCCCTTCCCCGACGATCAAATCCCCCCTTCCCCCGAGCCGGATGCGATAACGTGTATCGTTCCTTATGGGGCCATGGGGAGGGGAAGGTGTCAAGCGGATGGAAGAGAAGTAACACCCGGGCAGGGCGTTGGGGGTGGGGCTCGTTTATTGTGGGGTCGCAGCGCAGGGGTGCGATGCACTGCGACAGCAATCCTCACGTGTGACAGCGGGGGGGTCGCACAAAAGGCAGGGTGATCTGTGCGGGTGTGCACTGCAAAAGGAATACCGCAGCGATTTGAAATTGTGTGACCCAGGTGTTTTGTTTTCCTGCAGTGCGGGAGAAATGATACCCACGTGCCGCTAGTTCCCACCGCACCGGCTGTGAGGGGTTTGTTTGTCCGGCTGTGCGGTGAGCTGAACTCGGCGTCGTGTGAGTTGCCGGAAGGGAAAACGTGCCTCTGTCATGCTGGCGGGTTGGCGGTTTCAAAGCATTTCGCATTTGGCGGTGTGTGCCGTCATATGTGTCACATGAGACGGTTGCATGCCCTCACACTGAATTCGGCTGTCGAACCCCCCCCCCCCGCTCTCTCTTAGGTTGCCGGAGAGGTCAGCAACACAGTGCAAGCACTCCGCCAGTCTCTGGGAGAAGCGAAGACCAGACAGCCCATAATTGAGAGGAGGAGCCCGCCAGTGTTCAGCCCCCCGCCCCCCATCCCCCACGTCTTCCTTTTTTTTGCGTGCGTGATGGCCACCTCAGCGAGTATTCCCCACCCCCCCACCCCCCCCACTGTCAACCCAGAGGTGCGGCGGCGGCGGTTGTGGCGGCGCCACCTCGCACCTCCACGCCCCCCATGGCTGCTGTCTACGACAGGCCGGAATCGCACCGGCTGCAATGGAGGCGACGTCTGTACGAACGTCTCGCCAGACGAGCCGGGGCTCGATCCGAACCGACGTTTAGCGCAGAGGACGCTGCAAACCTGAACACAAGAGCACCCCGACGCCGGGTGCGGAGCTCTGAGGATCGGTACAACAGCGCGAAGAGCACATCCTGGGCAACGCCTGAGTCTGTTCTGGGTGGGAGTGACATGCTCCCAGCCGCAGTCTTTGCGGAGCGTGTGGATCAAGCCTCGCAAGACCCAGGTCCTGCCAATGGGAAGTACGGCGGGTTGCTGCAGGCTGCAGCCGAGCGGTACACCCCTCTTCAGCAGGCTCTGCCCCAGGTGCTGTCCGCTTTGAACGCTGATAACGACAGTGGCCCTGATGTCTCGGATGTGGAGGCTGTCCCGGAGTGCGATTGGCTGTATTCCGACCTAAACCCCACCCATCCGATGCATCATGTGGCAAACACGCCGCGCGTCGCTGCGGATGCTGCGTCGCGGCACGCGGAGAGGGTTCCGGGGTCCAGCGTCATATCACCCGAGGATCTAAACGCGTATCTCGTGGCCCACGCCATCGAGCAGGAGACATGGGCTATTTGGGACCGGGATGCGCGGCGTGCCATGCTGAAGGAGGTGTACAGCACCTTGGAGACGGAGCATGTCCGGACAAGGCTTTTGCGGCATTCGCTCACGCCCAAGGAGCTGGTGTCGCACCCCCCGGGTGAGATGATGAAGGCGATGCACATGTCCCAGTTCTAAGGGAGGGAAATGGGCTGGGGGTGGGGGTGGAGGTGGGGTGGGGGGGGGGGTTGAGTGTTCCCCTAGCCATTAGCCATATCACCGGAGAGAGAGGTGCAGTGCATCAACGGGGCAGTAACGGGGTCCCCCCCCCCCTCCTGCATAACACAACTGCTACACACCCTCCTCCCATTGTACATTGATCTGCCTTGTACAACATATCTGGTGGAGTGACTACAAAAAGGACTAACATTGCAAGAAGGTGCTGGGAGACTTGCTTTTCCATTCACTCTCGACGATCAAACCCCCCCTCCTGCATAAAAAAGACTTGGAATCGCGTTCTTTGTTTGTACGAACGGTACCTGCTAGTGCATGTGTGCAGGATACCGAACGCTGCCACGAGTCTTTTTAGTGCGAAAAGCTAGCTGTTCTTGCAAAAAAAGGGGGGGGGTTGGCGTAACCACTCACCCCCCCCCCCGCCCCCGTCCCCTTTTCTCTCCTTCCACCGTATCCCCCCGCCATTGTTGTGTACTGTCGGTTTGCGAAACTGGTGCTTCCACCGGTCCTCCCCCCCCCCCCCCCCCCGTCTCCCCCCCTTCCCCCCCGACCCTCCCCTGGCTGCTGACACGATGCAGGGGGAGGAAGGGGGGAGGGGGGGGGCGTGGATCTGCTCACGAAGCGACGGGACGATGAGAGGGGGGGGGGTGGTCATCGAGGCGAGGGGGGAGCGATCACCCCACCCATCCCCATCCCCAGGCCCTTCCCTTGGCAGACCAGCGGTCCCTGCCGTGCTTTGCTGACATTTTTTTTTCGTTCTATAGCTGACACCCTTCCCTTGCCTTGTGGAGCGGGGTGGTGCCGTGTAAGCAGCTCGTTCTGTCTTACAACAGCCCAGTCTCGGCGGAGAAAGGACGCACATCCTGCAATGGAAGGAAGGGAGAGAGAGGGAACTCTCCCTTGTGGTATTTTTTTTGCATCACACCACGCACACCCCCCACCCCCCTCCCCCATCACGCACACCCTCTGAATGCAGACGTTGTTCCTTCTCCTCCCCCCCCCCCCCCACCCCCTGCCCCGTCTCCCCCTCTTGAGCTACGATGGAGCAATCGGGTCCTGAGATGGCTGCGACACCTGCCGCAACTGTCACAAGCGTCACCTCCGGGCCGCAGTGTGCCATCTGCATGTCGGCCCTGCGTGACGGCGTCACACTGGACCCCTGCGGGCACTCCATCTGCCAGGGCTGCTTTGGGACATGGGCGGAGACCTGCCGCTGTGCGATCCCAGGTGTGCCGCCGGAGTGCGTCCACTGCGCGACGAAGAGGGTCGAGTGCCCGTTCTGCAGGGTGCTGACGACGCACCCCAGCAACTCCGAGAATGACAAGCGGAGGCGGAAGCACGAGCGCGACCAGCGGCACGCGCTGCGCAGGGCGCGCGAGCAGCGCCAGCAGAACAACGCAGCCGCCAACATGGTGTGGGTCCCCCGCAACATCACGCTGACGAAGGATGCCTCCTCCTCTGTGGGCGTGCGCTTCCGCGGGCGTGTCGTGATCGAAGTGATGCGCGGGTCGCCCGCCGAAGCCGCCGGGCTGCGCGAGGGGATGCGCATCCGCCAGGTGGAGCGCCGCGCTGTGGAGGACCACTCCGACTCGGTGCACGACGCGCTGCGCTCCGCCCCCGCCACCTTCTCCCTCCAGGTCGAGGTGCCGCAGCCCATCCCTGTGCCGCAGGATGACGCCCCCATCAGGGCAACGGCGGCGGTCGTCAACCTCCCTGCACCTGAGGCCCAGCCGCAGCAGCAGCAGCAGCAGCAGCAGCAACAACAGAGGCAGCAGCGTGACCAGCAGGCCCAGCTTGCCCGCGAGCAGCGCGAGCGGGAGCGCCGCGAGAGGGACCAGCGCGAGGCTGCGCGTGAGAGGGAGAGGGAGCGGGAGCGCAACTTCCGTCTGGAGAGGTTCTTCGCAGACCAGCGCGAGGTGGTGCGGGACAGGGCGCAGCAGCAGAAGCAGCAGCTGCAGGCCCACCGCATCCGCGAGCACCCAGCGGCCCCTGCTGCTGCTGCTGCGCGTCGTGGCGATGCGGGTGCCGGGGGGATGCCGGCACCGCGGGATCTGCACCACAACCGCAACCACAACCACAACGCGCGTGAGGTGCGCGACGTGCGCGAGCCCTTCCTTGAGGGCCTGCGGGTCCAGCTTGCGCCCCGGGCAGACGCTGCGGCTCGGCAGGCGCAGAGGGCAGGCGCTGCTGCCGGCGGTGGGTCGGCTGCCCTGCCGCGCGTCCCGGTTCCCGGGCAGCGCGGTGGTGGTGCCGGTGTGGGGCACGGAGACCGTCGTGTGGGCGGTGGTGTCCACCACAGGTCCCCAACGCGTGACGCGAGGGGTCCTCTGGCGCAGGGGAGCCGGCACTTCGCCCCAGGCCTGCAGAGGCTGCCCGTGCCGTAGGTTGGGGAGGGTGGGTGTGTGTGTTCAGTGGGTGGTGTTAATGTCATCAGGATTTCGGTTGTCAAAAAAAAAAGTGGCAGGCGGTCTGGTATGTCGCGGAAGAAGGTTCTATGAGGGAGGGGCACCTGGCAGCTGCATATCGTTGGAGGCGAACAGAAACTAAAATGTAGAGAGCGGCCCGCGGTGGCGTCTGGTGGCTGCAAAGACAGTTGTCAAAAAAACATAACTTCCGAAGTAAAAACAATAATCCAGAATGAACATTTCACACGTGCCATATGAAACAACAACTCACAGGATGCGGTATACCGTATACGTAAATATTTTGGAACGTAAATATTTTGGAACGTAAATATTATGGAACGTAAATATTTTGGAACGCTGGCGGGTTGGCGTTCCAGATTTTTTTCGTTCCATAATATTTACAGGGCTTTCTGCGACTCGGGGACTTGGACCAGGTGATCGGACGGCATACAGAGTCCCTGACGGGACCTACTCGTGCACTTTTCGCGCGATTCCTGAGGCAAGCCGTCCTCACCACCGAGTCCCCAACTGGCCCTGTAAATATTATGGAACGTAAATATTATGGAACGGACCGGCCAAAAATGGGCCCGTTCCATAATATTTACGTTCCATAATATTTACGTATACGGTATATCATCTCTGATATCGCGTTGTTCCATTCCGCAATCCCTTGCTTTGAAAACCAGCAATTTGAGCACCACCCCCAGGGTGTGACCCATTCCCGCCTTTTTCTTCTCTCCCCCCCCCCCACCCTCACTCCCTTTCCCCCCCCCCTCCCCCATGCATGTAATAGATTATTTCCGTTAACCCGCTGCTATGAACTTCGTGGCTAGCCCTCCCTCCCCCCGTCTCCACCCACCCCCCCCCCCCAATACCACCACCTCCCCCCTCGTGCCGCGTTGTGAGCTGACTCAGGGGATCTCAGGGATGTGGCTCTGTGGCGCTGTGTGCCGAGCTAGAGGCATCTCGTCTAGGGTGTCCCCCTTCCCCGATCCCCCCCCCCCGTGTGTGTGGCGTTCACGATATGCGATGCTGCTTTAAAGTTTCCTGTTCAGAGCTGGCTGGTGGGGGGGAGCGCTGTGTGGGGGTGGGTTTGTGTGTGTGGCGATCACACCAGAGGGGCATGGTGTGTTGTGCGGTGTGCTGTGCACCAGTATAAGCTGCTCTCAGATCGGATCTGAACTGAATTGGGTCTAACACCAGAACAACAACAACAACAACAGGGAGCGGATACACACACACACACACCCATATTCTCGCTCCTTGCCTCACAGATCAGCCGGCTTCAGACCAAAGTCTCTCCATGCCCATCTCCCCCGTCTCTCTCTCTCTCTCTCAACCACTTGACAGCGCTGCCACTGGGTGTGCTGCCCCCCCCCCATGAAACTCCCGGTCAACGCGAGTGTCAGTCGTCTCTCTCCGTCTCTTCCACCCCGCCCCTCCCTCCCTGTCGTGTTGCGAAGCGAAACCAAGTATCGTCTCTTTGTGCGTCACAAAAAAACACGCCATCAAAAAGGAACGCCGCTGTGCCCCTTTCGCACAGCCAGTGTTATGCCCTTCCCCCATCATGGGAACTTGGAACGCGCCGCCCCGCTCTCTCCTCCCGATTTGGGTCTCTCTGCGTCTCTATTACTGTTGGGTGGGGGGTCCCTTTCGCCACTGTGAGGCCCCGCTCGTATTCCAGATAGCCTTCGTGTCCTGTCCCCTGCAAGGCCTCGAGGTTGGCCCTAGAAGGGTGAGGTAGGGGGGCGGGGGGCAGACATCAAAAACCTTTGCGTGCTTACTGTGTTTACTGTGTTTACTGTGTTTAGTGTGAACCGTGCAGTGACGATCTTAGTGAGTGGCCCCCCTTGCAGCAACAAATCTATGTGGGTGCTGCCCCGTAAAAAAATCTCTGCGTGCGTTACAGTATTTTGGGAGCCCACACCACGCCACACTACCACCCACCCCTCCCCCACCACCAGTGTTCTCCCGATGGCGAGTTTGGGGGCGAAAGTCGCCATTTGTATTTTTTCTCCCGAAAACCCGATGGCGAGTTTCGCCATTTTTTTGGGGGTGGGTTTTTTCACAGATTTTAGACCGTTTTCCCACTCATCGACGTGCCCAACTTCCCAACAACGAGCGTCTCTGGTTCCTGCCCCACTACGAACCGCGATTGATCCAAAGAGTCCAAGAACGCGACGGAGAAGGCCAGATGTTCACTACCGTGGCCTCCGGCGGCTGGGGGGCTCCGCCCCCCAGACCCCCCTGTGCTGTGCACCTTTCGAGTGTGCATGTACCATTTGGTGTACCATGGCAAGTGGGAAACGGCACAACACCAGGAGTGCGACATGGTTGTGAGTGAAGACGGAGTACGTGCAGACTACCATCCCTGCACAACGAAGTCTGTCCGACTTCCTCGTTGTCCACTCACACCGCACACTGCAGAGCGTATCGATCAAAACGAATGTTGTTGCGGATATACGCGTGCATTGCATGAGGCACTCGCGCGCGAAGCGCGCGAGAAATTTTTTTTTACGCACACGACTTTCGCGCGGAAAGTGTCATTCAGCTCTGCCAAACGTGCTCTACACACCACCCCCTTCATCAGGCAAGTGGGTTTGTAAGTGTGTGTGGAAGCGTCAACGCATCAAACGAAGTATCAACAGTAGAGAAAGAGCGGCAGAGTTGAAGTGACACTTTTAGCACCCCTTTTTCCGGATCAAAACTCGCCATCACATTTTTCCCGGAGTGGCGAATCGGGAGAACACTGCCCACCACACGTGTTATTTTGTTATTTTTCTCCAACATCACTCACGCCCTTGCCTGCGGTGCGGTGCGGTTCGCCACACAAGTCAGACTTTGCGCAACACAAACATTAGCCCGGAGGTTTCTTCCATAGGGATGTTTCGCTGTGTGTCAAAACTGTGCCGAGTGTGGCAGAGTTTTAGAGGAAGTGTTTCACTTGTCCCAAGCCTCTCTCTGCCCTCGCCCCCCCCCCCCCCTAGGGGGTCCGACTCCCTGTTTGTTCTAACGGAACCCTGTGTCCGAAAAAATATTTTTCGGCATATTTGGGCATCTACCCGGCACCCCCGGGTGAGAACCACCTCAAAAATATGTTCCCACACACCTGTGACCCCAAAACTGACCGAAAACTCGCCCTACAGCCCGAAAAATGCGGAAAAATGGGTGAAAAAGTGGGGTTCCCCCCTATTTCGCCATTTCAGGCAAAATGGCCATTTTTCGGGCGGTAGGGCCAAAAAATCGACGTCCTGGACCCACCTATAGCATACCGAGGGCCCAAAAATGGTTTTTGGGCCATTTCCAACCTATTCCGGGCACTTTTACCACATTTTTGGTGATTTTTTTGCTATTTTTCTGCTCAAAAACGTCGTTGGACCAACGTTGGACCCTCGTTGGACGCACTTTCGACCAGGTTCCAGGCCCATATTTGGCCAGATATTGGTGAAAACCGCCGAAAAAGCACTCCGGGAGGTACAATAGTATCGAACTTCCGTCACAAAACTCACCCCACAACCCGAGAAATGCGAAGAAATCGGGGTTTTCACCGATTTCGCCCTTCCAGGCATAATGGCCATTTTTCAGGAAAATCACGCCAAAAAATCGAAAATGTCGACATCCTGGACCCACATATAGCACAACTGGGGCCCAAAATGATTTTTTGGGCCAATTCTAACCTGTTTTGGACACTTTTGCCACTTTTTTGGTGTATTTTTTGGTATTTTTCTGTCCAAAAACAAGGTCGGACGGAAGTCGGACGTAGGTCGGACGCACTTCGCACAACGTTCTGGGCCCACAGTTTGGTCAAATAATGGGTGAAAACCCCCGAAAAAGTACCCTGGGAGGTCCAATGGTACCAAACTTCCATCACAACTGCACCACAATGCTCGTAAACTTCGCAGAAACCCATTTCAAAATCACGCAGTTTTTCAAAGGGCGATATGGGCAGCTCTCCTTGTGAAAAACTGTGTGATTTTGAAATGGGTTCCTGCGAAATTTACGAGCATTGCGGTGCAGTTGTGGTGGAAGTTTGGTACCATTGGACCTCCCAGGGTACTTTTTCGGGGGTTTTCACCCATTATTTGACCAAACTGTGGGCCCAGAACGTTGTGCGAAGTGCGTCCGACCTACGTCCGACTTACGTCCGACCTTGTTTTTGGACATAAAAATACCAAAAAATACACCAAAAAAGTGGCAAAAGTGTCCAAAACAGGTTAGAATTGGCCCAAAAATCATTTTTGGGCCCGAATGGTGCTATAGGTGGGTGTAAGATGGCGATTTTTTGGGTTATTTTGGGGTTTTTCCCCAAAAATGGCCATTTTGGCCACAATGGCCAAAACCCACTTTTTCATCATTTTTTCCGCATTTTTCGGACGCTGGGGTGTGTTTTCGGTCAGTTTTGGGGCCACATGTGTGTGGGAACACATTTTTGGGGTGTTTTCCATCCCGAGGTGCGGGGTAGATGCCCGAATGTGCCAAAAAGTATTTTTTCGGACATTTTTTAAACAGGAGTCGGACCCCCTAGCCCCCCCCCCCCCCACCTCCTCATATTCCCGCACGGCGCACCAGCTTCCGCTTTGGCGAGTGAAATGGCTGTGAATTTGAAGAACAGAGCTGACGAGCAGCTGTATCGTGTGATCAATCGATACTGCCCCCCGTTAGCCACACCCGTCGATCGCTAAAACATCTCGTTGAATTTGGTGTGCCGTGTTGTCAAAAAAAAAGGCAGTCGTGGGGGGGCAGGTCCGTGAAACTCCTAGTGGCAATTAGTTCTCTCCTTCCCCGCCCACTCCCCCTCACCCTTTTCCTATGTCTGCTGACTCTGCTGTTGGAGAGGCGGGGCTTCCGTCATGGAGATTCGCCATGCTTCCCTTCCCACCGCCTGTTTATCCTTTTGCCCCAACAAGGCTGCTTTTGTCAAAAAAAATTATGCGAATAAAGTCGGCTGCCCCGGTCTGTGTTGACGAAGGATCAAAGGATCAAAACACCGCAATCAAAAAAATGATAAATATGCCCACAGAAGAAGCCCCTCCCCCACTCCCTTCGGGGGAACGTTCTTCTGCGTCAATGCATCCTTCCCCCACCCCACACCCATACCCACCACCCTTCCCTTTCTTTGCATTTTTCTGCTTTTATTTTGACCTTTGCTAGACTTACATATTACAGAGGGGGTGGGGTTCGGGGGGGGGGGGCAGGCAACAACAACACGGCAGATCATCACGTGACATGGGGTGGGTTTGTCTGTAATGTGGTGATGCAGGCAATCCCACCCCAGAGGTGGCACCAGAGCTCGCTCGGTGCGGCCTACGCTATATTCGAAAGATGAACATGTGTGTGGGTGAGGCCTAAACATGTCTCAAAGACCAGAAGAACCACATCAGTCAGTTCGATGTTCAGATGTATGCCGGTGGCATATACATCACACACAGCACTGTGTGATGGATGGGATGTGGATGAGCATAACAAAGCAATTGACACAGCACTGTGGGAAATTCAACAAAGCAGTGCCAGACCTCACCCTCCCCCGGAGGGCAAGTGGGGCAAGGCAGACACAACAAAAGATAGGCACCGGCGGGATGCAGAGAGAGGGATAAAGTGCAGATTATACAGAGGTTAATTCATCGGTGGGCTAACACCCATGGTGTACTGCATAGAGTGTACGGTTGCTTTATCTAAACAAAAAAAATAGCCCCCGGGGCTGGGCCCTCTTTTGGGCAACGCCACGTTGCCAGATCATGCCAGCATGATGACGGGGGTGGAGGGGAAGAGAGAGAGAGGAAAAAAACCCTTCGCCTTTAAAGTGCAGAAAGACTCAAAAGTAGAGAAAAAAATACAAGCCTCTCCCCCCAGTACATACAACACGATGGGGTGTGCGTGTGTGTGTTGGCCCCTCCCCGCATCCCACCCACCCACCCACCCACCCACCCCCACCCCCACCCCCCCTCTCCAACCCAACTGCGTGTAGTGGTGTAGTGGGAAAAGTAGATGCCTATTTTTTTTGCGTTAGGAAAACTGCAATCAGAGAGTGCGAGAGAGGCGCCTGCCACCCCCACCCCTCCCCTTCCCTCTTCCCCCCTTTTTCTTTGCACCCCCCCCCCCCCTGTCGCGTTCTGCCCCCGCATTTTGTTTGTTTTTTTATTTTTTGCGTGCATCCATGGCGTAACACCCTCCCCTCCCTTCAGGGCGGCTGGGCGTGTCCCCCCCACCACACACACACGCACCCCTTTCCCCCTCTCCCTCCCCAGGGGATCCCGAAGAAAGGGCGGAGGGGGTGCCATGGCAACACGCGAGGAAAAACGAGAAATTGCGAAGCAGTTCATCCTCGCCAGCCCCTGCCACGAGCTGCAGAATGTGGTGCGCGACGTGCGTGTCCTCGTTGCGGATGACGAGCTGATTGACGAGCTGCTCCCCGGCGTCGTGAAGGAGTACAACATGGCAAACCAGGTTGCTGTGGACAGCCCCTACGGGAAGCGGGTCATTCTGGCACGGGAGAACTGCGTGTCACCCGACGACGAGTCGTGCCATCTCTTCCTCGACCCCTTCGAGGGGAAGCACTTCCGCGTGACCAACCAGGTCAAGCTTGTGGCTGAAGAGGCCGAGGAGCCCGGTGCCACGCAGGACGCCTTCCAGAAGAAGCTTCAGTCGAAGCTCGACACCTATCTCGACGATCACTACCGGTCGGGTACGGGGAATGTTTTCAAAGGGGCAGAGGCAGGTACCTATGTCATCGCCATCAACTCGGAGAAGTCCAACAAAGGTAGCAGCTGGAGCGGGAGGTGGAAGAGCCGTGTGGAGGTGGCCTGCAGCGGGGGTGATGCGGCAGAGGGGACCTTCACAGGGGCAGCGGCGACCGGGCTCATCAGCAATGCGGTGCATTACTACGAGTCGGGGAATGTGCAGATGGACACCGCGAAGCAGATCTTCAAGGAGTGGGCGGATATGGACACGCCCGACAAGCTGGCGCACCGCATCGTCCTCTTCATCGACGACGCCGAGAGGGAGTTCCACATGAAGCTGGAGGAGATGTGCCAGCACCTCTCGGACAAGTCGCTCAAGACCCTCCGCAGAAGGCTCCCTGTGTCGAAGCAGCCGTTTGACTTCTCCACAGGCGCCCACAAGCTTGCCCTGGAGATCTCGGGTGGAATGCACAAATAAACCCACATCCCCTTGACCGCCCTAATGTACGAGCAGCGGGCAAGGCTTTGTCTTGATGCGCATCCTCTCCCTGCAGTGCAGGGTATGGCCGCATCATGGCAGACATGGGGGGGGCGAGGCTCCGGCAGGCAAATGCCATCCCCTGGGCCCTGCCTGGTGCGGCGTGGGGTTTGCGGAAGCACAGCCAAGGGCTTGGGGGGTGGTGATGAGTGTGAGGTTGTGTGGTTGTGAATGATACCTGACTCTTTAACCTTTTCCATCGGCGGGTGGTGTGGTGTGCAGAATCCGGGGTGGTGGTGGTGGTGGTGCTCTCACAGCGGGTGGGGTGGCGTCTCTACAGCAAGCCCCACACCCCTGCGCTAAAACAACAACGACAAACGCTTGGGCTGGGGGTGGGGTGGGTATATGTGTGTGTGGACCCGCATTTTCAACAGTTGCAGATCACACACAGATCTTTGCGTGTGGTCTGCAACGGAAGGCATCGTGCTCCTCCCTGTTCCATTCCATGCGCAGCGGGGCTGGACACTCCCCACAAACTACCCACAAAAAGCTTAACGTGTGTGCGTGGGGTGGGGGGGGGGGGTGGTGGCGGTGGTGTCGGGATCGAAGTCTGGCAGGCGAAGATGAAGGTGCGGGATGGTTGCATTTGGTTAGAGAGAGAGGGAGAGAGAGAGAGAGAGAGAAATGGAGAAATGGGATGGGGGTGTGAAGCTTCCGGGGGCCACTTTTTTCTGCATTTTTCGAGTGAAAAAAAATAGCCTCTGAATTTGATTCGACGCCTTCGAGGGGGGGGGGGAGGGGAGGGCGGGGGGAACGGGGTGCACAGCACGGGGAGGGTTTTGCGCAACGATTCTGTTACTTTGGGGTGTCTTCTTGAAGCGGGAAGGGCCGAAGAGGTGCGTTTTTGTTTGCCATGTTTCAACTTCTGCTATTGGAGGCCGATTGAGGCCAGGTGCTTATTCTTGTGAGAAACAAGCGTCAAATAGTTACTGAGACATGCCGAAGTGAGAAGACCCTTCATTTGTTGGGTGTGGAGTAGTGTAGTACTTGGGTGGAAAAGGTACTGCCGAATCGTGTTTAACATCGGGCAGTTTCGTCCCAAACGGACAGCATCCAATGGGGGGGGGGGGGAAAGAACCAGCATTCAAAAAGACTTTGTGGCAATGTTCAGCACCTTTCCCATGTGCATGAAAGGGCACCCCCACTTCTTCCATATATTATCGTGTGATGACAAAAAAATATTCCGTGTGTGCCCGTGTGCTGCCTGTGCTGTTGTACACCCTCCCCTCCCACCCCCCCCCCCCCTTTCCCCTATCCTGAACGTGTGGGCTGAAGCTGTGCAAAAAATACAAAGGAGAAGACTTTTTGGCGGTGCGCGCGGAAACTCCTCCCCCCCCCTCCTCTCCCCCCCCCCCCCATGGGGAACCTTTCCGTGCCCTTCCAGCTGCCTTCATCTTGCGACCCGACCTCACCCCACACTCTACACCACCTCCACCTCCACCGCTTCATCAGACCTGTGGGCGGGTGGGAGAGGGTGGGGGCTCTGCGCTCGCTCTCAATACCCCACACTCCCACACACACACACCCCCCACCCCACCCCCCCCCCCCCCCCCCCGCGATGCTCCGCGCAACCCGCGCCGCCCGTCGCGGGGCCCCCCACGCCACCCGGCGCCATGGCACCGCCTCTCCGAGCCACTCCGGCATCGCCGCGACAGCTCGCCGCGCCTCCAGCCAATGGGCTTCCTCTTCTTCCACCCCCAGCGCCAACACCGCTGCGCTGGCGCCCCTCCGCAGGCCGCGCGGGGCTCTGAAGCTGCAGATCCGGTGGAGCTCGACGGCATCCCCGCAGGGGGGTGACACTGGGGAGGTCACCCTCGGTGGTGTCACGTCGGTGGTGCGGAAGCCCGACTGCCCCGAGCTGGTCCCGACATCGGGGTACCTCCCTGATGACGCTGTGACCCTGGAGCAGATCCGCTGGATGATGCAGAAGCACAACCTCGGGCAGGACATCTACCTCATGGGCACGCCTGGCCCGCGGAGGAGGTGGCTGGCCCTGAAGTTCTGCTACGCTCTGATGAAGGAGGTGGAGTATCTGTCCCTCTCGCGTGACACAACGGAATCCGATGTCAAGCAGAGGCGTGAAATTCGCGACGGAGGCCTGGTGTTTGTCGACCAGGCTGCTGTCCGCGCCGCGATCCATGGAAGGGTTCTCATCCTCGACGGGGTTGAGCGTGTCGAACGCAACGTCCTCCCCATCATTAACAACCTCCTGGAGAACCGCGAGATGTCTTTGGAGGACGGCAGATTCCTCACCTCGCCAGCCCGCTACGACGAACTCCTCCAGACACACACCCCGGAGGAGCTGGATGCGATGGGCCTCGTCAGGGTGAGCCCCGAATTCCGCGTCATCGCCCTGGGCCTCCCCGTCCCCCGCTACGCCGGGACTCCCCTGGACCCTCCTCTCCGGAGTAGGTTCCAGTGTCTTGGGGTTGATGCGCCTTCCCTCGGGCATCTGTTGGGGACAGTCCGCCAGCTGGTGGGGAACCCTGCCGACGCGGAGACCATTGTCGGGTTTATGGCAGGCCTCCAAGCCGCGGAGGCCTCGGGGACAGACCAGGACAGGGAGAGGCATTTTCCCGACATGATTGAGGAGGATTTGATCAACTGGGGGCAGGCGTTTGGGAGGTTTCCCGCCGACCCGCTTGTGAAGGTGTTGCGGAGGGCGTACCCCTTCCACATCCTGTCGGACTTTGCGGATGACCAGGAGCAGGCGAGGCGGTTCTTCAGCTCTGTCCTGCGGAGGTATTCCCTGGATGACCCGAAGTTTGCAGAGGGGGACCCCACCCCCGATGCCCACAACGCCTACTCCCTCCCGAAGATCTCCCTCGGGGGCGACGGCGACTCCGCCATCCCACGCCACGCCGAGTTTGAATTCCCCCTCTCCGGCAGCGCAGGTGACCCCTCCACCCGCCGCGGCGGCTTCCTCCCCTCCAGCTGGTCCGGCGCAGCCGAATCCGACCCCACCGGATCCGCCACGGTGTCCGCAACAGGCGGGTGCGGCGAGTCGCCCCCCTCGGGGTGGGGCCTCCCGGAGGGCCTGAAGCTGACCCCGACATATGTCTCCGTCCTGACGGACATGCTGAAGGACCACTGCCTCGGGAACCACCTCTGCCTCATCGGGGAGGGCGGGTCGGGGAAGAGCGCCCTGGTGAAGGCGTTTGCATCCCTCCTGGGGTATGGGGAGAAGGCGTCGACAATCCACTGCCACTGGGATATGAGCGCGCGGGACATGCTGCAAAGGCGTGGGACGGACGACAAGGGCGACACGGTGTGGCTCCACGCCTCACTCGCAGAAGCGGCTATCTCCGGAAGGCTCGTCATCCTCGATGGGGTTGACAAGCTCCAGCCAGGCGTGCTCGCCTCTATTGGTCGCCTCCTTCTCGACTCGGAGTCGACACTCTACGACGGCGCGGTTCTCCGGAGGAGCGCTGATTTCCAACGCCTGCTCGCAGGCGGAGCGACGAGGGAGGAGCTTGCGGCACAGAATGTGTTTGAGGTCCACCCCGCATTCCGTGTCATCGCGTTGGGCCACCCCCACGACCCCACCCGCGAGGGCCAGGGCGGTGCCACCGGGGCTGCGCGGAACTGGGTGGAGGGGGAGGTGCAGCACTTCTTCAGCTTCCACCGGTTTGCCACGCCCCCTGTTGCGGAGCTCCGGGAGATTCTCGACCACACGGCGCGTGACCCCGCCCTGTTGGAGGCGGGCAACCACATCGGGTCTCTTAGGGACACCTCCCGCGATGTCGCGCAGCTCCTCACGCTGCATGGGCTGCTCCAGCAGGAGCATGCCGCGGACTCCGCCACTCCTGTCATGTCCCTCAGGCAGATGCGCCGCATCGCGCGGAGCTGTGCTGTCGGGGGGAGGCTGTATGACGCTGTGTCGGATTCGCTGCTGCTCGACATCATGCCAGCGTTTGTCGCGGATCGTGTTGGCGAGCTGATCCGGAAGGCGGAGATCATGCCTTCGGAGAGGCGTGCGGAGTCCCTCTCCGTTAGCAAGGACCCCGAGGGGAAGTCCATTTCGATCGGGAGTGCGACGTATGACATCACGCGCCCTCAGGGAGAGGAGGCCGCGCTTGTCCCCAGCATCGTCTTCCACGACAACCAGGAGCACCTCGCGGTGCTGCAGAAGCTCATCTTCGACATGAAGGGCGACTCACACATCCTGCTGATCGGGAGGCAGGGCGTTGGGAAGAACCGCCTCGTCGACAGGCTCCTCCAGCTCCTCGAGAGGCCCCGGCAGTACGTCCAGCTCCACAGGGACTCCACCGTGTCCTCCCTCACCGTCAGGCCCGAGGTGGTTGATGGCAAAATCGTGTGGGAGGATGCACCTCTGGTGAAGGCTGTGAAGTACGGTCACATCCTCGTCGTCGATGAGATTGACAAGGCTCCCCTGGAGGCGGTGGGGATGCTGAAGGGGCTCGTGGAGGATCAGGAGCTGCTGCTGTCGGATGGGAGGCGTGTGGTGCGCCGGGCGCGGCGCGACGGCGACGCCGACACCTCCGGGTGGTCGGAGGGGGAAGGGGCCATCGAGATCCACCCGTCGTTCCGGCTCATCGCGCTGGCGAACGTTCCGGGGTTCCCCTTCCTGGGGAACGACTTCTTCGCCTCCTGCGGGGACCTCTTCCGCTGCCACCTGGTGGACAACCCCCAGAGGGAGTCGCGCCTGGAGGTGCTGAGGCAGTATGGCCCGACTGTCCCCGCCTTTGCGATGAACGCCATGGTCGATGCGTTTGAAGGACTTGCTCATTATGTTGACGAAGGTCTGCTTGCATACCCCTACTCCCTGCGTGAGCTGGTTGCGGTGGTGAAGCACGTCGAGAAGTATCCCGAGGATGGGATGTCCGCTGCGCTGCGGAATGTGTTTGATTTTGACGCGTTCGACGCCACCACCCGGGAGATCATCGAGGGTGTCTTCGAGAAGCACGGGATCCCCCTGACGGGGAACGCCAAGCCCATCCAAAAGAGTGCGATTGTGCAGGGGACGCCCCTCCCCGCCCCGGAGATGGTATGCAAAGCCGCATTTGACAAGCGCACCGGGTGCGGCACAGCCATCCTCCCTTCCTCCAACGCAGAGGGAATAGATTGGGCCTGGAGCCACGCGCCGCCGGCGGAAACGCCGATCGCCGAGGGGAGGGACGAGGGGATCTTCGATGAAAAAATCTACACAATCGCCGCGCCTGGGGCGGTCCGGGCTCTCACCTCCACAGATGACGGCTGCCTCCACGCCGTCGTCGACATGAAGGGGTCCCCCGTCCTCATCACATGGAGGGGTCGTGATCTTTATGTCCCGATCTCAACCCGCCCGACGCATCTGGATCACGCCGCACACACCGTCATCGATCTTGCCGAAATCATTTCTTCACCCCGCTCGCTCCTCTTTGGGAGCGCTGACTCCGACGACGATGGGATCTCCCTTGTCTCAGTCGGCAACTCCGTCGCCATCAGCTCCCGCGGGATGGACTCAATCCTCCTCGTCGACCCTAGAGAGAGGAAGGGACGTCTCTTGACCCCACCGCTGTCTCGCCGTGGCGAAAGCGGTGCTCCCTCTGACCCGTCGTCATCCTCCGCCACCCCTGCCTCCGACGCCTCTGGCATTCTCTCCGGATTTTCCAAGCTTGCGGGGCTCGGGGGTGTGCCAGCACCCCACGGGGGGTGCCCGATCCGGACCGACGCGGCATCCGGGAGGTTCAACAGGCTTGTCATCCACAACGGGTTGGAGGTCAACATCTTCGACGCGGCGTCATCGCAGTGGCTCGCTTTGGAGGTCAGCGAGGCTGGGGGGATCCCGGCCTCAGTCACCTCCGCCACGTCTGTCGGGAAGGCGCAGCTGCTGATCCACACCGCATCCGGGGGTGATTCTTCAGACCCCCGGCAGACCGCATACAGGCTGGAGCTGGCTTCCGAGGAGAACGGTGCCCTGCGGATTGACTCCAGCAGGCTCGTCGTCACCTCCGGAGGGGTCGGGGATGCCGCTGCGAAGTCAGATGCCGACACCCCCGCGGCGCCTCTGCAGATCACGGAGGCTCCAGCGAAGTTTGTCTCCGGCATGCCGGGGGTGTTCCTCCCGGAGTCGGCAAAGCACACCCTGGGGGGTATCTCGGTGCAGGGGGGCTCGGGGACTAACAGCAGCATGGCTGACAAACCTGCGGCGGAGGGTGAGGAGGTGGAGGGTGGAGCTCCCGTGGGGAAAACCGCGTCGATCAGCATGAGGTCTCTGCCCGCGGAGGTGTTGGCGAAGACGGAGGATGGGGCTGGGCTGTCCCTCCACCCTGCAACCGCTGCGGCATCCGAGAGGTATCAGGTTCACAGGCTGGGGCAGTTCCGCATCGCGGTGGTGGATGCAGAGGAGGCGGACATCAGGCTCCTCCTGGTGACCGATGCGGCGCCCTTCACCTCCCATTCCGAGCAGCGCGAGGTGTACCGCACGCCGCCTCCCGGGGTTGCTAACGGGCACTCCCTCTGCGTTCTCCCGAATAACACGGTGGCGGTGACCACCCCTCAGAAGAGGCAGATCGCGGTGTTCGATCTGAGCCACGAGAGGGTGACTCAGGAGTGGGCAAAGTGGTCTTCCATCATCGGGGGGCGCCGCCGCGGCCTCGGGAGAGGAGGCGAAGGGGGCGACGGTGAGGGGGAGGGCGAGGAGGAGGATATGAAGTTCCACTACAGCAACTCCGGGATCACGCCGAATGAGCTGAATCATGGGAAGGAGGACCCGGACAACACGCCGCACATCGGGGGGAACACCTGGGCTGGGGGGACCGGTGGGACCGACACTGCGGGGCTTGGGGGGAAGGTGGGACCCTACCGCTTGGATGCAGGCCACCCTGTGCACCAGGTGAGTGATGAGGTGAAGCAGAACGTGCCGCAGCATCTGAAAGATCAGGCAAGGCAGATGGGGCGTGATGCGCTTTCAAACCGTCTGAAGGAGATCAAGATGACCCAGCAGGAGTCGAGCATGTACAACAGGGCGCACGATGCGGTGCGGAAGGAGGTTGCGATGATCCAAACAATGCTGAAGGGGCTCAAATCGAAGGAAGGCGAGCGTGTCTGGCTCCGGAACCAGCCCGATGGGGTCTGGGATGAGGCGAAGCTGGTGGAGGGTCTGACCGGGGAGAAGGGGATTTTCAAGAAGCGCGGGGAGAGCAAGGACAGCAACTCGCCTCTGGGGACGAAGAAGAAGAGGATCATCTTCTGCATGGACTGCAGCGCGTCGATGTATCGGTTCAACTCGATGGATCACAGGCTGGACAGGAGTGTTGAAGCGGCTATCATGGTCACCGAGTCCTTCAAGGGCGTGGAAGAGAAGATTGAGTACAGCATGGTGGGGCACAGCGGGGACAGCCCTGCGATCAGCCTCGTCAACTTCGACAAACCGCCGCAGAATAAGAAGCAGCGGCTGGAGATGGTGCTGTCGATGGTGGCACACACGCAGTACTGCTGGTCGGGCGACAACACGCTGGAGTCCCTCAGGCACGCCATCAAGGTAGCAGCGGAGAAGGATTCGGACCAGCGGTTCGTCTTCCTGGTGTCCGATGCAAACCTGCGGCGCTACGGCATCTCCACCAAGGAGCTGGCGCGGTTGGTGAAGTCGGACCCGCGTGTCAATGTGTTCTGCATCTTCATCGCGTCGATGGGGCAGGAAGCTGAGAGGATTAAGCGCGACCTGCCCGCAGGCCACGGCCACGTCTGCTATGACTCTGCTGACCTCCCCTCCGTCCTCAAGAGGATTTTCCTAGCGACAAACCTGCTCCGGTGAGTCTGGGTGTGAGCGAGGGGGGAGCGGGGGGGCGCGGGGTGTGATTCTGTTGTATGTGGGAGATGTGACTGGGTAGAGGGGGGGGGGGAACTGGAGTGAATCGCGTTTTGATTTCTGTTCCTTTCGGCGGGGTAGAGTTTCGTTTGGCGGATGCGTGCAAAAAAAGAGAAAATGTGACAAACAAACAGTTGTGTGATGTGGCCCGCAGTGTGGTCGGGCTTGAGTCTGAGTGAGCGAGAGGGCGATGCAGCCTTACGAAGGGGAAGCCAGCGGATTTGCATCTCCTGTGTGTGCTTAGGTAGTGCAGCGGAGGGATCTCACCAGAGTTGACTCGGTATGACCCTGCGTGAAGCAAACAAAGCCTAACGTGTGTACGTCTCAGCCTGGGGTGGGCTTGTCTTTTATTCCGTTATACTGCATGGGGAATACCCGTCACAGCCAGCCTCAAGAAAGAAGAAGGCTGGCAGACGGTGGACCCGCAGCTGCCCCAAGCAAGTCTGATGACGGCTGGGGAAGCGTGGGGTGCCGTAGGGGGTGGTGGTAATGCGGGGGATGGGCGGCCCGTGGTGCGCCATCCTTTTATCAGCGCCAGTTGTTTTGCCAGTGTGCGTGGAGGGGGGGGGGGGCGGGGCTGAAGGAGGCCGGTAAAGCGAGGCGGTGCCACACACACATGGCAGGCCCCCTATCGCTGCCCCCGCCTTCTGGCATATTTATAGGTGGCTCCACCCACACCCACACCCATCCCGACCCCCGCCCCACCCACCCCATGCGGGCCGTTATCTGTCATTTTGGGCGCAATCTCGAGGTGTGTGTGTGTGTGTGTGTGTGTGTTTAATTTGCGAGGAACAGCACCCGTTTTGTTTTGTCCGGAGTATACAGAGAGCACTGTGGCATGCCCTTCCTCAAATAGCAACCCCCCTCACCCAAGACGCAGCGCGCGGGTGCTGCCGAAAGCTTGGGTTTGCTCGAGAAGGAGAATGCTGCAGCACGCCGCACCTGCAGAAGCCAATAAGATGCAGTGGGCGGGAGGTCTCTCTCTCTCTCTCTATATATATGCATCTCTCTTTTACATTTTTTCTTGTCCCGCCACCGGCCGCCACCTCTTCGTCGCCGAGTTTCATGTGTGGAGTTTCCGCCTGGCTTTCTCTTCTCCCCCGCCCCTCTCGGTGCTTGGGTGGTGGCCGTGGCTTTGTTTCTGTATTGGCGGGTGTGGGTTGCCTGCACCTCTACAGGGTGCCATTGACATCGGCGACGTGATCAGCAGTATTGTGAGTCCCTGGTTGCCATGCCCCACTCTGATGGCATCCATGCGGCGTGTTCGTGGCAGAGTTGAGGGATCAATATCTGTTTGGGCGGGGGAGGAGCAGGCCTGTCGCTAACTTTTCGATTTTGGAGATTTGGTGGGTTGACGCTCCTGTTTTGGGGGGGGGGAATCAGGGGGGAAAACACTAGGGGGCAATTTTTCTCGCGCGCGCTTCGCGCGCGCTCGTGTTGTTGCCTAATTTTCCCGTCGGTGGACCACTAGGTGGGCACGGTGTGAGGCGCTGGGTTCCTTCCGTGGTTCCTCTCCCGCTCGCGCCATCCTCGGGTGGAGGAAACCCAAATAATGGCTTTCGGGACCATGCTTTCGACGCTACCCCCTGATGTGCCACGGCCGTTGAAGCGCAAGGACTTGGTTACTAGACGGGCGCGCGAGATGGGGGGTCTGGGGGCAGAGCCCCCCAGCCGCCGGAGGCCACGGTAGTGAACATCTGTTCATTGTGGGCGTACAGGTTCTGTGTGAGTTGGCTGCGTCCCCCTGAGGCTACTGGAGTGGTTGGATTCCCTGACCTGGTGGTAATCGAATGACTTGAGTACGAGACATGCACCACAGGGGGGTCTGGGGGGCGGAGCCCCCCAGCCGCCGGAGGCCACGGTAGTGAGCATCTGTTCCTGCATAACCATACTCTCTTCGACGTCGACCCAGTGAAAGTGGGTTGACGCTTGGTCGACGCTTGGTGAGCGTCGACCCAGTGTAATCGGGTCAACGCTAGGTAAGCATCGACCCAGCGTAATAAATGGGTTGACGCTTGGTCCAGGCTTGAATGGCAACTCAGTTCGACTGGGTCGACGCTCCAAGCCTCGACCAAGCGTCAACCCAGTTCCACTGGGTCGACGCTGGGTCGACGCTTTTTTATGGGGGGGGGAAACCAAAAATCACTGGGTCGACGGTCGACGCTTAGCGACATGCCTGGGGGAGGAGGTGGAGGTGGGGGGGGGGGGGGCAAGCGATGTCTGTTTCGGAACAGACGCAGCAGAGCGACTGTGTGTGTGTGTGTGTGCAGCTCGATCCCCCGCCCCACCTCACCCCGCAGCCACCCCCTTTGGCGTCTCGGATCCGGTTTTGAGAAAGGGGGGGGGGGGGTATTTTTTGCGCACGTCCCTGCACCCCGCCACCCCATCCTACTGCTGACACACAACTCATCCTCCGGCCAGGCGTTTCGTCCCGCCCCACCCCCACACCCTTTGTGTTTCCGTCGGAACCCGACCCACTGTTGGCAAGATGAGCAGCAGGATTGTCTCGATGATGGGGCGCCGTGCCTTCTCCACGACCTCGGCCCTGATGGCCCCCGAGGTGCACGTCAAGTCGAAGCCCCACTTGAACATCGGCACGATCGGTCACGTCGACCACGGCAAGACGACCCTCACCGCCGCCATCACCACGGTGCTGTCCAAGATGGGCCTGTCGAAGGCGCAGGACAACGACTCCATCGACAAGTCTCCCGAGGAGAAGGACAGGAAGATCACGATTAACGCGACCCACGTTGAGTACGAGACGGAGAACCGCCACTACGCGCACATCGACTGCCCCGGCCACCAGGACTACGTCAAGAACATGGTCACCGGTGCGGCCCAGATGGACGGTGCCATCCTCGTCGTGGCTGCGACGGACGGCCCCATGCCCCAGACCCGCGAGCACATCCTGCTGTCCAACCAGATCGGGATCCCGCAGCTGGTGGTGTTCGTGAACAAGATGGACATGCTGGACGCGTCTGAGGCGGAGGACATGGCTGAGCTGGTGGAGGAGGAGATCAAGGAGCTGCTGGAGCTGCACAAGTTCGACCCCGAGAAGACCGCCTTCGTGCGCGGCAGCGCCCTGCGTGCCCTGGAGGGCAACGACCAGTGGGTCCCCACCGTGCTGGAGCTGATGAAGCAGGTCGACGCCACGGTCCCCACCCCGCAGCGCTCCAACGACAAGCCCTTCCTGCTGCCCGTGGAGTCCACCTTCCACGTCCCCGGTAAGGGTGTGGTGTGCACCGGGTCGGTGGAGACCGGGTCCCTGAACCTGAAGGACAAGCTGGAGCTTGTCGGCTACCGCAAGGAGGTGACCCCCACTGTGTGCACGGGGATGCAGACCTTCCGCAAGACGCTGGAGACGGCTGAGGCGGGTGACAACGTCGGCATCATGTGCCAGGACCTGTCCCCGAAGGATGTGCAGCGCGGCATGGTGCTGTCGAAGCCCGGTGAGTCGCTGCCTGTCAACGACTTCTCGGCCAACGTATGTCAGAATCTTGCAGGATATTGCGGGATGTTGCAGATGCACACCCTCGTTTACGATGTCATGGGGCCTTCGCTCTGTGTCACTGTGCGTCAAACTGTGTCACTTCACAACCAGGTGTCGTGCGGCGGCCCACTTTTTCTCACCTTTCTGCGCTTCGAGCGAAAGCCCCCCATGGTATTACCCCACTGGGGGGCTTCGCTCAAAAAAAATCAAAAAAAAAGTGAAGCCGCCTGACAACACAGGCTGCAACCTGGCACACTTTGACACAGAGCAGCGAAGGCCCCCCACTGGCCCATGTTCGTCTTGCCGTTGCGCCTTTCTCTATTTCGTGTAGGTTCTACCAGTCGCTGTAGCGCCCCCACCCCCCCACACCACCCCACCCCACGCAGGTGTACATCCTGTCCGAAGAGGAGGGTGGCCGCTCGAAGCCCTTCTACCAGAACTACCGCCCCCAGTTCTTCTTCAGGACTGCGGATGTGACTGGCAACATCGACTTCCCCGAGTGCCAGGGCGAGAAGCAGGCTGTGTCGAAGAAGGACAAGAAGGCCGTGGCGACGGGTGAGATGGAGGCGGACTTCGTGATGGTGATGCCTGGCGACCAGAAGGAGGTGCTGGTGAAGCTGGCCTTCCCTGTGGCTCTGAAGGAGGGCCAGCACTTCGCATTCCGTGAGGGTGGCAAGACCGTGGGCCACGGTGTCGTGACTAAGGTGGCGCCTTACAAGTATGTCCGAGAAAGGATTGCCGGGGAGTTCTTTTTTTTTGTTGGGCGACGGAGAGGGAGAGGGGGGGGGTGGGTGGGTGGGTGGGGGTTAACCAGCCTCCATTCGAGTCTAGGTTTTTCTTTTTTTGACCCCCTCCTGCATTCACTGTCTTTTTCACACCCACACACACACACCACCACCACCACCACATTCAGTAAACTTGTTTAAGCACCTTCGGTGCGACTAGGGAGTCAAGGGAGGACTAGAGAAGACGACTTCCCTGTGCGTATTTGTTTTTCTACCACTTGCAGCAACAGTTTTCTTGCAAGGTTGGAAGGGGGGCGAACGGAACAAACACCACCCTTCATCAGGCCAACGAGTGGTGTTTTGCTCCCTGCCTTCGCCCCTCCGTACGTCAGCTTTTGCACTGAACGGTGCCTAATGCAACGGAAAAGCGGTGGCTGAGTTACCCCCATCTCCCACGAGACGCGTTTTTGATATTGATGTTTTGTGTCTTATGTCCGACCGAAGACTCCCCACCACCACCACCACCACCACCACCACCACCACCACCACCACCCCCCACAGCGACAACGTCCCCGAGATGTTCGTGCGCAAGAGGAAGACCTTCCAGTAAGCGATAGGTTGCTCCTGTCGCGACCCCTCCACCCCCACCCCCCCCACCCACCCCGTGTGATACACTGATGTGTGATAGATACGCATGGGGGTATTGGGGGTGGGGGGGGGGGAACGGGAGGGGAAGGGGGGGTTGTTGTTGTTGTTGTGTGTGCCAAGGTAGTTTTGGTTTCTTCTGTAAGGCAGTCAGACCCTCTCCCGACCCGGCCGCCGCCGACCGCCGCCATCTTTGCTTCTAATCTCAAAAAAAATAAACGAAGAAGAACCCCCCCCGTCACCCACCACACGCGTTGTAGAGATCACTCTCGAGGGGAGGAGATTTGCGTGTGTCTAATGGGTGGGGGCTGATATCGTATCTGGCACAACCTAACATCAAACGGGGGAGAGAGGGTGGGGTTGAGGGTGTATTTTTTTGGCTCTGCACTGTAGATGCAGTACACACACACACACCTACACCCCCCCCCCCCACCCCGCGATTTTTTTCTGAGTTAGCAACCACCCCTGCTAAAGCTGCAACAAAATCCCCCTCCCGCGTTCCCCCCCCCTGACAATGCAGCACTACCCCCCCAGCAGAGACTCCGGAGGCTCGTCTGAGGACGCCATTCCAAAGGGTTTCGTTTATACTCTCACAAAGTTTTTTTCCCGTCCCGTTCAGGGGAGGGGAGAGGGGGGGGGGGTGATTTGTGCATATGGGTGTGCCCAAAACCTTGAAAACGATATATCCCGATGAGGGCGTAAAAAAACATGCGTGAGGGAAAGAACACACACACACACACCCCCCTCCCCCCTCCACACACACACATATGCCCCCTCCCCATCTGCCCAAACTTCCTCCTCTGAAGAGGACGGAGGCGATGTACGCCCCACCTGCCACTACCCCAGACTTTCTCCCCGATCTCCTGTTCCCCCCTCTCTCTCTTCTCTTCCCCCTTTTCTCTGGGGAGCACAGGCGGTGCGCTGATGCCGACCGCTCGTCAAACCAGTTGTGTGTGTGTGTGGGGGGGGGGGGTGTGGGGGGTTTTTTATGTTTTGGTGTGCTGTGTGTGTGTACATACATATGCCACACCACAGCCACCACTCCCGCCCGTTTCCCTGCCCCTCCCACACACACTCCCCACTATTGCTGTGTTGGATTTCCGCTGCCGCCACAAGAGAAACGATTTTTTTTAATTTAAAATTAATTGATACTACTGTGTCTCCACGCTCTGAATCACTAACACATGCGAGGAGGGGAAAGGGAGAGAGGTATAGGGGCGGACGGAGGGAAGATGGTGTGGACCACATTACCTTGTTGGTGCTGGTGGGGGGTAGGAGGGTATTGTGTGGCTGGGGAAGGGGGGGGGGGAGGTCCTGTCTGTTGGGACCAAAGGGAACATCACAACAGGCCTGTGAAAGGTCTGAAGCACTGCAAATCATGGCTTCGATTTGATTCTCCTTTTGCAAAGTAGGGAGAGCGCGCGAGTGGGGGGTATGGGGTTTGTGGTGTGTGTGTGTGTTCCGGGGCTGGCGGTGGCGGTGCGCGCTTTTTCCTTTTTTTTTTCTGTTATTTCTGTGTGCCTTTCGCAGGAACATAACAGCACGGGCCGTCCTCAACGATTTCCCCCCTTCCCACCCCCACCCACCCAAACACCCAGGCCCTACCCCCGATTCCCCACAAATCGGGTTGGTTCATATTGTCGATACCACACAGGTCGGGTGGCTTCGCGAACCGGCACCACAATGTGTGCCCAATGGGGACAACTTGAGTAACCGGTCCGAGTGATTGGTTGAACGTATATCATCGCTCTCTACTCCCTGTGACTTGGACACAGCCTGTGCGGTCGTGGAGTGAAGGGGGGGGGGGGGGCTCGTCATCTTGTTTATCGCATTAAAAGGACTCGTATCAGCGTTCGGTCTCCTGCAGGCATGTACCAACAGGTCCCGTTAGGACAAACAGAGAACGCAACTCCAAGTCTTTTTCTACTTTCCCCTTCCCGCCTCGACATTTGGGTGCCGCGCATTGCACATATCACCCTCCACCACAGGCGTGCCGCACGCATCTCTGTTGCCAGGACACAAAATGCAGCGTGTGGGTGTGATGGTGGCGGTGCTGGCCTGTGCCACAGCCGTCTCTGCGGAAAACTGTAACGTGGATGGTGTGGCGGGCAACTGCATCCACACATCTCAATGCACCGGAAAGGGTGTGACGACTTCGGGGTTGTGCCAGGGCCCCTCAGAAATTAAGTGCTGCACATACGGTGCATGCTCGGTGGATGCGATTGACGGCGACTGCATCCTGTCCTCCACCTGCACCGGCAAGAGCACCGCAGGCAAGTGCCCCGGCCCGTCGGGTGTGCAGTGCTGCACGCCTGACTACGGCACGTGCACTGTGAGTGGTGTGCAGGGGGAGTGTATTGGGGCCAACGCATGCACTGGCAAGAGCACCGCAGGCAAGTGCCCCGGCCCATCGGGTGTGCAGTGCTGCACGCCTGACTACGGCACGTGCACTGTGGATGGTGTGCAGGGGGAGTGCATTGGGACCAGCGCGTGCACCGGGACACGCACCGCAGGCAAATGTAGCGGCCCGTCGGACGTGCAGTGCTGCACGCCTGACTACGGCACGTGCACTGTGAGTGGTGTGCAGGGGAAGTGCATTGGTACCAGCGCATGCACCGGGACACGCACCGCAGGCAAATGCAGCGGCCCGTCGGACGTGCAGTGCTGCACGTCCAACGCAGTGCCGCCCCCGCCCCCGCCCCCGCCCCCCCTGGTGTCGTCAGGCAAGGTGCCGCAGGCGGGCCTGGAGCTGATCCAGAAGTTCGAGGGGCTGCGCCTGTCTGCCTACCCCGACCCGCTGACGGGGAACCTGCCCATCACCATCGGGTATGGGGCGACGCGGAAGCTTGACGGCAGCGCGTGGGTGCTGGGTGACACCATCACGGAGGCGACGGCGGTGCAGCTCCTCGAGAAGCAGGCGCAGGACGAGTTCCTGCCCCCCCTGGAGGCGATCCCCGTGTGGGAGGAGCTGAACACCAACCAGCGCGGGGCGATCCTCAGCTTCGCATACAACCTGGGGGCACACTTCTACGGGAAGAGCGGCTTCACAACCATCTCGCGTGTGCTGCGCGAGAAGCAGTGGGACCAGATCAGGGCTGCGCTGGTCCTCTACCGCAACCCCGGGTCCAGCGTGGAGGCGGGGCTGCGCCGCCGCAGGGAGGCCGAGGCTGACCTGTTCCTCAAGCCTCTGTAGGCCCTGACCCCAAAGGCACCACTGCCGCCACCACTGCCTGCCACACACAGACGGGCACGTTCAATCTCTTTTCTTTTAGTGCAGGTCGCGCCGAGCGAACTCTCTGACGATACCTCCACACTCACACACGCTCTCCCCTCTCTGCCGTTCTTCTTGTGATTCGTCTGTTATGCCGTGGCGGGTCGGCTGTCACAAACCGGTCAAAACCGCTTAAATTCGGGACATTCCACAAACCTGTGTTTAATCGCTGGTGTGCCTGGTGTGTGTTGTGTGGGGGACGTGCTGCGTCTGTGCGCTTCTGTGCAGTGTGCCTTTGGGGAGAGCACCGCGGTCTCTGCAATACGACGAGGCTGTGTGTGCCCCTCAAAGGGCAGCATCAGGAGGTTCGCTCGGGTGCTGCTGGCCCTGCACGAAATAAAATTCCAACAAAATCGAAGATTCTGCAGCTCTGCTGAGCTGTGGCTGTGCCGCACCCCCTGCGCGTGCACCAGCAACACCAAAACCAATAAGCTGTGCGGCGCACAAGACGCCTGCCCCCACACGCCTACCCACCATCCCTCCAGACGGCCTGGAGGTCTATATATTTCGAGTGGTCGATGTGCTTCCTCACCCTTTGTCTTTGTTTAGCATTCCCCCCCCTATATTTCTCAGATACCCGCCAGTCCGAACAACGGAAAGTATAGACTCCGCTTTCTTTTTGAGATCTTCAGTCGGTTTTAGGCGAACAACAGGCTCCTTCGAGGAGGGGGTGGGGGTGGGGGTGGGTACAGACCAATCCGAGCTGAGACTCCCGAAAAGGGTTGTCCCTCTACCCACACACCCCCCCCCCCCCCCCCCGCTGAGGCGTCCCCACCGTGAAGGCTCCTTCCAGAATCAAAGGAGTGATGAGTGCATTACTCCAACAGAAATTCAAATAAACCAGAACAAAAAAAGGGTGGGAGAAGGAATGGCCGTTTTGGAGGAGAGTATGCGCATGCTTGCAAGCACATGTGTGTGCGGGGGGTGGGGGTGGGATGTGGTGGGGTGTGAACGGCCCGTCGCATCAGAGCTTGTTCTTCCAGGCCAGGCCTGTCGCTAACTTTTCGATTTTGGAGATTTGGTGGGTTGACGCTCCTGTTTTGGGGGGGGATCAGGGGGGAAAACACTAGGGGTCAACTTTTCTCGCGCGCGCTTCGCGCGCGCTCGTGTTGCCAAATTTTGAATTTTCCCATCGGTGGACCACTAGGTGGGCACGGTGTGAGGCGCTGGGTTCCTTCCGTGGTTCCTCTCCCGCTCGCGCCGTCGGGTGCCGGAGGAAACCAAAAAATGGCTTTCGGGACCATGATTTCGACGCTGCCCCCTGATATGTCACGGCCGTCAAAGCGCAAGGACTTGGTTACTAGACGGGCACGCGAGATGGGGGGTCTGGGGGGCAGAGCCCCCCATCCGCCGGAGGCCACGGTAGTGAGCATCTGTTCATTGTGGGCGTACAGATTCTGTGTGAGTTGGCTGCGTCCTCCTGAGGCTACTGGAGTGGGTGGATTCCCTGACCTGATGGGAATCGAATGACTTGAGTACGAGACATACGCCACAGGGGGGTCTGGGGGGCGGAGCCCCCCAGCCGCCGGAGGCCACGGTAGTGAGCATCTGTTCCTGCAAAACCATACTCTCTTCGACGTCGACCCAGTGAAAGTGGGTTGACGCTTGGTCGACGCTTGGTGAGCGTCGACCCAGTGTAACCGGGCCAACGCTAGGTTAGCGTCGACCCAGTGTAATAAATGGGTTGACGCTTGGTCCAGGCTTGAATGGCAACCCAGTTCCACTAGGTCGACGCTCCAAGCCTCGACCAAGCGTCAACCCAGTCCACTGGGTCGACGCTTTTTTATGGGGGGGGAAACCCAAAATCACTGGGTCGACGGTCGACGCTTAGCGACATGCCTGCTTCCAGGCTCCGGGGTGGGGGGGGGGGGGGCGGGCAGTGGCAGGGAGGCGGGCCCTGCGCCTTGCCCTGGGCGGGGATCGCCCGCCTTGCAGCATAACCCCTGTGTTTGACCTCCCGCAAGTTCTACAGCACCTCGGGACTGCCCATGACAGACTATCCGCTACTTCAGCCCGTCGCACTCACCCCTGCTGCCTTCCGGTCAGAGGGGGGCCGCATGTCCCATGCAGTGGGCACCTGCCGTCAGATTGAATGTTTTGGAAGAACGCCATAGCGATAGCCTTTTCGCACACCGCTGTCCTCTGCATCACGCATCAGGCAGGGCGGGGAAGGGGGGGGGGGGCACGTATCGTTCCCCCCCCCCCCCAGCAAATCCGCCTCACAATCCACCCCATGTCTTCGTTTCTTTTGTCGAAAGCCGCCCTCTACAGGGAGCTGGAGCCACCGATGGGCGTTCATCACTTCATCCGCTCCTGATCACAAACAAAACCCCGGGCTCTTTGTGCCCCGACAGGCTGTGTGGTGTTTCTGCAGTCGGGCCCTACGCAAATTCAAAACAAAACGTATCCCCCGAACGCTGCGCCGATGGGCAGGCTCGCCTAATGTGTTTCTTGCAACACGTTTCGTGCCGTCCTCCTGTGCGCCTCGGGGAAGGCTACCCGCCCCCCCCCCCCCCCCCCAGGGCGCGAGAGCCAACATCAGGCAACGGTTTCTCTGGTTTCTCTGATTTTTTTCTGCCCCTCCAGCCGGCACAGAGACAGTATGTCCCCAGTGCACTGCAGCTGGGATCTTGCAGTGCAAGCCTGTGTGCGTGTGACATATGGCTTTCCCCCCCCCCCCCCCCCCGGATTCCCACCTCACAAGATCTTCGGATCGGCAGCTTCTGCAGCTTTACCACAACGGCTCCACGAGCAAGGCTTGCGGGTGGGTTGATTTTGTTTTGCCCCCACAGATCCCCTCCCTCACCCTGCATGCCGAAGGAGGACTTCGGTTCGGTTGCATTCTCTGTGGCGCGCGCGGAAGAGGTGTGTTTCGGTGCACTTTTCCTGTTTGTGAGAAGGGGCGATGAACTCTGCCGGAGAATTTGCCAAATACGGAAGGAATGCCCCTGGCGCATTGCTCACAAACTAAGAGAGGGGGACTTGTTGTTGTTTGTGCGGTGCGCTAAATAAGATAATACGAGGCGCCCTTTCAGTGATTCTGCCCCCCCGTTCCCCAGAGTTCCCACACAGATACATATCACAGGTGTCCAGGGTTTACCTTGAGATATCGGTTCAGAGTAGCCCAGCATGCCGTGCCTGCAGGCAGGGCTGGAGCTGATCCAGAAGTTCGAGGGGCTGCGCCTGTCTGCCTACCCCGACCCGCTGACGGGGAACCTGCCCATCACCATCGGGTATGGGGCGACGCGGAAGCTTGACGGCAGCGCGTGGGTGCTGGGTGACACCATCACGGAGGCGACGGCGGTGCAGCTCCTCGAGAAGCAGGTGCAGGACAAGTTCCTGCCCCCTCTGGAGGCGATCCCCGTGTGGGAGGAGCTGAACACCAACCAGCGCGGGGCGATCCTCAGCTTCGCATACAACCTGGGGGCACACTTCTACGGGAAGAGCAGCTTCGCAACCATCTCGCGTGTGCTGCGCGAGAAGCAGTGGGACCAGATCAGGGCTGCGCTGGTCCTCTACCGCAACCCCGGATCCAGCGTGGAGGCGGGGCTGCGCCGCCGCAGGGAGGCCGAGGCTGACCTGTTCCTCAAGCCTCTGTAGGCCTTGACCCCAAAGGCACCACTGCCGCCACCACTGCCTGCCCCGAGGCCTTGCTCTGGAGGCCTGTTGCTTACTCTAGTGGCGGTCTGCTTACTTGGTCAGATGAATCGGAGAGGGAGGGATTCGTTCTCAGAAAACTTATTATTGTTGTGTGTGTATAACTGCGTACGTTCAAAACAAATAGCTCAGCCAGCAGTCATTTCTTGGTTATCCATTCTCGGGCCATATTGTGCTGGTCCCGTCAGGGGCCATGTCACAGCGTGGCCATGCCTTCTCCCTTCCGCCCCACCAACCTAACCCGAGTCGCCGCGACTCTGTGTGGCCAAAGCCAAGATGCTCCCGAGTGGTATGCTTCCTGGTGCAGGATAGCTGAAGCAGGCATCGTGCAGTAGGCAATGGGCGCCCCACCCCCACCCCCCCAGGCTGGTTCACCCGTTTGGTTGCGCACCCAGGGCCCCGGGGCAGCCTGGTATCAGTGGGCAGTGCACTGGTGCCGACGTGGTGCAAACACTGCCTGCGTGCTGGAGTGTCACAGCACTGTCGGAGTGCGAAGGATGCCCCCTCCAGGGAGGAAGGGAGGGTGTAGGTTGTAGCTAGATTTTTTGTGATGTGTGCGGCCTTGGTGGATTCCTCCGAAGTTACCGCAGAATGGTTGGGCCTGGACACGCACACCACGCACACCACCATAGGTGCTCTTTGCGTTTATTTTGTGTTGTCCATCGAAGAAGGGTATCCCCAACACAAGAAAGAACAAGCGATGTCTGCGGCGCCCGTGTCTGTGCAGCAGCAGGCTGTGGTTGTGTCTGTGACGGAGCTGGACTGCGAAGCTGCGTTCGACTCGGCGCCGGCGTGCACGGAGGATGTGTCCATCACTGTGGGCAGCGCTTGCTGCGGCGAGGTGGATGGAGAGGTGCAGGTGACGTCCCCGTGCCAGGTGGGCACCGCACAGCCGCGGGTTTGCGACAAGGAGCATATCGTGATGCTCATCTTCTTCTTCGTCGTGCTGGCGTACTGGCAGCTTCTCAACGTCGTCTTCCCGAAAATCATTGTGTAAACCTTGGCTGCGTCAAGCAACATATCTTTCCTACGACTCACATGCCACGACTGCCATCAGCACAATGATATGGTATTTCAGACATTGACCACTGGAGGGTCCGCTCCCCAAGCGCATCCTCGAGAGAGCCGCGACCCAAATTGCCACGCCCGTCAGCTTGACACAGGGTCAAGGGATACCAAAAGGAAGGACACGCGGGCAACGCAGCGTTTCGGGAATGGCTGCTGGGCACCCTTCCTCACATGAGGAACCCGTTCTGCCTTGCTGGGAGTGGGGGGGGGTGTGGGTCGCGTGGGGGGGGGGGGGGGGGGCGTACACCCGCTCACCACCCCCCTCCTTCAGCAGGGCAGTGCGACGCGGTTCGCCACACAAGCCATCCCGGGGTATTGCGTATCTTTTCCGCACCACTCTTTCCGATTGGGGCCTTTGCCCTGTGTCGATCGGTTCGGCGCCTGTTTTGTGGAGCAACTTGTCCACTGTTGGAACATCTCATCCCCGCAGTGTTCTTAGAATCAGGCGCTCAAGTCGAAAATTAGGTTCAGGATCCGATCAAGAGGTTCTGCCCTTCTCTTGAAAATGAAACAGGTTGCATTCGCTCGAACGCGCAGAAGACACGCAATTGATGCTTGCATAATTGGTGACACTCTATTATGAGGGTCAAGCTTCCGCGGTGTTTGTCCAGCCATTTAGATTTATATTTTAGGCGTAGCGTAGGTGTAGCCCTCACGGGACAGGCCGACACAATACATTGGCGACTGTCACTCTCTCAGAAAGATGAGGTTTGCTTAGTGCACCCCATGCCAGCACGTACAGCAGAGGTTGCAACTAACGGTGTGTGTCACTGTTTCTGTCATCGGATGGGCCGTGAATGCGAACTTCCACAAGGGGGCCCCGCTGTATGGGGCAACAAACTTTGCGAAAATATGGGCGACAAACTGACAAGGGGTTTGTCACAGAGAGCGAAGGTTTTGAAACCCCGATAAACGTTGTCTAGTCTCTGCAGGCAACACGGGTGTTAGGGTACAAGCATTCTGTTTCTATTTTCGTCTCCGTTGTGTTATCCCTCTCCTCCCATCTTCCCCATCATCCTGCACTGAGTTAGTTCTTGCAAAAAAGAAAAGAAACAAAACTGAGTGGCAGTGTTCTCCCGATTCGCCACTCCGGGAAAAATGTGATGGCGAGTTTTGATCCGGAAAAAGGGGTGCTAAAAAAAATTTCTCGCGCGCTTCGCGCGCGAGTGCCTCATGCAATGCACGCGTATATCCGCAGCAACATTCGTTTTGATCGATACACTCTGCAGTGTGCGGTGTGAGTGGACAACGAGGAAGTCGTACAGACTTCGTTGTGCAGGATGGTAGTCTGCACGTACTCCGTCTTCACTCACGACCATGTCGCACTCCTGGTGTTGTGCCGTTTCCCACTTGCCATGGTATACAAAATGGTACATGCACACTCGAAAGGCGCACAGCACAGGGGGTCTGGGGGGCGGAGCCCCCCAGCCGCCGGAGGCCACGGGAGTGAACATCTGGCCTTCTCCGTCGCGTTCTTGGACTCTTTGGATCAATCGCGGTTCGTAGTGGGGCAGGAACCAGAGACGCTCGTTGTTGGGAAGTTGTACACGTCGATGAGTGGGAAAACCGTCTAAAATCTGTGAAAAACCCCACCCCCAACAAAATGGCGAAACTCGCCATCGGGTTTTCGGGGGGAAAAATACAAATGGCACTTTCGCCCCCAAACTCGCCATCGGGAGAGCACTGCTGAGTGGTGCCCCTGGAAATATTCTAGGAACTAACGAGGGTCTCTCAAGAGAAGCCCCACGACGTAACAACTACGCAAAAAATACGCAATACCTATGAAAGTCTGCCTTTTCAGGGGCACCATAACTGCGATTCATTTTACTTTGCCCCTGATTATGCTTCTCATGGTTGGGTCTTGTTGACCCAACCATGAGAAGCATAATCAACTTCCCTCACTTTCCCCACCATGTGACATTCCTTCCAGCGTGTTTGTACGGGCGCCACCCCACCCGCCCGTCTGGCTGATTTTTCTTTTTTTGCGATATTCAAGCAGGGTATAAGATAGACTTTTTTTCTGGCGCCGTTTTCCGGTTTTTCTGGTTTTGAAAATTTTTCGCGCGCGCCTTCGGCGCGCGCGACCCGCGCAAACCCTCCCAGAATCTGAGAGGGCCCGGTGCCTGCGCGCGTCCTGTCGTACTGAGGCTGCTTGGTGGGGCAGGCGCAGCAGCTGCTTTGAAAGTTTGGACTCTCGGTCAAAAAACCGGTCTGGTGCAATTTTCTTACGCAGGGGGGCGGAGCCCCAGCCGCCGGCGGCCACGGTAGTGAACATCTGTTCCCTACTGTCTGGATTCGCTTGTAAGTAGGAAGGCTTCGCTGTATCGCAGCCCGGCCAGCAGGAGATCACTGGTCCTTGAGGGTTCAACCTTCAGGGTGGAGGAGGACGGGGGAGCGACCACTCGCGACAGGTGTGCGTTGTGGGTGAAGTGGGTGCACGACAGAATGGCCAAAGGGTCCACGAGATCTCTGCACACATTCCGTTATCGAGGAGATGGGCACCTAGCTGTGACGACAGGCAACAAACAAATCTCATCTGTTAGTTGCCCCCAATAGGCTTGGCGACCTTCAAGACTGCTTGAAAGTCGTTCGTGTTCTCGTCTCAGCCCTCCAGACAAGCAGATCTGTCTCGATTTGGTGGGCTGTCGCCATGTATTCGATGGCACTGAGTGACGCTGCACAGAGGCAGACGACACGGTGAACTCCAGCGGAAGTTACCCTACCTCCGCTGGAGTACACCGTCACGTGACCGTGTGTCTCCCATGAGTCTCAACTAGCGGGAGTCTTAGCGTACATTAGCTGGACAATAGACTCCCGTCTCCAGTACAGACTGCAGTCTTAGACTCCCTCTTAGACATGGTGGCTGGAGTCCACCATGTGCGCACCTTCAAAACAGAAGAGACCTGCATGACGAGGGCATCACCACCCACCGGGCCACCCGCTAGGTCCATTTTTTCTTCTCCGCTTCTCTGCCTTCTTTGGACTATTTGAGCTCTGTGCGGATCACGATGGGGTCACTTTCTAGTTTTTTATGGCGTTTTTTCTGACTGTTTTACTGTCCCAAAGTCACAAAAAAACCGCCAAAAATGAGACCGACCTTTTTTTTTTTCCAGAAAACCGGGAACCGGGAAACCCTGGTTTTGAAAACCGGAAAACCAGACCTATCTTATCCCCTGATTCAAGCTCCTCGCCAGCGAAAACCTTCCAAGCCAACCCGTCCGCCTCCAGTCTGAGAGGCATCAGCCACGACTCGGCAGGGGGTGGGCACAACAAAAAAGGGAGTCGTCACTGTGCATGTCAGCACGGCCCCGCCCTCTGTGTCAGACCAACTCACCAACAAAGGAAACGAGGAAAAGGCAATGCCTCCGTGCGGCCAGGAGAACACGAAGCAGCGACTCCCCTCACCTATATAGTGGGCCTCTTCCTGCACCAATTGTGGTGGGGACCATCCAACCACAAACACGAAGCATTTCTTTCAAAAAAAAAGAATGTTCAGTCCATTGCGAATCCAGCAGTGTCATTGCATATCCGCCTTTCATTATTTCTGTATGCCCCTTTCGTGACTGAAAAGGGGAGTTTGTGATAGAAATCCAAGACGATTTTGTGTGGGCTCAACACACAGCTGCCCCCACGCACGCAAGGGGATGCAAGAGCGCTCATTGCGACCGGAGGGGTGAGGGGCGTGTGTGACAATGGAGAACATCGTCAAGAGCGGTTGCTCAGTGTGGTTTGCACCGATGTTGACGCACGGCGGACTCCAGCCACCCAAGCGGGAGTCTGAGAGGGAGTCTAGACTCCCGAAAAGGGGTACCCTACCCCCCCTGGGGTGCACCGTGCATGTGTGTGTAGTGAGCTAATTTTATGGCGGTGTGAGCGCTGAACGGGCCACATCACCGCCCCCTCCCTCCCCTCCAGTGTTGCACTCCCGAAGGATTCCCCAACATGGCGTGGCACCGGCTCCCCCAGCTGCGTCTCTTCAGCGAGTGTGCGTCTGTGTGTGTGTGTGTGGTTATAAAGTTTTAAGGCGGTGTCGCCCTGCACGGGCAGTAGCACCTCCCCTTCAGTATCGCACTCCCGAAGGATTCCCCAACACGACGTGACACCGGTTTCGACGCGTACTCTTCGTACCCCTCCCCCCGGCCGCGTCTCTTCAGCGAAGAACCGGGGATAATCGGACCAGGGCTAGCTAAACCCTGGTGGTGTCACGGGTGGGGTTGGAGAGGGAGAAAAGGAAGAAATGAAGTTGCGAAAAAGTCAAACACTGACACGTGAAATCAATAAAAAGGGTGGTATATATCGCCCCCTTGCTGCGACGAAGACACTAAATAGTCAGGCCGCTTCAAGAGTCTTGAGGGCTTGAAGGAAGAAACAGGTTGCTGATGAGTCTCAGGAGCAGGCACCTTTTGTCCGCCCACATGACCTTCGCCCGAAGGCGAACCTCGTCCAGCTTGGCTCGATCGCCACAGAGAAGGGGATCATTCTCCGCTGTGGTGAACATCTTAAAAACCGAGGGTGCAGAGGTGGGGCAGCCCACTGGTGCGACAGCAGGCCGCCCCCGGATAGCTATAACTAGTGCATAGGAAGCATACGACGGCACACGCAACAGATGCCGAAGGCACAACGGCGGGTCACTTTTAACCACCAGAGGAGTGGCACTCCCGAGGGGTGGGGTAGGGGGGAAGTCACAACACTTTCGAAGGAAGTAAAGGGGCAAATGGGATGTTTTGTGCAAGGTAGAAAGGAAGTCACAACATGAGGCAGGGGGGATTGCTCATCAGGCCTGGGGGAATAGAGGGTTTGTGTGTGGTTATAAAGTTTTAAGGCGGTGTCGCCCTGCACGGGCAGTAGCACCTCCCCTTCAGTATCGCACTCCCGAAGGATTCCCCAACACGACGTGACACCGGTTTCGACGCGTACTCTTCGTACCCCTCCCCCCGGCCGCGTCTCTTCAGCGAAGAACCGGGGATAATCGGACCAGGGCTAGCTAAACCCTGGTGGTGTCACGGGTGGGGTTGGAGAGGGAGAAAAGGAAGAAATGAAGTTGCGAAAAAGTCAAACACTGACACGTGAAATCAATAAAAAGGGTGGTATATATCGCCCCCTTGCTGCGACGAAGACACTAAATAGTCAGGCCGCTTCAAGAGTCTTGAGGGCTTGTGTGTGTGTGTGTGTGTGTGTGTGTTGTCGCGACAGTTGTACAGATGATTTCTGGCAGCATTGTGCTTGTCATTCTCACCTCTTCGTATTTTCCGGCCAGTCCTTTTGGCTGCCGCTGCAAATATTTTTTTCCTTTGCCACTTACCGTATACGTAAATATTTTGGAACGTAAATATTATGGAACGTAAATATTTTGGAACGCTGGTGGGTTGGCGTTCCAGATTTTTTTCGTTCCATAATATTTACAGGGCTTTCTGCGACTCGGGGACTTGGACCAGGTGATCGGACGGCATACAGAGTCCCTGACGGGACCTACTCGTGCACTTTTCGCGCGATTCCTGACGCAAGCCGTCCTCACCACCGAGTCCCCAACTGGCCCTGTAAATATTATGGAACGTAAATATTATGGAACGGACCGGCCAAAAATGGGCCCGTTCCATAATATTTACGTTCCATAATATTTACGTATACGGTATTTGTTTTTTTTTTGCAAAACAAGTGTCATAACATACGAGGCTCCCGATCTCCTGCGGGGCAGAAGAAGTGGCATCACTCCAAACAAGCTTGCTTGCCAGAGCCTGATTTGTCACAGCGAAAAGAAAGCCAGTGGGAGCGTACCGCGCGGTGCAGTGTGTTGTTTTCAGAGAGCAACACAACAAAGTCGCTTAATCGCAGCACAACGCCCTTCGCAGGGCCCAACAACACACTGCTCCGCTCGTGCCGACCCATAAATCGGAATCTTTTGCAACCCCCCCCCCCCCCCGATGCGCGCCATCGGCTGTCCTCTCCCCCTCCCTCGCGCCATCGGCTCTTTACCCCCCCCCCCCCCCACTCCCATGCGCGTGTCATCATGCATATTTTTTTGAGAGGCTGTGCTCGCAACTCAGGAAGCTGTGGCCAGCGCAGAGAAAAAAAACGCACTGCCCCCGACCCTACTTTGTGGGGAAATGGGCGTCAATGGGACAGAACGGGTCTGTGTAGTAGCCTAGCTCTCGCAGTGCCTGTGATTGTCGACACCAAAAAAAAACGCAACGCCCTGGGACACACCCTCGCTGCAAGGCGTGGGTGTGCTCTTTGCGATCAACGGAAAAACGTTGTTCTTTTTCGCGAGCTAATCCCTCTCTTCCCCTCTTCTCATTCCATTTGTTTGTTGTCTTGAATCTTTCCATCTGGGTTGGGGGGGAGGGGAGGGGCGGTGGCTGGTTTCGTCCCGTCTGCCAAAGCTGCGCAGCGCGGCGCGACGCCTCAAATTGGGACCGGATCATCGCTTTTGTTCACTCTGGAGAGAATTGCCAGCGTACGCTGCAACCGAAACTTGAGAAGGGGGCATCTGGGGCGCTCGTGGTAGGCCTACTTCTGTCAAACGATGCTTCCTTCGGCACCACATGTGATGGCGGGCATCTCGACCCCATCATATCTGTGATGTCGCAATACAGTGCCCCGCCCTTCATGGAGTTCATCGGAGCAAGGTGCGGGAAAAAAAATCCGTGCGGCCAGGAGAACACGAAACAGCGACCCCCTCATCCGGGGAAGCTACGAGCGGTCCCGGCGGTCGCACCAAAGTCCTGGGTAAGACGTTAAACTGCCTGGGGGGGCCGTCCCCGGACCATGACGGGTGCCTGCACCAGGAGTCTAGCACGGCCGTGGTCCAGGGCATGACCGAAAACTGCTTGGGTAACGAGGCTCCCCAGACCAGGATGGGTGGAGACACCCGGAGTCTAAATAGTCACACCACGTCAGGCCAGACCTTCGCATTGCACTCCGCGAAGACTGCCACACAGCCGCGGGGCAGGTGTGCAGCCTGTGGAAAACCTCGTACAGAAAAGACTGTAAGGGACGACAGCCCCGCCGAGGCGATACAGCGCCAGACGCGGCCCGAGTTTCTGGAGACCGACCGGGGAACTGGTTCGTCTTCAGGATAAGCGCCTCACAGAGGACTGATCCTCACCTGTGTGATCCGTGAACCTCAGCCCCATGGTGCTGGAGTGGAGCGGGTGCCTCGACCTCTTTTCGGGTTTTTTTCTATTTCTTTATTTTCTTTTGGGTGCGTCCACCAAAGAAAACGTGGCCACCCACTCGCAGAGGCTCCCGAAAGCTCCAGCATCAGCTCGAGGTTCATGGAGTAGATCGGTGTCTCCAGAAGAAGGGGATGTCCGGTCGAAGAAGACAAACGACGAAGACAACCACACAGGCCGCACAAAAAAAAACGAGCACGGCCAAAAATCGTTCAAATCGTTCAAAAACAACTAAAAAGGTTAACGTGTGTGTGGAGGGTCCTTTGTCATTGCGAATGCACGCTGCTCCCATGCCACCTCGTCCACCCCCCCCCCCCCCCCCACCCCGCATCCAACAAAATTTTAGATATGGTCAGTTCTGGCGGAAACGGAAAAATTGCACAGCACACTGCGCAGAGTGAAGAGGGGGGGGGGGAGCCAGCAACGAATAGCACGACTCCTTGCTCCCCTCCGGTTCATCTTCTTTCCGGGGGCCCTCGCTCCGCCCATGTTTTATTACATTCGGATTGTGTCGTCCCCCTTCATCAAAGGCAGCACTCAAAGCAGACCGGTTGTGTTGCTATGACTGGCTTTCGCACTAAAAAGACACGTGGCAGCGTTCGGTATCCTGCACACACGCACCAGCAGTCACCGTTCGTACAAACAAAGAACGCAACTGGGTGCAGGCGAGGGCGGCCGGATGTATCGCGTTGTCAAGAAGAGAACCTATACCTCTCTCTAAGGTACCCAAGGTATCCGCCCCTCCAAAAAACCCAACTGAGATTTTGCCTGGATACATCGAGTGGTCCGCGTGGTGTTCGCACTGGCCATGCTGCAAGCACGTTGTCAAGAAGCGTGAATATATCACAGAATAACAACAGCGAAGTTCACAGAACAGGAATTATGTGGAAGCTCTCAACCGCAGGGCTCTCTGTCCGGCATAAGTGTTTTTTTTTACTGGACCGGGTTTGGCGCACAAACAACGCCTCATCTTTTTACTGAAACAGGGCTTCTCCCAACCAACGAATACCTTTTTCTCGTTGACTTTTCGTAGTTCTCGAATGATCCTGCACGACTCCAGCTATATTCCCTGTCAGTGTCAAAAAGATAGCAGGCAGCGCTTTTGGGCAACAAGGCCAACATCCTCATCAGGCCGCGGAGTTGCTTTTGTTTTGCCCGGATTTGGCGCACAAACAACAGCCTTATCTTTTTCGCACACTTGTCTGGGCAGAGAGTCACTCACGACACCAAGCAACCAAATGTGCTCTACGTAACCCCACCCTTCAGGCTCAGGGTGTGATTATCATTTCAGGGGTTCTATGTAGAAGCACCAACGCATCAATCAAGTGTAACAGGCCGAGCCTGTATTTTGTTTGTTGAGGCGTTGGACAGAGCGGTTACTGATGAACGGTGTTGTGACTTTTTTTAGGGGATCATTTATTACAACATGGCGGCAACTATGTCTCGGTGGAAAGGCAACCCGAGGATGTCCTCGGGTGCTTGTAGTCACACCAACAGCTTCTTGCGCGTGCACACCACGCTTCTGCAGTCAAAATAACAGTCTGGGACCCTCGAATGGAAGTACAGATACAGTGGACCTCAGTGACAGACCCTCGACCACCCCACCCCCCCCCCCCCCCCCCAATCTCTGACTGCCCCCCGTGGGACGGGTTGCGGTGTCAATTTGGCCTGTCCTCGAACCAACACGCCAAACCACAGGTCCCGACTCTGCGCCCGTTGGGTGCGGGTTGGCATGGGGTGTCGGGTCAACATTCCCGTGCTGGCGGTGATTCTGCTCGCCACACTTGTGAGCACGATGTCGTGTGTGTGTGTGTGTGGTGGGACTAGATCCCGAGCACAACCCTGCATAACGAGTGAAGGGAGAGAGAGAGGTCTCTGCCCTTCTATTTTTATTCTACTTCAGCACCCCTTCGCGTGTGTGACAGTTGTAGGTCGCATGTATCCTTCTCGGTGGTTTTGCCTTGCTTCCACCTATATATCTATATCATGTGCGTGTGGGGAGGGTGTGTGGCTGCGTTGTGCCAGGGTATTCCTAGAGCTGTTCGGTAACAGGGGGTCTTCCGGCAAGCTGTCATCTCAAAGCGGCGTGTTTCTTTTTGCCGTGCACAGAGCCCAGACTTTGCGCAACAACCGAATCCACTAATACAGACGTCGTTATGTTTTCTTGTTGCCCAAAACAAGTTTGCTTTGTCACAGCGAAAGAGCCAGTGGGGGATCGTGCCGTGTGCTTTCACAGCAAATCGTCAGCTGATTGAGGGTGTGATATGATCATACACACAAGCGGGGGCAGTGCGTTGTTGGCCCCTGTGACGGGCTTCTCTGTCCTTGGCGCTGGTCCTTGACAGGACTTTGGCAAGTGCCGCCTTGGTATCCTTGTTGGATAGAACCCTCATATGACACACAAAACCCAGACTCTCTTTGCCCGAAGGCCCCCTTTCTTCTGAGAGGCTGTGTTCACAAAGCTGCAGCCCCCTGTCACAATGCAATTCCCTTAGCGGACACCCCTCTCCCTCCCCCTCACCGTCATGCCGGGGGGGGGGGGGGGGCAGGGGCTGGGGTAATTTTCTGGGGGGTCGTAGTGGGGTCACACTGTGGGTCTAGGTGCCCAGCTTCACCCATGAAAAAGCGGTCTGGTTCAGGGGCTGGTTATGGGTGAAGGGTGACTGGGTGACACACACCATGACACCCCACCCCACCCAGCGGGACCCCCTCCTCGGGTATTCCAAAACCCCTTTCTTTTGAACGTTTGGAATTTGTGCGGATCACAGTGGGGTCACTTTGATGGTGTGTGAGCCAAGTATCACCCATGAAACACGGGTCTGGTTCAGGGACTGGTCGTGGGAGAAGGTGGCTGGGAGGCAGCCAGTCCACTACACCCCACCTACCCACCCAGCGGGACCCCCCCCTCGGATTTTCCAAAAACCCGTTCTTTTGAACGTTTGGAATCTGTGCGGATCGCGATGGGGTCATTTTGGCCATGGGGTGCCCATTTACACCTATTACTGGGGGACATCAATTGGGTGAAAGTACCACCTCCTGACCCCCCCCCCCTAGGGCTATGATGGGAAGGAAACGCGTTTCCATCGAAAAATCGAAAATAAGGAAACGGAAACGGATACGGAAACGGAAACGTTTCCTTATTTTGAGGAAACGCCCTCTTTGCACTGGGGAAGCAGGGGAAACAACACACGTTTACCACAGTCGCTTGGACTTCCCCTGGTCTGACAGGATCTCCGGACCGGTCCACACTGAAGCCGCGCTTCTTCGAAGTCTTGGGGGCGGGTTTGGGTGGCCTGTTCCTTCGGTGTGGTGGCCCTTTGTTCGTGCTAGTGTGTGTGTTAATAACTTTTTCAGTGCAAAATACACAGGCGTTTCCTTCGTAAGGAAACGCGTTTCCTTCCCGAAATCGAAAATATGGAAACGGAAACGGGAACGGAAACGGAAACGGAAACGTTTCCACGTTTCCTTCCCATCATAGCCCTAGGGGGGGTCTACTGCACCTAAAAAAGCGTGTACATTGGCCAAATTTTGAGAAACGAGTTTTTGACCCTAAAAAGGTGATTCTGGGGGGTGTCGACTTTTCCCGGTATTTCCCGGCTTTTCCCGGAAATTCCCGGTTCCCTGGTTTTTTTCCCTTGGCGAAAATCCGTGAAAAAATCCCCTCCGGAGGCCGGAAAAACCGGGAATCCAAAACCGGGAATGAAACTGAATCGACACCCCAGATTCCCGGTTTTTCCCGGTTTTCCCGGTTCCCGGTTTTTCGGGCCTGTGTTGTGGTAAGGCCGGGGTTTGTAGGGGGAGATGCTCGCATTTTTTTTTCGGGGCCAAAATGGGTAGTTTTTGGACATCAGAGGGCACTGCGACCACGCACAGGCCTCGGAAACGCGATTCTCGGGCCTCAAATGAGAGACAGGTCCACACGAAAAAACGAATAGTGATGAACCCACAGAGGTTGCCCCATGCCTTGGAACCTATCTGCGAGGTTGCCCCATGCCTTGGAACCTATCTGCGAGGTTGCCCCATGCCTTGGAACCTATCTGCGAGGTTGCCCCATGCCTTGGAACCTATCTGCGAGGTTGCCCCATGCCTGGGAACCTATGTTAGAGGTTGCCCCATGCCTTGGAACCTATCTGCGAGGTTGCCCCATGCCTTGGAACCTATCTGCGAGGTTGCCCCATGCCTTGGAACCTCTCTGCGAGGTTGCCCCATGCCTGGGAACCTATGTTAGAGGTTGCCCCATGCCTTGGAACCTATCTGCTAAGCTTGGGGTTTGTCCAGCGGATGCTTTTTCATCACATGTCATTCACATATCATCGGGTTCTTCGGGTGTCCCATTCAAAAAAACACCCGAAAAATATCACAACTTTGCTAAACTGGACCCAACTCCCCATACTCTTTTTTTCGCCTTTTTTCATCGAAATTCAGCGTTTTTTCCCCGATTTTTTTAAATTTTTTTGACAAAATTGGATATAATCGACACCCCCCTCTGCTGGCAGAAAGTGCCCAATATGCTCCGGAAACTCGTTTCCGCCCACTCCCAGGGGGTGGTATGCCCCCGACGATGCTTTTTTTAGCAACGAAATTTTTTGGGACAGAACGTGTACCTGGGGCTATTTGTGCAGTCTGCTTATTTCCGCTGTTGCCCTTTGTATCACCCTCAGGGACTGCCAGCGGCGCCGGATGGCCCTCAGGAGGTCCGTCCGTCGTTCTGGTACGTGAACTGCGCCCTGCACAACACCCTGCTCGTCGGCGAGAGCAATCAGGTCTGGTTTCCTCTTCCTTTGAGAGACTGGCCCGTATCTCAACTGTAGACTCCGTCGACTCCCTCAATCCAGTCATTTGTGGCACCCAATCAGCCTCCCATTTGACAATGCAGCCATGCCTGAGTACTTCCCGACAATACCGTTGAGCGGAAGTTGGGGCTGGAAGCTGAGACGGGAAAATCTTGCGCTTCTGCTGAGCGCTATTTCTGGCCACTTCTTGTACCCGTGCCTGCTGTACCAGGTGCCTGTTCCAGTCAGCTGCCTCCCATCAGAGGAGGCATCTGAGAGACTCTCGTATGGCGTCCCTGTGCCACATGCTCACAGGTGAGGCACCACACCCGAGGACGCGCTCCCTGGCAACGGATGCGCCGTGCCACACAGGCCCAGCTGCCGTAAGCTCCCAAGAACAGCGTCAAATGGGACACGAACTGTACCATACTTCTCCCACAACTGTTCCTGGCGCGATTACCTCATATTGGCTTGGCTTTTGACCTCTGGAGGGCATCGAGAAGCTGTTATGTTTCAGAACAATCAACGACAACAGTTCTTCTGTGCATCTGGCAGGTTGAGGTGTGTTTGCTCTGCTTGATGTGTCCTGTGGTGTGCAGCCCAGGTACAAGTTCTGTCCCAAAAATTTTGGTTGCTAAAAACGGCATCGTCGGGGGCATTCCACCCCCTGGGAGTGGGCGGAAACGAGTTTCCGGAGTATATTGGGCACTTTCTGGCACCAGAACGACCTTTTTGGGGTCAAAAACGTGTTTCTCAAAATTTGGCCAATGTTTCCCCCAGTAGACCCCCCCTACCCCCCCCCCCCCCCCCCCATCCCGAGTCGGGAGGGGGGTCGGGTAGGGGGGGTACCCCCCCATACCCCCCCTCGTGACCCCCCCCCCCCCTGGTAGGGTGCCCGACCAGGGGGTGGGGGTCACCCAAAATTTCGAGGAAATCCTGGTGTCACCCTGAAAACCTGGGTCGCCAGCCTGACCTCAGCCCGCGGGGAGCCCTACCCCCCCCCCCCCCATTGTTGTTAGCCCCCATTTAAAACTTTACGTTTTAAACGTTTTAAATGTTTTAAATGTTTTTTTTTTTTCACGTATCCGTCAGGTGGACCACCGGGTGGGGAGAGATCCGGTGTGAGGCACTTGGGTCCGTCCAGGTGGGCAGGGGGAACCTGGGGGCGGGGGGCCTCAAAACCCGTCTACCAGTGCCGCTTCTAATCTCGTCGGTCTTGTCCCAACCACCACCAGCCAGCCCAGAACGCCCTGACGCTGCGACCTCGTCGATTTTTCCGTTTCGCCCATCCGCCCAACTCCGCCAACCCAACCAGCCCTACCCTTTCTCCCAGTCAGGGCGGTACTCACACGAGCGGCAAAGCGCTGGGGGAGGGGGGGGGGGACATCAATAGGGGAGGGGAGGGGAGGGGAGGGGAGGGGAGGGGAGGGGAGGGGAGGGGAGGGGAGGGGAGGGGAGGGGAGGGGGGGGGAGGAAGGGGGGGGGGGGTTATGTTGTTTCTAACCCAGACCTGCTGTGCAGAGCCCGGGGGAGGGGTGGCCAGCCCCTGTCTAACCATTCACAACGGCCACCTGCACACATCTATGAAAGGGGGGGGGGGAAGGTCCCGGGGGGGGGGGGTGGTGGGGGTGGGGACGCTGCTCCGCCTACTCGCCTCGCTCCACCTCCGTCCAATGTTTTAAATTAAAACGCGTTTTAAATTAATTTAAAACGGAGTTTAAAACGGGGTTTAAAATCGGCTTTTTTGGTGGCGTTTTCACACCAGAAATGGCAGTTTTCGGACAAAAAGGGGGGTTTTCAGGCTGTTCGTGACCAATTTGGGGTGCGATTCCTCCATTACTGCCCAGAGGGCACATATTAGGTGTAAGTTTAGGTGTAAATTAGGTGTAAACGTACAGCGAGCATGGTAATGCTGCGTTGTAGCTCGAGACCGGTGCGCCAGAGCGTTCCAGGCATCATCCTATGCATTGCCCTCCGCTGGTGGCCTCAGGGCAGCGTGCACCGTCGACAGCTTTTCGATGGTCTGGGGGTTGAGATTCACTCTTCTACCGCCCGAGATCCACCCCATGGAGCTGAAGCGGCGCTCCACCTCAGCCGTCGAAGGACGGATCGCCACGATGGGCCTGGCAATTTCGCTCAGCCCACCGCAGGACCTTCTTCCCTTCAGAACAGCCCACCACTCTTCTGGCGGAACCGCATCTGCAATCTTCCAGTAGTCGGGATTTGTGTAAATCCCGAACCTGGAGGAGAGAAGGAGCAGGTTCGCCGTGATCCCCCCACGCCCCCTCACGTACTCCTCGGCCCTTTCGATGACATCATCAGAGTGCTGGTAGCCCTCGTAGAAGGCCTTCGCGTCACCAGCACCCTTCAGTCCGTACTCCACAGGGCTCAGGACGGTCGCAGCACAGAGCCAATCCAGGCTCTGGTACTGCGCAACCCTCCGCTCAGCCGCCTGCTCTGCCCAGTCGGACATCTTCTTCTTCTCTGCACGAGGAAGCTTCGCCGCACATGCAGCGATCTTTGCCTCGATGGCAACGAAGAAGGGAATGATCATGCACGCACGTGCAGAGTTTCCCTGCAGGAGGTTAATCGCGATGGTGATGAAGGAAACTGCTTCGTACACAACTGCGAAGGTATCCCACTTCTCCAGCAGGGTGGGGAGACCGGGCATCTGGGCTGCGACCCCATCTTTCTCGTTCATCAGGATGAGGGAGGTTTTCGATTCAAACAGGACCTCCCAGCAGGTGTGCGAGCTGGTCCAGCGAGTCAGGGTCGGGCGAGGAGGCATCTTCGAGCGAACCCGGCCATTCTGAATCTGGAAGGCTCCGAACATGCGGCCGAGAGCTTCGACGTTCCGGATGGAGGAAGCGACACCGCTCAACAGGTCCGTCATCCAGGCGAACGGGTTCTTCACCTCCTTCCCCCCGCTCTTCCTCACACCCAGGCTGTCGTTCAGCAGCCGGTTCAGCGTGTGCGCTGCACAAACCAGGTGGAGGCACTGCTGACCGGCAGACGGCCTCTCGGTATTGACCTTGTCGGCAACACGCCTGCATCCCGCTACGACAGTCGAAGCACCATCGCTGACGAGGGCCGCGGTCTTCGTCAAATACGGGAAGCCCATCAGATGGTTGTACAGCTCATCGGCATTGTGACACTCCTCCTCGAGGGGTTTCGAGCTCACAGGGTGGGCCTGTCCACCATCGCCGGCGCCGAGAAGGGAGAACACTTTGTCGCCACGGTTTGTCTTCCACTCATCCATGTACACAACGACGTCGGTGCTCTTGGACAGGGCTTCCTTCATCGGAGCTGTGACTTTCTCATACTCCGCCTCCAGCACCCTCCCAGCGAGCTGATGCCTGCTCGGGACCTTGGTTATGTCGAACGTCGGCCGGAGGCGTTTGATCACCTGCCTCAGGTGGGGGGATTCAACCGTCGTAAACGGGATCGCATGGGCAAAAAACAGGCGACCCAGTTCAGCCTCAAATGTGGTGTACTCCTCATCATTCAGAGTATCCAGCGTTTCGTTCCGTCTGCGCTTTGGCTTTCCCTTTGTATTCTGAGCTGGGTTCTGGGGGACGGGCACCTGGGATGCCGGAAGCGATGACGATGACTGCGGCTGGGCCTGGGACTGCGAGGCCACCTGCGATGATGATGACTGCTGGGACTGAGACTGTGACTGCGATGCCTGCGGGACGGCCTGTGCCTGGACCTCCTGCTGTGATGTAGCCGGCACAGGAGCAGTGTCGTCGTCCGAATCGCTCACCTCCTCACCCCTGAGGCGGCGATTCTCACGATCGGCACGCCTCACGATGCCCTGAGGGGCCGCCTCACACCGGGCAAGGTGCCACTTCTGCCGCGTACCTGTTGCGTGGGACAGACTATCTGCGCAGTGATTACACTTTGCAGTGGTCCCCCCACCCACAGCGGCGGTGAAGTGCACACGGGCCCAACAAGCGGGCCTCCCTGCCTTCGGGGGCATTGTCCACCGTGTCACCTGTAGTGGTAGGTTATGCGGGCGTGACAAGCGCTGCACTCAACAACGGGAAAAATCAATTCGCGCGGATGGGTGAGTGGGGGATACGAACCTCACATCTCACCACTTCCATTCTGAGATCCATTCCGAGCCACATGCAACGTGTTGTGGGCTAGAACCATCGTCAATCAGGGAACTGAATGAGCGGGCATCAACCGGACATACTGTATTTGTACTTATGGCTTTACACACAAAAACCAGAATCTGGTTTTTGTGATGACATACTTCTGTTCACACAATGGTGTGAACAGATTATGCATGAAATCAGCCTCAAATGAGCAAAATAACAGGGAATTTGTTCACCCATTTGCGACCCCCAGGGAGCCTCAAAATTGGGTTTTTTTGTCGACAATGGGCTCAGATGTCCCAAAACGACCAATTTCGGTTTCCAGAAAAAAAATCGAAAAGTCTCCCCCTATATTTTTCAGTATTTTTTATGTTTTAAACCCCGTTTTAAATAATTTAAAACGGCGTTTTAAACTTTAAAACATTTAAAACGTTTAAAATGTTTAAAACTCGGTTTCTAACAACACTGCCCCCCCCCCCCCGGAGGAAATCCGTGAACTACCAAAAATCCTTACCCCAGGGCCTGGGGGGGGGGGGCGGTAGGTGTGTTCTTGCGATCAACGCTTGCCTGCCGGGTGGCTCTGTCGGATGTCGCCGCCATCCACCCAGCCCCCACCCTCCCCACACTCAGCATTGTCCTTCTTCTTCTGGTTGCATTTTCTCCTCCTGAATATTGGGGTGACGATTCAAGCGCAACCCTTCTGGGCGGTCTTCGCTGCGGAGGCGCTGAAAACGGCGTGTTATTTTTTTTTGTTGGCGCATTTCCTTGCTTCATACTTTAACCGAGGGCACCCCCGAGAGAACGTCACCCTTCCTCTGGACAGGGCGCCCCCCAGCGGAGGCTGGGGTGGGGGGGTGGCCTTCCCTCGGGGTACCCTCGGTAGGTGAAAGTAGCGCCGAACTTTGCCGTAAAAAAGTTTCCGATCGCGAAGGCCTCGTACCCTTTTGGTAATATTGTGCACATGGCACTTGCCGCCTCGCTTTGCTGTAGCACTGATCTGCTGTTTGACACCCATCCAACAGACCCCGTCCTCGCTCAGGCGAGGGTGACTCGGTTCAATCCGTGTTAGTTTCTCGCCGTCTTCTGAGGCAATCATCTTGGTTTGTAGTTGAGCCTTTCGCCCCTTCCGCCCCCCTGCACACTGGTCACAAAGGAGGTCTGAACGCCTGCCTGCTGTTGAGTGAGGGGGGTTGTGGGGGGGGGGGGGTGTCGGGGGTATTTTTTTGTTTACACTTGTCGGTCTTGTATTCTTGCTTTGCATGTTCACCCTCGCCACACCCTCCGCAGTGGGACCCCACCACCCCCCCCATCCCGCTTCCCGTCTGAACAGTCTGAAACCCTTCAGTGTGAGCGATTTTGATTGGTGAGTATTTTTTTTCCCGCATCGGCTATATTCGAATCGTGTGCTCCGTTCTGTCGTTGACGTCTAACGTAGCGTCAGATACCGTCACATACACCACATACCATCAGATCACATTAGCACGCATATCATCGTCGTCAATCTTGGGGTAGCGACCTGGCATCGAACAGCTGTCTGCGAAAGATTGCTGCGCGCGAACCTCACGATTTCTCCAGTGTATTGCCTACATCACGTCACACCTGCTCCCTTCTGTTCCTCATATAATGCAAGCAGAGGCACAGCCTGTGCGTACCCACTCTTCGCCTCCTCTCTCCCGCGAGCTCACAGCCGCATTGTTGTCAAACAGACTGTGGCGCCACCCCTTCCGGCACACGCCCACAACCCAGGGCAAAACCTCGTGTTCAGCTGGCCTGGCATGCAAAAGAGTTCACAGCAAAACGGGCGGCGGGGGGTGGGGCATGACGTTAAAAGAACCAAAAAAATGAGGAGTCCGGCCTCCCCAGGCCCCCCCCCCCCCCTTTGCCCAGCACGCTGCACACGCCGGGATCTCAGTGTTTGCATGTGCTCCACACACACATCAAATGCTGTCGAGAGTTTGGGGTGTGTGGTGTGTCCCCCTCCCCTACCAGCTTTCTGCATACTTGTTGCCTTGTATTTCTTTCTACTGCCCCCCCCCAAAGAATCCAAACAGTAGCGTGTGGAGGACTGGATGGGCCAGCAGGTCTGCACCGACAGTACCCACAGTACCGTGTGTGCAAAGGGGGCCTTCTATCAGAATTGCAGAAGCGCGAGTCGCCTCACAAAGTTGTCAAACGGGAGTCAAACTGACAGGCAGTTTGGCACAGGGCGAAAGGCCCCTAAAGGCATACAGTGGGATGGGTGTAGCTTCGGTACGTTCCTTTGCCGGAGTGAATGGCCCCTTCTCCCGGGCAATAGAGGTCTTGTCTGAGAGAGCTTCGCTTGGTGTGGCCTACACTACAGAAGGAAAAAGATGAATTGTGTGAGTGACAAGTGGAGGTGACATCACGAGACAGGGCGGGCACGCTCGGTGTGAGTTCACGCCAAAAAAAAAGATTCACGTGCGAGTGTGAATGTGAGTGGTTTTCTCGTAAGTAGGATTCGGCCGGAACACGCTGATCTGCACCACTTGGTTCCCCCCCCCCCCCCGGAACCAACACAAAAAATGTTTAACGTTTCGCACTGTGTCCATCTCAAGAATAGAAGGGTGGGTGGATCGGGGTGGAGTGGGAATGTGTGGTATTGTCCCAATGGTTTAATTCACGAGAACACGAACCTTGCCACGATGGAGAATATAGTTGGGGCAGCGCTTTGGGAGGGGGGTGATCTGGCTTGAGGAGTCTGTATTGGGTATGGGGGGGGGGGGGGGCACCGGCCGGCGTGCCGCCCGGTCTCCGTGTCCCAAGGGAGGGGCAGTGGGGAAGAAAAGGGCGGCTCGAGGAGAAGGGGGCCCGGTGCCTGCGCGCGTCGTGTCGTACCTGTTTGGTGGGGCTACTGCAGCAGTTGATTTTGCTTCTTGGGGGGGGGTGGTGGTTGGATAGACGATAATGTCGATTGCCACCGGAGTAGTTGAATGTCCACTCTCAGCCCGCCCCCCCTACCACTACCCGTCGCTCGCAGCACCCAGGGCTGGTCTGGCGTTTGCATCGTTCAGGGCAGGCAGTGGCGTGGATAGCCTCCGCCTCGTGTGTTGGTGTGGTTGCGGTTGTATCACACCCTCCCCAGCAGGAAACACAGAGGCGTGTGTGTGTGGGTGGGGCTGCGCGACAAGCAACTGCAGCGGGCAGCCGAGAGGCGGTCGGGCAGGCGCTGTGCAGCCATGGGGTGCCAGGTCAATGTCCCCGTGATGGCGGTGATCCTGATTGCGACTTTGATGAGCACGATGTCGTCGATGGCAGGTGGGCTGATCCTGTACTTCCAGGGGCTGGAGTCGCTGGAGGACTCGATGGCGGAGACGAGTGATGGCGAGCTGAAGAGTCTGCGCGGCAAGCTGCTGGAGCAGTTGCACGTTGTCGAGTCGTCGACGAGCACTCTGAAGAAGTTTGTGTATTCGCACGAGCGTATCAACACGTACAACTCGAGTGACTGGGAGTCTCTGATCAGGTCCTTCGAGTACGCGCAAGTGTCAGCGGCCGCCACATTATACAGCTCGGCCATGGCGCTTGTACCGCATGACTGGACGAACAGGTCTGCCTTCTACACAGCGGTGTGGGGTGATGTGCTGCGCAACGGTTCACGCGAACTGGTGTACGGTTCCTACAACGACCAGCTGCCTGAAGACATGTTTGTGGTAATGGAAGACAATTCGACCCTCAAGAACATGACCATCCCGTCGTACTCACTGCACAGCGACACGGGGTACATCGACAAGTTCGTGTACGAGTGGGACGGGAAGAGCACGTACGTGCTGGACCAGGCTGCGTACAACCCGCGTAACGGTCCGAGCGACATCCCGCTGCCAGGTGGTGGTGTGTACACCGACCCGCCTGTGGCTGGGTCTGTGATGTCGCGCTGGAACAGCCCACGCCGTTGGTACGCTTCGGACGGGAACATGTACACATACACAGAGCTGGAGGCGATCTACGTGCCGCCACCGCCGCCCCATCCCTGGAGCTCGTACAAGTCTGTGCTGCTGTACGTCGGGTTCCTCTACCAGTCCTTCCAGCCGCCCTTCATGGACTACAAGGCGGAGCGCCCCGACACAACTGCGATGCTTGTGGACCGGTCGTCGGCAGTGGTGTACGCATCCACCGAGGGCGGGATCATCCCCGACTGGTGCCAGCCGCAGGGTGGGGGGGACAACACACCCACCGACCTCGGGTGCTCGCTGAACGTGGCCAACCTGTCGAAGGCCGTGCAGGCGGGGTACCGTGCCGTGGCGGGGAAGCCGTACGGCACCTTCATGAAGGCAACGCTGGACGGGGAGGAGTACTTCCTGCGGCGCGAGGACGGGAAGCACCTGAACCTGGAGCTGGTGTGGATGCGCCCCACGTCGTCTGTGCAGGGCAAGGTGCAGGAGGCGCTGGTGCTCCTCATCATCTTCACGGTGCTCGTGCTTGCCTTCGACGCCACAGTCTCTATTCTCGAGGTCGTCTTTATCGCACTGCCGATGCGGCACCTGGCAACTGCCATCGCTGCTGTCGGGGACATGGAGACAGAGGCGGCAGCAAGCCAGGTGGAGCGGTACGAGTCGAAGTGCATCATGGTGGCAGAGATGCGGCGCCTGATGTCCGGCATGAGCAAGACAGTGGGGCGCCTGGAGGAGTTCAAAGCCTTCATGCCCGACTCCATCCTTACCAACCATGATGATGACAGCGAGTCGCATATCAGCACAAAGTCTGTTTCTATGACCAGGAGCAAGTCCGGATCCATTAGTTCGTTCAGCATGGACTCCACCACTGTGGCACACACTGTGGGCACCCAGAGGGCACTGAACCTGCATCTGCAGACGAAGCCTGTGGGGCTGCTGCTGGTGAACGTGGTGGGGTGGTGGAAGTACTGCAGCGGCGAGACGGATGGACCGGGCCTGCTTTCGAGCCACACCCACCTCGCGACTGTTGTGATGGAGGCGATGACCAGCAACGGTGGCTCGCTGGACAACTTCTCCGGCGACCGGTTCCTCATCGGTTGGAACACCTCCAAGCCTAGGGGGGACTACGCGCAACGTGCTGCTATCACCGCGTTTGAGGTCAGCGAAGGGTTGCCTGAGCACAAGCTGTCCTGTGCCATTGTTGCCGGCCGGGCGCGTGTCGGCAACACAGGGACGAAGACTGTGCGGCGCTTCTCCATCATGTCGCCCCTTGTGCCGTGGGTCGTGGAGCTGGAGGCTTTCAACAAGATGCGCGGATACATGTGCACCACAGATGACCAGACTGCGGCGCGTTTGGAGAATTCATTCGTTTACAGGGTGGTGGATGCAATGGCTTCGCACAAGCGCAAGGTAGTCGCCCCTGTTGTGCAACTTGTCGAACGAGTTGTTGTCCGCGCTGCTGAATGGATGTACGAGATCGAACAGGCCGAGCAGGGGGGTAGAGACGGTGCAGTCATCAACAACTTCGTCCGGTCCGTTGTCAAGGAGGACTGGGGCAGGATTAGAAAGGCCCCTCGTGCACAGGAGATTCTTAGAGACCTCTCACCCGACCTGCAGGAGGCATATGCGGCTGAGGCCTTCAAGCCTCTGGAAATGCGCTTCGACCGGTGCCAGTGCCCCTCAGAACTGGCAGGCTACAAGGTGCAGACAACGTATTCGGCTGAGAAGTGATCTGCGTTGTGTTCTGGCCACGCATGAGTATTTATCGGGATCGTCCGACACGTTTGATGTTTATGCACAACACCTGCGACTCATTTGTCCTTTTCCCTTTTGTGTCCGCTTCAGCATCACTCAGCGTGCCCCGTGCAGGCTCGTGTGGTAGCGTTCAACGAGATTGCCCATCATTGGTTGGAGTCGCAGGTCAAGGAAAGCTGCCGAATATTCATTCACTGTCAAACAAGAATCACCGCACCCCCGTCTCATACCTGGCACAGATGGCACCCACCGGCCCCTCTCGCCCCCCCTCGTTCTGGGGCACCTGTCTTCACCCCCAGCCCACCCCACTCGACGTCTCGGAATTGGCAGAGAAGGGTGCACCCCCAGCCTCAGGAACACACTGCTCTTCAGGCTTGCGCTGCGCTGCTTGAATGCCGAGATCAGCAAACCCCTCGCTCTCCCTGTGCCTCTATCTGCACGGTGGCCGAGTCAGGGATTTGACCAGACCTGTCCCTGGTCAAGAACGGGCATGGTCAGTGACCTGGTCATGACCAGGGGACAGGGCAAAGTGGGTTAAACCCCCTGGTCAATGACCAGGGGCCTGGTCATTTTGGGCCTGGTCAACCACGTCAAAACCCTGACTAGGCCTCCGCGTGGGCTTGGTTCTCTCGGATCCCCTATGATGTGACAAAGGTGCATTGGTTTCTGACATTTCCAGAAATTCTGGAAATTTATTCCATATTGTCCCCCCCGGGAGACTTGCTTTTCCATTCACCCTCGACAATCAAAAAAAAACCCCCCCAGCCCATTCCCTCTCGACGATCAAACCCCCCCCCCCCCCAGCCAATGCAGCTTACAGACCTTGAGAGGATGGTTGTCGATTCGGGTCTGATGGCGCAGGTTACAGAGCTCAACACAAGCAGTAAGTTTGTTTTCATAGTTTATCACAGCCCCCAACTGGGGGCGGGGTGAGATTATGCCCCCATTTTTTTTTTTGCTGGGTCGTTGCAACAACGCCGTCTTCAGCAGACCGAGGTGGGGGGGGAGTGGGTGGGGATGTGGTGTGGTGTGCACACTGTGGTTCAAACAGCAAACTCTCGAGCATCTCGAATATTTCGCACTAAAGAACAGCCGATGAAGGCGTTTGATACCCCAACCCATCATCCTGCACGCATCGCATCTCGCAGCCAATACGTTATGTCAACAGGGTACACTCAATTCCTTTTTTTGCCCCTGCTGGTTGCGGACGCGCATCCCCTGCACCTGAGAATTTAAACAGAATCATCAGCCGGTATTGCATGGGCAGCATGTCAGTGCCGTGAGAGTGGTGGCCCCGCTCTGTCGGGACATTCCTACCCCGTTGAAAGAAACAGAAACGGAATGGGATATCGGAATCAGAACGGGTCTGTGCAGTAGATTGAATGGCCTCTCACAGCGCCTGTGATTGTCGACACCGAAGAAAAAGAAGATCGGGCAAAAAAAATTAACTTGTAGCATCTCTCAGCAAAGACAAGCGAGTTTGGCCTCAGACGAGCAGTTGAAGAAACTGGGTCGCCCAATTTTCTGAACACTCACATTTCATCACCCCCACTCCCCGCAACTCTGTCACCCATGCCTTGTGCTGTGATTTTTCTTTATCTGCTGAGGGGGTGGGGGGCGTCTGGTCGGGTGTATTCACGACGGTGCTGGAAAAACACTCGGTAAAATTTTGGCGCGCCATATTCCCTCCGATTTATAGGAGAAAAAAATGCCGAAACTTTGCCGAAAAATACTTGACCGGTCGCGAAGGTACCCCCACAGCCTCCCCCCTCTCAGCCTCCTCCATAACGAGTGAAGGGAGATCATTTCTACTTCAATGCCCCCTCACCCCTCCCCCCGCCCCACACTTTAGTATTTTGCAGAGAAATCCGCACCACGGGATAGCTTTTGTCCCCCGGGATCGAAGGTCTACCCACACCCTCCCAGCCAGTGCAATTGCCCACCCCCCCCCCCCCCCCCCGCACCCACTACCTTTAAGTGTCGCTCGGTGGAACTGTGGCGTGCCCCTTATTTATCTTTTGTGCGCAAACTGAGCCCCATACTCCCACACCAACTCTCTCTCTCTCTCTCACCCGGCCTCCCTGCAAACCATTCCTTTCCCGGCAATAGTGTGCACTGCTGCCTGGTCATCTGTATGTCAGGTGGTTGGTTGCTGACCCCCAAGGGACTCCACCAGGGAATTTCGGAAGGCTCTCTTGTTCCGAGTAGTTCGGAATCGTTCAGTTCTCCCCGCCCACCCCGCCCCCCCTCCTTCCATCTACGCAGAGAAATAAATTGAGTATTTTTTTTCGAAACGAAAGATTTGAACAATTTATTTTTACTAGTTACGCGCGACGGAGTAGCGAAGTCGCGAAGTAACGAAGGAAATCGTACGACTGAAGCTTTTTGCATTAGCACCTTCATGCCACTTCACAGGGCCTCAACACAGCCTTGGGACACGTGTGCGCTCAACAAAAAGTAGTCCGGAACTGTTCTCCCACAGTTGCCGGACAGGGTGTCTCTCATAAAGCGAAAGGAGTACGATTTTTGTTGGCCGTGTCTCCGAGCAGCCTCCCCCCCCGCCCCCCCTCCCCTGGTGAGAGGGTGTGTGTGTGTGTGTGGGGGGGGAGGGGTGACACCCTTTGATTGAGCTTTTTTGGGTACACAGCGGCATTGCTTCATATTTGCCTCTTCCTCTTGAACGATTTGAATGATGTATTGGCCCCTCCCCACAGCCCCTTCGTTTTCGCAAGCCGGTCTATCGCATGGGCGGGGGGGTCGGGTAGGGGGAAGAACCCCCCGTGTTGGCACACAGCGACACACAGCTCTCCCCCACCCTGCCCAACGGAGTTATGGGCGCTGCCTTCAGACTCGGCGAATCTGCCACCCCCCCCCCCCCCCTCCCCCCCGCCACAGGAGACTATCCCTGTGAGCAGTGCTCCAACCCGAGACTTCGGACACCATATACACAACAACAAAAGCTCAATTGCGCGAACACTCCTTGATGTGATGATGTTCTCTGCAACACATGGCCATTGCAGAACACTGCAAAAAAAACTATTGGGAGGGGGGGGGATGCAGGCCTCTGGCTAATTCTGGGGCCGGACTTAACGTTGGGCCGGAGGGGGGGGGGGCCCTACCCTACCACGGTGGGATCTTGTAAATTTTACATGTATAACTACAAGTATATACATGTATTATACATGTATAATACTTGCATGTCAACTATTATACATGTATAATACATGTATATGCCTGAAATATACATGTAAAATACATGTATATCAAGTAAAAATACATGTATAATACTTGCATGTCAACTATTATACATGTATCTTTACTTGATTTACATGTATTTTACATGTATATTTCATGCATTTACATGTATTTTACATGTATAATACTTGTCATGCAAGTATTATACATGTAAAATACTTGCATGACAAGTAAAATACATGTATAATACTTGCATGACAAGTAAAATACTTGCATGCAAGTAAAATACATGTATTTTACTTGTCATGCAAGTATTTTACATGTATAATACTTGCATGACAAGTATTATACATGTAAAATACATGTAAATGCATGAAATATACATGTAAAATACATGTAAATCAAGTAAAGATACATGTATTTTTACTTGATATACATGTATTTTACATGTATATTTCAGGCATATACATGTATTATACATGTATAATAGTTGACATGCAAGTATTATACATGTATAATACATGTATATACTTGTAGTTATACATGTAAAATTTACAAGATCCCACCGTGACCCTACCCTACCCTACCCTACAGCACGTCGGGGGTACCCACAACCCGACCCAACCCTACCCTCGGGTGAGGGTTGGGTACCCATAACCCGACCCAACACGACCCTACCCAACCCAGGGGTCAGGGCCAGGGTTGATCCTAGACCCAACCCAACCCAAGGGTTAGGGTCAGGGTTGACCCCAGACCCTACCCAACCCTAGGGTTAGGGTTAGGGTTAACCCTTGACCCAACCCTAGGGATAGGGTTAGGGTTGACCCTAGACCCTACCCTAACCCTAGGGTTAGGGTTAGGGTTAACCCTAGACCCTACCCAACCCTCGGGTTAGGGTCAGGGTTGACCCTAGACCCTACCCTAACCCTAGGGTTAGGGTTAACCCTTGACCCAACCCTAGGGTTAGGGTTAGGGTTGACCCTACCCTAACCCTAGGGTTAGGGTTAGGGTTAACCCTTGACCCAACCCTAGGGTTAGGGTTAGGGTTAACCCTAGACCCTACCCAACCCTCGGGTTAGGGTCAGGGTTGACCCTAGACCCTACCCAACCCTAGGGTTAGGGTCAGGGTTGACCCTAGACCCTACCCTAACCCTAGGGTTAGGGTTAACCCTTGACCCAACCCTAGGGTTAGGGTTAGGGTTAACCCTAGACCCTACCCAACCCTAGGGTTAGGGTCAGGGTTAACCCTAGACCCTACCCTAACCCTAGGGTTAGGGTTAGGGTTAACCCTAGACCCTACCCAACCCTCGGGTTAGGGTTAGGGTTAACCCTGGACCCTACCCAACCCTAGGGTTAGGGTCAGGGTTAACCCTAGACCCTACCCAACCCTAGGGTTAGGGTTAACCCTTGACCCAACCCTAGGGTTAGGGTTAGGGTTGACCCTACCCTAACCCTAGGGTTAGGGTTAGGGTTAACCCTTGACCCAACCCTAGGGTTAGGGTTAGGGTTAACCCTAGACCCTACCCAACCCTCGGGTTAGGGTCAGGGTTGACCCTAGACCCTACCCAACCCTAGGGTTAGGGTCAGGGTTGACCCTAGACCCTACCCTAACCCTAGGGTTAGGGTTAACCCTTGACCCAACCCTAGGGTTAGGGTTAGGGTTAACCCTAGACCCTACCCAACCCTAGGGTTAGGGTCAGGGTTAACCCTAGACCCTACCCTAACCCTAGGGTTAGGGTTAGGGTTAACCCTAGACCCTACCCAACCCTCGGGTTAGGGTTAGGGTTAACCCTGGACCCTACCCAACCCTAGGGTTAGGGTCAGGGTTGACCCTAGACCCTACCCTAACCCTAGGGTTAGGGTCAGGGTTAACCCTAGACCCTACCCAACCCTAGGGTTAGGGTTAACCCTTGACCCAACCCTAGGGTTAGGGTCAGGGTTGACCCTAGACCCTACCCTAGGGTTAGGGTAGGGTATAGGGTTAACCCCAACCCTGATCCGAGGGTTGGGTCGGGTCTAGGGTTCACCCTGACCCAAACCCGAACCCTAGGGTAGGGTTGGGTCTAGGGTGAACCCTAACCCTAGGGTCGGGCAGGGTCTTGGGTTAACCCCCAACCCTAACCCTCGGGTTGGGTAGGGTATAGGGTTAACCCTAACCCTAGGGTTGGGTTGTGTATAGGGTTAACCCTAACCCTAACCCTAGGGTAGGGTTGGGTCTTGGGTTAACCCTAACCCTAGGGTTGGGTTGGGTATAGGGTTAACCCTAACCCTAGGGTGAGGGTAGGGTATAGGGTTAACCCTAACCCTAACCCTAGGGTAGGGTTGGGTCTTGGGTTAACCCTAACCCTAACCCTAGGGTAGGGTTGGGTATAGGGTTAACCCTAACCCTAACCCTAGGGTTGGGTGGGGTATAGGGTTAACCCTAACCCTAGGGTTGGGTTGGGTCTAGGGTTAACCCTGACCCTAACCCTAGGGTTGGGTAGGGTATAGGGTTAACCCCAACCCTAACCCTAGGGTTGGGTTGGGTCTAGGGTTAACCCTGACCCTAACCCTAGGGTTGGGTAGGGTGTAGGGTTAACCCTAACCCTAGGGTCGGGTTGGGTTAACCCTAACCCTAGGGTTGGGTTGGGTATAGGGTTAACCCTAACCCTAGGGTTGGGTTGGGTCTAGGGTTAACCCTGACCCTAACCCTAGGGTTGGGTAGGGTATAGGGTTAACCCTGACCCTAACCCTAGGGTTGGGTTGGGTCTAGGGTTAACCCTGACCCTAACCCTAGGGTTGGGTAGGGTATAGGGTTAACCCCAACCCTAACCCTAGGGTTGGGTAGGGTGTAGGGTTAACCCTAACCCTAGGGTCGGGTTGGGTTAACCCTAACCCTAGGGTTGGGTTGGGTATAGGGTTAACCCTAACCCTAACCCTAGGGTTGGGTTGGGTCTAGGGTTAACCCTGACCCTAACCCTAGGGTTGGGTAGGGTGTAGGGTTAACCCTAACCCTAGGGTTGGGTTGGGTATAGGGTTAACCCTAACCCTAACCCTAGGGTTGGGTTGGGTCTAGGGTTAACCCTGACCCTAACCCTAGGGTTGGGTAGGGTATAGGGTTAACCCCAACCCTAACCCTAGGGTTGGGTTGGGTCTAGGGTTAACCCTAACCCTAACCCTAGGGTAGGGTTGGGTGTAGGGTTGGGTTGGGCATAGGGTTAACCCTGACCCTAACCCTAGGGTAGGGTCTAGGGTTAACCCTAACCCTAGGGTAGGGTTGGGTCTAGGGTTAACCCTGACCCTAACCCTAGGGTAGGGTCTAGGGTTAACCCCAACCCTAACCCTAGGGTTGGGTAGGGTGTAGGGTTAACCCTCACCCTAACCCTAGGGTTGGGTAGGGTATAGGGTTAACCCTGACCCTAACCCTAGGGTAGGGTCTAGGGTTAACCCCAACCCCAACCCTAGGGTTGGGTAGGGTGTAGGGTTAACCCTCACCCTAACCCTAGGGTTGGGTAGGGTATAGGGTTAACCCTGACCCTAACCCTAGGGTAGGGTCTAGGGTTAACCCCAACCCTAGGGTTGGGTAGGGTGTAGGGTTAACCCTCACCCTAACCCTAGGGTTGGGTAGGGTATAGGGTTAACCCTAACCCTAGGGTGAGGGTAGGGTCTGGAGTTAACCCCAACCCCAACCCTAGGGTTGGGTAGGGTCTAGGGTCACCCGTAACCCTCGAAATCGGGCCCAAATCGCCAAAATGGGCACCCCTCGAAAAAAAAAGGTAACTTTCAATGCAGGCACCCACATTTTGAGGGAAAGCCGGAATTGAAGGTTCTTTTATTATCGGCTAGTCAACCTCCACGACCGGGTTGGAGAACCCGCATTTGGTTCGATCAACGTACCTCGGTACAGAACCAAATAGTTTTTCTCCATGGACGGTTTTGGAGGCTAGCCACGTTCTCGTTACCCCCCAACTACCCCCCTTTCTTGTGATACCTAAAGCACGGTCGACTCCTCCCTAGGTACAGATGGTATAAGTTGAATTCGGATGCACATCGCGCCCACTGTGGCGCACGTTAACGCTAATGACTGTGTGATGAGCAACCGGCCCCATAAACAGGCGCCCGGCTCTGCCAATGACCGTGTAGTGTGCAACCGGCCCCATAAACAGGCGCCCGGCTCTGCTGGTCAACGTGAGATGAGCAACCGACCCCTTAACTGGCGCTCGGCTCTGCCAATGACCGTGTAGTGAGCAACCGACCCCTTAACCGGCGCTCGGCTCTGCTGGTCAGCGAGAGATGAGCAACCGACCCCTTAACTGGCGCTCGGCTCTGCCAACGACCTTGTAGCGAGCAACCGACCCCTTAACTGGCGCTCGGCTCTGCCAATGACCGTGTAGTGAGCAACCGACCCCTTAACCGGCGCTCGGCTCTGCTGGTCAGCGTGAGATGAGCAACCGACCCCCTTAACTGGCGCTCGGCTCTGCCAACGACCGTGTAGTGAGCAACCGACCCCTTAACCGGCGCTCGGCTCTGCTGGTCAGCGAGAGATGAGCAACCGACCCCTTAACTGGCGCTCGGCTCTGCCAACGACCGTGTAGCGAGCAACCGACCCCTTAACTGGCGCTCGGCTCTGCCAATGACCGTGTAGTGAGCAACCGACCCCTTAACCGGCGCTCGGCTCTGCTGGTCAGCGAGAGATGAGCAACCGACCCCTTAACTGGCGCTCGGCTCTGCCAACGACCGTGTAGTGAGCAACCGACCCCTTAACCGGCGCTCGGCTCTGCTGGTCAGCGAGAGATGAGCAACCGACCCCTTAACTGGCGCTCGGCTCTGCCAACGACCGTGTAGCGAGCAACCGACCCCTTAACTGGCGCTCGGCTCTGCCAATGACCGTGTAGTGAGCAACCGACCCCTTAACCGGCGCTCGGCTCTGCTGGTCAGCGAGAGATGAGCAACCGACCCCTTAACTGGCGCTCGGCTCTGCCAACGACCGTGTAGTGAGCAACCGACCCCTTAACTGGCGCTCGGCTCTGCTGGTCAGCGTGAGATGAGCAACCGACCCCTTAACCGGCGCTCGGCTCTGCCAATGACCGTGTCGCGAGCAACCGACCCCTTAACTGGCGCTCAGCTCTGCTGGTCAGCGTGTGATGAGCAACCGTCCCCTTCGCTGGCGCCCGGCTCTACTAACGACCGTGTAGTGAGCGACCGGCCCCTTAACAGGCGCTCGGCTCTGCTGGTCAGCATGTAATGAGCAACCGGCCCCATAACAGGCGCCCGGCTCTGCTAGTCAACAGGAGCAACTGGCCCCGGCACGGCCTCACACCTCATAATTCCCGAGGCACGGAGGTGACGCCCTCCTGACGCGCAAATGCCCGAGGCAATGAGGAGACGCCCTCACATATCCTGTTCCCGACACAAGGAAGTGGTGCCTTCCCTCGAATACGGATCTCCGCGACAAGGAGTTGGATTTGAAGAGCCCGCTCGGCGTTCAGAGGCCCCCTTTGGTATGTGAACGCTCGACGACTGGAGGGGTCACCCCCTCCTTCATGGGGGAACGCTCGGCATTCGTCAGCAACGCCCTCCTTGGGTATGGGAACGCTCAGCGTCTGGAGGAGACACTCTCCTGTGTGTGACTACTCGGTATTCGGAGATGACACTTTCCTTTGCATGTAGGCGTCCAACATTCGAAGACGGGAGACCCTTTCATGGCAGCATTGGAGGCAGGAAGTGTCATCGCCTCGTGCCCATGTGGTCGGCAGATGTAGATGGCAACCCTCAGGCAGTGTGGGTGACCGCACGGCTCTCGGGGGCTCACCACGCAGGAGTATAAAGGAAACCCCCCCCCCCCGGTCGTGCACGCGCCAAGGGGACGATGAGGCCGCGCCCGCCCCCGCCTATGTCCCAAGTACGCCTGACATGGACAGATCATTGAGTGCTATCATAATGGGACACCGAGTACACACCTCCGTACGGATGTACGCGATCTGGAGTCTCCTGAGCAAGAGCCATAAACAACGGCTGTGCCCCGAGTCTTCAGGTGAGAAGCTGTTAGCAAATGTTACCACCTGTCACAATCGTCGGATACCCAGGGGTACCGCCTACCTGGCGTATGCGTGCCCGTAAACCGGTTCAGACGCGCTCCCCTCTTGGTATACACGACAGGTCAGAGAGAAGATACCCTCATTGTACTCGGACGCCCGGGGTATGGAGATGCCAGCGCAGTCGGCTATCTGACAGAGCAGCCAGGCAGGTGTGTTATTGGCCCCGACGTCGAATGGAGCCATGGCAGGCACACAGCGAAGGACGCGTCCGGCTCTCCACTCACAGCATCCGTACCCCCGAGCCAGGCGGCAACTAATGACAATCCACGGACCGCCTGGCTTCTCGATATGTCCCATCGCAGACGAGGTATCAGGTGCATGCCAATGCATATACCGTATACGTAAATATTTTGGAACGTAAATATTATGGAACGTAAATATTTTGGAACGCTGGTGGGTTGGCGTTCCAGATTTTTTTCGTTCCATAATATTTACAGGGCTTTCTGCGACTCGGGGACTTGGACCAGGTGATCGGACGGCATACAGAGTCCCTGACGGGACCTACTCGTGCACTTTTCGCGCGATTCCTGACGCAAGCCGTCCTCACCACCGAGTCCCCAACTGGCCCTGTAAATATTATGGAACGTAAATATTATGGAACGGACCGGCCAAAAATGGGCCCGTTCCATAATATTTACGTTCCATAATATTTACGTATACGGTATGTATTATCTTGATGGATGTGCATACCGAAAGATGTCTATCAATATGTTGGAACAACCTTACGTGTGTGGTAAAGGATGTTGAGGATAGAGAGATCCGAAACATCAACAAGCTGGAGTTGACCCTCGATAATAAAATTCGAAAAGGTCCCCCTACCCACACCTGGAAATTACCAAAAAATCTGGGACCCCGGCGGCCCCAACCCTAGGGTAGGGTAGGGTAGCCCCCCCCCCCCCCCTCCCCCCCCCGGCACGGAGAAACTTAACGTTCGACCCGAATTAGCCAGAGGCCTGGGGGGATGCCTTGGCTCTGTGTCAAACTGCGTCAGTTTGTCTCATTTGGGGGGTCTTCGCTGGTCGTTATCCTTCGTCAGTTTTCAGCCAATTCAACTGGAAATGCACCAAACTGCACTGACGATCACCCCGTAGCGAAGACCCCCTTTGTTGTGAGGTGACCCGCCTTTCTGCAGTTCTGAGCGAATATCCCCCCCCCCCCCCATTGCAATCATTCGGCGCAGTTCTCCCGTGTTGGGGCACTCTTCTTAACAACACCAAGACTCATCGTTTGTGACACGTGTTCGTTTTCTCTTTCTCTCTCTCGTATGATTCAAGTGTGAATATCCCCGAAGAAGAAACGGAGATACCCCCCCCCCCATTCCTCAAGAAGATGCTGGGAGACTTGCTTTTCCATTCACACTCGACGATCAAACCCCCCCCCCCATTCCTCAAGCGATTTGGCGGCGTGCCGCTGGCCGTGCTCCGACATATGTGCCGGCCAGAGGAAGTGTTGGCACGTCTCTCTCTCCCACACACACATTTTTTTGAGCGATTTGAACACTTTACCATCTTTCCCTCGGGACACAGCAGAAGAGATTGCGAGGACTCCCATTGTGGTGGTGGTGGTGGTGGTGGTGGCAGTCTGTCCCAACACCATACCTGCAGGAGAGCTGCCAGGGGTGCAGGCCCTACAGGCGTGGGATGGCCCCTCGCAACTCCCATGACCTAGGAGACGCCCCGGGTGGACGGCTGCACCGGGTAAACTGTGCCAGCCCCACCAAGCAGCTCCAGGCCTGATCAGAGCGCCGATTGGGTGTGCCCCGACAGCAAAAAATGCAGCCTGACCGGCTTGCGATTCTTCAGGGGGGGTGGGGGTTTGCACACAGCAAGATGGTCGGTTGGTCGCTCTGCGGCTTGCCAAAGCTGAAGCGGAGTCATTTGCACCCCCCTCCGTGTGAGCCACTGACGCCGCCACCACTACCACCGCCCACTTCTGCTGTGTTACATGCCCATGGCCTTTCAACCGTTTCCAACCAAACCCAGTAGCCTTCCCCTCACCCCCCCCCCCTCTTCATACATCCATTCTTCCATTTCCACCCAGCATGATCTCTGGCATTGTTGAGGTTGATTGCGTGGTTCGTTTCTGTCCTTTTTATTGCCCCCCCCCCTCTCCCCCTGGCCCCCCTGGCCCCCCTCCCTCCCCACACCCCCCCCCCCCCCCCGAAGCACACACAGGAGGACTCCCCGAATCGATTTCTTGTGAGTTTCGGGAGAGAACCCAAAAGAGGGGCAGGGGGTAGGGGGGGTCGTGCCTCGACAATGGCTCGCTGTCTTCCTGGTGAGGTGGGGGGGGGTCTTCGGGCTAAACTGTGCAGTTTTGAACGATTTTCTCGTTTTTCTGAAACGGGGGGGGGGGTTTCAGTTTCTTTTTTGCACAAGCAAAGGCTTGATTTGTCGCAAACCCGCAAACTCGGGTTGCAGCGAAATAGTCGGTGGGAGCGTATCGGCGCGCGCAGTGTGATTTGATACATCAACACGAAACCGCTTATTCAGGCAACCCCTTCACAGGGGCCACAGTACACTGCCGCTCGTGCGCACCAACAACCCCAGCCTTCAGCCGGAATCCTGGTTCCGGTGTGATTTGATACATCAACACAAAATCGCCTATTCCTATGGCAACGCCCCTCCCTTCGCAGGGGCGACAATACACAGCCGCTCGTGTGCAGAAATCCGGACTCTCTCTTTGAGTGGCCTTTCCCTAGTGTTCGTTCGAAAAAAAAATCGCCGAATATTGCTGAAAGTTACCCCGATTCGCAAATACCCCCCCCCCCCCGCCCACCCCCCCCCCCCCCCCCACACAATCGGCTTCCTTCGAGGAAGGGGGCTGAAGGAATCGGCTTCCTTCAGCCCCCCCCCCCCCTCCCCCCGACCCCCCTTCCGGGGGCCCCCGCCGGCATGCAAACGCGTGAGTGCCGTTGTGGTAGCGAGAGGGCGGAAGGTCCACCACTACCACCGCCACCACCAACGCTCCAGTGTTTGGGTTTTTTTTAGCTTATTGCCCCTTCCTCGCACACATCAGTATTGTTGCGCTGAGTGAAACTCTGAGTGCTGTCCCCTGCCCACTGCGCACACCCACATCCACCCTTCTTACAGCTCTGAAAAAAACACTGAAACCACATTTGGTGTACATCACAGTCTGGCCGTCTTGTCCGTCAGGCTGGGAGGTCGTCGATGCCAAAAAAAGGATTGAAAAAAAATGGATGAAAATCGTGGCTCTTTTGTTTCTTCGCATTATTTTGAACGAGTTTTTTTTGTTTGTAGAACTATATCTTCTGGTCACAGAGTCTCCTGAGACCCCACCACAAGATTGTCGCACACACGCCAAGGGTTTGGAGGCAAAGCCAACAGCAGGGGGGTGGTGGGGGCCCTGGCCTCATCCTTCCCACCCCCCCCCCCACCCCCTCCTCCTTTCCAAGGCAACGCTCGGCGGATAACAACAGAAATCCACGCCAAGTCAGTGGCCCAGAGTCGCAGGAGAAACGAAGCTGCGTGGTGGGGGTAGAGGGAGGTGCTGGGGGGGAGAGTGACAGAGCCGGAGCCATTCGCACCGTTTTCTTATAAGTATCCCCCTTCCCGCCCTGTTCCCCCCCCCCCTCCCGCCCCGCCCCGCACGGTCTGTTTAAAGCGGTGTGAAATCCCCTCGTAAGCTACTAGATGTGGCTGAGTGAGGGAAAAAGGGGGCAGCAGCCCACTTCCCTCCCTCCCCCCTCGAGCTGTGTGGCGGGCTGTGACGTAGTGAGACCCTACCCCCCCTGGCAATTCGTTCGTAGCAAATGGGGTGGGGGGTTTGGAGGGGGGGCAACCGTGGCAGACAAAAATCGGCGGCCACCACTTCCACCACCACCACCACCACCCCCTCCTACTGAATGCCCACTGCAACATATCTGGTGGAGTGAGTACAAAAAGGACTAACATTGCAAGAAGGTGTTGGGAGACTTGCTTTTCCATCCACTCTCGACAATCAAAAAAAAACCCCCCCCCCTCCTACTGAATCATTGCTTCCACTTCGTATCCCTGCAGTGCGGATCTGCTTATTTTGTGTGAGTGAGGTCGGACTTCAGGTCGGCTTGGCTCTTCCCTTCAGACTGTTTCAAGGCTTCTCCTCCAGCCTTCGGGGGCATTATCACACAAAGATATCATACGCAATCTGCCCAACGAGTGGAGGGAGATTATCTCCGCGATTCCATTTTTGTTTCTTTATACTTCACTTCACCACCCACACCCACCACCCTACCGCCACACATTCTCTCCTATAGGACGGCGCAACCAAGGCATACTTTCACCTGAGTCCACCGCCTTGTGTTGCGACGTGGTCTGCCCCCACCCCACCCTCCCCCACCCTTCTTTTTTTTTGCATTCGGGGTTTCCTTTCTTCGACTTCACTACTTCCCCCCCCCCTCTCCACGCCTGCCTTCTTCGTTTTGGGATGGGGCAACCCCGGGATTGCCCATCCCACCGGGAACCCACAGGGAGGAAGAGGGCGGGTGAGTGTTTTATCGCACACAGTTTCCTGTGCCCTTCCAGTCTGGCACGCCTACTCTCTCTTCTCTCTCTCTCTCTCTCTCGCACTGCCTGCGGCCTTTCTGTTTGCTTGAGTGCGTTTCGTGGCGTGGGTGAAAGTGCCCGCTCTCGTGGGTTTTTTTCTCTATTTAGTGTTCTGTCGGCGTTCGTTTTCTGCTCTCCTCATCAGATAATGTTGCACGAACCCCCCGTGGTCTCCAGGACTCCCGGGGCGGCGAAAAGCGAAAAATCTCGGAGGCAATGAAGGGAAGTCGATCGGCTGAACATTGATAATTGTTTTTTTTAAATAATGACCTGAGGCTGTGACACGCATTGGAGGGGGCCTGGTGCTGTAAAGTGCAGAAGAATGGGGGGTCCCGACAACTTACGGGCCACACCAATATACAGCTTCGGCACAAAGTGAAGGTATCTACTGATATGCGATGTGAACAACGTGATGCCGTTTTTGTCGGAACCCCGATGAAACTCGTCTATGTGGGGAAGTCAGTTAGAGCGTGCGATACGTGTAGTGTGTTGAAACTTTTTGAGACTTCTTGAGACTTCTTCTGTGTGTGCGGAGGGTCTTCGCTACGGTGGCGGAAAAAAACGGTGTGTTTTGGCGCCTTTCCTCCTATTTTAGAGGTGAAAATCGCCGGACTTTGCCCAAAAGCTGCTGAGAGCGAAATGACACTCCCCCCCGATCTCTCTCCTTCCTCTATTTTTTTTTGCTGGATCTGTGACAGGGATAGTGGGTGACTTTCCAAATTCTGCAAAAAAGCCGGTTTTTGCCGGTTTTCCCGTTTTTCGTTTTTTGGCGCCGTTTTGGCGTTTCCTGTCCATGTATGGGGTGAGCGGGGTACCTGCCCGTATCCCGACTTTGGTTGCTTCATAAAGCCGACGGACACCTCACACAGCACCCCACATACACCCTGTTGGAGATGTGTGAGGTGCTGTGGGAGAGCAGGTGTCCTTTGCTACAACACCATCCCGGCCGTGCCTCCAGCCATGGATCTGTCTCAGGAACTGTAGGGCAACGTCAGGAGTGCCAGAAGGTGCACGCCACGCCCTTGAGAGACCACTGCTGGACAGGGGGGCTGAAGGGGAATCCCCGGACTTCGTGCTCCAACAGCGCCGGCGAGGCAATGTCGATCGCCAGTGGACAACGAGGAAGTCGTACAGACTTGTGTGCAGGGGTGGGGTAGTCTGCACGTACTCCGTCTTCACTCACGACCATGTCGCACTCCTGGTGTTGTGCCGTTTCTCACTTGCCATGGTGCACCAACGGTACATATGTCCACTCGACAGGCACACAGCACAGCGGGGGGTCTGGGGGGCGGAGCCCCCCAGCCGCCGGAGGCCACGGTAGCGAACATCTGGCCTTCTCCTTCGCGTTCTTGGACTCTTTGGGTCAATCGCGGTTCGTAGTGGGGCCATTATTGGTGTCCAGGTGACCTGTGTACCCTCTAAGCAGGGTGGGCATAGTCGGGAAAAAAGTGGAATTTTCCCGAAATTTTTTATAGTTTTTTTTTTTTTGAAAAACCGGTTTTGGCAAAAACCGGTTTTGCAAACCGGTTTTTCATTAGCACCCACTGTCCCTGATCTGTGATGTTCACAGCAAAGTGGTGTGAGGGGGCCACAGCAAACAACAGCTGGCAGTCGTTGGTTTGTTGTCATGTTTAGGCCCCCCCCCCCCCCTTCATGATCCAGCGGGGGTGGTGGTGGTGAGGGGGCAGACCAAGTTGTTTCTCGCAGCCCCCTGGGAGTCCCAGTGATCTGCCAGAAAACAAATTACGCCGCAACCACCACCCCCACATCCCACTTTTATTAACCTGGCCAAGACTTATGAGGGGCCTCTATTGCTAAAGCGTGCCCCTTCGCCACATATTTTCCGGGGCAGCTCACCTTGTTTCTAACTTCGCTGGGTTCTGAAAGCGAAGTGCTTTTCCCCGCTGGGGCATTTTTTTTGCGTGGTTCATCCACGGAAGAATCGGGGGGTTTCCAAGGACACCGTCGTGTCGAGTATATCGTTTGCTTTTCACACAACAAGAAGCTTGTCACAGTGAAAAAGATAGTTGGCAGCGCTTTGGGCGACAAACACAGTCTACCTTGCCTTGTTGCTATGACTGTGCGCACATTCACACCAACCTTCATCAGGCAAAACACGGTTTGTTCACCCGGGTTTGGCGGCACAAACAATGCCATATCTTTAGCTGTTGCTTTGTCAAAAAAAATGAGTCGGGTGGGAGGGCGGTGTATGGCCCCCGACCGACTCCACACCAAGCCAGCTCTGTCAGTGCACGACGCAAACCCGGTATCTTTTTGGCAGGCAAGTTGCATGCGTGCTTGTTGTGTCTGTTGCATGTGTGGTTCCCTTATTTCCTGTGCGATCACCGAAAACACAAACAACACTTAAACCCGTTCTAGGGAGCCTTGGCTATTGTGCCGAAACCGGTGCGTTTATGGTGCATGGTTTCCTTCTATTTGCAGGGAAATCACTCCGATCTTTGCCGAATACCTGCCGATAGCGAAGACCTCATTGTACAAATTAGGTTTAAAAGTGTCCCTGCGCTTTGATCTGCACTTCTACGTTTTCTTTTTCTTTGAGTTGCCGCCTCCAAACTCACACTCCTGCTGACGATGGTGCCGTGAGTGAGGAGCACAAAGGGCACGAACAAAGCGCGAGATACTTTCCACCCACATTGAAGTGTGCGGAACAACAAGCCTGCCTGGGGTAAACCAGCCTCTGAAGAAAACACACCCAGTGCCTCTGCTACCAGGGGGGGCACCCTGGGGTGCCATTGGTGGGTGTGACCACGCCCACCCCCCCTCTCTCTTTCTCTTTCTCTCTCAAATGTTTGGCACCGCACCGCTGGCGTGCTGCCCTCCTGAAGCTCCAGCCCACAAACGCAGACCAAAGCAAGCGTCACGTGAGACCGCTTTCTCGTTGTAGTTTCGGCCTTCCAAAATACGACTCTCCCGCCATTCTCTCTCCTCTCTCTCTCTCTCTCCTATCCCCGTTGTGAGAATTGCCCGCGAGCATCTCTTGTTCTCGCTCTAGTGGCACCCTGCAAAAGCTGGCTGCGCCGTGTTGAAGAGATCCTCCTTCAGACTTCAATTGTAAGAAGAAAACGGTGTTTTAACAGAACGGGCCCGTGCAGTAGCCTAGCTCTCGCAGTGCCTGGTATTGCCAACACCAAAAGAAAATGTGTGTTTGCCGGTGGGCCGGGTTCCGACACAGTCTGATACTCGGTTCCCGTGATGTGCACCTCGTGTGCCCCCACCCTCCCCCCTCCCCGTGCCTCCACCGCCTTGCTGCTGCAGCAGTGGCCGGAAGAAGGTGCGCTGGGTAGGGTGTGGTGTTTGGCGGAATGGAAGAGGGTTTGTATTCGGGGAAGGAGCTGGAGGGGGCTCGCAAAGAGATGTGCTGCCTGGGGGGTCGAACCTGCCAGTGTTATCTCGAGGAGCGGCAGGGGAGTATCATGCAAGCATAAAGGTCACAGGCCCGGTTGTCTCGCACATCAGGTCAGTGGTCGTCGGTCGCAAAGTGCGGCCGAAAAAATTCGGCTCAACTAAAATTACCTTCCGTATTTCTTTCTGCATATATCTGTTTTGTCGTTCTGCTCACCAACACAGGAAAAGCAATGTGCCAAATAAACAACAAAGCTGTGCAAATATCTGTGCGGATAACATCACCACCCTGCATCAGCAAAAGTCCGTTCGGGTGTTTCTCGCGATCGACGAAAATGCCACACATTCGTCTCTCCTTTTCTTTCGGATTCGCACCGCACCTTTCCTTCACTGTAGCTTGCCTGGTTTCATCGCCTCATTCTCTATTGCGGGGTTGCGGGTTTAGGTCGTCAGACATCGATTCAAACCCCCAAGCCGCGTGTGTCTGGGCAGCAGTGGAGCCTGTCGAGTGGTCTCCGTGCCCTTCCTGTTAATGTTTTTTCTTCCAACTTAGCGCCACCTCATCACCAGCTATCCCAGCTGAAGGACCAGCCCCGCCTGGAGTTTGAACAGCCCCAACTGGTGTGGGACTTCGAAGACTTGCGTGCACGCTGGACGGAGTTCTGCTCCTCGCAGGTTTGCAAGTCCAAGCCAACAACAAACCCTAGATCCCCCTGACGCCAGATTTATTTTGTCGGACAACGGGAGCGGGTGCGGGCATCGTTTGTTCTTTTCTTGAGTGCGGTGAGGTGAATCACTGCGCGGTAGTATAATTTCTATCGAATTGCAACCCAACGTGATCCACCAGCTTCGGCGGGCCGTGCCGTCGACTCTGTTTGCATCGGACCACGCCGGGAACTCGGGGCGGGGGATGGGGTATGCGGGTGCCTATACCCCCTCGGCGGAGCTATCTCAGCCCACCCTGTGCTCAGTGCTTTCTCCAGGATCTCCGGACGAGGATCCTCGGGACTCCTAACGAGGAGGCCACAGTGCAGCCAGAAGAACCCGAAACGCCCTCTCGTTGGGGGCTGCTGACGGTCATGAAACGAAGAAAGAAACCTGTTCAAATCGTTTGAAAACGGCACCGCTGACACCCAACTGTTGAGTGATGTGATTCTGTTTTGCAGCAGTGCCGGTCCTTGGATCCTGCATGGAAAATGCCCTGCCTGTGTGCCTGACGGTGGGATGATGTGCGTGACCAGCCCGTGGCAGCAGCGGGCTGGTGGTGGATGGAACTGCGTGGTGAAGTGGCGTGCCTGCAGCCCCCCCTCCACCTCTGTCTGTCCCTGCTGCCTGAGTTTGAGTGAACTAACCGCGCTCTACATCACCGGGGTGAAGGGGCGAGCCTAGGCTGTCTTCTCTTCACGCGATCCCATGGTGTGGAGACCATTGTCGGTCCTCCCCTTGTGTTGGTGTGGTCGCGGCTGTTTTGCCACATCCCCTCCCCCATCAGGAAGCTCGGAACACAGAAGCAACTGCAGCGGGCAGCCGAGAGGCGGTCGGGCAGGCGCTGTGCAGCCATGGGGTGCCAGGTCAATGTCCCCGTGATGGCGGTGATCCTGATTGCGACTTTGATGAGCACGATGTCGTCGATGGCAGGTGGGCTGATCCTGTACTTCCAGGGGCTGGAGTCGCTGGAGGACTCGATGGCGGAGACGAGTGATGGCGAGCTGAAGAGTCTGCGCGGCAAGCTGCTGGAGCAGTTGCACGTTGTCGAGTCGTCGACGAGCACTCTGAAGAAGTTTGTGTATTCGCACGAGCGTATCAACACGTACAACTCGAGTGACTGGGAGTCTCTGATCAGGTCCTTCGAGTACGCGCAAGTGTCAGCGGCCGCCACATTATACAGCTCGGCCATGTCGCTTGTGCCGCATGACTGGACGAACAGGTCTGTCTTCTACACAGCGGTGTGGGGTGATGTGCTGCGCAACGGTTCACGCGAACTGGTGTACGGGTCTTACTACGATCAGCTGCCTGCAGACAAGTTTGCGATGGCAGCTGACAACTCAACCCTTGACTATCTGTGGATCCCGTCGTACTCACTGCACAGCGACACGGGGTACATCGACAAGTTCGTGTACGAGTGGGACGGGAAGAGCACGTACGTGCTGGACCAGGCTGCGTACAACCCGCGTAACGGTCCGAGCGACATCCCGCTGCCAGGTGGTGGTGTGTACACCGACCCGCCTGTGGCTGGGTCTGTGATGTCGCGCTGGAACAGCCCACGCCGTTGGTACGCTTCGGACGGGAACATGTACACATACACAGAGCTGGAGGCGATCTACGTGCCGCCACCGCCGCCCCATCCCTGGAGCTCGTACAAGTCTGTGCTGCTGTACGTCGGGTTCCTCTACCAGTCCTTCCAGCCGCCCTTCATGGACTACAAGGCGGAGCGCCCCGACACAACTGCGATGCTTGTGGACCGGTCGTCGGCAGTGGTGTACGCATCCACCGAGGGCGGGATCATCCCCGACTGGTGCCAGCCGCAGGGTGGGGGGGACAACACACCCACCGACCTCGGGTGCTCGCTGAACGTGGCCAACCTGTCGAAGGCCGTGCAGGCGGGGTACCGTGCCGTGGCGGGGAAGCCGTACGGCACCTTCATGAAGGCAACGCTGGACGGGGAGGAGTACTTCCTGCGGCGCGAGGACGGAAAGCACCTGAACCTGGAGCTGGTGTGGATGCGCCCCACGTCGTCTGTGCAGGGCAAGGTGCAGGAGGCGCTGGTGCTCCTCATCATCTTCACGGTGCTCGTGCTTGCCTTCGACGCCACAGTCTCTGTTCTCGAGGTCGTCTTTATCGCACTGCCGATGCGGCACCTGGCAACCGCCATCGCTGCTGTCGGGGACATGGAGACAGAGGAGGCAGCAAGCCAGGTGGAGCGGTACGAGTCGAAGTGCATCATGGTGGCAGAGATGCGGCGCCTGATGTCCGGTATGAGCAAGACAGTGGGGCGCCTGGAGGAGTTCAGAGCCTTCATGCCCGACTCCATCCTCGCCACCCCGGAAGATGCCGAAAGCGATATTCCCAGCGAGTCGTCGGTGTCCAACAGCAGGTCGCAGACCCTCCGCTCCCGTGGCCAAGAGAGCAGTATGTCTGGCAGGTCGTTCATATTCCAGGCAACGACTAAACAGGTGCTCAACCTGCATCTGCAGACGAAGCCTGTGGGGCTGCTGCTGGTGAACGTGGTGGGGTGGTGGGCAGGGGCCAGTGATGACATCGATGGACAGGACCTCCTTTCCGTCCACACGACACTTGTCGGAGCCGTCCTGGAGGTGATGAATGCAGGTGCCGGCGCGCTGGACAACTTCTCCGGCGACCGGTTCCTCATCGGTTGGAACACCTCCAAGCCGAAGAGTGACTACGCGCAACGTGCTACTTCCACCGCGTTCGATTTGTCAGAAGTGGTGCCTGACAAGTTGTCCTGTGCCGTTGCTACAGGCAAGGCGCGTGTTGGCAACACAGGGACGAAGACGATGCGGCGCTTCTCCATCATGTCGCCCATCGTGCCGTGGGTCGTGGAGCTGGAGGCTTTCAACAAGATGCGCGGATACCTGTGCACCACGGATGACATCACGGCGGTGCGTTTGGAGAGCTCGTTTGTTTACAGGGTGGTGGATGCAATTGCTTCGCACAAGCGCAAGGTAATCGCCCCTGTTGTGCAGCTTGTTGACCGTGTCGTGGTTCACGCTGCTGAATGGATGTACGAGATCGAACAGGCCGAGAAGGGGGACAAGGACGGTGCAGTTTTCAACAACTTCGTCCGCTCTATTGTAAAGGAGAACTGGGGCAGGATTAGGAAGGCCCCTCGTGCACAGGAGATCGCTTCAAGCCTCTCACCCTACATGCAGGAGGCATATGCGGCTGAGGCCTTCAAGCCTTTGGAAATGCGTTTGGACCGGTGCCAGTGCCCCTCAGAACTGGCAGGCTACAAGGTGCAGACAACGTATTCGATTGAGAAGTGATCGGCGTTGTGTTCGGATTCCCGCTCTGTGTCACTGTGCGTCAAACTGTGTCACTTCACAACCACGTGTCGTGAGGCGGCCCACTTTTTCTCACTTTTCTGCAGAGCTCCTCTTGCAGAGCTGCCAGCAAGGTTGGAAGAGACCACTCACCACTCAGCAGCCCGGCTTCGGTGGCGGTTTCCTCCTTTCTCTCCGCGTTTTTTTTACTACCTCCCACCTCCAGTGCTCCCACGAAGATTTTTTCTGTTTGTAGTACAGTTCGGCGCAGCCAACTGGGGAAACAGTGCCGTCAGCTGGATCATGCGCTCACACCACTTCATCAGACCGGGGAGTGGTATGTACACAAAGAGCGGGCCTGCGTTCCAACAAAAATTTGCACCCCCCCCCCTAGGGGGGGTCAAATGCCACCCTTTTACGTGGACAAACACGATTTTTCAAAAAACCGGCGCAGAGGCCCCAAAGCCCCCGTAAACCCTCCAAACCCCCCCAGATCGGTCCGGAAACCCATCGAACCCCACTTTTCCACCATTCCGGGCACCTCAGGTGCCCGAATTGGGGTACCTAAATTTTGTGCCACCGTTTGGTACCGGACAGTGCCACTGTGTGGGAGGTTGGAAAAGAAAATGCCCCAACACACCACATCTGAGGGTTGCAATGCATGTTGCTTGCCAACCACGTCATCCGGTGGGTGTCAGGCGCTATGTAGGTGGCATTAGCCAGGTCTTCGATGAGTTCTGGCTTGTATATGTACCTCCCTGCCACCATGCACCGGGAGGCTGCCTGTAGGTACGGAACAAGTCCAGATGGTCGTGTGATTCCTGTGCAGCAGTGCTCCACAACCGGGATGTGTTGACAACGACTGTTGCAACACGAGCTGTACATTCCGGGAACACACGAAGTGCGCTGTCGTGGTACCCATTGTGCCAGAATTGGTAGTTGCTGCGGTCTACTTTGCCTGGCCCAAGAGCACTGGTACTGAACGGTGCAATATGCGTGGCGAGGTGAATGCAACGGAAGGGCGCAAAGTCAATACAGCTCTCGGATGGCGGGTGGTGGTGCCACTCGTGTGTGACGTTCACTCGAGGATACAACGCATCACAATGAATCAGCAACCGTGGACCGAGTACAATACGCTCTCTGTGGCTGGTGTGGGGGACAAAGGCAGTGCCTGTGCCGCAGGCAGGGAGGTACATATACAAGCCAGAACACATCGAAGACCTGGCTCATGCCACCTACATAGCGCCTGACACCCACCGGATGACGTGGTTGGCAAGCAACATGCATTGCAACCCTCAGATGTGGTGTGTTGGGGCATTTTCTTTTCCAACCTCCCACACAGTGGCACTGTCCGGTACCAAACGGTGGCACAAAATTTAGGTACCCCAATTCGGGCACCTGAGGTGCCCGGAATGGTGGAAAAGTGGGGTTCGATGGGTTTCCGGACCGATCTGGGGGGGTTTGGAGGGTTTACGGGGGCTTTGGGGCCTCTGCGCCGGTTTTTTGAAAAATCGTGTTTGTCACCCCCATTTGACCCCCCCTAACCCCCCCCCCCCCCCTCCGTTTTCTGTACGAGTGAAGGGTGATTATTCTTGTGCTCCCTTCTACTTCTCTTTCGTCTTTCACCACCCCCCCCCCCCGTTTCGCAGGCGCAGCTTCGTGGGGGATTTTCCGGTGCTTGACAGCCCATGCACAAACCCACTCGAAGGCCATCACTTGCCAGGGAGCATGGGGACCCTCAGCTTGTCCTTGCATGGACGGTGCTGATGCGGATGCCTCTCTCTTTGCTTGTGCTCTGTGCGGCGTTATCAAGTCACCGGAGTGGTTGGCATTTGAAATATACAATGTCATGGATCTCCACTCAACGGTGCGCATCCTTGTAGTTGTCCGCACCCAGGAGGTCCCCGAGCGGACAACGACAAGCGGGGGTACGTGCGTGTTTTTTTCCGAATTCCCCACATGTGTGGGTGGCTGGAGGTGGACAGAGTTAGTCATTCCTGCCTTGTCTGTCTAAGCAGACTCCGGCAGCTGTACACTGCCCGAACACTCTGCCTCTTCCATTATTCACTGCATGCCGGCAGGATGGATCGTCGATTGATTTTTGTTGTCGTGCCCAAAGGCGTGCCCTCCACCCCTGCAATAGTGAGGACCCCGAGCAGCAGCTTGTCCGCGTCCCGCTCTCCTGGGGGTACATCAGGAGAGGCAGCGAAGCGCCCCATTAATGCAAGCAAATCGTTGGGTCTATTATCGCCCCCGTTGGACAGACAGGGTTTCCTGCGCGTATCACCTTGGTATTTGTGGCTAAATCAACAGGGCTCGCAAATTGCCAGAGGGTGTACGGAGACTTGGCTTTGCCTTCACTGCCTATTCATACACGCACCCCACCCCCACCACCCCCAGCTGTGCGCAACCCACTGCTTGTCATAGCCCTCGCCCCCATGTGCATTACACTACTTGTTTCCCGGTGCAGTGCTGGCTCACAAATGTTGCTCCGTATTTTGTGCGAAATCAATTATTCAATTGCAAGCACAGCCCACCAGGTTCCAGGCGTATTTCTTCGCGAATGATCCTGCACGACTCCATCTATATTTGCGAACAGTTTTGAATGTGGGCTTCGCGGCAGTGCCGAAAAGGGTGCGTTGTTCTGCCCAAACTAGCTTGCTTTGTCACAGCGAAAGAGTCTGTGGGGGACAGTGTGTTTTTTGAGAGCACACGCGAATCTATTAGTGCAGAGCGTCCCGATCAGCTTCTCTTGGCGTATCCTCCGCTATCACCCGCACCACACTGTCGCTTGTGCACACAAGCAAACCCAGACTGGTGTAGCTCTGCAAATCTCATGATCCAGGATACGACTCAGTACGGCTGCAGCAATGACCACCGTGTCTCCACCCAATGTGATACGGCACAGTGCAAGGTTATACAGCCCCATGCGCTCAACAGATCTTTTGTCAACGAAAACATGATGTGAACTTGAGAGAGCCAAAATGCAGAAAATTATGTTTTGACACGCGGGGGTCAATGAGAACAGGCTTAGCTTGTGATTGTTGCAACAGCTCAACGAAAAGTAGCCCGGATCTGCCTTTTTGCAGTTGCTGGGCAGGGTGTTCCTCTTATTGTAGCGAAAGGAGTACGATTTTTGGCTTGCCTTCCTCCTGTGTCTAAGCCCCCGATCCGAGCCCAAGGGAGCTCGAACAGAGGGCTTAGACACAGGAGAGTGTGTATATCTTTCGTATTTTTCATGAATGATGATCCTGCAAGAACCCTGTACTTCCGTACACCTAGGGTTCATCCGTCCCTCCCCTCAAATGTGCGAAAAACCTTGCATAGCAGTCAAGCGCTTTGCCACTCCAGGATCCCGCCTCTGGGATGACGGGTGGTGTATGTTCTCACTCGCTTACACAATAGTACAACCTGCAGTTGCAGCGCATTACACAGGTTAGTGCGGGTAGGGCCGAGACGCACATGCAAAGGAGACCCGCCAGCAGACCACCCATGCCCAACCCTCCCCCGCGCGTGTATTTTTAATGCCGTGGAACAATTTACTTCTACACTCCTACACCACCTGCCAGTGAGCCAAATCTAACTCCACCTCCCCGCCCTCCCGAACCCGGATGCGCATACCGGAGTGAAGGGAGACCATCCTTGCGATTCCTTTTTGGGTGGAAGCGTCCAATGCAACTCTCGCAGTACAGAGGCCAGAAAGGATCCCGCAGTATTTTTTGCTTCGATTTCCAACACCCCCCCCCCCGCCCTCTGGTGTAGTGACTACAAAAAGGACTAACATTGCGAGAAGGTGCTGGGAGATTTACTTTTCCATTCCCTCTCGACGATCAAACCCCCCCCCCCCCTAGGCATACAGTGCAAACGATAATTATTATCGCACATATACCAGATACGATAATTTTCGGAAAATTATCGCATACGATAATTTATTATCGCATACGATAATCCATTATCGTATGATGCGATAATCCCATTATCGTATACGAACGGATACGATAATTATTATCGTATATTATCGCATACGATAATCCCATTATCGTATGTTATCGCATACGATAATAATTATCGTATCCGGTCGTATACGATAATGGGATTATCGTATGCGATACTTACTGGGTTGCACTATTCTTGAACACCACTGCCCTCGTCAGATTCCTTCACATACTCGTCCGTCATCAGGATTCATCGCCCCCCCCCCCCCCAGTCCCTTCAACACCCTCGATGTCATCAGACATCGAGACAGAATTCGTCATCCCCCCCCCCACCCGCCCACCGAACAGCACAGGAACCACATCACGGACAGACGACCTGGCACGCCGCCCCCCCCCCCCCATCCCCCCTTCTAAATGATATCCATCTCAGTCTCGGATTCGTCCTCCTCAGAGGAATCATCAGAGACATAGTCCCTTTCGAGGGCTTCTGCGAACCGGTTGCTCTTGTCGAAGTAGCCGAGGAGGTCGCCGTTCCGCTGCAAGAACAGACGATCCGCGTAGGTCTTCGTCGAGATGTTCGACCCCCGCTTGGACTTGCGGGACTCTGCCGTCGAAAACACACTGTCGACCTGTGTGACCGACACAGGCGTGCGGAGCCAAGCCACCACATGTGGCGCCAGGATGGGGAACAGCTTCCTCCCCTTCTCCAGCCAGAACGCAATCGGGGTGTCGGTCTGCAGGGATTCGGCAGGGGCATTGAGGTACTGTGTGAACTCCGCCCAGCACTCGTCGTCAGCAAGGGCATGGAAATCCACGGCCCACACCAGCTGGTTTGTGATGTCGGGGAAGTCGTCGAAGTCAGCCATCAGCACGGTTTCCGGGTCGAAGATGAGCGCCATCTCGAACCTCGCCTTCGACGGCCAAGACTCCCAGGCATCCTTCAGCAAGGTGCGGATAGGAGCAGGATAACTGGTGTTCGTCACCACCTTCTGGTACTCCTCCGTGATAGTCCGCACTTTGATGTGCCCCAGACGGGCTTCCGGGTTCTGCACCCATCGCACGAGCCACAGCACCGGCTCCACCATCTCAGCCACAGCCACCGTCTCGCTGACGTGCTCTTCCCATGTTCCCTTCTGGATGTGCTCAGAGAGCTGCCTGAGAGTGAGTGGCTTCTTCTTCCTCGCCATCTCCACGCTGACGAACTGCAGCAGCATCGCACACCGGGTCTGCAGGTGGACTGTCAGGTCGAACATCGCTGCCCATCGAGTGTCCGAAGTAGAGGCGGGTTGCTGAGGGCTGGACACCTCCACATTGGCGGCGTGGGTGTCGTCTGTTTCCGCCACAAAGGCGGCAGCCCGCTCCAGCACCACCGCATCGGTATCTGTGACGTTCACGGATGGGAGAAGCTTGCGGAGCGCACGCACCGCTCCGCGGTCGAGAGCGGTGCGCACACGCAAATGAGTGTCACGGATGTTCGTTGCAGCATCATGCATCCTCTCCGCCCCCTGTGCCTGAAACTTCTTCCAACGGTGCCGGCGCGACTTGCACCCGAAGAACTGCGACACCAGCGTGCAGAAGGCATACGCCCGGGGGTATGACTGGCGCACTGCTCGCTTCAACGCTGCGTTGAGGTGGTGGCCCAGGCAGTAGATGCCCTCCTCCTTCTTGTCGCCAAACGCCTTGACGTTCACCGACCCGAAGTCAGCGACAACTGTACTGCGGGTAATGCCGTACAGTTCCCGCACCTCGTCAAGCACATCCCCGACGTCCTCTGCGTTGTGCACCTCGCCGTCACCACGCACTTTCGACAGGAGGAGCACTCCCCTGCCTCCCACGTAGGCGACGACCGACATGATGGCAAAGCCAAGATGCCGCAGGCCTGTTCCATCAACGCCCAACGCCACCGGCCGGCCGGTGATGCAGTCGCGGATCTTCTTCTGGATCTCCGCGACGAACAGCGGGGCCTTGCCCAGCAGCGTCCGGGGCTTCGGCAGAGGGGTGGTCATCGGCAGCGCAAGGATAGACGCCTGGTGAGGCGTGATCCCCGCAATCACAAGGGCAAGTGCCCATGCCTTTTGAAATGATGCGGTGGTCGTGGGATCGCTCTTCGTGGTTGAAACACAGGGGGCCGCCTGCACTGGCGCTTCCTTCGATGTGGTCTGGTGCGCCTTCGTGTCGGTCACGTGTTTCTTTGCCACTGTCGATTCAGCATGCTTTACGACGATGCTACAGAGGTTGCACCACAGGACTTCGTCCGATAATGTCCGGGGGGGGTTTGCATCAAGCAGCATGGTGCGAGTTTCGAACGGGAGGTCCTCCACCGACTTGATCGTGTAGGCCGCAGCAACTGTGGCGTCGTACCTCGCCAGTTGCTGCAGCCGCTGCCTGGCTGTTACCAAGGAGATCCTCTTCTTGGCAGCAGCCTCGTCTGCGGCTTCCTCCACCGTTTTTCTGAGTTTTATCGTGTCCAGGCGTTTCTGCGCGCTCTCCGATTTTCCCGCGGGCTTTGGTGCTGTCTTCTTGGGGGCTGGCTTCTTCGCTGCTGGCTTCTTTGGGGGTGGCTTTTTCACGGCCGCCTTTTTCGCTGAGGGCTTCTTGTCCTTCCCCCCCGTGACGCGACGGCGTTTCTGGTCCGGCTCGTCCTCATCACTGCCCTCTTCCTCGTCATCGCCGTCATCATCTTCCTCTGCGTCATCCTCCGTTGTTGTGTCGTCTTTTATCCTACGACGACGAGACATTTTTTGATCCCTGGTGTTTCCTGTGGAGGGTGATGGCGATGCAGTCACAACATAGCGATAGACACACGGGTCGAGAGCGCACACGCAAATGAGTGTCACGGATGTGCGTGGCAGTATCCTGTAACCTCTCCGCCCCCCTGTGCCTGAAACTTCTTCCAACGGTGCCAGCTTCATTGACAGGATGCCCCAGACAGACATAGTGCTGCGCATGTCATGGCACTATGTGTGTTGTGTCTGCCACCCATTTGTGAGGGACATTCTACACTTCTGAGTGAAGCCCCCCGTCACCAATAATTCAAAGAAGCAAAAATGGCAGCTTCCGGCTCCACTTTTACCACTTTTTCAATGTGTTCTGGGCTGATTTCTGGTTTTCCGAAAATCTCAAAAAAATTATCGCACCATTATCGTATATTATCGTATACGATAATATACGATAATGGGAGTACGATAATAATTATCGTATGCGATAATAATTATCGTTTGCACTGTATGGCTCGAACAGAGGGCTTAGACACAGGAGAGTGTGTATATCTTTCGTATTTTTCATGAATGATGATCCTGCAAGAACCCTGTACTTCCGTACACCTAGGGTTCATCCGTCCCTCCCCTCAAATGTGCGAAAAACCTTGCATAGCAGTCAAGCGCTTTGCCACTCCAGGATCCCGCCTCTGGGATGACGGGTGGTGTATGTTCTCACTCGCTTACACAATAGTACAACCTGCAGTTGCAGCGCATTACACAGGTTAGTGCGGGTAGGGCCGAGACGCACATGCAAAGGAGACCCGCCAGCAGACCACCCATGCCCAACCCTCCCCCGCGCGTGTATTTTTAATGCCGTGGAACAATTTACTTCTACACTCCTACACCACCTGCCAGTGAGCCAAATCTAACTCCACCTCCCCGCCCTCCCGAACCCGGATGCGCATACCGGAGTGAAGGGAGACCATCCTTGCGATTCCTTTTTGGGTGGAAGCGTCCAATGCAACTCTCGCAGTACAGAGGCCAGAAAGGATCCCGCAGTATTTTTTGCTTCGATTTCCAACACCCCCCCCCCCCGCCCTCTGGTGTAGTGACTACAAAAAGGACTAACATTGCGAGAAGGTGCTGGGAGATTTACTTTTCCATTCCCTCTCGACGATCAAACCCCCCCCCCCCTAGGGGGGGTCAAATGGGGGTGACAAACACGATTTTTCAAAAAACCGGCGCAGAGGCCCCAAAGCCCCCGTAAACCCTCCAAACCCCCCCAGATCGGTCCGGAAACCCATCGAACCCCACTTTTCCACCATTCCGGGCACCTCAGGTGCCCGAATTGGGGTACCTAAATTTTGTGCCACCGTTTGGTACCGGACAGTGCCACTGTGTGGGAGGTTGGAAAAGAAAATGCCCCAACACACCACATCTGAGGGTTGCAATGCATGTTGCTTGCCAACCACGTCATCCGGTGGGTGTCAGGCGCTATGTAGGTGGCATGAGCCAGGTCTTCGATGTGTTCTGGCTTGTATATGTACCTCCCTGCCTGCGGCACAGGCACTGCCTTTGTCCCCCACACCAGCCACAGAGAGCGTATTGTACTCGGTCCACGGTTGCTGATTCATTGTGATGCGTTGTATCCTCGAGTGAACGTCACACACTAGTGGCACCACCACCCGCCATCCGAGAGCTGTATTGACTTTGCGCCCTTCCGTTGCATTCACCTCGCCACGCATATTGCACCGTTCAGTACCAGTGCTCTTGGGCCAGGCAAAGTAGACCGCAGCAACTACCAATTCTGGCACAATGGGTACCACGACAGCGCACTTCGTGTGTTCCCGGAATGTACAGCTCGTGTTGCAACAGTCGTTGTCAACACATCCCGGTTGTGGAGCACTGCTGCACAGGAATCACACGACCATCTGGACTTGTTCCGTACCTACAGGCAGCCTCCCGGTGCATGGTGGCAGGGAGGTACATATACAAGCCAGAACACATCGAAGACCTGGCTCATGCCACCTACATAGCGCCTGACACCCACCGGATGACGTGGTTGGCAAGCAACATGCATTGCAACCCTCAGATGTGGTGTGTTGGGGCATTTTCTTTTCCAACCTCCCACACAGTGGCACTGTCCGGTACCAAACGGTGGCACAAAATTTAGGTACCCCAATTCGGGCACCTGAGGTGCCCGGAATGGTGGAAAAGTGGGGTTCGATGGGTTTCCGGACCGATCTGGGGGGGTTTGGAGGGTTTACGGGGGCTTTGGGGCCTCTGCGCCGGTTTTTTGAAAAATCGTGTTTGTCCACGTAAAAGGGTGGCATTTGACCCCCCCTAACCCCCCCCCCCCCCGCCCTCCTGGCCGCCCGAGAAACAGATTTGGGTAACACCCTCACCCCCACCACCACCTCCCCTACAGGCCCCCCGTCCCCCTTTCACTACCCCCCCCCCCTCCCGAGGCGGCTGCAGCAGCGGTGTTGCAAAAGAGGGGCGGGGGTGGGGTGGGGAAGGGGCTGAAGGATCTCCCTCCCCCCCCCCCTCTCTCTCTTCCCTCGCAATGGATCCCGGCGGCAACGGGATGTCGCGTGAGCAGCAGATACAGTATCTAAAGGAGCAGGGCGTGGTGGGTGAGGTGGACCGTGCGCTTGAAGGGCTTCTCAAGGCCGCGCCGGCACAACCGGTTGCCTGGCTGGCGCGGCACTTCTCAGAACGGGCAGCGGAGCTGGGGCAGCAGGGGCCTGCTGCGAACAGTGTATCTGGGAGGAACCCCAGCGTAATCCCTGGCAAAGAAACTCTGCTCAACCGGATCGGCGGCTCGGACGAGGTCCGGGTTCTTGTGTCCATTCTCTGGACAAAGCTGGTCCACAGCCCTGAAACATCCAGCTTCACGAGAAAGCTCAACGCTTCCAGGATGAGCGGGGTGCTCCACAGTTATTTCGTCCACATCTTCTCCGAGGGGGACGTACCCTACAGAGGACGCAGCCTTGCGGAGGCACACAGGAGCCTCGTCGAATCTGACGGTCTGAACCGCAGCCACTTCCAAGCCTTCATGCAGGCTGCCCGGGAGACTGTCCAGGGGCATATGGATGTCGCACCCGCGGTAGCTCAGGACGTTTTCACCCTCCTGGAATCGCTGCAGCAGGAGGTGTTGGGGGGCGACCACAGCCAGACAAGCCCTACCACTGCAGGGGATGGCGATGCCGCGGCTGCGCCGCAGGACGGCGGGGGTGTGCGGGCTGTGGCTTTCCAGGATGACTCCCTCTTCCGCCGCCTCGGAGGGTTGCAGGCTTTGGAGGGGATCACGGCAGCTGCGTTCGTCAGGATCGGTTCGGATGAGACGCTCGCGCCGTTCTTCTCAGGGGTCAGCGGGGAGGGGATGAACCGGGTGCGCCGCCACTTCACGGATTACCTCGCGATGCAGGCTGGAGGCCCCAGCAACTACACGGGGAGGGGTATGCGCGAATCCCACCTGGATCTGGTTGTCAACAAGGGGCTCTCATCCGCTCACATCGACACATTGCTCGAGCACCTGGGGCACGCGATGCTGGGCTGCGGTGTGGAGGGGGATGACATCGACGACACGTTGGCCTGTCTCGAGGGGATACGGACGGAGGTGCTTTGCCTCGACATGGTCCCAAAGAAGCAGGCACCCCGCAAGTCGCTCTTCGCAGAGCTCGGCGCGGTGCCCGCGATGGAGGCTGCGATGGACGAGCTGATGACCCGCTTGTGTGACGACTCCCTCCTGGTGCCGTTCTTCGAGAGGGCAAGCCGTGTCAGGTTCAAGACGATGCTGGAGTCCTTCCTGACGGCTGCCCTCGGGGGGCCCGACAGGTATAACGGGAAGAGCATCCGGGAGGCGCACGCGAGGTTTGCCGCGACATCAGGCAGGCAGATCGATGAGGCGCATTTCGAAGCCTTCGTTCGCCACCTCCTGGGAGCGCTTGAGACGATACACGCATCGGCAGAGATTATGGAGATTGTGGAGGAGGTGTGTGAGAACAACAAGGACGACGTGATCTGTGAAGACCTCAAGAAGAACGCCTCACGCGAGCAGTCCATCTACACCTTGATGGGAGGCGAGCGCACGGTGGAGGCAGCGGTGGATCTGCTGTACACCAAGGTGCTCGGGGATGCGCGTGTCTCCGGGTTTTTCACCAAGGAGGGGGTGCGCATGGTGAAGCTGAAGGCGATGCAGCGGGAATTCCTCACTGCGGCGTTCGGCGGGCAGCAGGTCTACTCAGGGCGGGACATGCGTGAGGCACACAGAAGCCTGGTGGAGAAGGACGGGCTGAACGGATCGCATTTCGATGTCTTCATCGAGCACCTCGGGGACAGCCTCGCAGAGATCTCTGTGCATGCAGACCTTGTCGCGAAGGCTGTTGTGAAGTGCAGCTCCATGCGCCGGGATGTCTTCGGGGGGCTGCCTGCTGCAGAGGCAGCGCACGAGACGCTCACCCTGTTCGACAGGATGGGGGGCGACGAGGCGATCACCCGCCTTGTCAACACGCTGCACACGCGGATCCTCTCGGACCCGCGGATCAACTTCTTCTTCAACGCGGTGAAGGAAGCCCGGCTCAAGCAGATGCAGACACTGTTCTTTGCCCTGGCCTTTGGGGGCCCCAACAACTACCCGGGCCGGAGCATGAGAGACGCGCACGCTTCGTTGGTGGCGACGCAGGGACTGGACGCGACCCACTTCGAGGTGTTCATGGAGCACGTTCATATTGCACTGCAGGAGCTTGCCCTGACGCAGGGCGATATGGAGGACGCCCTCACTGCTCTCAAATCGCTCAAGACGGAGGTGTTGGAAAAGCCGAAACCTGTGTCTCGCCCTCTGTATGAGCGGCTCGGTGGTGCGTCAGCCTTGCGTGCGTGTGTGGAGCTGTTCCACCAGAGGCTGCTCGGGGATGCGAGGTTGGCGGGGTTCTTCAAGGGTGTTGATACTACGAAGCTGAAGAGGATGCAGGAGCCGTTCATCACATTCGCCTTCGGCGGGCCGAACAAGTATAGCGGAAGGGGCATGCGCTCCGCACACCGCAGGCTCGTGAAAGAGGAGGGTCTCAACGACACGCACTTCGACATGGTGGTGGAGCACATGGGTGAGGCGCTGAAGGACATCGGTGCGAAGCACCGCGAGGTGGGTGATGCTGTGAGCATCGCCAACAGCGTGCGGAACGAGGTGCTGTGCAAAGGGGAGGATGGTCCGGTCCCTAAGCCTCTGTTCGACCGTCTGGGTGGGGCAGGTGCTGTGGAAGCTGCTGTCGATCTGTTCTACAAGAAGGTTCTCTCTGACCCGCGCATTTCACCCTTCTTCGATGGCATTGACATGCGCAGGCAGAAGGCCTCACAGCGCTCGTTCCTCACCTATGCGTTCGGAGGCCCGAACAACTACTCCGGGGCTGGTATGCGCAAGGCACACGCCACACTGGTGCAGAATGGTCTCAATGACAAGCACTTCGACGCTGTAATCGAACACCTCGGTGCCACACTGAAGGAACTGGGCGTTGCACCGTCTGACATTGCTGATGCCGCCAAGGTTGCAGAGAGTGTGCGTGGCGATGTGCTCGGGAAGGACGCTGGTGCACAGAAGCCTCTGTTCGACCGTCTGGGTGGGGCAGGTGCTGTGGAAGCTGCTGTCGATCTGTTCTACAAGAAGGTTCTCTCTGACCCGCGCATTTCACCCTTCTTCGATGGCATTGACATGCGCAGGCAGAAGGCCTCACAGCGCTCGTTCCTCACCTATGCGTTCGGAGGCCCGAACAACTACTCCGGGGCTGGTATGCGCAAGGCACACGCCACACTGGTGCAGAATGGTCTCAATGACAAGCACTTCGACGCTGTAATCGAACACCTCGGTGCCACACTGAAGGAACTGGGCGTTGCTCCGTCCGACATTGCTGATGCTGCCAAGGTTGCAGAGAGTGTGCGTGGCGATGTGCTCGGGAAGGACGCTGGTGCACAGAAGCCTCTGTTCGACCGTCTGGGTGGGGCAGGTGCTGTGGAAGCTGCTGTCGATCTGTTCTACAAGAAGGTTCTCTCTGACCCGCGCATTTCACCCTTCTTCGATGGCATTGACATGCGCAGGCAGAAGGCCTCACAGCGCTCGTTCCTCACCTATGCGTTCGGAGGCCCGAACAACTACTCTGGGGCTGGTATGCGCAAGGCACACGCCACACTGGTGCAGAACGGTCTCAACGACAAGCACTTCGACGCTGTAATCGAACACCTCGGTGCCACACTGAAGGAACTGGGCGTTGCTCCGTCCGACATTGCTGATGCTGCCAAGGTTGCAGAGAGTGTGCGTGGCGATGTGCTCGGGAAGGACGCTGATGCACAGAAGCCTCTGTTCGACCGTCTGGGTGGGGCAGGTGCTGTGGAAGCTGCTGTCGATCTGTTCTACAAGAAGGTTCTAGCTGACCCACGCATTTCACCCTTCTTCGATGGCATTGACATGCGCAGGCAGAAGGCCTCACAGCGCTCGTTCCTCACCTATGCGTTCGGGGGCCCTAACAACTACTCCGGGGCTGGTATGCGCAAGGCACACGCCACACTGGTGCAGAATGGTCTCAACGACAAGCACTTCGATGCTGTGATCGAACATCTCGGTGCCACACTGAAGGAACTGGGCGTTGCTCCGTCTGACATTGCTGATGCCGCCAAGGTTGCAGAGAGTGTGCGTGGCGATGTGCTCGGGAAGGACGCTGATGCACAGAAGCCTCTGTTCGACCGTCTGGGTGGGGCAGGTGCTGTGGAAGCTGCTGTCGATCTGTTCTACAAGAAGGTTCTAGCTGACCCACGCATTTCACCCTTCTTCGATAGCATTGACATGCGCAGGCAGAAGGCCTCACAGCGCTCGTTCCTCACCTATGCGTTCGGGGGCCCTAACAACTACTCCGGGGCTGGTATGCGCAAGGCACACGCCACACTGGTGCAGAACGGTCTCAACGACAAGCACTTCGACGCTGTAATCGAACACCTCGGTGCCACACTGAAGGAACTGGGCGTTGCTCCGTCTGACATTGCTGATGCCGCCAAGGTTGCAGAGAGTGTGCGTGGCGATGTGCTCGGGAAGGACGCTGATGCACAGAAGCCTCTGTTCGACCGTCTGGGTGGGGCAGGTGCTGTGGAAGCTGCTGTCGATCTGTTCTACAAGAAGGTTCTAGCTGACCCACGCATTTCACCCTTCTTCGATGGCATTGACATGCGCAGGCAGAAGGCCTCACAGCGCTCGTTCTTCACCTATGCGTTCGGGGGCCCTAACAACTACTCCGGGGCTGGTATGCGCAAGGCACACGCCACACTGGTGCAGAATGGTCTCAACGACAAGCACTTCGACGCTGTAATCGAACACCTCGGTGCCACACTGAAGGAACTGGGCGTTGCTCCGTCTGACATTGCTGATGCCGCCAAGGTTGCAGAGAGTGTGCGTGGCGATGTGCTCGGGAAGGACGCTGATGCACAGAAGCCTCTGTTCGACCGTCTGGGTGGGGCAGGTGCTGTGGAAGCTGCTGTCGATCTGTTCTACAAGAAGGTTCTCTCTGACCCGCGCATTTCACCCTTCTTCGATGGCATTGACATGCGCAGGCAGAAGGCCTCACAGCGCTCGTTCCTCACCTATGCGTTCGGAGGCCCGAACAACTACTCTGGGGCTGGTATGCGCAAGGCACACGCCACACTGGTGCAGAACGGTCTCAACGACAAGCACTTCGACGCTGTAATCGAACACCTCGGTGCCACACTGAAGGAACTGGGCGTTGCTCCGTCCGACATTGCTGATGCCGCCAAGGTTGCAGAGAGTGTGCGTGGCGATGTGCTCGGGAAGGACGCTGATGCACAGAAGCCTCTGTTCGACCGTCTGGGTGGGGCAGGTGCTGTGGAAGCTGCTGTCGATCTGTTCTACAAGAAGGTTCTAGCTGACCCACGCATTTCACCCTTCTTCGATGGCATCGACATGCGCAGGCAGAAGGCCTCACAGCGCTCGTTCCTCACCTATGCGTTCGGAGGCCCTAACAACTACTCCGGGGCTGGTATGCGCAAGGCACACGCCACACTGGTGCAGAACGGTCTCAACGACAAGCACTTCGACGCTGTAATCGAACACCTCGGTGCCACACTGAAGGAACTGGGCGTTGCTCCGTCCGACATTGCTGATGCCGCAAAGGTTGCAGAGAGTGTGCGCGGCGATGTGCTCGGGAAGGACGCTGATGCACAGAAGCCTCTGTTCGACCGTCTGGGTGGGGCAGGTGCTGTGGAAGCAGCTGTCGATCTGTTCTACAAGAAGGTTCTAGCTGACCCACGCATTTCACCCTTCTTCGATGGCATCGACATGTGCAGGCAGAAGGCCTCACAGCGCTCGTTCCTCACCTATGCGTTCGGAGGCCCGAACAACTACTCCGGGGCTGGTATGCGCAAGGCACACGCCACACTGGTGCAGAATGGTCTCAACGACAAGCACTTCGACGCTGTAATCGAACATCTCGGTGCCACACTGAAGGAACTGGGCGTTGCTCCGTCTGACATTGCTGATGCTGCCAAGGTTGCAGAGAGTGTGCGCGGCGATGTGCTCGGGAAGGACGCCACTCCCGCACCCCCCCAGCCCTCCGCCGTCGCCCACCGCGTCGTCGGGATGCTGAATGCGGATTTCACCACTAAGCTTTCCGATGTCCGCAGCATGCTCTCTGATGCGAGCCGCACGGATAACGACTGCGAGATCTTCACGACGCTGGGCGAGGCCAAGGTGGGGGCCATTGTCACGCGTCTGTTTGAGCTGGTGTGCAGCGATGCCCTGCTCGCGCCCTTCTTTCAAGGCGTCATGATGCCTGCCTTGCGCAGCACATTCCGTGACTTCCTTGCTTCTGTGTGGGGCGATGAGATGTACCTCGGGAAGAACATGCGTGCAGCACACAGCCGTGCTGTCGGCGATGGGTTCAACGACGACATGTTTGATCTGTTCCTCGCAAAGCTGAAGATCGCGATGGAGGAGAACAGCTGCACATCGGAGGTCGTTGCCGAAGGGCTGCAGCAGCTGAACCTTTCCCGCGATGATATCTTGTGCAAGCCAGAGTGAAAGGCGAGGCGAAGCTAACCCTGTTGATTTCCATTTTGACCTCTTCTCCAGGAGTGCGCCACCCCCGGGCCCCCGGTTACCCCCCCTGCCGAAAAGCTCGGTTGGGCAGGGCCCCTGGAGCCTTCGCTCGGTGCCACTTTGCAGCCAGTTCTGCGAGGGAGGCCTGCTTTGTCTCACTTATTCAGTACTTCGCAGCGAAGCCCCCCTCTCACCCCAGAAGGGAGGTCGTCCCTGTGCTCCCTTCTGCTTCTATTTCAACCCCTCCCACCCCCACTCGAGTGTACATCACCCCGCCCCCCCCCCTTAATCCTCTATTAGGTGCATCTGTCCCCACCCCCTCCCCTACACTGACCTGCTGGTCTGTCTCTCGACAGGTCGGCTGTGTCGACTGATCGATCGGCCAGTTGACCTCCCTCACCGGCCCGTCACCCCTCCCCCACGCCCTCCCCGTCCCCCTGAAGGAGTGAAGGAAGGCGCCTTGTGACGGCATATGGTGTGGTGACTACAAAAAAAGGACTAACATTGCGAGAAGGTGCCGGGTGACTTGCTTTTCCATTCACTCTCGGCAATCAAAAAAAACCCCCCCTCCTCCCCCTGAAGGAGTGAAGGAAGGAGTCGTCTCTGTGATTCCGTCGTTTCTTCTGCTTCCTGACCCACCCACCCCCTCTCCTTGGTTTCCCCACGCGTTGATTTTTAATACCGTGGGGCAATCACTTTTGCGTTCTACTTTTACCCCCCACCCCCGTCCCCCCCCCACCCCCTGCAGTGGGGTTTCCACCCGCATCCCTTCACCCTTGTTCTCTTCTTAATCGTCAGCTGATTGATGGTGTGATACGAGGGTTCTATCCAACAAGGATATCAAGGCGGCACTTTCAAAGTCCTGCCAAGGACTTCACCCTTGTTCTCTTCTTAATAACCCATGTCTCGATCCGAGTGGGGGGGGGGGGGGCAGTTTCTGTGAGGCGGCTCGCATTTTCTCCCTTTTTCTGCACTTCGGGCCGAAGTCCCACGGCAGGTGGGGTGCTACGCTTTCGAGAGGCGGCAGGAGGGCAGAGCAAGATCGCCTTGTGACTGTCGAATAGGTTTTCCAGCATTTTCCAGCCAATCGCCGTATTTTCATGCGCGAAATAGACCTTGCTGACAGGGTACATCGGCCGGTGCTGGCCACCTAACTAAATCATGTCATCACGCCAGTTGAACTTTTTTGGGAGAGGCTTTTCTTGAGGGACTAGCGAATGCCATGTTTTCCTTCCAGGGAGCGCAAACGGGTTGTCTCCGCGCTTGCTCCAAACTGTAAACACTCCCGAAGAATTGTGAGGAACGATCTGCTCTGCACAACGGCACGGCGTGCGCAGTGTGCTTTGATAGTGGCGATGCCAAAGCCATGCTGCTGCATTCATATGATATCATCAAGTTACCGAAAGCCGCAAAGCACGAACAGAAGAAACACTATCATTCTGCCCGTTGCTACAAGCACAGAGCGGCAGATCAGCGCTGGCATACTCTCAGACTCTCCGAGATAGTCAGATTGTTCAAGCTCAAACCCCACGACGAGGGTGTGCAAGTTTCCTGGCATAAAACAAAGAACTCTGAACAGCACACGCAACCCGCTTGAGAACGTGTGTCCGGATGAGAGGGCTTCAGTCAAGGCCCGGAAGAGGTGGTTTCAGGGGGGGAGGAGCCCCCTCGAAGAAAGGCCGTGGGAGAGGAAATCACCACCAGAATCAGACCCCCCTGCACCCTCATTTGCCCCAGGAAACCCCCGGATAGCCCCAGATATCACTTTTGGGCCAGGTTTGGGGGTCAGGACCGGTTATGTCCTGTATCTTTCAGGTTTTCAGCGAAAAATCCCAAAAAGGCCACTTTGGGGGGGGGGGGGGGTTACATTGTTGTTAGCCCCCATTTAAAACTTTACGTTTTAAACGTTTTAACCCTTTCTGTCCGGGGGGTATTTTTTCGATTTTTGGGAAAATTCGCCTTCCCAAGTAAATTGTCTTCCACTCCACCTTTTTCAATATTTTTTTTATCGGGAACTGCGTTTGCGCAGAACGTTGCATTGTTCCGGTTTTTTTCCCGAAATTTTTTTTTCACATGTGGGCCTCGCCCGAGAAACCAAAAATCGAGGTGCAAAAAATCCAGAAAAAAATTCAGGGCGGTGTGTGACCGCCCAAAAAATCCGGGTTCTATGGCGTTCTCGAACAGTTCTGCTCCAGCGCAGTTCCCGATAAAAAAAAATGTTGAAAAAGGTGGAGCGGAAGACAATTTACTTGGGAAGGCAGTGGTTTGCACAAGGCAAATAAATCAACAGGTGCAAAAACACATGTTCTGAGGTACCTGACTGTGAGCCACCCCAGCGACCCCGTTAGCCCGTTGGGCACCTGGATCGAGGTAGAACACCCTTCCCTGCCCCTCTGGGGCCATGGAGGATGTCCGATGACTGACGGCATCAAATCTCCATCAGAGAATTCCACCATATTTCACTGATGGGTGGCTGGAGGCCGAAATCGGGTGGTGCATCGGCACAGCCCGTTGGGGCGGATATTCGAGATGCAGAGGTCTGAAAACTGATTTCCCAGATGACATCTGTCGGAAACCTTTCCCTTATCGAAGGAATCGGGCAAAAAGATGCTCGGGAAAGCTCGATACTTCCCACGCAGGTTCAGGAGGCGGTTTCAAGGGCAAAACCACCGAAAATTCCACCTTGTGTTGCAATTTTGTTACAGAGCCAAGTTGGTCAGAGTTTCGCTTTTCCGACCAACTCTTGGTGCATTTGAAAGATTCGTCCACCCCGTTTCCACCATAAAAAGAAATCTTGAAAAATTCGAAATTCAAATAACTTTGCCTGCATAGGCAAAGTGAAAGCCACTGTAGTGGCCATACCTGCCCAAGACCCTCTGAGACCCACCCAGCCCCCCCCAGCTCTCGCGCCTGTGATGGGTCGAAATGTGTTCTGTGGGTCTGCATATCGATGTGTTTTTGCGGAGAATAACTCCGGAGCTTTCCACGATCGGGGGAGTCGAGCGAAATGGGGCACAAGAACACCTGATATGGTTGACTCGTAAATAGGGGCCATGAGGCATAGATGTACCGCCCTTGGAAAAAAAAGGGGAAAAAGGGCGGGGAAAAAATCGGTCAAAAATGGCGTTTCGCCCGTGAAACTTTTCCTTAGCCCCTGAAACGCCCTTGAAACGCCCCTGGAAAAAAAAAGGGCGTTTCAGGGGCTCCTGAAGGGCTCCTGAGGGGCGCCTCAGGGGCTCCTCAGGGGCGCCTCAGCCAAAAAAAAACACAAGTCGTAGGGGGGCCCAACACCCCATATTCCCCCTTGTAGGACCAAAAAGTGCACGAAAGGGGTTAAAACGGCGTAATTCGTTGATTTTTTGCATTTCCCTGCATTTCCCAGCCAAAAATCGATTTTTGGCTGGGCGAGGACAATGCGAAAATCGCGAAAAATGTGAAAAAATCGGATTTTTCACAGAGGCTCAAAAACGTGTTTCTGGGTGCAAAATAGGCCCAGAAACAGGTTTCTCGACGTTTTTGGGTGACTTTTCGGTGGTGTCGTCTTTTTGCGGCCAAAATTTATCGATTTCCTAAGGATTCTGCATCTGTGAGTAATGAGAGCCGGAAAGGCAGAAGACGCCTTGGCGGCCGTACTCAGAACCTCCACTGAACAGCCCATTCCCCTGACCCCAGCCCTGGCCCCGCCCTCTGCCCCCACCCCCATGCAAGCTCATGCACCCATCGCATTGCTGCCTTGTTGCCTTGATTTTCGCTGCTTTTCTTTTTCAGAGTTGTAAAATAAACATTCAAGACGGAGTGCTTTTTTGCCGAAAGTTTAGGTGACCCGATGATGGGGATGCAGCACCCCGAGGGTCTTACCTACCGGGCGGTTGGGGGGCGGTGGGGCAGGGCAACTTTGGGTGCAGATTTACGTACACAAAGCGGCGTGAGACTGTGCATGTCAGCGGCCTTGCGTGGTGGCCCCCCTAGGTGACTATGTTCGGATGTCTGGGAATGGAATGAAAACCCCCATATGGCTGCCTGCGCCCTTGTGGAATTAGAGGTGGTCGGGAATCGGTCGGAAACCAGTACTCCTGCTGGCGCTCGTCGTGTGTGTGGAGCATCTGTAGACGCCCGGCAACTCAGCCATCTTGCCCCCGCGCAAGCTCTGCCTGGCCGTGGAAGAGGATGACACACGGTCTGAATCTGGACTCTCTCTCGTGGTGGCACCGAATAACTGTGACTCTAGGTGACTCCACATAAACGCCCACTGTCTGCGGAGGACGGGGGGGCAACATGGGCACTACGTGCCCCTAGTTATGCCGGAGCCCATGCGTCAGCACCTGGCGGGTCTTCCCCCGAAGCCGATGGCAGCGGATGTCACGGGGTGCGATGGTGATAGTCCCATGCAGATGGTGCGTCAGGGGGGCTCGGCGGGCCAGGTGGAGGAGTGCGAGAAGTGCCGCCGCCCGTTCGACCGCTCCGCGAGGCATCACGCGTGTGGCAGATGCTGGCGCAAAGTGTGCGCGTCATGCGCAGTGCGGGGTGAGCGGTGCCCAGGCTACATTGACCGGGTGGCGGTGGATGTCGACGCTCCAGACCCTGCGGAGCAACCCGCGGTCACCCCGGATCTGCGGGAGGTCCTGGAGTCCGCCCGGGCGCGCCCCCGCCGGCGGAAGCCCATCCCGAGCCGCATGCACGACACGCCGATGGGGCCCAGGCAGCCGAGTGCCCCGCACGACTCGTCGGGGGCTGCGCACCATCCAACGCGGGTGAAGGAGGAAGTGGCGGAGGAGCCGGTCGCTCCCGGCCAGGACGTGGAGATGCACCAGGGCGGAGGCTCCCAAACCTCAAACACAGCCCCCTCTGGTGCGCCCTCCGCGACCCACGGCCACAGCGTGCCCCCGGCGGAGAGTGCCTCCCGGGCTGCCCCAGCCCCCATGCAGGGGCAGGCCCAACATGCAGAGTGCCCGCCGTCGGGGTCGGGGGCCACAGAGAACCACCAGGGCGGAGGCTCCCAAACCTCAAACACAGCCCCCTCTGGTGTGCCCTCTGCGGCTCCGGTCACGGCGGCAGGCGCCCAGCCGTCTGGCCCCGCTCAGGCCGCGCGGCGCCGCCAGGGCGGAGGCTCCCACACCTTCAACACAGCCCCCTCTGGCACCTCTGGCGGAACAGCCCCCGGTGGGGCTGGCGGGATCCAGGGGGTTGCTGCGACGATGATGCGCAACGCCGCGCAGGCCCGCCGGGACGGGCAGCGCCGCAGCCGGACGGCCGCGTCCTCGAGACGCCTGGAGGAGCTGCGTCAGGGTGACGCGGCGGGCCCCATGGAGTTCGACGACGACCCGGCGAACGTGTGGGAGCCCGAGGACGACCTCCAGGCCATCGACGCCTACGGGGACGACGAGACGCCCGCGGCGAACATCCCCGCTCTGCAGGAGCTTGCGGCGTCCCGTGTCTGGGCCGAGGGGGTGGTAGCGCGGGCCCGCGGCATGGCCCCCTGCGTCTCGATGGGAGGAGCCATCCCCCGCACCGTCGAGGCGTGGAGGCACTGCTTCCACCCCAGCTATGGCCTTTGCCCCCTCTCGCCCAGGGTGGCAGGTGACGTAGCGGCGGAGTGGCTGCAGGCGCGCATCCTGCAAGGGGGCGCGCAGGCCGAGCCCGGGAACCAGACGAGGGAGCCGGGGGTCAGCCTGCGCGTCTACATGCGCAAGCTGCAGACGGAGGTGGAGCGGGGCGAGTAGGCGGAGCAGCGTCCCCACCCCCACCACCCCCCCCCCCCCCCCCGGGACCTTCCCCCCCCCCCCTTTCATAGATGTGTGCAGGTGGCCGTTGTGAATGGTTAGACAGGGGCTGGCCACCCCCTCCCCCGGGCTCTGCACAGCAGGTCTGGGTTAGAAACAACATAACCCCCCCCCCCTTCCTCCCCTCCCTTCCTCCCCCCTCCCCTCCCCTCCCCTCCCCTATTGATGTCCCCCCCCCCCCTCCCCCAGCGCTTTGCCGCTCGTGTGAGTACCGCCCTGACTGGGAGAAAGGGTAGGGCTGGTTGGGTTGGCGGAGTTGGGCGGATGGGCGAAACGGAAAAATCGACGAGGTCGCAGCGTCAGGGCGTTCTGGGCTGGCTGGTGGTGGTTGGGACAAGACCGACGAGATTAGAAGCGGCACTGGTAGACGGGTTTTGAGGCCCCCCGCCCCCAGGTTCCCCCTGCCCACCTGGACGGACCCAAGTGCCTCACACCGGATCTCTCCCCACCCGGTGGTCCACCTGACGGATACGCAAAAAAAAAAAAAAAAGGGGAAAAAGGGCGGGGAAAAAATCGGTCAAAAATGGCGTTTCGCCCGTGAAACTTTTCCTTAGCCCCTGAAACGCCCTTGAAACGCCCCTGGAAAAAAAAAGGGCGTTTCAGGGGCTCCTGAAGGGCTCCTGAGGGGCGCCTCAGGGGCTCCTCAGGGGCGCCTCAGCCAAAAAAAAACACAAGTCGTAGGGGGGCCCAACACCCCATATTCCCCCTTGTAGGACCAAAAAGTGCACGAAAGGGGTTAAAACGGCGTAATTCGTTGATTTTTTGCATTTCCCTGCATTTCCCAGCCAAAAATCGATTTTTGGCTGGGCGAGGACAATGCGAAAATCGCGAAAAATGTGAAAAAATCGGATTTTTCACAGAGGCTCAAAAACGTGTTTCTGGGTGCAAAATAGGCCCAGAAACAGGTTTCTCGACGTTTTTGGGTGACTTTTCGGTGGTGTCGTCTTTTTGCGGCCAAAATTTATCGATTTCCTAAGGATTCTGCATCTGTGAGTAATGAGAGCCGGAAAGGCAGAAGACGCCTTGGCGGCCGTACTCAGAACCTCCACTGAACAGCCCATTCCCCTGACCCCAGCCCTGGCCCCGCCCTCTGCCCCCACCCCCATGCAAGCTCATGCACCCATCGCATTGCTGCCTTGTTGCCTTGATTTTCGCTGCTTTTCTTTTTCAGAGTTGTAAAATAAACATTCAAGACGGAGTGCTTTTTTGCCGAAAGTTTAGGTGACCCGATGATGGGGATGCAGCACCCCGAGGGTCTTACCTACCGGGCGGTTGGGGGGCGGTGGGGCAGGGCAACTTTGGGTGCAGATTTACGTACACAAAGCGGCGTGAGACTGTGCATGTCAGCGGCCTTGCGTGGTGGCCCCCCTAGGTGACTATGTTCGGATGTCTGGGAATGGAATGAAAACCCCCATATGGCTGCCTGCGCCCTTGTGGAATTAGAGGTGGTCGGGAATCGGTCGGAAACCAGTACTCCTGCTGGCGCTCGTCGTGTGTGTGGAGCATCTGTAGACGCCCGGCAACTCAGCCATCTTGCCCCCGCGCAAGCTCTGCCTGGCCGTGGAAGAGGATGACACACGGTCTGAATCTGGACTCTCTCTCGTGGTGGCACCGAATAACTGTGACTCTAGGTGACTCCACATAAACACACTCCCACTGGTCTGTGGCAAAGGGAGAATGACTACATGCCTTGAGAGAGAGACCTCCGGCCTGAAAGGACAAGCATGAAAAGCCGGAATAGATCAGATAGAGTACAGACTCAGGTGCACGAACCGATCCTTCGGCAGCTACCTGCTTGGTTTGCTGGTGTATGGTTGAGCGCTGCTTGTGTACGTAAATTTTGCTTATATGAACACTCCGCCTTCACCGAAGGTGAAGAAACCCAATTCCCAACACGAGCGGTGTGGCACCCCCTTGGTGTCGCGTCCCTTTGGACATCGACCCCAGAGGTAACCCGCAGGTTGTTGTTTCTTCAAAGAAACACGTCGATTCTGTCCCCCACAGCACAGTACTTGCTGCTTGCCCACGATTTCCACATTTTAAAAATTCGAACCAAATGAAGGTGGTCCAACACTTAGCACGTCCTTGCCGCTGTCGGAGGCCGTCGAGGTGACCCGGAAAAGAAGGACCGCCCGCCCGTTGAGCACTTTCCACGTCGTTTGAGGTGTGGAAGCTCGAGTGATGCCTGCTCGTTGTTACCGGTCCACGTCATTTCAGGTCGATCCGTCGAAGTCCACCAGTCCCGTGCGCCGCGGTACCGTCCGGTCATATCCACTTCGGCGGTCAGACGCGCGTCCTCCGCCCATAGCACCACCCCTCGCATCCCCGCTCCGCCTTGTGTTCCTACCACGCGGATAGCCGAAGTGGTGCTGATGCTGCCCTCCGGTGAGCAGCGTGTCCTGCAATTTCCTTCGTTCGCGTATGCAATCACAATTACACGGGGTTGTAATTAAATTCACCATCCGACAGGACACGGCACAGAACTATGCCGCCGGCGGGCAAGAGAACCTCGAGCAGCCAGGGGCAGCGACCAGCCAATTCCCGCGATAATAAGCGTGCGAGATCGACAGTCGTTGCGAGTGCTCCCGCGGCTTCGACAGCACCAAAACCTGCGGAACCGACAACGCCGACTGCGACGAAGGCAGCAGCCAAGAAGCCCGGTCAGAAGCCAGCGGGGAAGAAGGCCACGTCGGTGGCTGTCCCGGCGCGCCAGCTGTCGCAAGAGCTAGAGAAGAGCCCTGCGAAGAATACGCGGTCGCATAAGGCGAATGTGACCCCGGCCTTCGTGTGGAAGGAGCACCGCGCCGCCCTGGAGAAGATGGGGTACACCCTCTGCACAGTGCGGGAAATCACCGCAAAGCCGATGCGCGACATCCTGATCGCAGCAGGCTATGATCCTGCGGACAAGATCATTTTTGACACTTGGTGCGAGAAGGTATGGTCCTTGATTGCCTTGTTTGTCACGTCCTTCCCATTCTGGCAGATGCGTGAAGTCGTGCACATGGACGCCCTCTCGGCGCACGCCAGGACGGCCCGCCACCAGGGATGCAAGCCTGCGGAGAAGAAGGATGATGACGCCTGCAGGCGTCATGATGATGGTGCTGACAGCACCGATGCCGAGGCCGACGACGTCCCGAGTGTCCCGACGAAAGTCCCGAGTGTCACGTCAGCGGGGGGCTCTTCTCTGCAGGCCATGAAGAAGGATTTTGCCGCTGCATGTGCGTACGGTGGCCTCACAGACACCCAGGCATCCTGGATGGCGGTGTTTATCCGTCGTCATATCCTCGAGACCTTCCCGAAATGCAAGCGCATCAGTGCATCATTCGCGCAGGTTCTCAAGGAGGACCTGGCATTCGTGGATGCTGTTGTCAAACGCTCCACAGGGGTGGCTATCGACGGCACCTCCGTCCGCAACCAGATTGTCGGGGTGCGGGCCGTCACTTCGGATGTGTGGGTGGATACGTTCTGGCTGGAGGATGGTACCACCATCACCTCCGGGGCGATGCACGATATCCTTGCCCGTGTCGCAGAGAAGTTCCCTTCTGCCCGGTATGTTCTCCTGGATCGGGCGTCATACAACGTCGCCGGAGTAAAGGGCTTGACAGAGAAGCTCGAGGTTGTCTGGTGCGTTGGGCACTGCCTGCACAACGCCGTCAGGTGTTTCTTGCAGACCATGCCCGCTGCCTACAACATACTGCTCCTCACTAAGCAGATGATGTTCAAGGCAACAACTCGTGCGGAGAGGTACCTCAGCTTCCAGAAGAAGCTCCTGCAGGCCCCGTCTGCGGCGCCTCATGACCTCTTGAGAAAGAAGATGCTGAGCCTGCGGGATGCGCATGTCCACCAGCTGTTCACTACGAAGAAGGCAGCAGATACTCTGGAGGAGTACCGGGCGGAACTGAGGACACACAACATACCCGATGACATCATCACGCTGTCGACCATCCAGGACGTCATCGACCATCTCGGTGTGGAGGTTGTCGAAAAGGTCAACGCCGAAAACCTCGTGAACTCGGGCGGCACTCGGTACACCTCGTCGTATCGTCACGTCCTTCACGTGTCGGAGAGACAGGCAGCCATCATGGGCTTTGTGGCAGAGGAGTGCGCCACCTTCAAGAGCAAGGCCTGCGAGTCTGCCAGAAAATTACTGGAGCTCTTCAACGGCCCTCGGGAGGCTGTTGACCAGGCGTGGTGCGACATCCGTTTGATGGAGGCTGCATTGCGGCCCGTGGCATCGGCAAGCGACCGTCTCTGCGACACCTCACGCAAGAGCCCCCAAATCGAGTCGATAAAGTCGATATTCGACGGGTTGGTTCGTTCTCTGAACGATCCTGAACAGGTCGCTGATGATGCTGGTGTCGAATTGACTGAATCGCAACGCAGTGCATCCACCGGCTTGGCTAAAAAGATTGAAGATGCTTACAAGAACCACAAGAACCACGCCATGTTCGAGAGTGTGCAGTTCCTCCACCCTTCGGTTGTGACACTTCATGTGGAGGACGCGAACCTGCTGGTCGACGCTCTGCGCTCTGCGTTTCCCCTGTGGTGGTCACCGGCAGTCGAAGAGGAGTACAAGACGTGGGCTCTGAACAAGCACTCTTTCGCTGGAAATGCCAGGTCGTACTGGTCCACACTGGATGAGGCGGACTGGCCTTCTTTGAAACCATTCGCCGATCTCGTCCTGAGCCTGAGTTGCGTGGTGACACATGTTGACAGTGCCTTTTCTGGCATGCATGTGTTCACCAGCAACAAGAGGCGCCGCCGCCTCACAGAACAGAATCTGTCCGTGCGGGCAATGCTTTTCGTCAACAAGGATGTGAAGAACAGGTTCCAGGAAGGTGCTGACCCGGAGTCCAGTGATGAGAGTGGTTCGACGGTCTCACTGTGAGAGAACCTGTGCACGGTGCAGCACGTTCGGCTGCTCGCGAAAATAGGTTGTTGTTGTTACACGTTACACGGGTTGCCGCCCAGTCCAAGCGGCTTTACACATCTACATTTCCTCCCTCGTGCGTAGCCAATTGGCCATGGTCAGCTTGCCAGCTGCCGTGCGCCACGTGGCGCAAGGCACCTCTGTGTGCCCAAATAAAGTCCAGTAGCCCACCCAGAAAACCCCCATTTTTCCGCCCCTGACCCGCCCTTTTTTGAGGAACGCCCTTTTTTTTTCGGCCATTTTTCGCCCTTTTTGCCCGTTTTTTAGCGGTAGATTCGCCCCTCAGGAGCCCTTTTTCGAAAAAGGGCTAAGTGCCCCTGGGGCGCCCTTTTTCCCCTTTTTTTTCCAAGGGCGGTACATCTATGATGAGGGACGACCCAAACCCGAAAATCTCACCTGAGTGTGCAATTGTCCTCCGGCAGTACGTTGGACGGATCTCCACCTTTCCCATGAACCCTTGCTGCATTTGAAAGGATTGAGCTCCCCCATTTTACCATACAAAAAAATCCTGAAAAATTCGAAGTGCATAATTATTTACTTACGTAAGCAAAGTGCAAAGCCACTGTAGTGGCTTCCCGGACAGAAAGGGTTAAATGTTTTATAGCTATTTATTACCGGTAATAATAAAGTACTTTATGGATTGAGGGTAATTACGTCCCCGAAGCAAGGTCCGAGGGTGTTTTGTTCCCCGAGGGAAGGCCCGAGGGCGAAGCCCGAGGGCCTTCCCGAGGGGAACAAAAACACCCGAGTACCTTGCTGAGGGGACGTAATTTCCCGAAATCCAGAAAGTACTCAATTAGGACCGGTTATATGGTAGTTTGTTAACGGTCCTGAAACCATTATAATCGGTTACCTGCAGAAAGCCTCCGTAGTACCAGAGCCACAACCTCCACAGATCACGCAACATCACACACATCATGCCCCGCGCCGCCGATCATGACAGCGACAGCAGCAGCAGCACATCAAGTGACGGTGACCTCATGCCAGTCCGCAGCAGGAAGGCATACACCGATCGACTGACTGACTTCGAGGCGTACGTCGCTGAGGAGGCTCCCCGGGTTCGTTCCATGAAGACAATCTACTCCGAGAAGCACATCAAGGGCTATCTCAAGGCCAAGCTGCAGGGGGGTTCTGCCGCATCGTCAATCTGGAACTACTACTCCATCATCAACTTCAAGGTCAAGATTGTCCACGGGAACATGATCAAGACAAAGATGCCACGCCTCCACCAGTACGTGAAGAATCAAACAAAGGGCTACACCACCAAACAAGCCAAAACCTTCTCTTTTCAAGAACTGCAGGACTACATGGACAAGGGCACCGGGTCGCTGGCGAGCAAGCAGGATCGTGCGCTTGTGGTGCTGGCCTTCTTCGGTGGGATGCGCTGCGTTGAACTCCGCAACCTGTCGATCGAAAACATCACCGTCCAAGATGAGCAGATCAGCGTGAAGTTCTACGGTGCAAAGCAGGGAAGCGTCGCGATTGAACGGTCGTTTGTGGTCCCCAAGATGCTGAACGAAGAAGCTGTGTTCTACGACGTCCTCAAGGCCCATCTGGCCCACCTCTCTCTGTCGGACCTCGTGACGGGGCCTGTCGCAAGACGCATCAACAAGGCCGGCAGCGCGTTCCTCGCTTCGCCCATCGGGCGAAACCAATTCTACGGGCTGCCACGGAAGATTGCGCTGTGCCTGGAAAAGGACCCGGAGGGATACACCGGGCACAGCATGAGACGCTCCGCCGCGCTGGCAGCGGCCAATGGCGGCGCGTCCACCATGGATCTCCGCAGGCATTTCGGCTGGCGCGGAGAATCGACGCCGCAGCTCTACCTTGATGCATCCACGACACACCAGCGGAACGTCGCGCACATGATGTCAAGCCAGCCTGCACAGGGGACGACGACGGGAGCGCCAAGCCAGAGCAGGGTGACTGTGGATCTGAACGTCAACCTGCCGAGGTGATGCCCTCTAGCCCCTGTGAAGTGTTGTAGCGAGTAGGAGCAATGTGGATCAAGCAAACTGGCCAGGACCTCGCCCCCACACCGCCCCTGCCCCCAGCCGCTTTTTCCAGGAAATAAAGATTTCCATTATTGCCCTCAATATTGCGGTAATAAGAAAGCTGAGTGTAAATAATGGATGAAGTCACTAAACCCAGGCTATATTCCTGTGACTGCTTTATTTCCTAGTTTTGATAAAAACTTTTTAATTACCGAATGGTCAATAATATCGCCTTTAAGTCTCGTAAAGTGGTTTATTATTACCTCTTGGCTTATGGACTTTCTGCAGGAAACCGGTAATAATGGTTTCAGGACCGGTAATAAAAATATTTTTTGTCACACCCCCTCTTGGGGCGGTACGCCAGTCTACTTGATATACATGTATTTTACATGTATATTTCAGGCATTTACATGTATTTTACATGTATAATACTTGTCATGCAAGTATTATACATGTAAAATACTTGCATGCAAGTAAAATACATGTATTTTACTTGCATGCAAGTATTTTACTTGTCATGCAAGTATTTTACATGTATAATACTTGCATGACAAGTATTATACATGTAAAATACATGGAAATGCCTGAAATATACATGTAAATTGGGCCGTTGGTTCCTGGTTGTAGCTCGGTCTACGCCAGGTTCCACACCCCGTCATCGCAAAACGTACGCATACACAGAGGCAAAACACAACAGCCTCTGTGGTACGGGAGCATGGCGGGAGGAAATTTTGCCTTTTGGTCAAATAGGCACCCTTTTGTAATCACTTGACCCGCAGGGTGGCTGAGTCTTATCAGACAGGCCGACCTACATGTTGATCAGTGGAACCACACAACCTGTTCAACCTGCCCCCGGGGTGGCTGAGTCCACCCCTGCCGTAGCGTAAGATAAGCCTACGTCGACCCTCGTCGTCCTCTTCGTCGTCCTAGGACTGTGGAGTTCAGCAACCAGGAGGATGCGGAACTGCTGTGAGCTGCACACTCTCTTGACACACCTGCACGTATCTGCGTTACACTCGTGGTAACCCCGAACCCTGTATTTATACAGGAGACTTCCATCTGGGACAGTTTCTGTTCCAGATGAGCTTTGACAGTGGTAGCCATCTTTGCTATGGAGCCATCGTCATTGCTATCGTCGTCACTCGGACCCATGAGCAGTGGATACAATTGGTGTGGAAGGAGAGGGTGCGGTTCTGGATCAGCAGGTCTGAATCTGAAACTGGGGACTGAAAGCCATAGGTCTGAGATGACCTCGGTCCAAGCGACCTGAGACTGAGAACCCCCGGGATTCCCGGCCGGACCCCGGCCGGACCCGGCCGGGATTTCCCCGGGATCCCGGCCGGGATTTCAAAATCCCGGTCCCGGGCCCGGAATTTCCGGGCCCGGCCGGGGTTTCCCGGGATCCTGCCGGGGGGCAAACCGTGTATTAATAATACATGTATTATACATGTATAATACTTGCATGTCAACTATTATACATGTATAATACATGTATAGGGGGTCTTCGCTCCATCCGCCAAAAAAAAACCAAAAAAAACCGGAAAAAACCCGTGAAAAAGTCGGAAAAAAAGAGTGTGGGGAGTTGGGTCCAGTTTAGCAAAGTGAGCTTATTTTTCGAAATTTGAAAAATTGGGGACACCAAAAGTCCCCAGAAAAATCTTCGACTTGGCCCGCAGAGAGATTTTTTTTGGTGAAAAACGATTTCAACAGTTGTCCAACAGTTGCTGTACAAGACGGCACACCGTTCTCTGCGCATGGGCTGCTGCACGTGAATCATTTGGATGTCCGAGGGGCTATCGGAACGAGGAGGGCCACGAGCCTGAACTACCCGCCAGCAGTGATCCCGTGCCAGGGCTGGCAGGGGGCCGCGGCCCCACCTCCCTTTTTCTGTAATTCTTTGGGAGGGTGGGCCGCCAGGGGTGGCATGGCCCTACCCTCGGCCCTACCTCCCGGGTCAGATTTTGGGGCTTTTGGGTTCGGCCTTGTGGCCGAGTTTTCATGCGCCGCAGCGTATGAAAACCCAACGGCATGCTGGGGGCTTGATGGTGTTCATCGAAGCGCCCCTCATCATGTCCCAAGCGAAGGACCATCTCCGCCTGGAATGTGCAACAGCACCAACCGGTGTGGGGACTCGCCTTCGAAGACTTTCAGGATGTTCACTACCGTGGGCTCCGGCGGCTGGGGGGCTCCGCCCCCCAGACCCCCTGTAGGCTGTCTCGCGACCAAGTCCTTGCGTGTATGGGATTGATCATCGCACAGCATCCACAAAGCGATGCAAGCCATGAGATTTGCTGCCGTTCCTGAACACTAGCTGGCAAAGTTTCTCGGGATTGCAGTTTTGCAAGTACTCAAAGGCAATCCAAGATCCCCTGGATTCCTGATTTTTGATCCAGCAGGCGACGACCAAAGGCAGCAACATCCGGTGCCTCTCGAATTGGGGGAAAATGTTCTGTGGTCGTGTATTCGATCCTGTTTGCATCATACCACGGGAAGTCGGGGCGGGGTTGGGCTGCACCTTTTTTCTCGCGAGCTCGGCCCACCCTGTGCCCTACCTCTTTTTTGGTTTGCCCGACCCCCAGCGAGATCACTGGCAGCCAGACCTTGTTCAACATAAACAGCAGACAAGAGAGCAGAATGGAGTGCGGGGCAGCTGCCGTGTTCCCATAAAAACATCGCACCTCTGGCGCTGCCTGCACGAAAGGGACGGGTAACCTGCAGGTCACCCACAGCAGCCTACTGCCTACGTTTTATACAAGATCGGCGCCGACGACACGAAAGACTGTTCGATCTGCGGCGCAACAAGAATCTCCGGTGGGAACAGAACTGAGCGGCAACAGGATGCAATGCAGGCCCACCTCCGTTGCCCTGCGGCAAGAGCAGTCACATCGATTTCGTTGACAGGGCCTGCTCACTGGTGTGTGACCACAGCAGATGGTGAGCTGCCCCACGGCAGAACACCTGGGACGGGGGATGGCTGCGACTGGGCATTACCAAACTCGTCATGATGTAGGACTGCGGACAATTGGTCACCGAGAGCAAGTATGGCTCCCGCTCAGCTCTCACTGAAGCTGAACCAGATGCAAGTGGTGGGGGGAGGAGGGGATCCCAGGGGAGGACACACCGGTCGGCAACCCACGAGGACTGGCCCGTCCCAGTCAACAGAAGAACAAAGCAGGAACACCGACGCACCTAAACGTCATACTGAAGTGTGGGAGGAGGAGGCGAGCACAAAAGGGCGTCGGCTACCGCACGCCCTTTGGCCGCAGCCGACGACGACCGAACCGGCCCCCGGCCGGGAGGTGCGTGTGGCGTGGGGGGCGAAGCCCCCCACGCAAGGGGGGTCCGGGGGGCGAAGCCCCCCGGAAAAAAATTTGGGGTTTTTTGGCCTATTTTTGGCCATTTTCCGCTGCATTTGTTTGATTTTGGGTCGGGAAAGGTATGGCCAGGAAGTGGGAAAAATTGGGGAAAAAGTCGGAAATTTTCAGGTTTGCCCATATAAACCATGGGTCACAGATTCCGATTTTTGGGTCAGACTCCAAGTTTGACACAAGGGAAAATAGGCAAAAATTTTCACCTATTTTTGGTCACCTAAGGGGGGGCTTCGCTCCGGGTCACTGACCCAAGCTGACCCAGATTGACCCGGAGCGAAGCCCCCCATTTTCCTAAGGTGAAAAACCCCAGGGTGACCCAAATTGACCCAAGTTGACCCAAATTGACCCGGAGCGAAGACCCCCATATGCCTGAAATACCGTATACGTAAATATTTTGGAACGTAAATATTATGGAACGTAAATATTATGGAACGTAAATATTTTGGAACGCTGGTGGGTTGGCGTTCCAGATTTTTTTCGTTCCATAATATTTACAGGGCTTTCTGCGACTCGGGGACTTGGACCAGGTGATCGGACGGCATACAGAGTCCCTGACGGGACCTACTCGTGCACTTTTCGCGCGATTCCTGACGCAAGCCGTCCTCACCACCGAGTCCCCAACTGGCCCTGTAAATATTATGGAACGTAAATATTATGGAACGGACCGGCCAAAAATGGGCCCGTTCCATAATATTTACGTTCCATAATATTTACGTATACGGTATACATGTAAAATACATGTATATCAAGTAAAAATACATGTACCGTAAACGGAAAAAGGGTGGACCGTAAAAATGTTCCAAGTTCCCAAAAAAAGGCCAAACGTTCCATCTTTTTTACGGTCCACCATTTATTGGGACTGAATATGGAAAAGACAATGCGATTTTCGCCCGCGGGCTGGTGGGTTGCGGGGCGCGGACTGCGGCCTCCACGCCGCAGACACCCACACGTAGGCCTCCCGACCTCCCAGCTTTGGACCCTCCCTCCACAACCGCAACCAACACCAGCAAGAGAAGCAAGTCCTCCCTGTGTGTGGAAAGGACACGATCACCACCACTCACCTCGAGACTCACCCACACACCTCGAGAAGTGTAGTACCATGCAAGGAGCGTTCCGGTAGAAGTAAAAGTAGAACCTGCTGCGCTAGCCCACATAAGCAGCCACGGTACGGCAGGGAGCGCAGACAGAAGCTGAGACCACCGGGCTCCCTCCAGATGTAAATTCGTGAATCAGTGCCCGGAAAATCCAGGGAAATCGTACTCCTTTAGTGTAGTACACCCTGCAGTAACTGTGGGAGAGCAGTTCCGGACGAGGTGAGCGCACACTCTGTGTTGAGGCCCTGTGGTGTTAATCCTGCAGCTTCAGTCGTGCGATTTCCTTGGTTCCTTCTCGACTTCGTCGCGAAGGAACTCGTAAAAAAAACCGCCAAGTCCACTATCCCAACCGTAAAATAGGTGGACCGTAAAAATGTTCCAAGTTCCGGAAAAATCCCATTTGTTCCATCTTTTTTACGGTCCACCTATAGTACGGTTCACCTTTATTACGGTCCACAATATTTCCGTTTACGGTATAATACTTGCATGTCAACTATTATACTTGTATTTTTACTTGATATACATGTAGTTTACATGTATATTTCAGGCATTTACATGTATTTTACATGTATAATACTTGTCATGCAAGTATTATACATGTAAAATACTTGCATGACAAGTAAAATACTTGCATGCAAGTAAAATACATGTATTTTACTTGCATGCAAGTATTTTACTTGTCATTCAAGTATTACCGTATACGTAAATATTATGGAACGTAAATATTATGGAACGTAAATATTTTGGAACGCTGGTGGGTTGGCGTTCCAGATTTTTTTCGTTCCATAATATTTACAGGGCTTTCTGCGACTCGGGGACTTGGACCAGGTGATCGGACGGCGTACAGAGTCCCTGACGGGACCTACTCGTGCACTTTTCGCGCGATTCCTGACGCAAGCCGTCCTCACCACCGAGTCCCGAACTGGCCCTGTAAATATTTTGGAACGTAAATATTATGGAACGGACCGGCCAAAAATGGGCCCGTTCCATAATATTTACGTTCCATAATATTTACGTATACGGTATACATGTATTTTACTTGTCATGCAAGTATTTTACATGTATAATACTTGCATGACAAGTATTATACATGTAAAATACATGTAAATGCCTGAAATATACATGTAAACTACATGTATATCAAGTAAAAATACAAGTATAATAGTTGACATGCAAGTATTATACATGTATTTTTACTTGATATACCGTAAACGGAAAAAGGGTGGACCGTAAAAATGTTCCAAGTTCCCAAAAAAAGGCCAAACGTTCCATCTTTTTTACGGTCCACCATTTATTGGGACTGAATATGGAAAAGACAATGCGTTTTTCGCCCGCGGGCTGGTGGGTTGCGGGGCGCGGACTGCGGCCTCCACGCCGCAGACACCCACACGTAGGCCTCCCGACCTCCCAGCTTTGGACCCTCCCTCCACCACCGCAACCAACACCAGCAAGAGAAGCAAGTCCTCCCTGCGTGTGGAAAAGGCACGATCACCACCACTCACCTCGAGACTCACCCACCACCACACCTCGAGAAGTGTAGTACCATGCAAGGAGCATTCCGGTAGAAGTAAAAGTAGAACCTGCTGCACGAGCCCACAAAAGCAGCCACAGTACGGCAGGGCGCGCAGACAGAAGCTGAGACCACCGGGCTCCCTCCAGATGTAAATTCGTGAATCAGTGCCCGGAAAATTAAGGGAAATCGTACTCCTTTAGTGTAGTACACCCTGCAGTAACTGTGGGAGAACAGTTCCCGGACGATGGTGAGCGCACACTCTGTGCTGAGGCCCTGTGGTGTTAATCCTGCAGCTTCAGTCGTACGATTTCCTTGGTTCCTTCGCGACTTCGTCGCGAAGGAACTCGTAAAAAAAACCGCCAAGTCCACGATCCCAACCGTAAAATAGGTGGACCGTAAAAATGTTCCAAGTTCCGGAAAAATCCCATTTGTTCCATCTTTTTTACGGTCCACCTATAGTACGGTTCACCTTTATTACGGTCCACAATATTTCCGTTTACGGTACATGTATTTTACATGTATATTTCAGGCATATACACATACATCGGGCGTTATTGCGTTACCAGTAACGGTAATACCGTTATTTTTTCGGTAAAATAACTTACCGTTAATAACGTTCCAGAACGGCCGAATAACGTTATCCGAAAATCGGTAACGTTATTTTTCCGCGTTATACCGTTATCGATAACGGTAATACCGTTATTACCGTTATCAGGAACGGTAATAACGTTATCGGTAACGTTATTACCGTTATTACCGTTATCGGTAACGGTAATACCGTTATCAGTAACGGTAATAACGTTATCGGTAACGTTATTACCGTTATTACCGGTAATACCGCGTTATTTTCGGTATTTTTGGGCAACTTCTATAGGGGGACCCTTTTCGAATTTTTTTTTCGGGGTGGCCAGAATGGGCTGTTTTAGGCTATTTGAGGCCATTTTCGAGCAAATTTTTGGGTTTAGAGCCACGCAAAGGGTCTAAAATGGGCATGCCAATCTCAAAAAATGCTCAAAATTCCGAGAGATTTCAGATTTTTCGAATTTTTTGACCGAGAAAATTCTGACCCCAAAATGTGGTCCTTGTGGTCTGGAACTGTCCGTTGTCGAAGGAATTGGTGAAAAAATCGTGATTTTTGGCCTCTGGATCACCCATGCCGTCCCAAAAATCAAGCAAAAGAGGTTTGGTAGGTGCATTTTTGGGTGAACATGAGCCATTGTGCCAACCTGCTTGATTTCACCCGAAAATTGGAATCCGTTGAATATGGTTTCTGATGAAAATGTGAAAATTTTCGACCTTCTTCGCAGTTTTTGCCACTTCCTTGCCCCATCTTTCCCACCCAAAATCGAAGTACCGTGAATGGTGTTGTTGAAAGGTCCAAATTGCGTTGGTTGTGCGTAGTTCTGCCGAAATCGTGCACACGTTGTGCATAGTGCATGTGTAACGCCATTTGCGACCAAAATGTAAATTTCCTGCACCCGAGCGTTGACGCTTCCACACACCCTTACAAACCCACTTGCCTGATGAAGGGGGTGGTGTGTAGAGCACGTTTGGCAGGGCTGAATGACACTTTCCGCGCGAAGGTCGTGTGCGTAATTAAAAAACGGTCCGAGGGCCGGAGGCCCGAGGCCTTTTTTTACCTGCACGAGGGTGCAATTGAGGCCGATACGGGGTGCAGATGATGGTTTCTTGCACAACCCAGTCATGTTTTGCACATCACGACGAACTCGGAAATTCCTCATATTTGCACTCCAGGTCTCATATTTGCACTGGTGCAAATATGGGACCTGGAGTGCGTGCAAATAATGACTGGGGGGTGCAAGAAAGTTCAAATTGTGTAGTTCCTGCGTACTTCGTGCGTAGCCCGAGCGTACTTTGGGTAGTTCGTGCGTATATTGTGCGAAGCGTCTTTGACAGCACCAGTAACGGACTTTTGGAACGTAACTATTTTAGAACGGACCGGGAAAAAATGGGCACGTCGCTACTTCGCGCTACTTCGTCGCTCGTAACGAGTAAAAATATCAGGTGGTTTATACACCGCCAATGTGAGGTGTGCGGGTGTATTCCTGAAGGATTCACTTCTGCGTCCACACTGAGTGATTTTGGAGTGATTTTCACTCCAAATTTCACTCCAGGAACATTGGATGCTGCAAGGTTGCAGGGGTTTCTGCAGTATTTGCCTTGAAAAAGCCAAAAAACATGATTTTTTCACGAAACTCGACATGTCCGTGCGTTATTATCCAAAAAATGGTCCCAGGGGGGTATTCTGGAGCCATCTCCACCAAAAACTACACCATCCGCCCGCAAAATTGTCCGAATAACGCAAGTTTTCATGAAAATAACGGAAAAATAACGCGTTATTTTAGGAGAAAACGTTTTCCAATTTTTTGACATCACGGAGTGGCCCCCTGGAGTGATATTTTACCCAAGAAAATTCTTTTAGGGGGGGTAGGGACCCGAGTTTCGGGTCAGATTCACCGGGAAATGCTGCCTTTTTTGGGGTCAAAAAATAACGCAAAAATAACGTTATTACCGTTACTGGTAACGGAATAACGCCCAATGTATGTATACATGTATTATACATGTATAATAGTTGACATGCAAGTATTATACATGTATAATACATGTATATACTTGTAGTTATACATGTAAAATTTACAAGATCCCACCGTGTCCCGAATTTCCCGCCCGGACATGTCCGCCCGGACATCCGGACATCCAGAAATGTCCGCCCCGGACAGGGCGGACATGTCCGGGCGGACATTTTCTGGTGTCCGGATGTCCGGGCGGACATGTCCGGACACGGAAATTCGGGAAATCCAATTTTGACCCCCCCCCCGGACATGTCCGGCCAGGACCTCAATAGTTTGATTTTTGGTCCAGAAAATAGTTTGAAAATTTTGGCCACCCCCTCCCCCGGGCTCTGCACAGCAGGTCTGGGTTAGAAACAACATAACCCCCCCCCCCTTCCTCCCCTCCCTTCCTCCCCCCTCCCCTCCCCTCCCCTATTGATGTCCCCCCCCCCCTCCCCCAGCGCTTTGCCGCTCGTGTGAGTACCGCCCTGACTGGGAGAAAGGGTAGGGCTGGTTGGGTTGGCGGAGTTGGGCGGATGGGCGAAACGGAAAAATTGACGAGGTCGCAGCGTCAGGGCGTTCTGGGCTGGCTGGTGGTGGTTGGGACAAGACCGACGAGATTAGAAGCGGCACTGGTAGACGGGTTTTGAGGCCCCCCGCCCCCAGGTTCCCCCTGCCCACCTGGACGGACCCAAGTGCCTCACACCGGATCTCTCCCCACCCGGTGGTCCACCTGACGGATACGCGAAAAAAAAAAAAAAAAAAAAATTGAAATCTGGGTGCCCAAATTTTTTGCTCCTAAGACCGGCGATTTGTAGGGGGACCCTTTCGAATTTTTTTTTGGAGAAGGGTAAATTGAACGTTTTTGGCCAAATGAAGCCACTGCGACCATTCCCGGGCCTCGGAAATCAGATTTTTGCCCCTCAAATGCGGTGCCGGTCCGGACAAAAAACCAAAAAAATCGTGAAAAATGGCCCATTTTCCCCAGCCAAAAATGGGCCAAAAATGCCCCCCGGACACCCCCAGAGACATGTCCTAATCCGGGGTGCCAGTAGGGGGGACCTTTCGAATTTTTTTTCGAGGAGAGGTCAATTGAACGTTTTTGGACATCTGAGGCCACTGCGACCATTCCCAGGCCTCGGAAATGAGATTTTTGGCCCTCAAATGGGGTACCGGTCCCCACGAAATTCCGAAAAATTCATGAAAATCGAAAGGTCCCACGCACCAAATTCTGCCCAAAAATCGTCAAAAATGGACATGTCATATGCAGCAATGGGGCACCAATCACTCCCCAAATTTTGCTCAATGATTCCACGGCTAGCCAGATTTTCTGATCAATTACCGTATACGTAAATATTATGGAACGTAAATATTATGGAACGGGCCCATTTTTGGCCGGTCCGTTCCATAATATTTACGTTCCAAAATATTTACAGGGCCAGTTGGGCCACTCGGTGGTGAGGACGGCTTGCGTCAGGAATCGCGCGAAAAGTGCACGAGTAGGTCTCGTCAGGGACTCTGTACGCCGTCCGATCACCTGGTCCAAGTCCCCGAGTCGCAGAAAGCCCTGTAAATATTATGGAACGAAAAAAATCTGGAACGCCAACCCACCAGCGTTCCATAATATTTACGTTCCATAATATTTACGTTCCATAATATTTACGTTCCATAATATTTACGTTCCAAAATATTTACGTATACGGTAGTTTGTTTGAGCATGTTCCTGGCCCTTGTTTGGAAAGTAGATGGCCCCTGGCTGGAGAGGACGGTTGTGCTCGACCGGACGGAGAGAGAACCTTCTCCATATCACTCCACCACTCCACAATGCCAGAAGTGGCAGGAAGGCCGGGTGTTACAGGCCTCAACCAGGGTTCCAAGGCTCTCCACTTCCTGGCTGCGTCAGGGATCACCGGGTACAGCGAGCAGGATTCCCTGTCCTGACACCCCAGCATGTACCACCGGAAGAACCCGAAACAGCAGCCCCCCCTCATGGGGGTTGCAAGAGGCACGGAAATCGTTCAAATCGGACCAAGTCCGAAAATTCGGCACTTTCTTGGGTACAAATTGCGGTCCGAAATTTTCCGATTTTTTGAAAAAAGGCGAATTCTGTAAGGGGGACCTTTTCGAATTTTTTTTTCGGGCACTTTTTCCACAAGGAAATGTCCGCCCTGTCCGCTACTGTCCACTACCGATTTCAAGGATCCTCCTTTAAATTAATTTAAAACGGAGTTTAAAACGGGGTTTAAAATCGGCTTTTTTGGTGGCGTTTTCACACCAGACCACCTGATTTGGCCCAAAACGGGTTCCGCCGAACGCCGCCACACCACCGCCCAACTCCGCCCAACGCCGCCCAACTCCGCCAAACTCGGGTCAAAATTAGCTCCAAAGTGGCGGACACTACCTGTTTTGCCTTTGCAGACGGGGGGGGGAGGTGTTGTACTGAGGGATTTTCGCTCAGAAATGCTGAAAAATGAGCCGCCTCACAATATTGGTGACCCTCCACCATCTTCCCAGCACAACTGGAGAGCCACCCACTCTGCTGCAGTTTGCCGAAGCTAGTACCTGGCGCAGTAACCCAGCGCGTTCACTCCATCGACCTGTACAAGAAGCAGCCCAGCCAGTGGCACAAGCCCAGGCCGAAGGGGGATGACGTTCTCTCGGGGTACCCGAGGGAACAGAGAGGTAACAGAGCGGGATATCCGTGGGATGTCCCTCTCTGTTACTCTCGTGTCTTCTGCAGGGTTCCACCTTGGTGTAGGATATCCAACGTGAGAAGCAACATCCCGTGGAGGTTATCCCATAGGATATCCTACCCAAGTTCTGGGAATCGAACCACCACCTACGGTTTTCACGCCCGAATACACAGGCTCCATAACAGCACATGGCGGACAACCCAGAATCGAGCGCGGTGGCTCCAGCACATCTCCCGACGGCGTTCCCCCGAGGGGAGCCTCGCCCGGGTGTACTTTGCACAGAGGAGGGGCGACCCGTCTGGGATGTCGACTGCCGCAGTCACGGTGTCGACACGCAGCACCTGAGCGGGTTTTGAACCCGGGACCGTCAATTATCAGGCAGGACCTCAGGCCTTGGGGGGGGGCGCCGACCCGGGCTTCCCCTCCCGGTGCCCTCGCCTCGAAGGGAGGACGTTTGGTGTGTCGGCATGAGGTGGTGCAGAGGCCTCCCTCTGGAGTGCACCACACAGCGACGTGGCTCCTGATGGACACGTGGTTGAGCAGCACTGGGGGTGAGGGGTGAGGTGATGCCCGGTGCTGACGGCAGGCAGTGCCTACTCAGGACATGCTGAAGGACATGTGAAGTCAGGTTGAAGGGGTGCGATGTTTATGCAGGCTTACATCGCCATGCTCGTCATCCTCGCTGACAATGTGTGCTGGTGGGTGACTCAAGGGGTCGGTAGCTCCTTCCGCACCAGGTTTCCTTGGATCAGAAAGCTATCCCCCCATAGGGATATTCCAATTTAAAGGGTCTCCCACCGCCCAACTCCGTACAACTCCGCCCAACTCCACCAAACTCCGCCAAACTCCGCCCAACTCCGCCAAACTCAGGGCAAAATCAGGTGGCCAGAAATGGCAGTTTTCGGACAAAAAGGGGGGTTTTCAGGATGTTCGTGACCAATTTGGGGTGCGATTCCTCCATTACTGCCCAGAGGGCACATATTAGGTGTAAGTTTAGGTGTAAATTAGGTGTAAACGTACAGCGAGCATGGTAATGCTGCGTTGTAGCTCGAGACCGGTGCGCCAGAGCGTTCCAGGCATCATCCTATGCATTGCCCTCCGCTGGTGGCCTCAGGGCAGCGTGCACCGTCGACAGCTTTTCGATGGTCTGGGGGTTGAGATTCACTCTTCTACCGCCCGAGATCCACCCCATGGAGCTGAAGCGGCGCTCCACCTCAGCCGTCGAAGGACGGATCGCCACGATGGGCCTGGCAATTTCGCTCAGCCCACCGCAGGACCTTCTTCCCTTCAGAACAGCCCACCACTCTTCTGGCGGAACCGCATCTGCAATCTTCCAGTAGTCGGGATTTGTGTAAATCCCGAACCTGGAGGAGAGAAGGAGCAGGTTCGCCGTGATCCCCCCACGCCCCCTCACGTACTCCTCGGCCCTTTCGATGACATCATCAGAGTGCTGGTAGCCCTCGTAGAAGGCCTTCGCGTCACCAGCACCCTTCAGTCCGTACTCCACAGGGCTCAGGACGGTCGCAGCACAGAGCCAATCCAGGCTCTGGTACTGCGCAACCCTCCGCTCAGCCGCCTGCTCTGCCCAGTCGGACATCTTCTTCTTCTCTGCACGAGGAAGCTTCGCCGCACATGCAGCGATCTTTGCCTCGATGGCAACGAAGAAGGGAATGATCATGCACGCACGTGCAGAGTTTCCCTGCAGGAGGTTAATCGCGATGGTGATGAAGGAAACTGCTTCGTACACAACTGCGAAGGTATCCCACTTCTCCAGCAGGGTGGGGAGACCGGGCATCTGGGCTGCGACCCCATCTTTCTCGTTCATCAGGATGAGGGAGGTTTTCGATTCAAACAGGACCTCCCAGCAGGTGTGCGAGCTGGTCCAGCGAGTCAGGGTCGGGCGAGGAGGCATCTTCGAGCGAACCCGGCCATTCTGAATCTGGAAGGCTCCGAACATGCGGCCGAGAGCTTCGACGTTCCGGATGGAGGAAGCGACACCGCTCAACAGGTCCGTCATCCAGGCGAACGGGTTCTTCACCTCCTTCCCCCCGCTCTTCCTCACACCCAGGCTGTCGTTCAGCAGCCGGTTCAGCGTGTGCGCTGCACAAACCAGGTGGAGGCACTGCTGACCGGCAGACGGCCTCTCGGTATTGACCTTGTCGGCAACACGCCTGCATCCCGCTACGACAGTCGAAGCACCATCGCTGACGAGGGCCGCGGTCTTCGTCAAATACGGGAAGCCCATCAGATGGTTGTACAGCTCATCGGCATTGTGACACTCCTCCTCGAGGGGTTTCGAGCTCACAGGGTGGGCCTGTCCACCATCGCCGGCGCCGAGAAGGGAGAACACTTTGTCGCCACGGTTTGTCTTCCACTCATCCATGTACACAACGACGTCGGTGCTCTTGGACAGGGCTTCCTTCATCGGAGCTGTGACTTTCTCATACTCCGCCTCCAGCACCCTCCCAGCGAGCTGATGCCTGCTCGGGACCTTGGTTATGTCGAACGTCGGCCGGAGGCGTTTGATCACCTGCCTCAGGTGGGGGGATTCAACCGTCGTAAACGGGATCGCATGGGCAAAAAACAGGCGACCCAGTTCAGCCTCAAATGTGGTGTACTCCTCATCATTCAGAGTATCCAGCGTTTCGTTCCGTCTGCGCTTTGGCTTTCCCTTTGTATTCTGAGCTGGGTTCTGGGGGACGGGCACCTGGGATGCCGGAAGCGATGACGATGACTGCGGCTGGGCCTGGGACTGCGAGGCCACCTGCGATGATGATGACTGCTGGGACTGAGACTGTGACTGCGATGCCTGCGGGACGGCCTGTGCCTGGACCTCCTGCTGTGATGTAGCCGGCACAGGAGCAGTGTCGTCGTCCGAATCGCTCACCTCCTCACCCCTGAGGCGGCGATTCTCACGATCGGCACGCCTCACGATGCCCTGAGGGGCCGCCTCACACCGGGCAAGGTGCCACTTCTGCCGCGTACCTGTTGCGTGGGACAGACTATCTGCGCAGTGATTACACTTTGCAGTGGTCCCCCCACCCACAGCGGCGGTGAAGTGCACACGGGCCCAACAAGCGGGCCTCCCTGCCTTCGGGGGCATTGTCCACCGTGTCACCTGTAGTGGTAGGTTATGCGGGCGTGACAAGCGCTGCACTCAACAACGGGAAAAATCAATTCGCGCGGATGGGTGAGTGGGGGATACGAACCTCACATCTCACCACTTCCATTCTGAGATCCATTCCGAGCCACATGCAACGTGTTGTGGGCTAGAACCATCGTCAATCAGGGAACTGAATGAGCGGGCATCAACCGGACATACTGTATTTGTACTTATGGCTTTACACACAAAAACCAGAATCTGGTTTTTGTGATGACATACTTCTGTTCACACAATGGTGTGAACAGATTATGCATGAAATCAGCCTCAAATGAGCAAAATAACAGGGAATTTGTTCACCCATTTGCGACCCCCAGGGAGCCTCAAAATTGGGTTTTTTTGTCGACAATGGGCTCAGATGTCCCAAAACGACCAATTTCGGTTTCCAGAAAAAAAAATCGAAAAGTCTCCCCCTATATTTTTCAGTATTTTTTATGTTTTAAACCAGGCCTGGGCGGGGAACGAGCCCTTTTTCCAGGTTTTTTGGGTCGGGGAACCAGGTTTTTTCTAAGAATTTTTACAAGGGATTTTTTGCTCGCCCCCCCACAGTTTCCAGGGGCGTGCCCGTCAGGCGGGACCTTTTCTCTGATTTCTCTCCGCGTCATCATGTGACAGCTCTCGAGCGATGCCCAGAGATGCTTGCGGCAGAGAGTGCCCCTCATGCGCGTTACAGCTGAAAATGAATGAGGATCACCTGGCGCTCGTTCTCATCGGGGGTTGTGCTCCGCAGGGACTCAATACACCTTGGCACTCTCGCAGGGCTGGACATGCCAGCAGCTGGAGGACAGTTACAAAGCTGCCACTCCCCGACGCCACCCACCTGCTGGCCCCTTCAGGTCTGAAAGCCCAAAAGCTCCTGGGGATTTTTGCAGTGGTGCGCACCATATTCAGCGCAGTAGGGTGATCTCTCCGATTTTCCAAAACTGCTGATTTACTGGTTTGGGGAACGGTCGCCGGCAGACCGTTGAAATGCCCGTGTTAGCAAGGCACACTCACGTTTCAGGTAGCGTGTCGCGTGTCACGCATGTCGCGAACGCGGCAAGTGTACCTCCCAGGTGGGGAAGCCCGACCTCCTGTCCGATGTCAGTCAGGCTTCGAAGAAGCGCTTCATGGATGCGCTGACCTCCTACGCTGCACTGTACCCGGGGAAGTGAGATAGATGGACGGGCACACGCTACATCGGGGGTCTGGGGGGCGGTGCCCCCCAGCCGCCGGAGGCCACGGTAGCGAACATCTGTTCGTGTGGGCGTACAGATTCTGTGCGAGTTGGCTGCGTCCTCAGAGGCGACTGGAGTGGTTGGACCCCGACTTGATGGGATTCGAAGGACTTGAGTACGAGACGTACGCCACAGGGGGGTCTGGGGGGCGTGAGCCCCCCAGCCGCCGGAGGCCACGGTAGTGAACGTCTGGCTCTCCAGTTGGCCAGCAAGGCGAACGGTACGTGGGACAGACTTCCCTTCCATCCTTGTGCGCGCCCTGTCGACTGGGGAAAACTTAGAAAAAGTTTTTTCCTCTGCGAAACAACCTTAGAAAAAAATTCCCCTAATAAAATTCTTAGAAAAAAACTTTTTTTCCCCTTACAAAAATTCTTAGAAAAAAAGTTCAGAATCCTGAAAGTGGGGAACAAGCCCCCCAGTTAGGAACAGCCCTGTTTTAAACCCCGTTTTAAATAATTTAAAACGGCGTTTTAAACTTTAAAACATTTAAAACGTTTAAAATGTTTAAAACTCGGTTTCTAACAACACTGGGGGGTTATGGGACGAGCCCATATAAAATATGCACGTGTGTGGTGAAGGTTTCCCCCTCTGCCACGGCACGTTGGTCAAGTTTGAAAGGAAAACAACAAATATTGTCAGCGAAACGCAGCTCTGCCGTGCCGCAGAGTGTCGACGATGGTTCGCTTGGTGTGACATATCCTAATCAGCAACTAAATCCTGTATGTGAGTGGCGTGTGACCCGGGAGTCGCGTTACCACGCACCCGCCGGGGGCGCACACAATATGCACACAAACACGTGGGGGAGCGGGCGAGCCAGAGATCATGTCGCCGGAAATCCGGAATCTGCGAACACCTCCCCCCCTCCCCCCCCCTCCTCACCCCCCACTTCTTCATCGCCGCCCGCCTGTCGCAAGGGTGGTGTGGATAGCACCGATCGCCACGATACCTGCTCTTGAGAGATCCCCACTGCCTGTGTGGCGCACACAATCACTATACACACCCCACCTCAGGAGCCACACCCGCCTGCACGATGGGCGACAGACAGGCGTTTGGTGGTGCCCCTGTGGGGCTGCTGCTGGTGGTGGTGGTGGTGGCGCTGCTGGCCAGCGAGGCAGAGTGTGCTGTGAACGACATGCTGACGTCTGCGATGATCGACACCCCAACTCACGGAAGGGTCCGGGTTCGGCGGTGGCTGCCGAAGCGAGGCAGTGACATTGATGACAAGGCGTGGGAATCTGTCCAGATCTTGCATGAGCTGCATGCATTATACGTTGCACGCTCCCACGTGCATGGTGTTGGCTTGCTGGCTTCCCGCGATTTTGCAAAGCACGAAATTGCGTTCGAATTTCGGTACGACAAGCTGCGCATGGCCTGGCAGTCGCTGGACCTTCTCAGGGAGCACTTCACGACGAGGCACGTTTCCCACATCGTAGGCATGTGGGCGCGCAACGCGACCCACATATACCTCCCTAACTTCGACGACAGGGATTTGAGGCGCGTCACCTTTCTGGTGCATTATATGAACCACCACACAGAGCCGAACCTGGCGTATGACCATGTGACAGGGATCTACTACACGCTGAAGCCGGTCAAAGCCGGTGAAGAGGTGCTGATTGATTACAGGTGTGTACACCCACAGGGCAGACGTGCCTTGCCTTCACTCTTCTGACAAATCACACCCCACCCCCTTGGGTTGTGGTTGTAGCAGAGGGGTGCGGAGGGGGCGCGGGGTGGGTGCACTGTTCTTTCTGCCTCAGGTTGCTGCTTCTGTCTCTGTTTCCCGCTCCCCCCCTCTCCCCTCTTTCGCGGCCGTAGCACCCGCCCTGAATCTTATCACCACCACCCGCCCCCCCTCCCCGCTTGAACTGGAGCGCTTTTTTTTCAAAATAAAAATGCACAGATTTTTCCGGTAGTGCGCACAAACAAACAGCCAAGTCTATTGTTCACCTATCACCCCCCCCTCCCTCCCCGCGCCACAGGACCTACTGCCCGGAGTGCTACGCTTGGAACATCGAGGGGCATGAATCCACTGCAACACCCACTAACGACAAAAGCGATGAGGGCGGGCTTACGGACAGCGACACCGACCTCTGAGGGCATCTGGGCGCGGGTGTGTGACGCTTTCTAAGGATCTGACCCGGTGGGGGGGAGAGCAGCCCCCTTGAGAACTCTTAAAAACCGGCTGCGCCCCCCCCCCCCCTCGAGGCCTTGCCAGAGGTTGTCTTTATACCCGAGTTTATTTCTACTCGAGAGGACACTTCGCGATTGCGCCCAAAGAGGCTCGCAGCACTTTTGGCGCACATATCGCCTTCCCACTGTTCTGCGTGGGCCCATCCCAAGTTAGACGATTCCCTGCTGGCGGGTGTGGTGGCGGTGGGTGATGGTGTCAAGGTCATGAAGGGGATCCGTGCGGCCTTCGCATCCATTGCCGGCATGGCAACGGGTCGCCCATTTAACACCTTTCTGAAAAGAGTGGGGGGGGCAGCGGGCCACTGAGTTAGACGCCTTGCGCGCAAAAAAGCTTTCGCACAAACCGAGAGTATTTTTTTTGGCAGGTGCGCTGGCTCGTCACCCGGGACAGGTCTCGCACACAACCCTGCGTAACGAGTGAAGGGAAATCATCCTTGTGCTTCCTTACTCCCTGACTTCACTGCCCCCTTGGAGGCAGCGGTGCTCCTGGCTCAGGGGCGTTATTCTGTTGCATCGCCCCTTTTGCAGTCGGCACCTAAAATACACACGGGACATGGCGACCACTCTTGACAGACGAGTTAACCCTGCACGGATCGTAGCCCAGCCTCTGCTGACCCTGGGTGGGACTTGCTGTGCTTTATACACTACTGGTATATGTGTTGCGATTCTGTTTGTGCGAGAGGGGGGGAGATTGGCCCTGCCAAGGCAGCCTGCAGGATCGCAGCAGTAGAAATAGCATATAACAACGTGTGCAAGAGTCCCGTGTCTGCGCAGTGGAGGCACTTCCAGTATTGCCCCCACCTAACTACAAACGAAGGAGCTCCTTCATTCTTGGTGGGAGGGATAGATCACGCCGAAGGGGAAGAGCCGGCGGCGGAGGAAGGATCTGGTTCTCCCCAGCAGCTGGCACCCCACCCACCCCCCTCCGCCCTCCCCGCCTCCTCCTCGCGTTTGTGTGCTGCTCTCATGTCGGGGGTTTTGCTGGCGGTTGCACCCACCGCCCCCAGTGCCGCTGCGAGACAACTGCTGCACACCCTCCCATTGTGCATCGATCCGCCTTGTGACGGCATATATGGTGTGGTGACTACAAAAAAAGGACCAACATTGCGAGAAGGTGCTGGATTACTTGCTTTTTGCTTTCACTCTCGGCAATCAAACCCCCCCCCCCCAGTGCCAGGCTTGCAATACACATTTGTGGAACAATCAATTCTACTCTTTACCCCCCCCCCCCCCCCAGTGCCAGACTTTTCCATTCACTCTCGGCAATCAAAACCCCCCAGTGCCAGGCTTGCAATACACACACCCACCGCAGGCTCCTAGAGCGACACAAGCGAGCGAACACAGGGGCGCGTGGCCGACTCGCGGGGAAGGGGGGGGAGTTGAGCATAGGAGTCGGGGGGGGGGGGGGGTGTACGCCAAGTGAAGAGGGGTGTCACACGAGACAAGGAACGGGATCGCATCCCAGTCGCACGAAACCGCAACACACACCTCCCACCTACCCCCCTCCCCACCCCTTTCTTTCACCCGTCTCCGGCCCCCTACCCCCCTCACTCCGGCCTCGGGATGGATCCCGTTGTCGACACGATTGCGAATGCGCTGCAGGATGTTGTGGAGCGGCATGGGGTTCGGAGTGCTGTTGAGTCAGCCATGACTGCGCTCCTCTCTGTCAGTGGCCGCCAGGAGCTGCACGGAGAGGTGCGGAAGTGGTGGGAGGTCAACGCTGTCCTCGCGATGGACATCGCGGGGGACGACACGGCGAGCAGCTCCGGCGCGTCCTCAGTGTCCACACCTCTTCTTAGTGCCTCCCTCCCGGGGGACGGCACCAGCACCACCCCTGCCGCGCCGCTGCCCCACCACCGCCAGCAGAGGCAGAACACGCCGCAGGCGCACAACCAGCAGCCGCCGTGGCTGGCCCTTGCCGGGCTCCCCAACAACAACCTGCTCACCACGGAGCAGGAGCTTGTCAGCTTCGCGTCGTTCATCTCCGCGCTTCCCGAGGAGCAGTCCACGCGTGCCTATCTCCGGACCTCCCTGCAGAAGCTGGTGCAGCTGCTCGTTTCCTCAGAGGCGACGCTGAAGATGATCGGGAGCTGGGCGGCGGGGGTCGCGTCCCACAACTCCGACCTGGATCTCGTGCTCGATGCCCCGGCGAGCGGGGACCCCAGCCAGACCTGCCACCTCAGCACGCTGCACAGGGTGCTGAGCGGGTTCGGTTATGAGGTGGACACGGTGCAGATCGGGTCGTACACCTCGGTCCAGCTGAAGGCAATCTCCATGGCGCAGCACGCCGGCTCCCCCGTTGAGACCGCTGTTGCCGACTTCCAGCTGCTGGACTTCAAGGTGAACATCTTCTCCGACAGGTCGCAGGCGGATGTCGCACAGGGCTTCCGTGGGTTCACGGGGCCCCCGCAGAGCCGTGCTGCAACGCTGCAGGTGACGGGGCTCCTCTCGAAGTTTCCTGTGCCTTTCCGGAAGCTGGCGGCGACGCTGCGGCATGTTATCCTGAAGACCAACACGACCCGCGCGCCCGGTGGGATCAACGGCTACTGCGGGCTGCTGCTGATTATCGCATTCCTGCAGGACAGCTTCCGGAAGGAGGGCGGGGCGGTTCCCGACATCGGGCAGACCTTCCGGCAGTTCTTCACATTCTACTCCGGGTTTGACTACCAGAACATGGGGGTGCGGGTGCTGGAGGGCGACCTGCAGAAGCAGCTGGGCATGCGTGTGGCCAACTTCTTCCCGAGGTCTGAGTGGGCCGGCGACCAGCAGCAGAGGTCTCCTGGGGGTGCCGGCGCGGCACAGCTGCTCCTCGTCGACCCGGTCACCGGGGCGTCGAACGTGTCTGCCGATGTGACGAAGGTGCCCCAGCTGAAGGCGACGCTGAACTACCTCGCCCTGCTCATCAAGCGGTACGACGCAGACCCGCGCGGGACCTCTCTCCTCCCCAACCTGATCGGGTGCTCCGAAGACATGAAGCGCCGCTACGCCTACATGCTGCAGTCGGGCAACGTGCCCTCCGCCACTGCAACAACCCCCGCACACACAGCACTGCCCAGCATGCCTGCTGCCCTGCCCCAGCAGCCGCAGCCGCAGCAGCAGCAGCAGCACCAGCACCAGCACCACCAGCAGCACCCCAACATCCCGATGTGGAACCCGACCACCGCAGCTGCCGCCGGATGGCAGCAGCAGCAGCAACCCCACCAGCAGGCTGTGCCGCTGTCGCTGCCGAGCGGGGGAAAGTTCATCAACACGCCCCCCCAGCAGCAGCAGCAGCAGCAGCACGGGCGGCAGGGGCACTCTGCTGTCGCGCAGGGGAGGGGGGGTGTGCCACGCCCGCTGCAGCTCCCGCGTCGCCAGCAGCAGCACGGGAGTGTGCCGTCCTCCGCCTCCTCCGTCGCCTCGTCGCCTCCCGGCACCCCCATGGGCAGCACGGCCCCGCTTGCCGGCAAGCCCCCGCTGGAGGCTCTGCTGTCCGCCGCACGCAGCGTCGCCTCCTTCATCGAAGACCCGAAGAACAACGCCGTGAAGGACGAGCTCCTCCGCACCCAGGGCTGGAAGATGCCAGAGCTCATCTCCCACGTCATCTTCCTCGAGGGCCCCCAGGGCTCCCTTTGGGGTTACCGCGGCGGAGCCGCGAAGGTGCTGGCAGACGGGCTGGCGGAGAACCAGGAGAACCCGGTGCTGGTGCAGGTGCTGCATATGGACAGCCGGACGGTCTGCGTTGGGCTGGGTGATGTCGTGTCCCCGCAGATTGCGGTGAAGGCTGCGGTGGAGGCCGCGGACTACCTGGAGTTTCTGAAGAACCACGACCAGGAGAACCATCACGCCCTCCTGAAGGTGCTGATCGGGTCCGGCGAGTGGGGGTCGCGGAAGAAGTTCTCCACGATGCTCGCGATCTTCCGCTCCCTGAGGGACCACCACCCGAACTCGATTTTCAAGAGCGTGCCGGAGGAGTCTATCCCCATCCTCGCGAAGATTCTGATGGAGTTCTCACACATGCCCGAGGTGCGGAAGCACAGAAAGCGGGCCGCGCTGGCGTGCGTCTCGCGGGAGTTTGTCGTGGCGGTGCAGCGCGACATCCACGACTTCCTGACATCCGACCTGCAGAGGGGCCGCGAAGGCGATGACACGGGCATCGCGCGGGGGATTGCCGCTGCATCTCTGCCGGAGAGCAAAACACCCCAGGCATTCCGCATGCGCTTCCTGCAGTCGCACGGGCAGGCTGCCCAGATGGAAGAGGTTCAGGTGGACCTCCTTCTTACAATTGCAGGGCTTCCCGGGTCACGTATCACCGACTTTGAAGACGACCCGGAGCTCGTGAACTTCCTCCGGTCCACCTTCACCACCTTCGAGAAGGACCCCGAGGTGCAGGAGCTGCACGGGCAGATCGCGGCTGCGGTGGCGCAGTGGGCTATTCTCGCCATGCAGCAGCAGGCTTCCTCTCAGGTGTGATGAGGGGTTGAGAGGGATATGATATAAGAGGATAGGGTTGGGGTGGGGTGGGGGGGTGGTTCGACATAGGCCATGTTTGTGCAAAAAAAACATGATTTTGAGAAAGTGAAAAAAAATCAAGGGTGTTCTGGTGGTGGGAGTGGGGATGGGGGTGATACGACGGTATTGTTTGTGGGATCGTCAACAGCATCAAACAATACAGGTCTGCCGGGGGGGGGGGGGGGGGGCGGGAGGGGGGGATAGGAAAGTTTAGGCTTCAGGTCAGGTGGGCAGCAGGGGAACCGCTACCTCACACCTCGTGTGGTGTGCCGTCCTTCCCTTCGGATCAAGTGAAAAGGCTATGAACGTCGGGGTGGGTGGGGTGGGTGTAGAGGGTAGAGAGTTGGAGGATGGGGTCGGATGGCGGCAGGAAAACAAATCAGGCCAATGCTGTAGGTGTGTTTCACACCCCCCTAATCACCACATCATCCCGGATTCCCATGGAATTGTCTCGCAGCGGTCATCAGTATCAACGGGATCTTATTGGCGGAGGGGGGGGGTTTTTTTGATGGGTGGGGAAGGTTTGTATTTCACGCACATGAATTTTTTTTCGCACGGATCTTCTAGCGGAAAGTGCCATGCAGTTCGACCAACCATGCCTTAACACACCACCACCTTTCACCAGGCGCAGGGCTTTCCCTAAATATTGGGTTCGGGGGGGCTGGGAACCGGTTTCGGGTACAAAAAAAACGCGCACAGTAGGGGCACTTCTCGGGGGAGCTTGCCCGGCCCCTATGCCACCCGAGCTCCTGCAAAACCTACTTTTTGGCATGTTTTGACACATCTGTCTTCAAGACAGCTCCAGAGGGGCAAAAAAAGTTCTGTTTGTCTTATTTGCCAATCGCTCCAAAGGTGCAGGAATCGAGGGAAAACGTCCGATATTCTGCATTGACTCAGGGGTCCCAGCGGGACCCCCTCCTCAAATTTCCCAAAAACCCGTTCCTTGGAACGGTTGGAATCCGTGCGTATCGTGGTGGGGTCATTTTGGCCATGGGGTGCTTGTTGACACCCATAGCTGGCTTTCGTCACTGGGGCCCGCCTTGTCGGCTGTTTACGGTCCCTCTACCCACTAGACCTGCACGACCCCTCCGCAGCGGACAAGTCCATGTCACAGGGGGGTCTGGGGGGCGGAGCCCCCCAGCCGCCGGAGGCCACGGTAGTGAACATCCGCGGTTGGGACGCGCCTTTTTGTACCCTGGAACAGCCTACTGTGCAGCTTGGGAGTGAAACCAGCCCATTCTGCCACCCGACTTGCTGCTCACCGGGAGATCCCCGAGTGCGGATAAACCAACCTTTTCTGGCCGCAATGAAATGATTCGTGCGAACCCGTTCCACGAGTATACTATTTTTTTGAAATCTTCTACATTTTTCCCCCTCTTCAGCCCACACCCTTCCCCTGCAAAAAAAACGCGCACAGGGGCTGCAAAAAAAACGCGCCAAACAGAGGGAAAATCTTGAAATCGCCGGTCCCCGGGTTAGGGTATGGATTTAGGGAAAGCCCTGACCAGGCGAGCTGGGGGGTATTTTTTTTTGCCTAAGTGTGTTGTGGGAAAATCGTCAACGCATCAAACGAAGTGCACCAGTTGCATATGAAAGAGCGGAAGGAGAATCGAACGTGACACTTTCCAAACCATTTCCCCCCCCCCCCCCCCCGCCTTTGCACGCACACCTGTGCAGAAGAAGGAGAAGCAGAAAAAAGAACCCCCCCCCCCCACGTCTGCGGGCCGCCTTCCCCCTGTCTCAAAACAGTGCCATCTTTGCCACATATTTTATGAGGCAGCTTACTCATTTCTCATCTTTTCTGACATTACTGAGCTTGAAGGCCCGAAGCCCACCCTTTGCCTTTGTCTCTCTCTCTTCCCCCCCCCCTCTCTCTCGTCCGTTCTGTCTGGCATATGCGTGCGTGATGGCAGGTTGTGGGTATACATGCACCCAAGAGCAGAGCGTGCTCGGTGTGTTCCCTGCCTTCTATCTGCAAACGTACTCACGCGTGGGAGGTCACACATCTGAGGAGTTCTCAGTGTTTATCAGCTTTCCAAAACGGGAGAAGCACAAACAGAGAGGGTTTACTTTGCCTTGGCCGTGTCGTACGTCAGGGGTTGCGATTGCCGGAACGTCCGGCGATGCCAAAGAAGGGAAAGGAATGGCCCTCTCCCCGGCTTGCGAATGTCTTGCGAAGCCCAATATCGCTTCACGTGTGCGTGTATGTGTTGTTGATCAGACCACTGCAGTAGAGGGAAGGGTCATCCGAGAGGTGTGGCCCAGGCACTACTAAGAAGAAGAGATTAACGTGTGTGAGTGTCTGCTGGAAGCACATCAACGAGGGGGGTCGTGCCATACTACCTTTCGGGTGCGCCCCCCCGCCCCCACCCCCTGCGAAAGGGAATAAGAATCACGGCGTCTCTACTCCCCCTTCTCCCTCCCCTGTCTCCCAATCCCCATTCCCGCCCGCTCTCACAAATTCCGTGTGATGTCTGAATGCGTGCGTGTCCTAAGGAAAAAAAAGGCAAAGAATACCCACAGACAGATCGTGTCTGTGGAGTAGCCCACAGCTCGGGGTGGGGGTTTTATTTTTGTCGCCGCCGAGCCAAAAAAAGGGGGGGAGGGGAGGGGGGTAAAACCAGCACCCATGCCTTGTGGGGGCATTGTGTACGTTGCACTGGCTATCCCGCCCGTCAGGATGGGTGTCTCGCTGTCGATGGATGGCAAAAAAAAGTTATGTGGGGAAATGGGCGTCAATGGGACAGAACGGGTCTGTGCAGGAGCCTAGCTCTCGCAGTGCCTGGTATTGTCGGCGCCAACAAAAGAAAAGAAGGTGTGGCAGGTGGCGGGGATGCGAGGTACGAGCGGCGGCCAAAACCTGATGCGCTAGCCCCGCCAAGCAGCCCGCAGTACGACAGGATGCGCGCAAGGCACCCACGCAGGCTCCCCTCTCCCAAAAACCATCCTGACCTGACACACCAACCACCCCCTCTCTCCCACCTCCGCCCTGTCTCTCACTTCTTCTTCTCTGTCGCCCCAACATCCCCGCCCGCCGACGGTTTTGGTCTTTTTTTTTGGGTATTTTATCGTCCTCCTCCCTCTCCCCCCCCCCCAAAAAAAAATAACAGGGCCGTCGCCTTCGGGTGGGTGGTGGAGCTGTGGGGTTCCGTGCAGTGCGTTGTACTTTTATTCTTCCTCCTCCTCCTTTACTTTTTTTTGGTACAAAAACTTATTTTTTTGTTTCAAAAACCCCCCTTCATTATACAGCGTGGGAGGGGGGGTGGGTGGGTGTGGGGAGACAGCGTGTCCACTGCCATCCCCCCCACATACACAGGGGCGGGCTAAAACCCGTGCAGGGTTAACCCACCGAGAATTAGAAGGTGATCAACACACACACACATAGCCCCGAATCCTGCCACAAAAAAAAATACAGAACATTGCTCCGTGATGTTCGCCATTTCGCCTGCTCTGTGTGCGTGCAATATGCGTCTTGGGAGGAGGTGGAGGTGCGTGGGTTGGGAGGGGGGAGGCGACGGGGGGGGGTGTGCGATCTGTAGTAACCACGGCTTTGACGGCACTACACCTTTCACAGGGTAGTTCAGTGACACGGCGGGGGGGGGGGTTCAAGCAGGAGAGGACTTACGTCAAAAGGGGGGCGTTTCAAAACGGAGGGGTGGGAGATGAACCAGCGGGGATTCGTAGATCGCTAGAACCATACTCCCACACGCTTCTGATGCGGGTGTGGGTGTGCCCTGCCTGATCTGCACCGCACAGGTTCCCCCTCCCCTGGCACACAGCTCCAAAAACAAAAAAAACAATTTGCATCGAATATTCTTGCAGATCTGCCGGGCTGTGTGGCACTGCATGCCTCTAACAACAAGTCAAAACAGAAAGGCCTGTCAAAATCAGCACATTTCTGCCCCTCTCTCGCTGAGGGGGGCGAGCTGCTAGGAACACCGCCAAAAAAATCGCTCAAAACGTTCAAACCGCTCAAAACGCGGGGTATTGCCTGGGCGTGCCGTTCTCCAAGAGCGGGCGCAACCAGGAATCGACCAAAAAAAACCCAAAACGAACAGCACAGGTCGCACAAGGGGCCAGGAAGTAGTAAAGGCGGTGCCATCGTGCCAGGTCAGAAGGACCCCAAACAGCGGCCCCGCCAATCCTCGTCTCCCTCACCGAGGGAGGGGGGGTGGGTGGGTGGGTGATGAGAGAGCACGACTCACACAAGGGAGTATATCGTTCAAAATCGTTCAATAAGGATCGGGGTCCCTCGCCGCCAGTCACAGCTCCGCCAGTCAGTGAGGGGAGGTGGGCCGTGGCTCACTTGTCCTCACTCAGTCACACCTGGCAGCGAGGGCCCCCGGAGGGATATGTACGATTGCTGTTACGCCTGTTTTCTTAGACCTCCCCTCCCCCCCTTCCATCCCCTCCCATTCCTCTCACACCTCCCTTTGTCTCACTGCATCCTCTGCACACAGGCGGGCTGTTGTGCCCGATTTCAAGTTTCATCTTGGTATAACATTCTATTTTGTTACAGAGGGGGCGGGTGGGGTGGGTAGGGCCTTCGTTGTGGTGCCGGTAATGCCGTGAAATTTTGCTGTTTTTTTTTGTTGGTGGGTTTTTTTTCACCTTTTATTTTTATGAGAGAGAAATACACCAGGCTGTTATCTTCTACTCTGCCAGGGGAAAAAATGCCGAAAAAATATAGTCCCCACCCGGCGATCCACCTGACGGATACGCGTCATAAAGCGTGAATACCCCCCCCTCCCCCCACGAGTCATCGTTCTGAATGCCCTTGTTTTTAGTTTTGAGCTTGCTTCAATCCTGCTTTGTCACAGCGGAAAGAGTCAGTGGGAGCGTAGCCCGCGCGCAGTGTGTTCCCCCTGAGGGAGCAACACACAGAGGATTTTTACGAGAGGGCCGCCGCACAAACAACCCACAAACAGCCCCCCTCCGACATGTCGACCTGCTGGTGTGCGGCTGACCTGATAAAACGACTTTATGTGATGATGAGCTGTTGGAGACCTGCTCGCCCTACCCTACAGCGTCTACGCCCTTCTGTGTTCCGATGTTTTCTAGATTCTCTGTGATCTACGAAAACCCTACGCGGGTCTTCGCTACGGTGCGATACAAAGGTGTACTTCCCCCTATATTTCTAGGTGAACATCACCGAACTTTAGCCCAACAACTTTGCCGATAGTGAGGACTCCTGATGTGATCTTTTGTAACTTTGCGTGATGCGATGTGCCGTTTTTATGAGGGGAGACCTTAGGTTCTACGTTATGTGACACGATGCGATTGTATTTACTAAATTTTACCCCCCGACGTACCTTGATGTGATGCTCATGTGTGTTGATATGATGTGATATTCGCCTTGTTGCGACGTAGATGTTGGCCGCACCGATTCGATAACCTTCTGTAAAAGACACCCGTCGAGGATCGCCACAAAAATGATTATTGAAGGTTGCCGACTGGCAAGCCCACCCCCACCCCCCCCCCTCCCCTTTCATAACCTGGGAGGGTGAGTGTGTTAGGAGAACTGCCTGACCTTGACTCCTTCCCCCCCCCTTTCACCTCCTTCCTTCATCCAATCCCTGAATGGTATGACCATCGCCCTCCTTCATCCCCCCCACCCTCACACCCCCGCCCCGTTTCTCTTTTCAAGTTAAACCGAAAGCGGTGGTGAGCACAGACACGTTACGGCGCGGGGTGGGGTGGGTGGAGGGGGTCGGGTATGGATGGTCGAACAAACGCCGCTTCGGACCCGGAGGGAACACCCCGCCCCCGAGGCACGTTTTCCTTCGGCCCACCCCCTCCCTCCCCTCCACCACCCACCCCGCCTGGTAATTCGTTTGTTTTTTCTGTTCGCCCAGCGCCGTCTCCAGCGGAGCCCACCCTGCCAACACCCCTATTTTCATCGGGGGCCTTCGTTTAAAGCTGCAAGCTGTTTGAACTGTGTGGAAGCGTCAAACGCATCCAACACAGTGAAAATGTAGTAGAGGAGGAGCGGGCAGAGCACGAAGCGGCACCTTTATGTGTTGCGGAGCACCCTATCTAAATCCATTGTGAGGCCCAGCCTCTGAGGTTGGGCCTGTGAGGTAGAGCAGAGGGCGAGGTTTCGGTGCTTTTCTATTCCGGCAGTTTGGCAGCAGAAGTGCCCTCATTTTCGTTGAAAATTAGTGCCAAGGCAACATGGTGTCTCCTTTCCCCATACCTCCCCGTCATCTCTTCGCTTCATTTGACAAATTATTCGAAAAATGCGGTGAACGGCAAAAAAAAGGCTAAAACTATGAAGGGTGAGAGAAAAATTATTTTTTAAAAAAAAAATTATTTTTTTTGGTTCAAAAAATTGTTCAAAGTTTTTATGCACTGGGGGAGGGAGGACGTATCTCGCGATATCGCCACCCATCAAGTTCAATATTTCGGCGAAACAAAACTTTTGGGTGGGGGGCCCCCCGGGGAGTCGTTCTCCCTCCCCGATAGAGGGTGGGGGGGGGGGGGGGAGGTATATTTTTTGCTGCCCTCCTCCCCCCCCCCCCCGGCAATTTTTTCGGCAGAAGTTCGGCATTTATCTCTCAGAGCATGAAACGTGAAGAATCACCAGGAAAAAAGACTTCAATTTTACAGCATTTATTTGGCACTGTATCGAAGGTCCCTCCCCCCCCCAAAAAAAAATCGATAGCATGCGCATCAGGTGTTTTGATTTTTGTTTGCGCCCGTCTCTCCCTCTCTCTCTGGGGATCTTCGCTGGCCGTTATTCTTCGTCAAATCTTCGTCAGTTTTCAGCCAATTCAACAGCAAATGCATCAAAATGCACTGACGATCACCCCGTAGCGAAGACCCCTCTTTCTCTCTCTGGATTTGTTTCATCGATAGAAGAATGAGAGAGAGAGCGAGAGGTGGATGGTGGAATTTTTTGCACAATTTTTTTTCTCGCCATCATAGTCAGGGGCTTAGCTTGGATTTTGGGGTTGGGGCCGAAACTCGGTCAGACTCGGTCACAGTACACACAGTTGATTTGCCCTACTCGGGTACCCGAGAGAATGTCACCCCCCCTCGGCCTCCGCTTGGGCTCCAACGGCCACCCTGTACAGAGGGGGTGACATTCAACGGTTGCCCTGTGTAGCGGCTGGGAAGAATGTCACCCCCCCTCGGCCCTGGGCCCTCGAGGGGGGTGACATTCTCTCGGGGGTACCCTAGGACCTCGCAAGAGTGGCTTCGGGGATACCCTGTGAATCTCCGCGACATTCCACTCCCACAAAGAGTACATTTGCAAGGCTTTCGTTGCTCAGTTGGCGAAGCCTGGTGGAGACAAGGCGGACCTTGGAAAACAAGCGTTCAACAGAAGCAGTGCCCAGCGGAAGCATAGATGCAAGCTGGTGTAGCTTGCATGTTGCTGGGTACGTGAGAGCGAGGTTTAACCTCCTGCAGATCACGCAGGCCCAACCTCCGAATCTCGGAACAGACACCCGGGCACGCAGAAGGGCAGCCTTGTGCGCCTGTGCCCACTTCGGTGGGTGTGCTGGGGCATTGAAGTCCGGGCAAGGGTACGCACCAGTAATCCCCGGGAGAGGTGCCAGGTAATGATCAGCGATGTAGCCCAGAGCCTCCTGCACCTGCGTGCCATGTTGCCGGGAGACGGAATTCGAGACTGCTGACGTTATTCTTACGCTAGCGACGAATACGGGACAGAAGGAGAATGGCGTTCGCTCGCACGCGTGCTTCACCTCATGTGCTGCTGCACCCCAAGAAAAATCCACTTTTCCCCCGGAAATTTATACTTATTTTTTGTTTTTTGGGCTGACCGAGTTTTTTTCCGGGTTTGGCTGAAACTCGGTCAGCTGACCGAGTTTACCCCCCAAGCTAAGCCTCTGATCATAGTATTATGCCGTTTACGGGATACCCCCTCACTCAATTCATATTGCATCAGCTTCCATGACAAACCTCGTGGCCTCACCCCCCCCCCCCCCCCCCCCGCACACCCTCCCTCGCGGCGCTATTCCGAAGCGTTGAAAAGGGGGGGTCTGTTTGGGGGGGATTTTTTTCCCGGATTTGGCGCACCGACAACAGCCTTATCTTTTTTTTTTGGCGTCTTTCCACCCGTGCACCGTGCGTGGAAGTGTCGGCCTGAGCCTGACATGGCCGCACCAGACAAAAATGATCTTTTCTTATCGGTGGGGAGGGGGGGGGGGGGGGAGAGCGAGCGAGAGAGAGAGAGAGAGAGAAAGAGAGAGTGGGCAGCCCCTCATAGCCCCCCCCCTTCCCCCCCCCCCCCTCCCCCCATATTTCCTGATTGTTATTTATTTGTTTGCAGTAATGCAGAACGCACCGTGCGTCTCTCCTAACCTCCTCCCCCCGCCCCCCCCCCCCCTAGGGGACCAGATGTACTTGAAAAATTTGTAATAAAAATTTTTCCGACCCCAAACAAGGGTTATTGGCACCTAAAATGGGTGTACCCGCCTCAAAAATATGTCTGGGGACCCAATGAAACCGGTTTTTCACACTTAGTCGCCCATTTTCGTCAGCTGATTGAGGGTGTGATATGAGGGTTCTATCCAACAAGGATATCAAGGCGGCACTTTCAAAGTCCTGCCAAGGACAGCGCCACGTGGGTGTGTGCTTCTGATATATGTTATGTCATCATGTGAACCCTCCCCAGCGTGTGCCAACATCCCTGACACGCTCACGAAAAGCATGACACGGAGAAAACAGGTGCCGAAACAACCTGCCGAGCACACGGGTGGTGCCACGTTGATCCACGCAGCCCATTTTCGGCCCGAATTTTTGAAAAATCGGTGAAAAAAGGGGGTTTCGCCCATTATGGGCAAAATCCCGATTTTCATGAAAAAATGACAAAATCGGGGCAACTAGACCCCATTTTGGGTGGTTTTCGGGTGAAAAACGTACCCTAGACATCCCTGGGGTACATTGTATACCCTCCAGGGCCTCTAGGACCAGTAGAATCACGTGAAAATGTGTTTTTTACCCAAAAAAAGGACCCTGCACACATCCTGCAACCATGTTGCAGGCACCCTATAACCCAATAACCACCCAGAAACCACTGAGCCTGCCCTATAAGGGGTGTATGGGCCTGTCGGAACAGGTTTTCTACACCGAGTTGCCCGAATTCGGTCCGAGAATTTGAAAAAACTGTGAAGAACGGGGAATTTGCCCGTGTGTGGTAAAAGTCCTAATTTTAATGAAAAAATGACAAAATCGGGGCGACTAGACCCCATTTTGGGTGGTTTTTGGGTGAAAAACGTACCCTAGGCATCCCTGGGGTACATTGTATACCATCCAGGGCCTCTAGGACCAGTAGAAGTGTGTGAAAATGCCTTTTTTTACCCAAAAAAAAGGACCCTGCAACGATGTTGGAGGACCCTGCACACATCCTGCAGCCATGTTGTAGGCACCCTATAACCCTATAACCACCCAGAAACCACTGGGAATGCCCTAAAAGGGGTGTATGGGCCTGTCGGAACAGGTTTTCTCCACCGAATTGCCCAAATTCGGTCCGATATTTTGAAAAAACTGTGAAAAATGGGGGTTTCGCCCATGTGGGGTAAATGTCCCAATTTTACGAAAAAATGATAAAATTTGGGCGACTAGACCCCATGTTGGGTGGTTTTCGGGTGAAAAACGTACCCTAGGCATCCCTGAGGCACATTGTATACCATCCAGGGCCTCTAGGACCAGTAGAAGTGCGTTAAAATGCACATTTTTACCCAAAAATGACCCTGCAACCACCTTGCACAGGACTCACCCCAGAAAATCGAAAAAAATGCCAAAAAATGGCCAAAAATGAGGGTTGGTGGGCCCAAAAGTGGGTAAAAACCTCCGGAAATTCATATCCGGAGTGGGTTTGGGGGTGGGTTGGCACTGTTGACCTCCAGACCTGGATATTTTAAAAAAAATTACAGTTTTTCTCAAGGACATCTGGGGGCCTACCCCCCCCCCCCCCTACCCTTCGCCCAACAGCGCTAGACTTCGGGACGCTGCTTGCATAAAGGGTGGGTGGGTGGGGTAGGGCGACCCCCCCTCTTTCTCTTTATGTCTCCTTCGGCTCTCTCTCTCTGCCTCACTCTCACTCTCTCTCGTATGCTTTAAGTGTGAATACCCCAACATAGCGAAGATATCCGCTCTCGCCCTTTCCCTCACCCCCCTCCCCCTCCCCTCTCAGAAATTGTTGCAAGAAGGTGCTGGGTGACTTGCTTTTTCCATTCACTCTCGACGATCAAAAAATCCCCCCCCCCTCCCCCACACTGCAGGGCTTCCCACAATCTTCATCCCTCCAAAAAGTCATGACGATTTTTTCCACAGAAAAAAAGGCTCTCAAAAAAAAATTCCGCCGCGCGCTTCGCGCGCGGCGGCTTCGGCCATGATGCTCGGTGGGCCATGCGGCCGGGTCACAGGTTGCGCCACATCTTGCGGCGACTCCTCTTCATCTTCAGAGAGAGGGTAGTCCAGCAGCTCTGGGGTGGCGGTCCGCTGCCTCTTCAGGTCGGGGGGCTGTGAGCGAGACCGCGACCGCGGCCGCGAGCCAGAGGGCTGGGGCACTGGAGGCGCAGGGGCAGGACCCGGGGCAGATGCAGGAAGGACACGCTTGTTCCGCTTGTCGTCCTTTTCGATGAAGTCCAGGAGGGCTTTCTTCGACTGGTACGCCTTGGGGAGTTGAATGTGGCGGTACCGAGCCTGCTCAAGCAGGATGTCGCGGTCTTTCTGGAATGCCGAGTAATCCAGGCGGATCTTAGATGCGTCGACATTCCTTCTTGCACCGAAGCCAAAAGCTGCCAGTGACCTGTTTGGGAAGGGATATGGGGGTTGGATGAAACTGTGCGGGTGATGAGTGTAGATGGAACAGAAGGAGGGAGGCGGGTCGACCTGCGTGTGCAGTAGCAAACATCAAATTCCTGAACGATTTTGAGCCTTTCTTGCGACGTCGGATGGCGTCTCAGTGCTGGGCTCCTTCCGTGCGGAAACCTTTCATGCAACAAGGTGTATGCCTGGTAGAACCAGGCCAAACCGGGAAGCCCAAAAATGAGGAAAATCCTCAGCCCCCCACAAAAAATCTTGAAGAAAATCTTCAATCCCAAAAAGTGGGAAAATGGGGGGGGGGGAAATGACGATTTCTTCGGGAAAATCGTTTTAGGGGAAGCCCTGCCCACACTTCTCAGAAATGTGACAGTACTGCCGCTCGGCCTTGCCCAATTAACGGTGTATCCTCGCCCGGCCTGGGCCTCTGTGGCAGTACCCAGGATCAAGGCAACCTGGTTGGTGAGGGCTAAGTGAACCTCGGGACAACCAAATGCACCTCCCACGCCCCCAGAGGGGAGTTGCAGGGGGTGGGAGCGGGGAGGGTGGGGGGGGGGGGGGTGATTTTCTCTTTCTCCCCCCCCCTCCCCACTCTGTACCTCATGTGCACGTATTCGCTACTCTTTTCTCTCTGCCGTCTGACTACGTTTTTTTTAAACTCGAGTTTTACTTCCCACACCCCCCATCCCCCTACTCTCCCCCGAACTCCCTGCGCCCCTCTCTTGATGCGATTGACATGTGCACACACGCGCATGCGCGCAGCGTGGTGCCAACCCCTCTCGCCCAGCAGATTTCTCACCTCCCCCCCCCCCCCTCACACAGGCACACGCGCACACGCCCCTTCCTGTGGCACCGCAGTCCGGCATCCGATTTCGCTTTGCAATATTTTTTCCCCTCCCCCCCCCTCTCGCGCTTGATCCCCTCGACAGGGGGGAATTATTTTTTTGCTCTGGGCAATGAAACTGGCAAAACCGAAAAACCACAAGCAAAAAGAAAAAAAATGAACTGATTTCTCTTATGATCTTTGACTCTGCGTGTTCAGAGCTGTGCGAGGGGGGGGGGGTGGGGTGGGGACCCTCTCGCTTTATCCCCCCCCTCCCGCACTTTTTTGAACCAAGAACTTCCTGAAGTTCTTTCGCAGCGATGGGTGTTCTTGGGCCGCGCTTGGATGCGGGCCTTAACTCCCTCGCTCGAAACAAAAGAAATATCGTGTGTTGCGGTAAAGATCGTGCCATAGAGTAGTTCTGCATTGCTGCTGTGCAAGATTTGCCGTGGCAGTGACGGTCGTATCTGAGTTATGTAGTGTGCTTCCGCGAAAACAAGGGTTCCCGGTGACGGGGTGTCGATCGAGCCTGTGCTCCTGACAGTCGATGCCTCCAAAATACCCGCGATTAACGTGTGTGGGGGGAACCCACATCGCCGCCACTATCCAGATCGGCCAAAACCACACAGCAATCGGCGTGCAGCGAGCTATTCCTTTGCTTTATCTTTTTTTCTTTGCCTTATTGTTGTCCCAGGGCCAATGACATACTTCCCCCTGTCAAAGAAATCAACCGAAAAGAAGAGGAAAAAATCACAAAAAAAAATGAACAGCAAAGTTCGAACCATACACCGCTGGAGAGAGCAAAGGTGCCCCGCGAATGGAGGTAAATGTGTGACCGCTAGATGTGCTGCGTGTGTGGTTTGCACGTCTCTCTCTCTCTCTCTATCATCACTCACAGAGGGCGGGGGGTCACAGACAGGGAGGGGTCGGGTGTGCTGGACCTCCCTCCCCCCCCCCCCTCCTCCCCAACTATCCAAGCTGTGTCGACAGCGGGTGCCAGGGCGCGTTGCCTCCCCTGGCCCCGAAGCTTCCAGCCCCGGGCGATCCAAAGACGCCAAAGCCAGAGAAAAATAACACGGTGCAGCTCTTTCTGTCTCTCTCTCTTTCTTTCGTATGATCTTATGAGTGTACACCCCCAATACAAAAAATCACCCGACACCTTTCTTCGATCTGAAATTTCTCGACAAGCGCGTGCCGGGCTGGCGTGCTGCTTCCCCCCCCCCCCCCTGAAGCTCCAGCCGGCGCAAGCGTCAGCCAAAGCAAGACGGCACGACTCCTCACCTATCCCCCCACCACACCCCCCTCTCTCTCTCTCCTTCCAATTTTTCCGTGGGTGTCGAATTGCAAAACTGCATGTGGGAGGGGAGGGGAGGGGAGGGGAGGACCGTTTACATCTCTCGTTGTGATTTTCGCCCCCCTTCCCCTACGTATGTACGCCTCTCTTTGGAGGCAACGTCAGTTTTTGTCGGAATCTCTGGGGATGCTCGTGCCACGGCAAATACTTTACTGCCTTCAGGGGAAGGGGGAGGGAGGAGGTGGGGGGGGGGGGGGCGCCGTACAGACCTCTCGTTCAGCTGAAGCATTGTGGGGATCTTCGGCAGGCACGGCGAATGTCCTCCTGTCTTATTTCTGAGATAAAAATGCCCCCTTCTGCCAAAGAAAAAACTCGCCGAAGTCGCGGATAAGCGAATCCATCCCTGTTGTGGATTGGCAGTGTTGTCATTGCACCGACGATGTGTCTGGTGCGTCTCGATTGGCAGCCCCTGCATTTGCCTGTGGAGGGTGGTCCGGGTCAGATGGTGAGGAGCAAGTGCTGCACCTTGGTGGCTCCGCGTGTGTTCGCCAGTCGTTTGATAGAGGGTTTACTCGCAACCAACCTGCGAGCCAAAAATCACATCGATAGATAGCGGGGGGTAGGGAGTGCGGCCACGGCGGGAGGGAAAATAATTATCATGAAGTTCGGTCAAAAAAAACAATCAAAGCGGTTGCTTGAATGCAATCGTGCCATGCACACAACTCACAAGCGCCCACCCAAATCACAACACAAGAATTGACCCCCCCCCCTCCTACCTCCAACCCGTCTGATCCTCATCCCTCATCACGCTTTGTGCCAAAAGGCGCACCAAGGGGTTACAAATATGCCTGTCCGACCGCACTGTGCGGCCAGAAGAAACAGAGAATAGACGGCAGAACACCTCTCTTTCTCACCTGAGGCTGCTGTAAAAAAAACCGAACGCCTTCTGGCAACATTGTGTACGCCACGGTCTGGTCGTCTCATACGTCAGGCTGGAGGTCGTAGATACCACAAAATAAAGAAAGACACGGCCAAAACCTCATGTGGGTCAGACGGGCATGCAATGACTCCTGTATTCAGGGAGGTGTTAGTAGGATGGTGGTGGTGCAGCCGTTCAGATTTGTGTTCAAGGCCAGCCCACCCCACCCCGCCCGACCTCCAGCAGAAGTGTAAAAGCGGTCGGGGGAGGGGGGGGGGGAGGGGTGGGTGTGGGGTTGTTGCATCTGCTGTCCCCCCCCCCCCCCCTCCCCCCCTCCTCCCTCCCTCCCCCCGACAAAAAAAAACAATCGTCCAAAAAAAATAGGTGTCGGTGAGTCTCCGCTCAGGAGTGCAGAAGGAAGGGTGTTCCGCCCCTCATAACCGGGGGGGGAGACATACTGACCCAGTTTGAAACCCTCTTCCATCACACAGAGCGGAGGCCCTCCGGCAAATTTTTTTTGGGTGCTCTTGACCCCACCTTGCCTGCCCTGCTAAAATACAGTGCCCTAGGCTAGCAGCTGTGAAGAAACAAAAGGTAACACGGTGCCGCCTTATCTTGCCGTGCCTTAACGAAAAAGGGGGCGGATGCCACCGTGCGGACAGAGGAACCCGAACTGGCGGCCTCTTTCACAGGGGGGGGGGGGTAGGGGGGGTCATAAGCCCGTACAAAACCAAAATTTTCGACATACCATCAGAGCCGCCCTAATACCTGATCTGACCCGAAAATCCGACCCATACCCCCCCGGAAACTGTCTGGGGCCCACTTGTGACACCTGATACGCACTTTTGTGATGATTTTTTGGGGTCCTAAAAAATGTACCTCAGTTTCGTACCTTGCCTTTGTACCTGAACCACTCCCGACCGCATTATTTCGTTCTTTGCAAGGGAAGGGTGTCACTACGCTCACTCAGCACGCCGAGCAACACATGCCGCGTGCCCAGGGCCTCGCAGAGGTGTCAGATGCTGCTGCAGAGGAGTACCTTGCTCGAAAGACGCTCGCCAAACGGGAGATGTGCGGGGTCTCGGCAGAGAGCGTTGTGGCAGACCTGCGTAAAAAGAAAACGGCACACGACATCGGTGAGGCGACATTATTTCGGGCGCTCCGTCGGGCTGGGTACATAGGAGAGCGAGTGGGACGTGGTGACGACAGATATATGCAGTGGTGCATCAACTGCACGCACGTGCGGGAAAAGCGGCGTTCCTTGCTAGCCAAGAAAGATGTCACCTGCACTCCTACTCCTCCCACTCCTCCTGCTCCTACCCCCACACCAACTGATGTGGGCAGTGAGAGTGATGGCAGCTCCAGAGCAGCAGATGATCTAGGAAGCGATGAGCGGGTCAGCCGGGCAGACTACCTCAGTCTGTACCGGAAGTACGAAGCGTTGCGGGCCCGCCACCACCGCCTCCAGGAGAGGACCCGAGGGTTGAGAGTAGGGTTGTACAACGCCAGGGGAGGGTATTCCCCTGGCGTTGAGACATCCCTGGCGACCTTGCGGTCGCACTGTGTGGGGGCTGAGTCGGCAGGCAGATGCCGATCCAATGACCTTGTTGAGTCCCCACATGGTACACTCTCATACGTGTTGTCGAGACTGCGTGGTGTGCATATCCTGCGGGGCGCAAATTACACAGCACAATCATAACCACTTCGGCTCTCAGGGCGTACAATATCCCAATCGTGCCTTCACAGGCTAAGATCGACGAAGCAAAAGCATCTACAACGCTGCCTACTAATGCCGATGCAGCCTCCCAGGCGTACGAAGTACTCACAATGACCCATATGCGATCGAAGTACTACACCCAGAAGGTGGCTGAACTCATTCTGCTGACGCAACAACACAACATTCCCACTAATCAGGTCAAGAAAGACCTTGCCGAGGCACTGGGGAAGGCAACATGCGTGCCACCTGAGCCAGAACCACCGCAGAAAAGGCAAAGAACGAAATAATGCGGTCGGGAGTGGTTCAGGTACAAAGGCAAGGTACGAAACTGAGGTACATTTTTTAGGACCCCAAAAAATCATCACAAAAGTGCGTATCAGGTGTCACAAGTGGGCCCCAGACAGTTTCCGGGGGGGTATGGGTCGGATTTTCGGGTCAGATCAGGTATTAGGGCGGTTCTGATGGTATGTTGAAAATTTTGGTTTTCGTACGTTTTTAGGGGGGCTTATGACCCCCCCTAGGCATACAGTGCAAACGATAATTATTATCGCACATATACCAGATACGATAATTTTCGGAAAATTATCGCATACGATAATTTATTATCGCATACGATAATCCATTATCGTATGATGCGATAATCCCATTATCGTATACGAACGGATACGATAATTATTATCGTATATTATCGCATACGATAATCCCATTATCGTATGTTATCGCATACGATAATAATTATCGTATCCGGTCGTATACGATAATGGGATTATCGTATGCGATACTTACTGGGTTGCACTATTCTTGAACACCACTGCCCTCGTCAGATTCCTTCACATACTCGTCCGTCATCAGGATTCATCGCCCCCCCCCCCCAGTCCCTTCAACACCCTCGATGTCATCAGACATCGAGACAGAATTCGTCATCCCCCCCCCCACCCGCCCACCGAACAGCACAGGAACCACATCACGGACAGACGACCTGGCACGCCGCCCCCCCCCCCCCATCCCCCCTTCTAAATGATATCCATCTCAGTCTCGGATTCGTCCTCCTCAGAGGAATCATCAGAGACATAGTCCCTTTCGAGGGCTTCTGCGAACCGGTTGCTCTTGTCGAAGTAGCCGAGGAGGTCGCCGTTCCGCTGCAAGAACAGACGATCCGCGTAGGTCTTCGTCGAGATGTTCGACCCCCGCTTGGACTTGCGGGACTCTGCCGTCGAAAACACACTGTCGACCTGTGTGACCGACACAGGCGTGCGGAGCCAAGCCACCACATGTGGCGCCAGGATGGGGAACAGCTTCCTCCCCTTCTCCAGCCAGAACGCAATCGGGGTGTCGGTCTGCAGGGATTCGGCAGGGGCATTGAGGTACTGTGTGAACTCCGCCCAGCACTCGTCGTCAGCAAGGGCATGGAAATCCACGGCCCACACCAGCTGGTTTGTGATGTCGGGGAAGTCGTCGAAGTCAGCCATCAGCACGGTTTCCGGGTCGAAGATGAGCGCCATCTCGAACCTCGCCTTCGACGGCCAAGACTCCCAGGCATCCTTCAGCAAGGTGCGGATAGGAGCAGGATAACTGGTGTTCGTCACCACCTTCTGGTACTCCTCCGTGATAGTCCGCACTTTGATGTGCCCCAGACGGGCTTCCGGGTTCTGCACCCATCGCACGAGCCACAGCACCGGCTCCACCATCTCAGCCACAGCCACCGTCTCGCTGACGTGCTCTTCCCATGTTCCCTTCTGGATGTGCTCAGAGAGCTGCCTGAGAGTGAGTGGCTTCTTCTTCCTCGCCATCTCCACGCTGACGAACTGCAGCAGCATCGCACACCGGGTCTGCAGGTGGACTGTCAGGTCGAACATCGCTGCCCATCGAGTGTCCGAAGTAGAGGCGGGTTGCTGAGGGCTGGACACCTCCACATTGGCGGCGTGGGTGTCGTCTGTTTCCGCCACAAAGGCGGCAGCCCGCTCCAGCACCACCGCATCGGTATCTGTGACGTTCACGGATGGGAGAAGCTTGCGGAGCGCACGCACCGCTCCGCGGTCGAGAGCGGTGCGCACACGCAAATGAGTGTCACGGATGTTCGTTGCAGCATCATGCATCCTCTCCGCCCCCTGTGCCTGAAACTTCTTCCAACGGTGCCGGCGCGACTTGCACCCGAAGAACTGCGACACCAGCGTGCAGAAGGCATACGCCCGGGGGTATGACTGGCGCACTGCTCGCTTCAACGCTGCGTTGAGGTGGTGGCCCAGGCAGTAGATGCCCTCCTCCTTCTTGTCGCCAAACGCCTTGACGTTCACCGACCCGAAGTCAGCGACAACTGTACTGCGGGTAATGCCGTACAGTTCCCGCACCTCGTCAAGCACATCCCCGACGTCCTCTGCGTTGTGCACCTCGCCGTCACCACGCACTTTCGACAGGAGGAGCACTCCCCTGCCTCCCACGTAGGCGACGACCGACATGATGGCAAAGCCAAGATGCCGCAGGCCTGTTCCATCAACGCCCAACGCCACCGGCCGGCCGGTGATGCAGTCGCGGATCTTCTTCTGGATCTCCGCGACGAACAGCGGGGCCTTGCCCAGCAGCGTCCGGGGCTTCGGCAGAGGGGTGGTCATCGGCAGCGCAAGGATAGACGCCTGGTGAGGCGTGATCCCCGCAATCACAAGGGCAAGTGCCCATGCCTTTTGAAATGATGCGGTGGTCGTGGGATCGCTCTTCGTGGTTGAAACACAGGGGGCCGCCTGCACTGGCGCTTCCTTCGATGTGGTCTGGTGCGCCTTCGTGTCGGTCACGTGTTTCTTTGCCACTGTCGATTCAGCATGCTTTACGACGATGCTACAGAGGTTGCACCACAGGACTTCGTCCGATAATGTCCGGGGGGGGTTTGCATCAAGCAGCATGGTGCGAGTTTCGAACGGGAGGTCCTCCACCGACTTGATCGTGTAGGCCGCAGCAACTGTGGCGTCGTACCTCGCCAGTTGCTGCAGCCGCTGCCTGGCTGTTACCAAGGAGATCCTCTTCTTGGCAGCAGCCTCGTCTGCGGCTTCCTCCACCGTTTTTCTGAGTTTTATCGTGTCCAGGCGTTTCTGCGCGCTCTCCGATTTTCCCGCGGGCTTTGGTGCTGTCTTCTTGGGGGCTGGCTTCTTCGCTGCTGGCTTCTTTGGGGGTGGCTTTTTCACGGCCGCCTTTTTCGCTGAGGGCTTCTTGTCCTTCCCCCCCGTGACGCGACGGCGTTTCTGGTCCGGCTCGTCCTCATCACTGCCCTCTTCCTCGTCATCGCCGTCATCATCTTCCTCTGCGTCATCCTCCGTTGTTGTGTCGTCTTTTATCCTACGACGACGAGACATTTTTTGATCCCTGGTGTTTCCTGTGGAGGGTGATGGCGATGCAGTCACAACATAGCGATAGACACACGGGTCGAGAGCGCACACGCAAATGAGTGTCACGGATGTGCGTGGCAGTATCCTGTAACCTCTCCGCCCCCCTGTGCCTGAAACTTCTTCCAACGGTGCCAGCTTCATTGACAGGATGCCCCAGACAGACATAGTGCTGCGCATGTCATGGCACTATGTGTGTTGTGTCTGCCACCCATTTGTGAGGGACATTCTACACTTCTGAGTGAAGCCCCCCGTCACCAATAATTCAAAGAAGCAAAAATGGCAGCTTCCGGCTCCACTTTTACCACTTTTTCAATGTGTTCTGGGCTGATTTCTGGTTTTCCGAAAATCTCAAAAAAATTATCGCACCATTATCGTATATTATCGTATACGATAATATACGATAATGGGAGTACGATAATAATTATCGTATGCGATAATAATTATCGTTTGCACTGTATGCCTAGGGGGGGGGGGGTCTGCTGGGTGACACGGCCAACAAGGGATGCCTTCGCTCTGTGTCACTGTGTGTCAAACTGTGTCACTTTGCAGCCAGTTTTGTGAGGCGGTTCACCCCTTCCTCAATTCTCTGCATTTCTGAGACGATGGCCCCCAAGGCATTCTTTTAGGGGGGACTTCTCGCTCAGAAAAGTGCAGACAAGTGAGGCACAAAGAACTGGTTGTAAAGTGATGCAGTTTTGCCACATGGTTTGAATTGGGCGAATGCTGCCCCCTTTGTCCCCCGCTCCGCTCCGCCCCCCCCCCCCCCCCTCTCCCCTCTCTCTTTCAAACCCTTGTGGCTATGTCCTGCCCCAAAGTAAACATGCTTGGCCCAGTCAGAGACACCCGCTCCCGTCTCGAAAGCTTGTGGATCATACGACACTCTACAAATAACCCCCCCCCCCCCATCCCATACCCTTCTCGATTCCGCTCCGGTTCGGATAAAATTATATCATTTCCAGTTCTCCCTTGCCCCGCCCACCCGCCAGCACACGAGGCGCGTCACGGTGCGGCGAAGTGAATGTGACAAGGAATACCGCTTGCAAAAAAAACTGGCTGCTGGGCGATTAGACCGGGTGTATGTTGTGTATATCGTATCAACCCGCACGCAAAGCTCGCGCAACCAGATTCATTTTTTTTATTGATACGCCCCGCCCGCCAGTCGCATGTGTGAAGACTCGCGCTTCGGGTGGGGCCATCGTCAGACAATGTTAATTTGCGCGCCCAGCACCCGCATGGCACGACCCCGGTGTGGTGACCATGCCACATGCTTTGTTTGCCGTGGGCGACGGTGGGTTAAACGACGGTGGGTTGGTGCAAAAAAAATATATGCATTGCACCACGAGCACCAGCCGAGACTCTAATCAGACAGTGTCAAAAACAGGGCGTGCAGGACATGCTGTCAGGTGTCAATATCAAGCATGTCGAACGTGGCATGCCATTGGTTTTGCGATAACCTGGCTCAGGCCGGTGGGGGGGGGGGGGGGGGGGCAGTGCATGTATGGTCACTCATACACGCAGGTGTCTCTTCCCCGCTGGAGAAGATGCACAGCAAAACGGAATGGGTGGGGGGGGGGGGCTGGAAAAAAAGACCCAAAAAAATCCTGTCCAAAAAACACTCAACGAAATTGCCATTTTCAGAATTATCAAGATTCTTGCCTATCGTATACCCATTCCCCCCCTCCCCTCCCCGCCACCATCCCCCCCCCCCCCCACCATGCCCCCCCCTCCCCCCACTTCTTCTTCCTCTGCATCCCCCGCCCTCTCCCGCCCGTCCCCCGCTCTCTCTGCATCACTCCCCCAGCAAGAGTGGAGGGGAGTCCGTCCTGTCGTATCCCATACCCTCCCGTACCCCCACCCTCCCCGCCCCCATCATGCTCTTGCCGTACCATTTCCGGAGTTGATATCGTAGTGCCGACAGTCTGGTGTGGTCGGTACGTTCGGTCATTGAGTTCCGGAGGGGGGTGGTCAAGGCTCGGCCCACGTCTCCACTCTCAAGCAGAACCGGAGAGGAAAGCGAAAAAAAGGAGAACAATTGTGATGTTTTTTTTCTCCCTCCCTCCCTCTCGATCTATCTATCTATCCGACCTGGAAAAAAAAAGAGGGAAAACAAAGAGGGAAAAAAAAGGTTTCGGTGATAGATCGAGAGAGAGTGAGAGAGTTCCTGCTTTTGAGTGAAGAACGTCTGTGGCTGCCCTCGTCCATACACCCTGGCTTGATCTTGGGTACGTTTTTTCCCCCTCTGTTTTTTTGTGAGGTGGGTGGGTGGGGGGAGATCCAATAGAGCAGGCTGGTGCGTGCATGTGCGTCGAAGGGTGGGGGGGGGGCAGTGGCGGAGGTGGTAGTGGGTAGGGAAGGGCTACCGCCACCACCACGACCCCCCCCCCCCTCCCCCGCGCCCATTCTTTTTTTGTTTGTTCCTTTTCATCACTGCCGTTCGGTAGTGGTGATAACATCGTGTTTATTTTTACCAGTTACGAGTGGCGAAATACTTCGCGACGAAGCGTCGCGAAGTAACGAAGGAAATCGTACGACTGAAACTTTATGAGGATCACCTTCATGCCACTTCACAGGGGCTTACACAGCCTTTGACACAGGAGTGCGCGGTCGACGAAAAGTATCCCGGATCTGCCTTTTTGCAGTTGCTGGGCAGGGTGTTTCTCTTATTATAGCGAAAGGAGTACAATTTCTGATGGGTGTGCCTTTGCTCCGGAGGTGTCAAACTGCGTCAGTTTTGTCTCCTTTGTTGTGAGGTGACTCGCTTTTCTGCACTCCACTGAGTAAGACCCCCGATCGTTTTTTTTACTAGTTACGAGCGACGAAGCGTAGCGAAGTCGCGAAGTAACGAAGGAAATCGTACGACTGAAGCTTTGGATTAGCACCTCATGCCACTTCACAGGGCCTCTACACAGCCTTGAGACAGCAAGTGTGCGCTCAACAAAAAGTAGTCCGGAACTGTTCTCCCACAGTTGCTGGACAGGGTGTCTATAATAAAGCGAAAGGAGTACGATTTTGCGGATTCTGCCAGGGGGGCGAGAGAGGGAAGGGGGGGAGGGTGGGAAATGTGTGTGTAGGTGGGCCCAAAAGGGTGGGGGTATATTTTTTTGCGCTAACCAGGCTCCTGGTCTCTAGCAAAGAAGACTGTTGGCAGCGCATGTGTTCACCCATGTACCCCACAGGTAACGAACCAGCGCACAAACAAAAAACTACCGCTTGTGCGCAATATGTCTACCCGCTCTCTCTTCAAGGCGAAGGAGATTGAGTGGGAGTCGCTGAGAGTCACGAAGGTGCCGGCATTCATGCAGGAGTTCCTCTGCGCTCCGGAGGCTTCCTCTGCGGGGGCCCTCGCTACCAGTCACAGCTCGTCACAGCTCGTCAGTCAGTGAGGGGAAGTGGGCCGTGGCTCACTTCTTCTCACTCAGTCACACCTGGTAGCGAGGGCCCCCTGCGCCTTTTGTTTTTTTTTGCTTGGATCTCTGGGGCACCTGGCGGCACCCAGCGTTCCGGCAAAAAAAAAAGAGGCGTCAGGATGTCTTCCCCACACCCTCCCCCCCCCCTAGGGGGGGTCAAATGCCACCCTTTTACGTGGACAAACACGATTTTTCAAAAAACCGGCGCAGAGGCCCCAAAGCCCCCGTAAACCCTCCAAACCCCCCCAGATCGGTCCGGAAACCCATCGAACCCCACTTTTCCACCATTCCGGGCACCTCAGGTGCCCGAATTGGGGTACCTAAATTTTGTGCCACCGTTTGGTACCGTACAGTGCCACTGTGTGGGAGGTTGGAAAAGAAAATGCCCCAACACACCACATCTGAGGGTTGCAATGCATGTTGCTTGCCAACCACGTCATCCGGTGGGTGTCAGGCGCTATGTAGGTGGCATTAGCCAGGTCTTCGATGTGTTCTGGCTTGTATATATACCTCCCTGCCACCATGCACCGGGAGGCTGCCTGTAGGTACGGAACAGTCCAGATGGTCGTGTGATTCCTGTGCAGCAGTGCTCCACAACCGGGATGTGTTGACAACGACTGTTGCAACACGAGCTGTACATTCCGGGAACACATGAAGTGCGCTGTCGTGGTACCCATTGTGCCAGAATTGGTAGTTGCTGCGGTCTACTTTGCCTGGCCCAAGAGCACTGGTACTGAACGGTGCAATATGCGTGGCGAGGTGAATACAACGGAAGCGCGCAAAGTCAATACAGCTCTCGGATGGCGGGTGGTGGTGCCACTAGTGTGTGACGTTCACTCGAGGATACAACGCATCACAATGAATCAGCAACCGTGGACCGAGTACAATACGCTCTCTGTGGCTGGTGTGGGGGACAAAGGCAGTGCCTGTGCCGCAGGCAGGGAGGTATATATACAAGCCAGAACACATCGAAGACCTGGCTAATGCCACCTACATAGCGCCTGACACCCACCGGATGACGTGGTTGGCAAGCAACATGCATTGCAACCCTCAGATGTGGTGTGTTGGGGCATTTTCTTTTCCAACCTCCCATACAGTGGCACTGTACGGTACCAAACGGTGGCACAAAATTTAGGTACCCCAATTCGGGCACCTGAGGTGCCCGGAATGGTGGAAAAGTGGGGTTCGATGGGTTTCCGGACCGATCTGGGGGGGTTTGGAGGGTTTACGGGGGCTTTGGGGCCTCTGCGCCGGTTTTTTGAAAAATCGTGTTTGTCACCCCCATTTGACCCCCCCTATCCCCCCCCCCCCCCCCCCCTCGCTCCCCACCTGTCGCCACCCCCCACCTCTCCACCTCCCGCCCTCCAAACCCCCCCCTCTGCAAGCCCCCCCCTTTCTCCTTCCTCAACTTTTTGTTTTGGTGTCGGCAAAGACCCCACACGACGGAGAGGACTTTTGCCAGAACCTGCTGCGCCAACTCCACCAAGCAGCCGCAGTGGTAGCCGTTTCTCAGGCTCCCTCTCCGGAATCGAACCCTAATTCCCGTTGCCCGTTACAGCCACGGCAGTCCACTACACTACGACAGCTGCTCTTTACAGTTGCTGCATCTGCCTCTCTTAGGCCCGCAGTGAAACAACCCAACGGTTGTTCAGATGTTGACTGCAACGGAGCTAGGAAATATACCATAGATCCTCCGGGCCCTGGTGATGCTGCTTCCCCCTGGGAAGCAGCGGCTATTTTTTTTGGCACATTTGCTGCCTATAGCATGCAGCAACTCCCCCAGGAGGGGGGGGAGGGGGGCGGAGCGTGGCAGTCAAAAAAATACCCCCCCCCCCCCATCCCTCGTGTGGGGTCTCCTTTGCTTGAGCCCACCTCTCGGCAGGAAAAAATAAACCGCCCCAGCTGCAAACCCCCCCACAGCTATCCCAGCCCGAATACCCTACCCATCCCATCCCATCCCGTTTCCCCCCTTTCACTCAGCGTGTTTCATTCTGTCCCCACCCTCCCCCCTCTTTCTTTCATCCCAGCCCACACAGTTCCGACACCGCAAAATGCACAACGTGTGTGTTGTGCACGCTGCAGTCTGGTCGTTATCGTGCGTCAGGCTGGGGTGGGGAGGGGTATGTTGTGAGTGTGTGTGTGCAGTCGATACCAAGAAAATAAATACTCAAATGGGCGTCAATGGGACTGTGCAGTAGCCTAGCTCTCGCAGTGCCTGGTATTGTCGGCACCGAGGAAGCAATACTGAAGATGCGACTGTCCTGCTATATGCAGGAGAAGGGGCGTCAGAAATAATGGGACATATCCAGGGGGAGGTGATGGGTCCGTGCAGTAGCCCTGCTCTCGCAGTGTGCCCCTCGTGGTGTTGTCGATATACGATACCGAAAGATAAATAGTAAAAAAATGAAAACAAAAATAACCTCCCTCCCCACTCCCCACCCCCCCCCCCCTACCCTTCTCCCTTCTCCCCTTCTCCTCCCGCGGTTCCCAAACTTACATCATTAGCTATTTATTACCGGTAATAATAAAGTACTTTATGGATTGAGGGTAATTACGTCCCCGAAGCAAGGTCCGAGGGTGTTTTGTTCCCCGAGGGAAGGCCCGAGGGCGAAGCCCGAGGGCCTTCCCGAGGGGAACAAAAACACCCGAGTACCTTGCTGAGGGGACGTAATTTCCCGAAATCCAGAAAGTACTCAATTAGGACCGGTTATATGGTAGTTTGTTAACGGTCCTGAAACCATTATAATCGGTTACCTGCAGAAAGCCTCCGTAGTACCAGAGCCACAACCTCCACAGATCACGCAACATCACACACATCATGCCCCGCGCCGCCGATCATGACAGCGACAGCAGCAGCAGCACATCAAGTGACGGTGACCTCATGCCAGTCCGCAGCAGGAAGGCATACACCGATCGACTGACTGACTTCGAGGCGTACGTCGCTGAGGAGGCTCCCCGGGTTCGTTCCATGAAGACAATCTACTCCGAGAAGCACATCAAGGGCTATCTCAAGGCCAAGCTGCAGGGGGGTTCTGCCGCATCGTCAATCTGGAACTACTACTCCATCATCAACTTCAAGGTCAAGATTGTCCACGGGAACATGATCAAGACAAAGATGCCACGCCTCCACCAGTACGTGAAGAATCAAACAAAGGGCTACACCACCAAACAAGCCAAAACCTTCTCTTTTCAAGAACTGCAGGACTACATGGACAAGGGCACCGGGTCGCTGGCGAGCAAGCAGGATCGTGCGCTTGTGGTGCTGGCCTTCTTCGGTGGGATGCGCTGCGTTGAACTCCGCAACCTGTCGATCGAAAACATCACCGTCCAAGATGAGCAGATCAGCGTGAAGTTCTACGGTGCAAAGCAGGGAAGCGTCGCGATTGAACGGTCGTTTGTGGTCCCCAAGATGCTGAACGAAGAAGCTGTGTTCTACGACGTCCTCAAGGCCCATCTGGCCCACCTCTCTCTGTCGGACCTCGTGACGGGGCCTGTCGCAAGACGCATCAACAAGGCCGGCAGCGCGTTCCTCGCTTCGCCCATCGGGCGAAACCAATTCTACGGGCTGCCACGGAAGATTGCGCTGTGCCTGGAAAAGGACCCGGAGGGATACACCGGGCACAGCATGAGACGCTCCGCCGCGCTGGCAGCGGCCAATGGCGGCGCGTCCACCATGGATCTCCGCAGGCATTTCGGCTGGCGCGGAGAATCGACGCCGCAGCTCTACCTTGATGCATCCACGACACACCAGCGGAACGTCGCGCACATGATGTCAAGCCAGCCTGCACAGGGGACGACGACGGGAGCGCCAAGCCAGAGCAGGGTGACTGTGGATCTGAACGTCAACCTGCCGAGGTGATGCCCTCTAGCCCCTGTGAAGTGTTGTAGCGAGTAGGAGCAATGTGGATCAAGCAAACTGGCCAGGACCTCGCCCCCACACCGCCCCTGCCCCCAGCCGCTTTTTCCAGGAAATAAAGATTTCCATTATTGCCCTCAATATTGCGGTAATAAGAAAGCTGAGTGTAAATAATGGATGAAGTCACTAAACCCAGGCTATATTCCTGTGACTGCTTTATTTCCTAGTTTTGATAAAAACTTTTTAATTACCGAATGGTCAATAATATCGCCTTTAAGTCTCGTAAAGTGGTTTATTATTACCTCTTGGCTTATGGACTTTCTGCAGGAAACCGGTAATAATGGTTTCAGGACCGGTAATAAAAATCCAAACCATCTCCCGTATGTTCTTCTTTGAGGGGTGAAGGGTGTGTGGGGGAGGGGAAAAGGGAAAGGGGGTGTGCCGTGTTGTGAGCCACAATTTGCCTGCGCGCAATTCCTTTCTTGCAGCCCGCATTTGTGCCCTCCCACCCGCGCCCCCCTCCCCCTCCCTCCCCTCGCCCCTCCCCTGTGACACAACCTCCCTGCCAACTCCCCGCTCCGCCCGTGACCCTCCAAAACCCGTGTCCGCGTATTTTTTATCCCTTTTTTTATCCGTGTGTCCCACTGAGTTGCCCACTTCTCGTGTGCAGCTGTTTGATTAGTGGGTCTCGACATTGGTGGATCTCACGGGAGGTGAATGAGGGGGGCATGTGTGTGTATGTGTATTGTTATTACTTTCCCGAACCTTATTTACCCCCCCCCCCCCCCCCCAGCTGGGGGTTCTATCGCGACGGAACCTACGTTAGTTTCTGGCAATCCTCGTCATTTTTTCAGCTTGCCAAGCTGGAAAAAGTACCAAAAAAGCCCTTCGTCGGCGCACCGCAGCGAACAACTCCTGTATTTTTCTGCCAGTTCGGTGGCATTCATCGTGTATCCTTTGCGAACACTTCGCACGCCCCCAGCAGGCTGTAGGTGTGCGTGCGCGTGCTCAGCTCTTTCGGGATAATCAACAGAAAAGTAAAAAATAATGCGGTACCGCAAATCGTGTATCCCCCCTTCTCCCCTCCCCTCGCCTGCAATCCCCGTTCCTCCCCTACGCGTCTTCATTCGAACATCATTTTTCTTACAATATTTTGACACCCACACAACCCAATGTTGCTGCAGCCTGCGGAGGGGGGTGGGGGGGGGGGGGAGGGGGTTTTGGTTGGTTGGTTGGTTGAGGGAGGAGAACCGGGTATGGTGTATTCGCTTCGGTGTCTATTCTTTTTCCGGAAAAAAAGCTGTTCATAGCGAAGATCCTTTAGCCCCCACCGCCCCGCCTCCCCCCCCCCCCCCCCCCCCCTGTACGAATCGTTAATGTGCAGTCCAGCTGCCACAGTCTCTTTGTTATTTCTTACCCCGACGCGCCTCGCAGCCTCCTGCCAAGATGCTGGTGTTATGATGCAGCTTTGCACCACGTCGGTTCCGCATACATGCCGCCTTCGGCCCTCTTTCCTTAAAATAGTATCCCATCTTCTTGTGTGGACAAGCCATCGTTCACGCAAGGTGCAATGGATGATAAGATATATACAGGGACAGGCCTGGGCGGGGAACGAGCCCTTTTTCCAGGTTTTTTGGGTCGGGGAACCAGGTTTTTTCTAAGAATTTTTACAAGGAATTTTTTGCTCGCCCCCCCACAGTTTCCAGGCGCGTGCCCGTCAGGCGGGACTTTCTCTGATTTCTCTCCGCGTCATCATTGACAGCTCTCGAGTGATGCCCAGAGATGCTTGCGGCAGAGAGTGCCCCTCATGCGCGTTACAGCTGAAAATGAATGAGGATCATCTGGCACTCGTTCTCATCGGGGGTTGTGCTCCGCAGGGACTCAATACACCTTGGCACTCTCGCAGGGCTGGACATGCCAGCAGCTGGAGGACAGTTACAAAGCTGCCACTCCCCGACGCCACCCACCTGCTGGCCCCTTCAGGTCTGAAAGCCCAAAAGCTCCCGGGGATTTTTGCAGTGGTGCGCACCATATTCAGCGCAGTAGGGTGATCTCTCCGATTTTCCAAAACTGCTGGTTTACTGGTTTGGGGGACGGTCGTCGGCAGACCGTTGAAATGCCCGTGTTAGCAAGGCACACTCACGTTTCAGGTAGCGTGTCGCGTGTCACGCATGTCGCGAACGCGGCAAGTGTACCTCCCAGGTGGGGAGCCCGACCTCCTGTCCGATGTCAGTCAGGCTTCGAAGAAGCGCTTCATGGATGCGGCGCTGACCTCCTACGCTGCACTGTACCCGGGGAAGTGAGATAGATGGACGGGCACACGCTACATGGGGGGTCTGGGGGGCGGTGCCCCCCAGCCGCCGGAGGCCACGGTAGCGAACATCTGTTCGTGTGGGCGTACAGATTCTGTGCGAGTTGGCTGCGTCCTCAGAGGCGACTGGAGTGGTTGGACCCCGACCTGATGGGATTCGAAGGACTTGAGTACGAGACGTACGCCACAGGGGGGTCTGGGGGGCGGAGCCCCCCAGCCGCCGGAGGCCACGGTAGTGAACGTCTGGCTCTCCAGTTGGCCAGCAAGGCGAACGGTACGTGGGACAGACTTCCCTTCCATCCTTGTGCGCGCCCTGTCGACTGGGGAAAACTTAGAAAAAGTTTTTTCCTCTGCGAAACAACCTTAGAAAAAAATCCCCTAACAAAATTCTTAGAAAAAAACTTTTTTTCCCCTTACAAAAATTCTTAGAAAAAAAGTTCAGAATCCTGAAAGTGGGGAACAAGCCCCCCAGTTAGGAACAGCCCTGTACAGGGAGGGTCTGTCTTTTTTTGTCCGTGCGTGCCATATTAATCAGTAAAAGCCGATTGTTTGTTGTTCGTCATTCAGTATATTTGCCAGGCATGAGGGGGGGGGGGTGTGTGGGGGGAAGAGGAAGAGCATTTGAGGGTCTTTCGCTGGCCGTTCTCCTTCGTCAATCTTCGCCAGTTTTTTTTTCAGCCAATTCAACTGGAAATGCGCTAAAAAATGTACTGACGACTACCCCATAGCGAAGACCCCCCTTAGATTGAAGAAGGGAAGTGACGATGGGTCTGTGTGGTGGTGGTGGTGGTGTGAAGGCGGGCGGTACCCACCGCCCCACCCGCCCCCCCCACCACCACCCCCCTCCTCAGCTAACAAAATTAGGTGCACGCAACCCCTGATCGCACAGGGTTGGTGCGGGGAGGGGGGGAGGGAGGGGTGTTGTCGCCACCCCCACCATCTCCTCACCATATCCCACCCGCCCCCACCCGCCCCACCTCTAATGTGTTCTGACAGTGCCTTGTTAAGGCCGGCGGCTTGAGCCTCAGTGTGCTTGTGTGTTGGAGGGAGGGCGGAGTGGGCGCGGTGTTGTGAATGGTGCCCTCTGTTCAGTGAGAACAGCCCCTGGCGTGTTGCTGTGCGCCCCCCCCCACCCCCGCCCCCTCCCCTCTCGTCCCCTCGCTCCGGAGAGGGGAGGGGGGGGGGGGAGGGAGGTGCGGCGCCATGGTGGGCTGCGCTTGGATGCCAAGCAGTGTTGCGATTTTGGCGGAAATAAGAAGGAAGGAGATTTCCATTCATATATCTCTCGCGCAGAGCTGAATATATATATATTTTTTCCCCCCTTTGCTTGTGTGCGCAGAAACGACAGCCACACGATCGGTTCTGAAAACTGCGACCCCGGAGGGCGCTGAAATGAGATTCGTTGCTATTTCTGCCAGGTGGTAGCCCCGCTTGTATTGCGCCCCTCCGCACGTCGGGCATGGTGGGTCACTGGTATTTTGGAGAAAAAAAAACAATCGCAAAAAAAAAGCTGGCAATAACGAGCCAGCCCACAGCCCCCGCCGTGCCTCAGCCCCTCGTGATCTGAATCCCCTTCAAACCGATTCAAATCGGAACAGAGAACAGACGGCGAGGATTGCAAACGTTGTGAGGTGGGGAGGCACAGCCTGCATGGGGTGGACCCCCACAGCCATACAGCTGTGCCCGTTTCTCCTCAAACCAACAATCAAAGGAATGCGAGCCTATGTTTTTTTTGCCATCCCCACTCACCCCCCACCCCACCCCACCCCTCCCCGCTTCCGGCGTTGTTATGGCCGGGGGGAGGAGGGGGTGGGTGGGGTGCATTCCTTGAGTGAGGTTTCGCAATAGAAAGGCAAAACGCGAAGCCAAATCTCAAAATTGTCGCCTCCAAAAAGGGTGGGGGGGGGGGGGACGCTCAAAAAAACGTGGTGTCAGCAGATGCCTCCCTCCTGCAGGAGGTTGGAGGAGTAGGGGTGTCAAAAAGAATATGGGACGGATCCGGGTCTGTGCAGAAGCCTAGCTCTCGCAGTGCCTGGGATTGTCGACACCAAAAAGAAAATGGGACAGATCCCGAGGGTTCTGTAGAGTGGCACATCACGGCACTGCCCTCGCAGCGCCGTGATGTGATGGTGCCTTGTTGTCGATGCCGAACTCCAACGAGGTATCATCAGTGCTGAGGTCATTCCGACACGGTGGGATCTTGTAAATTTTACATGTATAACTACAAGTATATACATGTATTATACATGTATAATACTTGCATGTCAACTATTATACATGTATACCGTAAACGGAAAAAGGGTGGACCGTAAAAATGTTCCAAGTTCCCAAAAAAAGGCCAAACGTTCCATCTTTTTTACGGTCCACCATTTATTGGGACTGAATATGGAAAAGACAATGCGTTTTTCGCCCGCGGGCTGGTGGGTTGCGGGGCGCGGACTGCGGCCTCCACGCCGCAGACACCCACACGTAGGCCTCCCGACCTCCCAGCTTTGGACCCTCCCTCCACCACCGCAACCAACACCAGCAAGAGAAGTAAGTCCTCCCTGCGTGTGGAAAAGGCACGATCACCACCACTCACCTCGAGACTCACCCACCACCACACCTCGAGAAGTGTAGTACCATGCAAGGAGCGTTCCGGTAGAAGTAAAAGTAGAACCTGCTGCACGAGCCCACAAAAGCAGCCACAGTACGGCAGGGCGCGCAGACAGAAGCTGAGACCACCGGGCTCCCTCCAGATGTAAATTCGTGAATCAGTGCCCGAAAAATTCAGGGAAATCGTACTCCTTTAGTGTAGTACACCCTGCAGTAACTGTGGGAGAACAGTTCCCGGACGATGGTGAGCGCACACTCTGTGCTGAGGCCCTGTGGTGTTAATCCTGCAGCTTCAGTCGTACGATTTCCTTGGTTCCTTCGCGACTTCGTCGCGAAGGAACTCGTAAAAAAAACCGCCAAGTCCACGATCCCAACCGTAAAATAGGTGGACCGTAAAAATGTTCCAAGTTCCGGAAAAATCCCACTTGTTCCATCTTTTTTACGGTCCACCTATAGTACGGTTCACCTTTATTACGGTCCACAATATTTCCGTTTACGGTAATACATGTATATGCCTGAAATATACATGTAAAATACATGTATATCAAGTAAAAATACAAGTATAATACTTGCATGTCAACTATTATACATGTATTTTTACTTGATATACATGTATTTTACATGTATATTTCAGGCATTTACATGTATTTTACATGTATAATACTTGTCATGCAAGTATTATACATGTAAAATACTTGCATGACAAGTAAAATACTTGCATGCAAGTAAAATACATGTATTTTACTTGCATGCAAGTATTTTACTTGTCATTCAAGTATTACCGTATACGTAAATATAACCCGCAAACCCTTCACTCGTTATGCAGGTTGTGTCTGAAGTCCATACACGGTGGGATCTTGTAAATTTTACATGTATAACTACAAGTATATACATGTATTATACATGTATAATACTTGCATGTCAACTATTATACATGTATAATACATGTATATGCCTGAAATATACATGTAAAATACATGTACCGTAAACGGAAAAAGGGTGGACCGTAAAAATGTTCCAAGTTCCCAAAAAAAGGCCAAACGTTCCATCTTTTTTACGGTCCACCATTTATTGGGACTGAATATGGAAAAGACAATGCGTTTTTCGCCCGCGGGCTGGTGGGTTGCGGGGCGCGGACTGCGGCCTCCACGCCGCAGACACCCACACGTAGGCCTCCCGACCTCCCAGCTTTGGACCCTCCCTCCACCACCGCAACCAACACCAGCAAGAGAAGCAAGTCCTCCCTGCGTGTGGAAAAGGCACGATCACCACCACTCACCTCGAGACTCACCCACCACCACACCTCGAGAAGTGTAGTACCATGCAAGGAGCATTCCGGTAGAAGTAAAAGTAGAACCTGCTGCACGAGCCCACAAAAGCAGCCACAGTACGGCAGGGCGCGCAGACAGAAGCTGAGACCACCGGGCTCCCTCCAGATGTAAATTCGTGAATCAGTGCCCGGAAAATTCAGGGAAATCGTACTCCTTTAGTGTAGTACACCCTGCAGTAACTGTGGGAGAACAGTTCCCGGACGATGGTGAGCGCACACTCTGTGCTGAGGCCCTGTGGTGTTAATCCTGCAGCTTCAGTCGTACGATTTCCTTGGTTCCTTCGCGACTTCGTCGCGAAGGAACTCGTAAAAAAAACCGCCAAGTCCACGATCCCAACCGTAAAATAGGTGGACCGTAAAAATGTTCCAAGTTCCGGAAAAATCCCATTTGTTCCATCTTTTTTACGGTCCACCTATAGTACGGTTCACCTTTATTACGGTCCACAATATTTCCGTTTACGGTATATCAAGTAAAAATACATGTATGATACTTGCATGTCAACTATTATACATGTATTTTTACTTGATATACATGTATTTTACATGTATATTTCAGGCATTTCCATGTATTTTACATGTATAATACTTGTCATGCAAGTATTATACATGGGGTAGGGCTGGTTGGGTTGGCGGAGTTGGGCGGATGGGCGAAACGGAAAAATCGACGAGGTCGCAGCGTCAGGGCGTTCTGGGCTGGCTGGTGGTGGTTGGGACAAGACCGACGAGATTAGAAGCGGCACTGGTAGACGGGTTTTGAGGCCCCCCGCCCCCAGGTTCCCCCTGCCCACCTGGACGGACCCAAGTGCCTCACACCGGATCTCTCCCCACCCGGTGGTCCACCTGACGGATACGCGACCAAAAAAAAAAAAAAAAAAATACATGTATATCAAGTAGACTGGCGTACCGCCCCAAGAGGGGGTGTGACAAAAAATATTTTTTTTCCCTTTGTGTTTTCGAGGTCCGCAAGGTCCCAAAAATCACTTTTTGGGCACATTTTTCAGAGGTCGCCAGAGGTCGCCACCCGGGAAATGCCATTTTTGGGGTTAAAAAACGGTTTTTCACCTTGCCCTCGTGAACTAGGTGGGGAAGGCGACGGTCAGACGCAAAATAAATGGAGGACCCCAAAGGAGGGTCCGCATCAGGCGGAAATCAGCAGAACCTCGCTCCAGACCACATTGTGGGCCAGGACAGGGTCGGGAAGAGCATAAAACACCAGAAAACCGGTCCAGGAGGTCTCTCTGGGGCTCAAATCCCCTGAAAAGGTGTCTGAACAGGTGGCGACCGAAGGGCGACCAATGGTGCCCACGGAGTTCCTCATCCCAAACTTGGGACCCACCGAAAAATGGACCAGATGGTGGTCCCAAATTAGGGACCGACCAACAAAGCGACCAGATGGTCGTCCGAAATTTGGGACCGACCGAAAAATTGACCAGATGGCGGTCCCAAATTTGGGACCGACCAACAAAGCGACCAGATGGCGGTCCCAAATTTGGGACCGACCGAGAAAGCGACCAGATGGTGGTCCCAAATTTGGGACCGACCGAAAAATTGGCCAGATGGCGGTCCCAAATTTGGGACCGACCCGTAAAGCGACCAGATGGCGGTCCCAATTTTGGGACCGACCCATAAAGCGACCAGATGGCGGTCCCAAATTTGGGACCGACCAACAAAGCGACCAGATGGTGGTCCCAAATTTGGGACCGACCAATAAAGCGACCAGATGGCGGTCCCAAATTTGGGACCGACCGAGAAAGCGACCAGATGGTGGTCCCAAATTTGGGACCGACCGAAAAATTGACCAGATGGCGGTCCCAAATTTGGGACCGACCAATAAAGCGACCAGATGGTGGTCCCGAATTTGGGACCGACCCATAAAGCGACCAGATGGCGGTCCCAAATTTGGGACCGACCAACAAAGCGACCAGATGGTGGTCCCAAATTTGGGACCGACCAATAAACATGGTATGACAAAGATCTTGCAAGAAATGTTAAGATATCTCGAAATTTCTTAAGACGTCTTAATGTAATGCCGAAAGGGCTATTTCTTAAAGATTTCTTACTGATTTCTTAAGACGTGTTTCTTAATGCCTAGCATTTTAATGTTCATCATTCTGAAAAAGATCTTAAAAGATCTTTTTCAGAATGATGGACATTTTTAATGCTGGGAGATATGGAAATAATGTCCATCATTTCATTAAGAAATCTTAAGAAATCCTGCATTTCTTAAAAATAATGGGGGTCATTAATTTAAGAAATTTAATGCAGCACCTGCATTAAGACGTCTTAAGAAAGAAGTGAAAAGATCCTTTTCTTATTAAGACCTTTGTCATACCATGAATAAAGCGACCAGATGGCGGTCCCAATTTTGGGACCGACCAACAAAGCGACCAGATGGCGGTCCCAAATTTGGGACCGACCAACAAAGCGACCAGATGGTGGTCCCAAATTTGGGACCGACCGAGAAAGCGACCAGATGGTGGTCCCAAATTTGGGACCGACCAATAAAGCGACCAGATGGCGGTCCCAAATTTGGGACCGACCGAGAAAGCGACCAGATGGTGGTCCCAAATTTGGGACCGACCGAAAAATTGACTAGATGGCGGTCCCAAATTTGGGACCGACCAACAAAGCGACCAGATGGTGGTCCCAAATTTGGGACCGACCAACAAAGCGACCAGATGGCGGTCCCAAATTTGGGACCGACCGAGAAAGCGACCAGATGGTGGTCCCAAATTTGGGACCGACCCATAAAGCGACCAGATGGCGGTCCCAATTTTGGGACCGCCATCTGGTCGCTTTTTTGGTCGGTCCCAATTGTGGGACCACCATCTGGTCGCTTTCTCGGTCGGTCCCAAATTTGGGACCGCCATCTGGTCGCTTTATTGGTCGGTCCCAAATTTGGGACCGCCCTCTGGTCAATTTTTCGGTCGGTCCCAAATTTGGGACCACCATCTGGTCGCTTTATCGGTCGGTCCCAAATTTGAGACCACCATCTGGTCGCTTTATGGGTTGGTCCCAAATTTGGGACCGCCATCTGGTCGCTTTATTGGTCGGTCCCAAATTTGGGACCGCCCTCTGGTCAATTTTTCGGTCGGTCCCAAATTTGGGACCACCATCTGGTCGCTTTATCGGTCGGTCCCAAATTTGAGACCACCATCTGGTCGCTTTATGGGTCGGTCCCAAATTTGGGACCGCCATCTGGTCGCTTTATTGGTCGGTGAACATCCTTCAGGATTTTGAAGGCACGTCTCACACCGGTTGGTGCTGTGTCGCATTCCAGGGGATAGTCCTTCACTTGGGTACGATTCGGCGCGACTGAGTCATCAAGCTTCATCCACCTGCCTCTCATGGTGGCGTTGGATTTTCGCACGCTACGCCGCATTTTCACCCGGCCGAACTCAAAAACCCAAAGTCTACTGAAGATAGTCTGGCCTCTCCACAACATGTGATGGGAAAATGTTGAGGTCGGGCCATGCCAGCCCTGGCACGAGATCACTGCTCGTACCTGGGACCACCCGTGTAAAAGTCCCCCCAGGGGGGACTTAAGCACAGGTGGACCTAAACACGGGAGTGGGCTGGTCTGGAGGGTCATCAGGTGGCCGCTAGGCCACCTGGTGCCCTCCAGGTGCTGTCAGAGTCGAAAAGTGGGGTGCCAAAAGTCCATCCGGACCGGAATCACCCCCATACGACGGAAGCGGAAGAGGTCTTCTTGGTCTCCACCGTGCCACCCCCGTGTTTAAGCCCCCCCCTGGCCGAAAGTCGCCTCCAGGGGGGGGACTTAAACACGGGGGGTCCCAGGTACCCCCGAAAATTCACATTGTGTCTACAGTGTGGGGCCCGAAAATCGAGTTTTCGGTGTTGCTTTTCCACATTTGGGGTTCCCAACTTCAGGACTGTCGCGCAATTACCTCAAAAGTGGCCGAGAAACCCAGGAATTTCTTTTTTTGAAGCCAATATTTTTTGTCACAGTAGCTTAGCTGAAAAGTTGGGCGAGTCGTCCACCCTATATCAAGTAAAAATACATGTATAATAGTTGACATGCAAGTATTATACATGTATTTTTACTTGATATACATGTATTTTACATGTATATTTCAGGCATATACATGTATTATACATGTATAATAGTTGACATGCAAGTATTATACATGTATAATACATGTATATACTTGTAGTTATACATGTAAAATTTACAAGATCCCACCGTGTATGGATTTCAGACACAACCTGCATAACGAGTGAAGGGTGATCATTCTTGTGCTCCCTTCTTAGTAACTTCTATTTCACGACCCCCCCCCCTCCCCTTTTTGTGTCGCTCAACTATAACATAACAAAGTATCACTCGTTCAGCCCCCCCCCTTCCCTCCATCGCCTGCTTTCATTCACCCGCCCGCCCGCCCCCCCCCCCCCCCCCCTAGGGGGGGTCAAATGGGGGTGACAAACACGATTTTTCAAAAAACCGGCGCAGAGGCCCCAAAGCCCCCGTAAACCCTCCAAACCCCCCCAGATCGGTCCGGAAACCCATCGAACCCCACTTTTCCACCATTCCGGGCACCTCAGGTGCCCGAATTGGGGTACCTAAATTTTGTGCCACCGTTTGGTACCGTACAGTGCCACTGTGTGGGAGGTTGGAAAAGAAAATGCCCCAACACACCACATCTGAGGGTTGCAATGCATGTTGCTTGCCAACCACGTCATCCGGTGGGTGTCAGGCGCTATGTAGGTGGCATTAGCCAGGTCTTCGATGTGTTCTGGCTTGTATATATACCTCCCTGCCTGCGGCACAGGCACTGCCTTTGTCCCCCACACCAGCCACAGAGAGCGTATTGTACTCGGTCCACGGTTGCTGATTCATTGTGATGCGTTGTATCCTCGAGTGAACGTCACACACTAGTGGCACCACCACCCGCCATCCGAGAGCTGTATTGACTTTGCGCGCTTCCGTTGTATTCACCTCGCCACGCATATTGCACCGTTCAGTACCAGTGCTCTTGGGCCAGGCAAAGTAGACCGCAGCAACTACCAATTCTGGCACAATGGGTACCACGACAGCGCACTTCATGTGTTCCCGGAATGTACAGCTCGTGTTGCAACAGTCGTTGTCAACACATCCCGGTTGTGGAGCACTGCTGCACAGGAATCACACGACCATCTGGACTGTTCCGTACCTACAGGCAGCCTCCCGGTGCATGGTGGCAGGGAGGTATATATACAAGCCAGAACACATCGAAGACCTGGCTAATGCCACCTACATAGCGCCTGACACCCACCGGATGACGTGGTTGGCAAGCAACATGCATTGCAACCCTCAGATGTGGTGTGTTGGGGCATTTTCTTTTCCAACCTCCCACACAGTGGCACTGTACGGTACCAAACGGAGGCACAAAATTTAGGTACCCCAATTCGGGCACCTGAGGTGCCCGGAATGGTGGAAAAGTGGGGTTCGATGGGTTTCCGGACCGATCTGGGGGGGTTTGGAGGGTTTACGGGGGCTTTGGGGCCTCTGCGCCGGTTTTTTGAAAAATCGTGTTTGTCCACGTAAAAGGGTGGCATTTGACCCCCCTACCCCCCCCCCCCCCCCCCCCCCCTTCCCCTTCCCCACATTGCCAGAGGGGGTCTTCGCCGGTCGTTATGCTTCGTTACTCTTCGTCAAGTTTTTCTCCTAATTTTCCTTAGGAAATGCACTAAAATGCACTGACGATCACCCCGCAGCGAAGACCCCCTGAGAGTGTTGGGAGAAATTGCCTTGCCCCCCCCCCCCCCCCACTCTTTCGACAATCACAATCTGGCCCCTCTGCCTTCCTCTGTGCCCCGGGCCTTGTGGCCTTCGCAGGTCTTTCGCCCTGAATGAAGACAAAGTGCCCGGGGGAAAAGTCGCCCGCCCTCTGACCCCGTGAAATGCTCCCACGCGAGCACGAATGGTGACTTGGTATACCCTTCGGCCTTTGGGGGGGTGGGGGGGGGGGTGCATGGCACGAAGGTGGTGTGGGGTAACTTTTTCTGGACGGAGCACACCCCCCGTCCACCCTCTCTCCCTGAGGCACTTACTTTTCATTGGCGCAGCCTGCTATTGCGCCACTTCTTCTCGCCCCCCCCCCCCCTCTTTCTCTCTCACTCGCTCTCCCCATCCCCGTTTTGTTTTCAGCACCCGCCCGCTTGGCTCGTATGAATACAGCCTCTTACAGCGGGGGCAGTGCCTCTCTTTCGGTTCTCCTGGGACTTCGCCGTATATCGATATATCGGATTGTCCCCACTGAATCACAAAGCAAAAGTTATTTTATTTTCAAAAAAAAGAAAATGGTCGGAAACAAGCCTGCGTTACAACACTCACCCGATGCAGTCCCGAAACAGACATCGGGAGGGGACTGTTACAAACACGGCACAAAAAAAAACATCGTTCTTCTTACATCTCGGTGCAGGAGAGGGGGTGCCAATGGGACAAACCGTGCATTCTTTGTAATCGCGCAGTAGCCTCACGGTGTATATGTGATTGTCGACACCAAAAAAAATTCGTTCAAAATTGTTTCACAGCGGGGCCCTCTCCTCCCTCTCCCACTGGGGATGCTCAGAGCCTGGCAACAAATCGTTCAAACCGTCCAAACCGTTCCGAGAACATGACCCCTTCCCGTCAAATGGGGCATGCTCGTGACGTGGCAAGCTGTGTGGTTTCAGGGGGTGGTGTTGTGTCGTTCATTCACGGGCGTCCCTTTTAATCGGGGTGGCGCGGGGCGGTGGGGGGGCGGGGGGTTTTTTTCCCCCTATTTTTCGCAAACCCTCAGCACCCCAAGGATGTGATGGGGCATGATATTCCCCCCACACCCGTTTGTTTTGCTGATATTCCGGAAGGGGTGTGTGTGTGTGTGTGTGGTGACCACGTTTTGTGTGGGGAGATCCTGCGCGGATCATTGCCCACCCTGTGTGTGTGTGTGTGTGTGGGCTGCGGTAAGGTGGATGTGTGGAGAGTTTGTGCACATTGCACCAGGCCTGGGCGGGGAACCAGCCCTTTTTCCGGGTTTTTTGGGTCGGGGAACCAGGTTTTTTCTAAGAATTTTTACAAGGGATTTTTTGCTCACCCCCCCACAGGTTTCAGGCGCGTGCCCGTCAGGCGGGACTTTTTCTATGATTTCTACGATGAAAACCACCCCCCCGCCCCCACCCCCCCCCCCTTCTAAGAACGATGATGGCTCACTCGGAAGTTTCGGCGTCCGAAACGTACGCCCACTCTCCCCAATCCTCCTCCATGTCGACATCGATGTCGACATGGACGCGGGCCCTTTTCTCCTGGGGCTCCTCGGGGTGCGGCCCAACCTCCCTCCTGCGCTCTGCCGGTGCCGCCTGTGTGGGAGGCAGCTGCGGCGGTTCTTCCGGCTGAGGTGTGGGGAGTGTCGATGGGGTGCCCGGGGTCGATGAAGCGGGGAGCTGGAAGGTGACATGTTGCAGGGTGGCTGGAGGCACGACGGGGGGTGCGGCATCTGCAAGCAACGAAGTGAGGAAGGGATCCTCAGGGACTTCCTCCACGAGGCTGACAATCGACAATGCATCGGCGTTGTCATCTTCCCAGCTGCCGTCCGATTCCTCATCACAATCCTCCACGCCAGCAAATAGAGAACCCATGGCTGCATCGAGGTCAACGAGCTCCACGGTTGTCAGAGTTGGAAGAGGCGTCAGGGAACGCGCAGTGAAGCGGCGCTTCTTGTTGGCGAGGAACGTGTTGACTGTTTCTTCAACGATGATCTTGCGCGCCGCGTCATCATGTGACAGCTCTAGAGTGATGCCCAGTTCTTGAGAGATGCTTGCGGCAGAGAGTGCCTTCCGGAACGATCCCCTCATGCGCGTTACAACTGAAAAAGCAGCCTCCACAAACACAGTCGAGGGTGACAGTGCCACCATGGCCTCAAGCACTATCGCAAACGTCGAACTCTCGGATTCCAGCAAGAAGTCGACGACAAACTCTTTCAGAAGGTTCCCCCTGAGATCTGTGCATTCCAACCGCAGCTTCACCCACTCCATGCCGATGCTGAGAATCTCTGCCTGGTCGTAACCCAAGCGAGAAGCGAGCGCCATGAGGCACTCGCACGTGCTGTCCTTCCCACTTGTCGCGAAGAAAGAGCTGAATGAGCGGCAGGGATACTCCTCCCACCTCTTGGCCAGGTCCTTGTAGATGGTGTGGCAGAGCTTTGAGCGCCAGGAAGTCATCTCGGCAACTACCCCCGGAGGCAACGATGTGGTTCCCTGGTTCTCATAGAACTTGGCTTCGTGCTTGCCAGGCTGGCGCGCCAGCACCTTATGCACTGTCAGTGCATTCTGCAGGATGCTCTCCATCGACGAGAGCGACAGGTCTCGCTTCTGCAACGCCTCGCTCACCCCTTTATTGATGTCGAAGACGTCAGCCAAGATGCAAGTCGAGAGGGAATACTCGGGGGTGAGCTTGTGGAAGAAGAACGGCGGCGGCTGGATCTCCCCGAGCATAGCGACAGTGAAGTCAAAGTTCACCACAGCCGCGTTCAGGCGACGGAACGTTGCAGCTGCCCAACGCACGGAGTGCTCCTTCGGGAAGGAGAGACATTTCCCACCGGAAATGATCTGCAGAGACTTCTGCCTGGCGGTTGATCTGAAGAAGGCAAACCAGTGTCGGAGGAGGCGGCTATGTTCAACAACCTTTCGTGTCTTCTTGATGAGGCCGACGGACAGCTGGTGCATGTGGGCAGCATCATGCACATCGATGAGAGTGCATCCCCACGCGATCTCGAGCTTCCCCCTGAGACTCTTCATCGTTGATGCCCCGTCTGCCGCGAATCCCTTCAGCGAACGCCGCGCCCACTGCGACAGCTGGAGGCTGTCGAACAACTTGACCAGCTCGTCCTTCTGCGACTCTGCGTCAGCTTTCTTCAAGTCGACTGTGCCCACACACCAATCTTTCATAGCACAATCCGTCCTGCTGATCCCCGAAACGATGACGATCATCAAGTCGATGCGGGCGAACGTGGTACCGTCCACCTTCAGGGTTGCCGCCCGACACGCACGCACCGCACCCACCACTCCCCTCAGGAGCACCTCCCAGAGTATCGTCTGGAACTCCTTCGCGACTTTTCGAGAGTAGTGGGTGTCCAGGACATGCAGCCCCTTCCGCTTGTCGTCCTGCAACCTCGCACCCACACTGCTCAGCCCCTCCGCCCGTTGCGTCGCCGTTGCCACGTTGTACACCAGGTTGACCAGACTTGTGTACTGCTCGCTGGTCACCTTCACCTTCGCGCACAGCGTCTGCTTGGGGATATCTGTAGCTGTCACATTGGTGTTTTCACTCCCAGGCGTGGACAACTGCACTGCTCTCTTGTGCGCCGCACCACCCATGTGGCGGCGGATATTGCTTTGCTGGCGCCCAACTGTCGTGGCAGACATAGACGCTTCGCCGCGTGCATACCGGAGCAAGTGGGGTTGCTCCGAGAACTCCCCCTCCAGCTGCACCAAGAACGGTGCACACGTGGTGCACCTCCACCTCCCATCAGGGAGACGCACCACACCGGAGGCTGCAGCGTGGATCTTCCGCTGCTGCTTCTCCTGTATGGCGAGCTGTGCCTGCCGCTGCTGAATCCGAAGGAGACCGTTCACCATTGAGCCCTCTGGCACGTACTTCTTGTTTGCTGCCATCAAAAGAAGGAAGTGCGCCTTTGCTGTGTCGAAGACAAGCCGCAAGGGGTACTGGGCCATCAACGACGGAAGAAGCAAGCCGAAGGTGCGAGGCTGTGTGGTGTCGACGATAGAAAAGTGAACATTTAAACCGCGGGATGTGCGGAAAGTCTGCAGGGCCACTGACGCGGTGTTGGTGTCCAACTCTTCGTCCACGAGGAATCTCGTATCCATCAATCGCGGACGCCTGAGCTTCACCGTGAGGGCCTCCGCTTCGGGGGAGTCAACGCCCTCCAGAAGCGCCGCAGCACTGGTACGCGTCGGCTCCGTAATGGGAATTGACCTTGCTAGGCAGTCAAGCACTCGGAGGCAGTAGTGTCCAGAACTGTATAGATCCCGTTGAACCCACCCTGGTACAAGCCCAATGTTGACGCCTCCGGTTGATTGGGCGAGCTTCATGGCGGTCAGCCATGGGGACAGTCGCCCGGCGCTGTCGAACGCGGCGACGTGGCACGCCCCTTCCCCGGTGTAGAAGGCGGCGTGGGGTGCAGGGGCGACAGGGGCGGCGGTGGTAGCTGCAGGAGAGGCGGCCAGGGGATCCGGAGGAGGAGGCGGCGGCGCATCATGCGAAGCATCGACGTCGTGCCCGTCACCGTCCGATGCCTCACGTGCGTACAGCACGAGTGCTGGCTTCGCGTTCGCACGATTGAACGGCGCCACAGAGCAATCCGTCACACGATCAGTCGTGATCGACTTCCACTTCAGAGTGGTGGCGGGGCCACGAGCGCACAGCGTCTCCCAGGCGATCCCCTTCGCGAGGGTCAGCCCGGACTTTGTGCACGATGCACCGACAAACCGGTACCGGTGATTCACCGGCTGCACCGTGCCCACCTGCACCACCCCGTTGCCGTCAACGCCAAGCTCACGAAGGGCGGAGAGGTCTCTTAATTCCTTGACGTTGACGGTTTCCGCAAGCTCCGTCAGGTGCTTCTGCTTCTCGCCGGATGCAGAAAACCGCTGCGTCGAGAGGAACAGGAGGTGCGGGGCCTTCTCGACGCAGAACTGCGCAGCCCGGACAGCACCACATGTGCACGGACCTTGCTTCTCCATAAATTGAGAAGCAACGCGCTGCACCTCGTCCTTCACGACGCCCAACATCACAACCATGCTGTCTGTAATAGCTGTGCGGAACTCACCACAAGATGGGCAGCTGTAGACGGTGGCGCTTTTGGTGGTGCAGAGGTGCTTCAGGTGCGGGTGTTTGTGTCCGAGGGCGGAGAGACTGACGTCAGGGTTGGGTCGCTGCGGGTCCTGCGAGGTGATCATCTGGGGCTCGTTCTCATCGGGGGTTGTGCTCCGCAGGGACTGGAGGAGGTTGCTCAATACACCTTGGCACTCCCGCAGTACTGTACATGCCAGCAGCTGGAGGATAGTTACAAAGCTGCCACTCCCCGACGCCACCCCCCTACTGGCCCCTTCAGGCCTGAAAGCCCAAAAGCTCCCGGAGATTTTTGCAGTGGTGCGCACCATATTCGCGGAGTACGTGAGGTTGGGTGAGTGTGAGGTCAGGGTCCTGTCGAAGGGTAGTCGAGTGGGAATAAATAGGGAGGTCCTCAGGAGTGCAATACAACAGCAATACACAGGCAACACACCAGCAACACGCAAACCGAGGCAAGAGGAGGTGGGCGGGGTCATCCTGCGGAGTCTCCAGTTGGCCAGCAAGGCGAACTGTACGGGGGAGAGACTTCCCTTCCATCCTTGTGTGCGCCCTGTCGACTGGGAAAATCTTAGAAAAAAAAATTTCCTCTGCGAAAAACCCTTAGAAAAAAAAATTTCCCTTACAAAATTCTTAGAAAAAAACTTTTTTTCCCCGTACAAAAGTTCTTAGAAAAAAAGTTCAGAATCCTGAAAGTGGGGAACCAGCCCCCCAGTTAGGAACAGCCCTGCATTGCACACTCGGTTTTTCTTTTTGCTTGCAGAACATAGCTCGATTCTTCCATTATTTTTGCAAGAACAGCTAGCTTTTCGCACTAAAAAGACTCGTTGGCCGCATTGTGCCTGTATCCTGCACACATGCACCAGCACAGACACCGTTCGGAAAAACAAAGAACGCAACTCCAAGTCTTTTTTGCACCGGAAAAAGACTCGTTGGCGATGCTCGGTATCCTGCACACGTGCAGCTCATTCGCAATACACGCCAGGCTTGACTAGCATATCACATCTCGCTGCCTGGATGTGTTTCTCACGTCAGGCTGGTGATCGTGACACCAGAAAATCAAACGGCAGAGTACGCAATTTGGGCTTTGTGTTGGCAACACCGCAGGACGTCGTAGAGTTGACACAACACAGATAGATCCTACAGCCCATGCTTTGCCGGCCATCCCCACCCCCTACGCACAACCCACTCACCTCGCCAAAGAAGTCAGTCTCATTGAGCCGACATGGACTGAGTAAACCAAAACCCAAAAAAATAGGCTAAATCGTTCAAACTCCGAGTCTCCCCGGAGATCCGCCCCCCGCCCCGCCTTTTGTTGTTGTTTATTGATTTTGCATGAGTTTTGAGAAGTTCTGCGTCGATGGTTTCGACGCCAAAAAAAGCAGTTGGGTGGGAGGAGGAGAGGGGGGGGGGGAATGGGGGAGTGGCAGTGTGAACACGAGACCCAACGAGCCCCGAGACCCAGATGGCCCAGGGCACACCATGCATGCAGAGAGAGGCAGACAAGGCGTGGGTGTCACGTGAGATGATCCCCTGTCCCGCACACACCCCCCACACCCCCCCCCCCCCCCACTTCCTCACTCAGTCACATCTCGCGATGCCCCCTGTGTGCATGGAAGGCGAACGAACGTATCAGCACCCCATACAATAGTATACACGACGCCTGAGGTGTGGCAGTCACATCAACTTTCATTTTTTTTACCACAACAGCAGTGTTTTTTCCAGGATTCCGGAAATCGGGATTCGGGGGGGTACATTTTTTAAGGTGTATGGTGTGTCCGGAAAAGGGCTTCATTTGCAGTATTCTGGCAGTAATCTGACGTTGTGCGGCTTTCTGTGCCAGGTCTGTGACAGTTATCCCGTCGCCGGCACCGAAAACCGCAATGAGACGTCTTCCTGTGGGCTTTGTATGTTGATACAGTGATGGCACGATACCGGTCGAGGTCAGTTGGAGGGGTTGGTCGTCACAGGCGAACGTCACGTTGCTGGCTTGGTTGTGTCTTACTGGGCACGAAGGGGTCAGCGATTGCCGAAGAAAGGTGGCTGGCGCTAGCCCACCCCCCTCCCGTCGTACTCCCTGCGGTCCTTGAAATCATTGCACTTCGGGTAGCTGATGTCTGGAGGTGCTTGTGCAACAGTGCCTCTGAGATCCGGCCCGTGGCTGCACACCTGTCCCTGCATTCACTCTCTGCCCACGTGTGTGTGGCATTGTAGTGTAGATGAGGCTTGCGCTGAACGGCTCGGCCATCTGATACAGCCAGGTGGGCGGGGTAAAGAAGGGTCCCCTTCAGACAGGGACCCTCAGGCTGGATGTAGTCGGCCACCCTCCCAACCCACACCCGGGCCCACCACCCACACCTTTTCCGCCAGAAAGTGTCGTTATTTGAAAGAGCTGGGCTCCCCGAAGCCATAGTATATTTTTTCGGCGGCCTACGTGCCAAAAAGTGCCCCTTACTCAGTACAGAAAAAGTTTAAAAAAAATGTACCCCCCCGGGGGGTACATTTGGGGCCTGGCCCCGCCGGGGGGGTACTTTGTACCCCCCCGTCCGGCATGGAAAAAACACTGACAACAGGGAATCTGTCAGTGTCAAAAAGATAGTCGGCAGCGCTTGGGCAACAAATTCAACCTCCTCTCATCAGGCTGCGGAGTTGCTTTTGTTTTGCCCGGATTTGGCGCACAAACAAAATCTTGTTTTGGAGGAGTCCAAAGCCACATCACACACCCATCACACCCTCACGCCCCCCGACAGCATGCCTGCTTGGCATCGCCGTACACAGCAACACAGAGATGGGTAAAAAACCGCTCCTGGTGCAGCAGCCGAAGAAGAAGGAGGTCCGTCTCTACGACCAATACACATCCGATGGCGCGCCTCTCTCTATCAGCCGCACCCGCGCCAGCGACACGCTGTGCCAGGCACGCGTCAGCCCCTCCACCTTCAAAGCCCTCCACGCCACCCCTGGCCAGCTCGTGGCAGTCGCGACCCCGCTGCGCGCCACCACCCCCACCGCCACCTCCCCCCCGCCCTACCGCATCGCCTCGCTGCACCCCTCCAACGAGCTCGAGGCTGGCACCGTGCAGCTCCCTGCCGCCTGGGCATGGCTTACCGGCGCGGGGGACCAGGTCCTGCTGCGCCCCGCCCCTCCCGTGGAGCCGCTCCCCGCCCTGCGCTACGCCGTGGCGCCGCCCCACAGAAGCTTCCCCGGGTTCGCCGCTGTCCTGCGGCAGGCTCTGGAGGGGAAGGCCTTTCCGGCAGGGTCCGACCCGGGCGAGGCGACGCTGCAGCTCTTCGGGCGGGCTATGAAGGTCTCCCTCAGCATCCCTGGGAAGGGCAGCGCCCCGCAGCTGCGCGGGTGTGTAGGGTGGCTGTGCTGCGGCTCGACTGACATCGGGGAGGCCGCAGGCACCGATGCTGATGCTGACGCTGCTGGGGCTGGGGCTGGGGAGGGGCCGCGTGCTGCCACGCTGCTCACCGCAGAGTCTGATGCGGAGGCGGCTGCGCTGCTGTGGCACCCAGCGTCTTCCCCCTCGGGGGATGATGCTGCTGCTGCTGCTGCGGCTGCCTCCCTTCCCGGCACCCTCCGCGAGGCTGTCGCAGGTATCCGCCGCACATTCCCCTCCGGTGCTGCTGCTGCTGACGCTGCAGCGCAGGCCCGGCGGAGGCATAGGCAGATGCAGAGCCTGGGTATACTCCTCCACGGCCCGCGTGGCGTCGGCAAGACGCACTACGCCTCTCGCATCGCGGAAGCCACGGGGTGGCATGTCGTCAGGCTGAGCAGCGGCGGCGGCACCGCCGCCGCCACCCCGGAATCCGTCGCGGCGCTGCTGAAGGAGGCATGCGGCGGTGGCACCTCCTCCACCTCCACCTCCACCCCCCTCTGCGTTGTGATCGACGAGCTCCCATCCCACCTCAGCGATGACGCCACCGCATCTGAGTCCGCATTCCTCCTGGAGTCCGCCCTCTGCTCCGTGCTGGATGCCGGTGGTGGTGGTGGCGGCAGTGGCGGCGGCGGAGCCGCCGCCACCGCGCCCCCCCTCCGGCGCAACGTGCTGGTGGTGGGTGTGGCGCCCTCCCCCGATGCTGTGGGGCGGTCCCTCCGCAGGGCGGGGAGGTTTTCCGTGGAGGTCGAGGTGGCACCGCCAGCCTCTGCCGCCGAGCGCGAGGCGCTGCTGCTCGCGCTGCTGCTGGGGCAGGGGTGGGGGGAAGCCGAGGTGGCAGAGCTGGCGCCTGCCGTGGGGCAGGCCGCCGCGGTGACGCACGGCTGTGTCGCGGCAGACCTGCTGGGCCTGGTGGCAGCTGCGGAGCTGCGGGCGGCAGGGGAGGCGCGTGGGGGTGGTGGTGTCCCGAAGGTGTCGGGTGCGATGCTGCTGGAGGCGGCGAAGGGCTGCCGTCCCGCCTCCCTGCGGACCCACGAGGTGACGGTCCCCTGTGTGAGGTGGACAGATGTGGGCGGCCAGGCGGAGGCAAAACAGATCCTCGCCGAGTGTGTGGAGTGGCCACTGAAGCATGCGGTGCTGTTCGAGAAGCTGGCGCTGCGGCCCCCCTCGGGGGTGCTGCTGTACGGCCCGCCCGGTTGCAGCAAGGTGTGTTGGGGGTCGGGGGTTGTGTGGGGAAACAAAGACGCAACAACTGTATAAAACCTGATGAAGGTGGTGTTTTGAGTCTGCTCTGCCACTCTCTCTCCGCTGCAAATTCCCAACGTAACCTCAGATGTGTGGGGGGTGGTGGTGGTGGGGAATTTGAAAAACAAAAAACGCAACAACCACCCAAAGGTGAAAACCTGCTGAAGGCGGTGTTGTGTGAGGGGTGCTCTGTCTCTCTCTCCGCTGCAAATTCCCAACGTAAACTCAGTCGTGGGGGTGTGTGGTGCGACGGTTGCCTTCGCTCTGTGGGTGTGTGTGCCAAAAGATTTGCCCATGTCTTTCCCGTCTCATCTGTCGCATGCCCCCCCCTGCAGACGCTCCTGGCAAAGGCGCTGGCAACGGAGTGCCACTACAACTTCATCGCCGTGAAGGGGCCGGAGCTGTACAACAAATGGGTCGGTGAGAGTGAGAAGGCTGTGCGCGACGTCTTTGCCAAGGCGCGGGCAGCGGCACCGACAATTCTGTTCTTCGACGAGCTGGATGGTATGGCCCTTTCGCCTCTCTCTTCTGAAAGGGCATTGTGTTTTGTTTTTTTATTTTGCCCTTCGCCAACACAACCCTCTCGTGTGTTCCGACACACCCCAACACCACACCTCCCCTCCCCCACAGGGATGTGCGGCAAGCGTGGCGGGGGCGGCGTGACCGACAGGGTGATCAGCCAGTTCCTGACGGAAATGGACGGGCTCCCCTCCTCCCGCGGCGACGCGCAGTCCCGGCAGGTTGTGGTGCTGGCCGCCACCAACCGCCCCGACAACATCGACGCCGCGATGCTGCGCCCCGGCCGCATCGACCGCAAGGTGTACGTCGGCCTCCCCGACGCCGCCACACGCCAGGAGATCTGCGCCATCGCCCTCCGCGGCATCCCCATTGCGGACAACGTGTGCCTCCGCCGCCTGGCAGAGGCGCTGGACGGCCGCAGCGGTGCTGAGGTGGTCTCCGCTGCTAAGGAGGGTGTCATGATATGCATGACACGGCAGGCGGCAGCCGTCGACATGCGTGACCTGATGCGTGGCGTCATGAAGGTGCAGCCCCGCACCAACCAGGACGACCTCCGCTTCTACTCCCAGTGGGGAGCGCAGCGTTAGCCGAGTGGATGGGGGGTGGGGGGTGTGGGGGCAGCGTCTGCACAATGAATTCAGCAGGCCCCTTCCCCCCTCCCCGTGGCACGGCCACGTATCGTCGCTCGGCGGACTCATCATCCTAGCCCCACCCCTCCCTTCAGCGAGAGTTTCCCCCGCAGCTTGGGTGGGTGTGAGTGTGTTTATCACTTTTTACGGTGGGTTAACCCTGCACGGGCCCTAGCCCACCCCCTGTGTGTGTTGACACATTTTCTGTTTTTCCTGCAGAGGCGCCGAAGAAGCCTTGTGTAGTGTTGCATGTGTGTCGCAGGATTATACCATCCTTACTTTCTCAGAGGCAGCTGGATCAGTCAGAAGAACACAGCGGGGGGTGGTGTGGAGTGGAGTGCGGTGAGTGCGGTAGAGTGTTGCATCTGATCTGTTTCTGCTTCAGGATATGGCCATCCTGCCGCCACCCAACGCTGTGCCCAGCACACACAAGCGAGTGGAGGGTTACCCGACATGGTTCCTTATGCCTTGTATCCCCCCCCCCCCCCTCCCTATCTTTGTCCGGAACGATGGAACGGGGATCACCCCGCAGATCAAGTAGCCCACCCCCCCCTTCAGCCCCGAAGAAGGGGAAGAATGGCAGAGCCAGAGCGAGGGGGAGGCGGTGGCTGTGCCAGAGCGAGGCACAGAGAACAACTAGGGAGGGCCGGGACGAGATTCCCCACCCCCCCCCCCCCCCTACCCCCACCCTGTCACCCCCCCCCCACCTATCCGCAACCCCAACTTGCGGGCTCTGTGTGCTCCCCCCTCCACTGAACCCGCATGCTTCTGCACCCTCGATACGCATCCCCTGCCAGAGCAGCGCGGCAGTCCGTTTCACGGATGCACGCCCTGTGCGGTGCCTGAGGGTGGAGTGAGCGCTTCCGTCTGCCCCACACACCCTCCTCCTCCTCCCGTGCGGTACAGCCAGCCGCTCCGGCTGCGCGCTGCGGGCTGGGCGACATGGAGGGCGCCCCGAACACACACGAGCCGTTTGAGCTGGTCCTGAAGGGGGGCAGGCCGTACCGGCTGACACCGGAACCTGGGTATGCTTGCTCACCTTCTCGGCTCGGGCAGGGGGGTGGTGATGGTGGTGGTGGTGTGGAGAAGAGTCAAGATCAGAGGTGGAAGGGATGGGGGGGGGGGGGGGGAGGGAGAGTGCCCCCCCCCCCGTGTTTCTTCGTAGCCTACATGCTACGTGTTTGTCTGGTTTTGATGCGATATCCTCACGCTGATTGGTTGCACCCTACGACACACGCAGGTATCGCTTGGTTGTGTCGTACGTTACCCTGGAGACGGAGTCTGTGGATGTCAACGATGACGTGCAGTACACCAGCAGCACACCGGTGTCGCTTTCGTGGCGTGCGCACGATGCAGAGAAGCACCTAGTGCTGGTGCTGTTGCCTGAGGAGGGGCGTGCACAGGCAAGCCTGCGGCTCGTCTTCAACGGGCCTGTCGAGCTGCTGGCAGAGGGGGGCAACCTGGGAGTGTTTGCCTACTTCAAGCTTGTAGCGCCGCACGAGCTCTACGACACATACGTTGAAGGTGTGCACATCAAGGCAAGGGTAAGAGGTTAGCGTCTCCCGATGCAGCTATTGTTATTGTATTTTCCCGGATTTGGCGCACGAACCGACAGCCTCATCTTGTTCTCCGCATTGCCCACTGGGACACCCTTGAAGGGGCAGGGGGGGGGTTTTTTTGTTTGCATTTTGGTTTTTTTTGTCCAGACCGCACCCACACCCCCCAATACCTCCCTCGCTTGCAGATGACGAGTCAGCGCTGCCCACGCTGGGCAACAAGACCTTCACCTGGCATGCCGACCCCCGGTTCTACCAGAACGTATCGCGGCAGTCCCGCCTGAGGCGGAGTCGAAAGCGCAAGCGTGGCGCTGACACCGACGAGAACAGCATCGAGGCACCGCTGCTGATTGCACAGAGCCCCGCCTTGCACCCTGCGGCTGTGCTGCCAGCGTCCGTCTCTCTGTCGGAAGACTGCAAGGGAGAGCCGAACCCGCGCACGCAGGCCACAGACGACGTCACCCCACCACGCCTGCTGGCGCTGGTGCCTTCTTCGTCACCGGAGGTATGCCCCTGGTGTTCCTGGTGTTCTTGCGATGCCCTCAACATGGGGGGAGGTTTAGAAAGACTTGTAGAAAGGGATCCTGGGTGTCAACGTGTCTCGTTTTTTTTTTGCTGCCACTTTACGACCCAGCGAGGAGCACAGATAGTTCATGCCAGACACCCCACCCCCCACCCCCACCCCACCCCCTCCTCCAGAGAAGCGCCTCCCGCTCCGAGGATGACAACAGCGACTACCTGGTGCGCGTGCCGAACGTGCCCGACACCGCCTCCCCAGCCGCACCCCCCGCAACCCGCCGCCCCGTCGCCGCCCCTACACTACCGCCGCCCGCACCCGCCACCGCCGACACCGCCTCCACACCCAGCAAGACGCAGGGGTCGCAGGCGTTCCCTGCGCCGGAATCGGAGGCAGGGGATGACGTGTGCCGGACGGAGGTTGTGAAGAGCCCGAGGCTGAGATACAAGGCCGCGCCGCGCGGGGTGCTCAAGAGACGCAGCCAGATGGGCCGTCGTGCCTCGCAGTCCCCGGCACTGGCCCCTGCGGCACCGGCGGTGACGCCGGCGCAGCGCAAGGCGGTGCAATGGAACCCGAAATCACCGGATGTGCGTTTCATCACACCGCCGCTCTCTGCAATGCACCGCGCCTTCCCAGGCGGGCTCCTCGATCTCGGCATGCCAATGCTGCAGGCACAGCGCCCCCTCGGCGGCATCGACTTTGGCGACAGCAGCGCTGCCCAACAGGCCCCTCTCTCCGGCCTGGCTGGGCAGCTCCCCAGTGGCGACAGCTTCGAGTCAGAGGATGCTCTCCCCGGGGCGCCGGCGAACCTCACGCTGCAGGGAACGCACCGCCCCCATAAGGCACCGAAGGTGACTCCTGTGAAGCTGCGTCCGACGGTGATACACTGACACTAGAGTGTCGGCGGAGGGAGTGGAGTGCGGGTCATGCTGCAGGGGTGGGGGGTGGGGGGGCAGGCAACAATGGGCTGCAACCCCCCCTCCCCCCCTCCCCCCCGCTCTGATCCGATGGCCATGGGGTGGGGGTGGGGGGGCTGGTCCTGCCGCCGTCTCGGTCACCGTTCGCTCGAACTCTCTCTTGCCCCCCCCCTCCCCGCGTTCCCGACGCCCCAGCGATGCTGCGGTTGGTAGACCAGCAGCCTATCGCAGGTTACGGATGGTGTTAGGTGGTTAGTGTTGTTCTGAGGGGGGAGGGGAGGGGAGGGGAGGGGGGCCGCAGTTGTCACTTTTTTCTGCAGTTTGTAGGGGGGGGGGGGGGTAGGGGGGGTCAAGTGCCACCCTTTTACGTGGACAAACACGATTTTTCAAAAAACCGGCGCAGAGGCCCCAAAGCCCCCGTAAACCCTCCAAACCCCCCCAGATCGGTCCGGAAACCCATCGAACCCCACTTTTCCACCATTCCGGGCACCTCAGGTGCCCGAATTGGGGTACCTAAATTTTGTGCCTCCGTTTGGTACCGTACAGTGCCACTGTGTGGGAGGTTGGAAAAGAAAATGCCCCAACACACCACATCTGAGGGTTGCAATGCATGTTGCTTGCCAACCACGTCATCCGGTGGGTGTCAGGCGCTATGTAGGTGGCATTAGCCAGGTCTTCGATGTGTTCTGGCTTGTATATATACCTCCCTGCCACCATGCACCGGGAGGCTGCCTGTAGGTACGGAACAGTCCAGATGGTCGTGTGATTCCTGTGCAGCAGTGCTCCACAACCGGGATGTGTTGACAACGACTGTTGCAACACGAGCTGTACATTCCGGGAACACATGAAGTGCGCTGTCGTGGTACCCATTGTGCCAGAATTGGTAGTTGCTGCGGTCTACTTTGCCTGGCCCAAGAGCACTGGTACTGAACGGTGCAATATGCGTGGCGAGGTGAATACAACGGAAGCGCGCAAAGTCAATACAGCTCTCGGATGGCGGGTGGTGGTGCCACTAGTGTGTGACGTTCACTCGAGGATACAACGCATCACAATGAATCAGCAACCGTGGACCGAGTACAATACGCTCTCTGTGGCTGGTGTGGGGGACAAAGGCAGTGCCTGTGCCGCAGGCAGGGAGGTATATATACAAGCCAGAACACATCGAAGACCTGGCTAATGCCACCTACATAGCGCCTGACACCCACCGGATGACGTGGTTGGCAAGCAACATGCATTGCAACCCTCAGATGTGGTGTGTTGGGGCATTTTCTTTTCCAACCTCCCACACAGTGGCACTGTACGGTACCAAACGGTGGCACAAAATTTAGGTACCCCAATTCGGGCACCTGAGGTGCCCGGAATGGTGGAAAAGTGGGGTTCGATGGGTTTCCGGACCGATCTGGGGGGGTTTGGAGGGTTTACGGGGGCTTTGGGGCCTCTGCGCCGGTTTTTTGAAAAATCGTGTTTGTCACCCCCATTTGACCCCCCCTAGGGCAGTGGTGGCAGCGTACGGCCGTACGGTACGCGTACGCGTACGCGTACGCCGTACGCACTTTCTGAAAATCGCGCTGCGTACGCGTACGCAGATTTTGCGTACGGCTGGTATTCCAGGTCTCTCAGCACACAGTAGGCCACCCAGCGGGTGGCTGGGCCCTGGCCTTTGCTCTTGCCTTTCACAGATGGTTGCTTGCCGCGCACGTGGCGAATAACTCGCAACACCTGCAAGTACACCCGCAAGCATACTGCAAAAGGTACCACTTCCGACTGGAAGGCTCGAAGGCTGCCCCTGGTACACCTGAGTTCGACTGTCGGATTTGGTGTGCGGCCATGTCCGTCTCCTGTGCTCCATAGACTGCCGTACGCAGCGCCGTACGCGTACGCGTATGCGTACGCCGTACGCACTTTTTGAAAATCACGCTGCGTACGCGTACGCAGCCACCACTGCCCTAGGGGGGGGGGGGGGGGATGAAGAGGGCGGGCCCGCCTCCGATGTTCCCAAAATGAGAGACAAAAAAGGGCGCCCTCCTTTTTGTAGTTGCTTTTAGGATGAGGCCCCCATCCCCCCCCCCCAAAAAAAAACGATGTTTTTTTGACGACGAACGAAGTACGAAAAATGGGGGAATTGGCTATACCATGACCCGTTTAGTTGCCTTGGGTGGCCAAGTGGCATGGCGCCGTGCCCCCACCCCACCCCCCCCACCCCTGTGAAAAGGCCACAGCGTGTGATAACCGATCTTGCGATCTCAATATTTTACGACGAGACACCGTTGTGCGCACGCCTCTGCCCTTGCCTGTCTCGCACTGGTCATGGAGATTGTCAGAGCCAACGGAGACAGGTGGCACGAAGCCTTCAGTGGTGCGAAGCTGGCATCGAACCCAGTGGACGTTGGGGCGTGGAGTGTAGGTGAACAAAACATTGCTCCCACTGCAACCTTTTTCGATCTGAACGCTTTCCGTGAGCACGGTGCGTTTGTCACAAAAAACAATTCTCCTTCTCTCTTTTTTCCCCCCCCTCTGCAAAGCGGCTTCCCACCACCACCCTGTATTTTCAGCCAAAACCCCCCCCCCCCCCCCACCAAACCACACACCCCCCCTATCTTTTTCAGGCACCCCCCCTACACCAGCGCCCATCACTCACGCGCACTCCCTACCCCCCTCCTCCCCCCCCCCCCACTCCTTGCCATGCGATAGATTGTATTTTGGGGCATTGTACCCTCCACCGTATCCCCCACCCTCCCACCCCCCCCCCCCGCTCAGTGCCACTTCTTTGGGCGTGCCGCTTCCCCCCCCCCCCCCCCACCCGAGTGAAGGGAGATCAACCGTTGTGATTCCTTCGACTCCTGCTTCGCTACCATCTTCCCTCCCCTCACATGGCAGACCCTGTCAGCAACGCAGGTGCTGCAGAAGCTGTGCAGCGTCCCCTGTTGGGCCCTGAGGAGGCCGATGCCGGTGCAGTCGATGCGGAGGGCCAGGCGCCGGAGGGGGTTGTAGTGGATGCCGGGAAGTTCGAGGTGGCCCCCCACCTCTACAGGCTGGAAGGGGAGGAGACGGTCTGGGAAAGCTCCGTCCACTACGCCGCGCTGAGCCCCTGGGGGCTGTTCGACGCGATAGGTGTCGGCGAGGACATCCTGGTTGTCACATCCAAGCGGGTCTTCATCTGCCAGGCCCGTTCGCCCCCGCTCCTCGGGATTCTCTCCATATTCAAACCGCGCTACTGTTCCACTATCCTGCGGAGGCGTGACGTGAGCACGCTCTCCCTCCACAGGCGGATCCGATACCCCTGGTTTCTCGTAATATCCTCGTTTGTCTGGCTCATCTGCGCGTCTTACATCCTCTCCGCAAAATTCACCGACGCCGTCACCGCATTCGCCTTCGTAGACAACTGGTGGGCTGTCGCCGCTGTGGGCCTCGTCTTCCTCCTCCTAATATGCCTCCTCTTTACAAACGACTGGGTTGTCACCATATCGCACTGCAACAGAAAGATGGTCCCCCTCACGCGCGACGCAGTCACTGCGAGGGTGAACGGCCCGGAGGATGTTGCGAAGCTTGAGGAGTCCATCCGCGCGGGATATCTCGGAGGAGGGGGGTATATCGTGGATCGGAAGGCGCAGAAGAAGGATAAGGCGAAGCCTGCGTATGTCGCGACGCGGCACCTCTCGCTGATGGAGAGGGGGATGGCGAGGAGGAATGCATCGTTTGGGTCAAACGCGTCGATGCGGAGCTTCACCTCCAGCCCCTCCCCGCGCAGGAGGGACACGCCTGGGATCAACAAGCAGTTCTCCTTCGAGAGGATGGGCTCCCCAACCCCCTCCTCCGCAGCCTCAGAGGAGGCGACAGACCTGGTGACGGATGAGGAGGGCGGTGCCGAGGTTGACGAGTCGCAGCTCGCCATGGTGCGGCTGCACAAACGCCTCCTCCCGGGTGAGCAGCTGCTATACCGCTGCAAAAACACCATCCGGGTCCTCTGGTGTATTCCCGTCGGGAACAACACGGTGGCTGTCACGAATAAGCGCCTGCTCATCAAGAAGGCACGCTACCCCATTGCGGGTGTCGTGCGCAACGTGTGGGTGTCTCGGTATTTCTATGCTTCGATCCCCATAGGGGAAGTCCGCACGTTCCAGCATGCGTTTATCCGCCTGTTTGGCAGGCAGCGTTTCATCTGGAGTGCCATAATGCTGCACGTCACGCTGCTGCTGCTGTGGCTGTATGAGAATGAGAAGTGGTGTGGCGGCGGGAAGCTGCAGTGGTGGCGGGTGTGCGACGCGTCGTCGTCCCCCGTGGATCCCGGCGTGGTGCAGGGGCTGTACTGCGTGCCGTGGCTGCCGCCGCTGCCGTGGCTGCTGCTGGAGATCCCGGAGGCGGTGGTGATGGCGCTGCCGGGGGTGTTCCTGGTGCTGATGGTACTGTTCAACTTCAACAGGGGGTGGGGCCTGGTGCTGGATGTGAACGAGAAGAGCCAGCTCACAGTCGAAGAGCTCCGCATATCGCTCACAGGACGTATGCCTTGGGATGTGTTGTGTGTGTCTACACTAATATAAAAAAGATTCACGTGTGTGTGTGTGTGTTTTTGGGAGAATTTTCTCTGTTGATGCTGCCAAGAGAGCCCACTCCTGTGCCCCCACGATTCTACCCGATCCGCCCTGCTGCTTCACTCTCTCTCGGGGGGAGGGGGGGTCAGGGTGTGGCGTGGCTCTATCTCAGATGTTCCCAACTCCTCCACCTCCCACCCACCCCTGCAGCCGCCCAGATGAACGCCATCGAGGCAGCTGTGCGCACACGCAAGGTGATGGACGACGACAACGACACCCGTGCAGACGGCTTCGACCTGCCTGGGGAGGAGCCTGTGGGTGAGTGCGAAGGTGGGTACGGCAAGGTGCGCATCACATCCAAGCGCCTGCTTGTGTGCCGGGTATGCCCTGTGGTGTTGCTGTTTGTGCCATTCATTAATCGACGCATTGCTCGAAGGGTTTTGGAACGAGGGGTTGAGCTGTGTGGGTGGTGTGGTCGCTCCACCATGCCACATCTCGCTGCAGCAGCCTGCATCACTCCCTGCTCCAGCGAGAGGTGCCCCGCCTCCAGCCGGATCACCTTGTGTTTGATTCCGATGCCCTCCGCACCCACACACACACACCCACCCTCCCCCCACACCCCGCAGAACCCGACAGCCTCTGAATCCCGCGGCTGCTTCGACCGCTGGGTGCTCTTCTGGTTCCGAGACTACCACGTCGGCAGCTTCGACATCAACGATGTCATGTATGCCACACATCACCACCATCCTAGCTAACTAGTTTGAGCACTCGCAGAGTGCGACTTGGGGGGCCACCAGTACTACCTTTGTTTAGTGCACAGGCGCTCAATCATCAAGAAGACTCCACTCACTGAGGTGAGGTTGGAAGGGACGGAGACGAGACACCACTACAACGCCCTTCGTCAGGCTCTTTCGTGCTGTCCCGGCTTCTTCAGCTCTCCGGTCCCCTCCACCACCACCACCACCCCCCACCCCCACAGCGCCTGCAGCACCCGCTGGATACCCCTGCACAGCAACGTGGCGCTGTCTGCCGCTGCCTGGGTTGGCTTCTGGTGCCTCCTCGTGGGGACCCTGTTCCGCTACAAGGCCTGCAACGGCGCCACCGCGACGCTCTACTGCGACGACATCCCCTCCCTCGTCATCCAAGGCACAGGCCTGCTGCTGCTGGGCTACGCACTGTGGGGCTTCCTCCGCCACCGCAGCCCCGGGCTGGTCTTCAGCGTGAAGAACGTCTTCAGCTTCCGCTACCACCGCCCCGACTTCATGCGCCTCCGCATGCGGACCTTCGCCGTCAACCAGGTGCAGGAGTGGCTGCGGGAGATGCAGGAGCGCGCAGGGTGCTACCTCCCTGAGGGGGAGGAGGAGGAGATCGAGCAGGAGAGCAAGCTGACCCGCTACTCGCTCCTCACGGTGATGGGGGGCAACGACGTCCGCATCAGCCCGGAGGAGGGGCAACCCCTGCCGGAGATCGGGGATGCGGTTCGCATCCCCGACTCCGATCCGACGGGCAGCGTGTGGCATGCCGTCGGCGTCACCAACTCTGGCGCCGTGCGGCTCCACTGCGACGCGGAGCCCGACATCGCGCTCAACATCGGGTCTGTCGGAGATGACCTCCCAGGGGGGCTCTGGATGCACGTGCCGAAGCTGCCCGAGGAGGAGGCGCGTCGTCTGGCGGAGTTGGACGACCTGCATGCCCAGCTGCGTTCAGCCAGGGATGCCCTCGGGGAGGCGGAGGCGGAGAACAGGCGCCTGGTGGGGGTGCTGTCGGAGGGGCAGCACAATGCGTTGGATCTGAAGGAGGCGTTGAAGCGGCAGACGCACGACCTCATCCAGTCGCGGGGCGACGTGGCGAGGCTGCAGCAGGAGCGTGTGGAGCTTTCCTACAGGGGGGACAAGGCGGAGCAGCTGGCGCAGGTGAGGCAGAGACTCCTGCGGTACGCCGAGAGCGATGCTGGAGGTTCCGCCTCGTCGACAACCGATGGGGGCGAGTCGCCCCCCTCCGCAGCGACGCCCGCGACATCTCCGCCGCCGGGGACGCCGCCGGCGGAGGAGGTTGGGGCGTGGGGTGGTGGTGGTGGCGGCCTGGCGGGGGATGCCAGGAGCTGCGGTACGACGCCCCCTGCAGGGAACCCCCTGGCCTTCTCGCAGCAGTCGGCGAGCTTCTCTGCGCCCTTCCCAAGGCGGGATTTCCTGGTGGACACGCCGCCTCCAGCGGAGGAGCCTCCAAAGCTCTGGTGACGGAGGGGATTGCCCTGACACAAAGGCGAGTTGCCCTTGCTGATTTCTGTTGAGTGTGCCTCTGTATGATGCTTCCACATGCCTCTCACAAAATCGTATTTTTTTTTGGAGTTGTGCTCAGGGATTTCACTGGTCTTCCAGGGGGGTCCACAGCAGTGTTTAAGATACTGTTATGAAAAACGGGGCTTAGCCCCGGTTTTTGAGATTTTGCCCCGAAAAACCGGGGGTGCCTCTTTTTTTTTTTCCACCGGGATTTTTCACAGGGCATTAGTTTGACCTTCCCGACGGAGCCTGAAACCTGGTTACCCTGGTTATGACCCACCAAATTTTTTCGCTCGGGCGCTTCGCGCCCGAGCGCCTCCTGCGCCGTTGTGACCGTGGCGTGCTATTATCTGTCTCCCCACCCCCAGGTTATGTATAGTCTCTACTTCCCCCGGGTTTGTGAGAGGTGTCAGACACAGCACACAATTCGCGCTGGTGCCAGGAGGATAACCCATCTACACGCGTGGAGTTGCGCCCCGGGTTTCCCACCACCCATGGTGTTGCACCAGTCAGTGGCGAAGGACACGACGCGGTTCCAGAAGCTGTCCCCAGAGATTCTGTCTGCTCCAGCAGAATGCCGCAGATGTTGGCCGCATTCCGGCTGTTGCAGTCTTGCGGCACGTTACGGGTCGATCACACACGAATCCGGGTCGCATGCTGGCTCACCTTCGTCGTGGCCTGGGTTTCGTCGGTGAGGGACGGCGCAGAAGGGGGCTGTGCAATCTTGGCCTGCATCTGCCGCCGAATGACAGATGCAGGTCGTGTCGTACTATTGCTGCTTGGTGGGGCTAGCGCAGCAGGTTATTTGGTAAGGGAAACCCCCGGTTCCGAGCCAGATTTTTGACTTTTTTTTATTTTTTAAAATAACCAGGTTTCTCCAAATCCTGGTTATCATAACCGGATAACCAGCCCAAACTAATGCCCTGATTTTTCTGAGATTCTGTCCGGGTACTATTCCAGGGTACTTTTTGGCCAGAGGAGGCCGGGGCCAAGAGCACAGTGCCCTGCCCCAGGGTTAGCCCGATGAACCTGTTGATCACAAGGTGCACGTTGACTACATGCGGCGTGCGACTATGGAGCAGAATCAGCTGTTCGCTACCGTGGCCTCCGGCGGCTGGGGGGCTCCGCCCCCCAGACCCCCCTGTGCCGTCTGCCTGTCTGATATCCAACACCCTTTGGGGTCAATTGGGGATGGAATACAGACCACCCCGGGAGGATGCAGGCAGCTCACAGAATCGTACGGTTACAAGGAACAGATGCTCACTACCGTGGCCTCCGGCGGCTGGGGGGCTCCGCCCCCCAGACCCCCCATGTGGCCTGTGCCTATCCAGAACCAAGTCTGCAAGGGCAACCTGCGGTGCTTTCAACACCACCGCGCTCTCCCGAACGCCTTTCTCATCGACTGGCTCCTTCGCGTTGGCGCCAAGAAGGAGCGCGCTCCTCTCGGACCTGGCAGCGGCCCCCGCAGAGGAGCCACCCTGCCCATCCCAGTTGAGTGGCGTGGGGTGGGGTGGGGTTGTGGGAAGGGAAAGCCCTTCCAGTTGGGGAAATGGCTGAAATTTTACCCCCGATTACCCCCGGTTTGAACGATTTTGAACGATTTTTGGCCGTGCTCGTAGCATTCCCCGTAGAGGGGGTCGCTATTTCGTGTTCTCCTGGCCGCACGGAGGCATTGCCTTACGTCGCCTCTTCCTCTTTTCCTTTGGTGGTGTGTTGGTCTGGCACAGAGGGCGGGACCGTGCTGATATGCACAGTGACGACTCTCCCTTTTGTTTTGTGCCCGCCTCCACCGAGATTCGGCTGATGCCTCTCAGACTGGGGGCGGGCGGTCGCCGACGCTGACGCGCCTGGCGGCCTGTGGTAAGTGACGTGGGGCTGGGATGGGGGGGGGGGGGTGCTGGGAGGTCGGGCCGAAGCCCTTGTTCTCTGATGATGTTATTTGGTTCACGCGTTCAGGTAGTCCTTCTCGCCGTGCTCCGTTACCCCTGCCTCGGCCAGGTAGCGCAGCGCCTCCTTGCAGTTGTGCAACAGCAGGTTGTGCACGTTTGTGGCTGTGAGGTGGTGTCGGGCCGACGCTGTCGCGGGGCAGCCGAAGAAGAGGTGCTTCAGTGAGACCCCAGGCGGGGGGTGGCCCGGCGCATGCTTCAGGCAGGGTTGGCAAGGTGGTTGTGCCGTGCCCGGGATGTCATGGTCGTAGACCAGGCGGTGGTGGTCGGCCCGGAGTCGGCGGATGGTGGTTTCCCCTAAGCGGGTGAGTCCCTCCATGCGGAGGTCGGGGCGTTGCAGTCGCGTCTCCCCGATTCCCGAACGGTACGCGTACACGCTGTCCGTGCGGGGCACCGTTGCGTCGTTGTAGATGTGTCGGCGGAGGACGACACGAGCCGACGCGAGGCTAACCGGTTCCATCTGCGGCCGGAAGGCACCGATTTGCGCCTGTTTGTCAGCGAGTTCGTTCCCTGCTACCCCAACGTGTGACGGGATGTAGCGGAGGTGGGTGGTGACATCGTGGGTTTGGGCGAGCTCGTTCAACCACCTCCAGATGTCCCATTCGGTGGATCCTCTCGCTCGCTGCGGGCCGCTCAGCAGCGCGTTCAGTGCGCTCTGCGAGTCTGTGAGGATGGCGATCGTTTCGCCTGGGGATACCAGGGTGCATAGGTGAGCGAGGGATTCTCTGATGGCCACCAGCTCCGCCTGGTAGCTGATGCAGCGGAGTCCTGCCGGCCAGGCGAGCTTTTTCCTGAGGCGGCCCTCCGGCATGCTGTACACCGCTGCTCCTGCGCCGCCCTGCTGTTGCCGCGATGTGGAGTTGGAGACTGACCCGTCGGTGTACACATGCCAGGCGCATGTCGGGAGGGCCTGGATGGTCTGCTCTGCCAGGTCCCGGAGGGTGTCTTTCGGGGTGGCGGCCTTTGGGGCGGTGAGCCCCGGCAGCGTCGCCAGGATGTGTACTCGTGGCAGCACCAGGTTCCATTCCCAGGGGGGGATGGGGTGTGCTGCATGCAGGGGGGCCAGCAGGGGGGTGCGCCCGTCGACCTTCGAGTATTTCACCAGACTCCGTGCCTGATGTAGCCAGCTGCCTCCCGTGTTCCCGGTGTTTAGTTGCGCCCGGTATCCTGGGGAGTGGGGCACGCGGCGGAAGCGTTCGTGGTCTGTGCACACCGCGACCTTGAAGTCGAGGTCGAGGTCTCGCAGGTGTGATTCCCAGAGGAGCTTTGCCGTGCTGGTGTTCTTCATACAGCCCGTGATGATCAGGGCTGCCATGCGGTGGACATCTCGCAGGCGTTTGAGGTTCTTCGTGGACAGGCCAGGGGTGTAGACGCTGGCGGCGTACATCAGGATGGGGTAGACATATGTCAGGTAGGCCTGGCGCAGCGTGTCTCCACTTGAGCCCCAGTCAGTGCCTGCCAACATACGCAGAATGCTCAGGCGTCGCATGCAGGTGGTCACGACGTGGTCGACGTGGTCTGTCATCGTGTGGCAGGCATCGATGTAGACCCCGAGGTACTTCGCTGTCGATTCGTGCTGGAGGGGGGTGCCGTCTGGGAGCTCCATGCGTCTGTGCTCGCCCAACGCTGCGGGCGTCGTTCCCATCAGCGTGTAGCAGCATTTACTGGGGGAGAGCTGCAGCCCGTGGAGTGGGATTTCGGCGGCGAGTGTGGATATGACGCCCTGTGCGGTGCTTAGGGCTTCAGTGTAGTTGTCCCCGACGACGAGTACTGCGATGTCATCTGCGAACACCGCTGGGTGGATGTTAGGGGAGGCGGTGATGGCTCGAGATACATCGTCCATCACGCAGTTGAAGAGCAGGGGCGAGAGCACTGTTCCCTGCGGGACCCCGTTGTTGAAGTCGTAGTAGTCGCTTCTTACCCCGTGCACCTGTGCGGCGGCTCGGCGGTTGCTGAGGTAGTTGTGTAGCCATCTGGTGAATTTCGGGGGGAAGCCCTTCCGTCTGACACTGTTGATGACTGCGTGCTTGCTGACCTTGTCGAAGGCTTTCTCGAGGTCGAAGTACAGGGTGACAGCTGCCTTTCCGGAGGAGAGGGCGTCCGTCGCTGTTTGGGTGATGTAGGCTAGTTGGTCGGTTGTCGATCTCAGCCGCTGGAACCCTGCCTGGTTCGCGCAGTGCCCCTCCACCTGTGGGTAGGCGTCGTCGAGCATGAGCTGCTCCATGCGCCTCTTCACCATTTTTTCTAGCACCTTGCACGCTGTGCTGGTGAGCGCGATTGGTCGGTACGAGGACGCTGCCGTTGCTGGCTTCCCCGGTTTCAGGATCGGGATGATGACTGCTCGTGTCCACGCGTCGGGGAGGATGCCGCTGTTCCACGACAGGTTGAGCACATGCAGGAGTCCCTGCCGTGCCTGGGGGCCCAGATGCATCAGCAGCTCGTTGTTGAGGTCGTCAGGCCCTGGGGATTTCCGCTCCTGCAGTTCGGATAGAGCCGCGTTCAGCTCCTCTTTGGAGAAGTCGTCTTCGGCAGCTGAGAGCTCGGGGGGTGTCTGGTCATTCGCATGCTGCGGGGTGTGTGCTGCTTGTGGCTGTTGGTCGCTTCCTTCGCTGATCTTGGCGTAGTGGCTGCAGAGGAGGTCCGCCTTAGCTTTGGGGTCGGTCACCGGGACCCCTCCGTCGACAAGTGGGAAGGCAGCCTGTTGGATTTTGCGGCCGTCGAGTTCTCGCACAAGCCGGAAGGTGGCGCCGAGGTCGCTGCTGGTGCTCGCGGCCTGGCACCTGGTTTCCCAGGTTGTGCGCTTTGCTTCGAGGACGGCGTTGGTGGCGTCGGTGGTCAGCTTGTCCAGCTTGTCGTAGTCGTCCTGGGACAGGTGTGCGGTCTGGGCGTGTCTGCGCGATTCCTCGTTCCGCGCCCGTATCGCACGTTTCACCTTGCTTGTGAACCACCGCTTGCGGGGGCGAGAGCTTCGCTTCGTCGGGATGTGTTTGGCTGCGACCGTGCGTACCAGTCCCAGCCACTTGTGGAAGGATTCCTTCGGGTCATTCCACTTCGTCACTTTGCGTGACAGCCGTTCCAGCTCCTCAGTGAATGCGGGCCAGTCTGCCGCTGCCCAGTTCCATAGTTGGCGGGCTTTAGCTGCCGGGTGTGTGGCTGCAGCTGGCGTTCGTGCAAAGGGGACGGTGTATTGTATGGCGAAGTGATCGGACTGCCACTGGTCTAGGGTATTCCAGGTGACCTCCCCCAGCTCGTAGTGGGCGAAGACAATGTCCGGCGAGGACTTGGAGTCGCGGCGCATGCGTGTGGGGTGGTCAGGGTCGTTGCACAGCGACATGCCGTTGAGGAGGGACCAGTGGTACAGGTCTGTTCCCTTGTCGTCGCAGCGCGCATGTTTATCCCAGGCACGGTTGTGGATGTTGAAGTCGCCGGCGATGATGGACTCCGGCGTGTGTGGTAGCAGGGATGTAGAGAAGTCGTCGCGGCGTGGGTCGTTGCTAGTGCCGACTCCCGAGGGGCGGTATACATTGGTGAAGGTGATAGCGCTTTCTGGCCCCGTGACGCGCACCGTGAGGGTCTCGGTCACACTGGCGTTTGGTGCGGTGGCAATAAGAGTCGCGTGTAGGTCCTCCCGCACTAGGGTTGCGATCCCGCCTCCGGAGGTGAGCGTCCCCTTACAGCGCTTCTGGGTGCGGCGTCGGAGAAAGACGGAGTAGCCCGGGAACTTGGGGTCCCCCCCCTGTGCTGCTCGGAGTTCCTGCAGATGCACTACGTCATACCGCTGGGTTGCGAGGTGGTGCTGGAGCTCCGCCCTTTTTGCCTCGGTGAGTCCGTTGCAGTTCCAGGTCAGGCACTTGAGGTGCTGCGCCGGGCCAGGGTTCTGCTCGATGTCACCCGCCCTGAGGAGGAGGTCACGCCCGGTCTCGTAGATGTGGCGCTGCAGGCCTGGAGATGGCGGGCCTCCCCGTCAGTTGAAGAGGACCTCTTCGCACTGACGTTTGTGCAACCGCTCCTTCGGGTGCTTTGTGCGCAGGGTTGCGGTCCGGGACGGAGAGAGTGCCCGGCTCTTCTTCTTGGGGGTTAGCCCCGTGTGGGTTCTGGCCGGGGAGGCGGACTTCGGGGGTGAGCCCTTGGTCCCCCGGTTTGGGGTGGTGGCGGCCGGCTCGGTCTTTCGGGAGGGGGAGCTGGTGCCCGGCTTGGTGGTCTTCTTCGGTTTTGACTGCGGATGTGCTGCCGCCTCCAGGTGCTGCAGGCGGGCCTGCATTGCCTGCAGGGCGGCCGCGAACTGTCTCTCCTGGTTCGCGGCCCGCTCCTCTGCAGCGGCTGCCCGCCGCTCTGCCTCGGCAGCACGCTGTTCCGCCTGCTCGAGGAGGGCTTGCACCCTGGCGAGGTTGGTGGCGGCGGCGGCGGCGGGGTCGGTGGTAGTGGTGGTGGCGTGGGGGGGGCCGCTGTCCTTCATCTCAGCGTCGGTCGTGGCCCCCTTCTTCTTCGTCTTCTTCTTTGTCTTCTTACTCGCCAGCTCACTCCCCGGCACTCCTCCCTTCGGCTGCTCCGGTGCTGCGGGTGGTGGGGTCGGCTCCGGTGGGGGCTTGGTGCGCTTTGGCCTCCGCCGGCGGGGGAAGAGCCCCAAGTCCTCGGGTTCGCGGTACCGCCGCAACACCAGGTAGGTGTTGTTGTCGACGCAGTACGCGCCGAGTTTCTGGGGGGTGGTGGGGGCGCGCAGCAGGACTGCCCGCCCGTTCGGCACCCTGGTTGACGCCAGGATGCGCGCCTGCCAGCCCATCTCCTCCAGCAGGTCCCGGGTGCAGCGGGCGGTGTACTCCGGGGGCAGCCCCTCCAGCACATATTTCCCCTGCAGGGGGGTTGCAGCTTCGTCGCCGACGACTGCTGCCGTGGCGTGGTGCCCGGCGGTGTTCGGCACTGCGATGCCGAGGCCGCCCTTGACAAGGACGACCCTTCCGCTCAGCCGGCTCGCCTTCTCCTGTGCCTGCTGGATGGTGGTGTCGGGCGGCAGGCGCACGACTGTGTCGGGGTGTGTGGTGGTGTGGAAGTGGGGGCGGCAGAAGATGTCGCTCTCGCCGCTCGCACGCAGCAGGTCCTTGACCTGTCGACTGTCCACACCCACCTTGAAGCGGCGGGCCCAGGTGGTGCCGGTCATCGCGATGACCGCGTCCGGCTCCGCGCCGTGGGCCCGCAGCCAGGTGCGGATGTGTGTGTGTGTGAGGGGGGTGGCTGGCGGTGCTTCCATCACCACCCACTCCCGGCTGCCCTTGGGGGCTTTCAGGCCCGGGCTGCTGCTGGCCCCGTAGTGTACGGGGTCACTGTGGAGCTGCAGCAGGTGCCGCCGCAGCCCCCGGGTCTCGCCGTCGCGCTCGACCAGGAGGGAGAGGACGCGGCTGCGCCCCTTCCCCCCCTCCGTCGCCTCGACGGTCAGGATTGCCGCCGGTCCCGGCGGCGGGTGCTCCCTGCACCTCGCGATCAGGCGCTGTGCGTCGCCTTTGGCGCACAGCATTACGCCGCCCTTGGCGGCCAGCTCGTCGGTTGAGTGCCTGACGTCGGCACTCCACTCCTTTTCCCTCAGCACCCACTTGTGCCTCTTCCCTGCAGCTTCGCTCGGCGCCGGCTTAGCCGACGCCTCCCCAGGGAACCCCGTCGAGGAGGGGTGCAGGGGGACAGAGGCAGCGTGGGACATTGTGTGTGTGATGTGTCAGTTGTGTTCCCCTTTTTTTTTTCCCTCTTGTGTCCCATGCCTTGTTTGCAGTGATCGCATTGTTGGCCATCCTTGCTGTAGTTCGGCATGCCGCCCTTCCCACCTTCCCCCACCCCCTCCCCGGCGGTTTTGCTCTCCGTGTGGTTTGGTGGTACTGGTGAGCCATCTGGGGAAAGAACCTTGACAATCCCGGGCCGGCAGTACGTTCGTCACCCCCACGGGCTCGGCCGGTTTCTAAACCTTTAGGCAATCTACGTCCGCAGGCCAAGAACCCGGTGTGCAGATGCACGTTGGGAGCCCCCTGAAGTCCGCACACGCCCTCTCTGAGTAGTCCCCGACCAAGCGCTGGCCTCTCTGACCGACTACCATGCCGCCGCAGGCCAAGAACCCGGTGTGCCGAAGCACATTGGGAGCCCCCTGAAGTCAACACAGCACCCCGCCAGTGGCTCCAGCTGTCCCTCCCCATGTCAGAGTTGACGGAAAAAGGCGGACCCTCTTTTGTCCCAGTGCTCCGTGCTATGCACTGGGACCCCGTTGCCCAGGCGGACCAGCCTGGGGGAGCCCTCGGGGTGTGGGGTTGAGTTTTACGACTTCCCTAGGTCTTAGGTAGTTTAAGGTCGTGCCCAGGACCGGTTTTCGGCGCGCAGCCCGGAACCCTATCTTTTACCCTGGTCCACAGCCAGGAAGATTTTTTTAAACTGCCAGGATTTTTTTTTTCGCGCAGGCGAGGCGCGCCCGGAGGGCACGTACATACCACACAAATCACAAGCCCGCACCCCTACAGTCATACCTGAAGCTTCTGACAAAAAGCGGCCAAAACCCCGGTACTTATACTCAGTCGTTCTTGGTTTTCGGTGACCCGTTTCACCCCATTTTTTGGGCCGTGGGCACCGCAGGTGACCCGAAAAACCCCGAAAATGGCATGTTTCGGAACATTGGAATACATGGTGCCCCCGGACGTGTTCTGCGGATGAGTCCATCTTTTATTAGACCCCGTTCAGAAACACGAGAAAACGTGGGAATATGCAGTTTGACCCTGGAGAAGAGTGGTGCACCCTTAGAGGTGGTCCAGAGAATGCAAAGAGGTCCACAGGGGGGTCTGGGGGGCGGAGCCCCCCAGCCGCCGGAGGCCACGGTAGCGAACACCTGTTCCTTGTGGGGTACAGATTCTGTGGTGAGTTGGGTGCGTCCTCCTGAGGGCGGTCTCTGGATTCCATAACCTGATATGATCCCAAAGGGCTTGGTCGACAGGCATACGTCAGGGGGGGTTGTCCAGGTCTCATAATTCTTTCGCACGATTTTATTCTCTGGACGAGATCTAAAAAGTGTGGTTTGTGTCTGCATTGGCATCTTCCTGCAGAGGCGAGGTGTGGGTGTGTGGAGTGTGGGTCGCTGCGCACCTACCCACCTTATCCCTGCCCCATCCCGCCTCCCCCGCACCACAAATAGTGCAGGAAGAAAATCTTCCTGGGTGGCCGGGCTTTTTTTTTTGATGATTTTTACCCCAAAATCTTCCCAGTGAAATCGCTGGTTGTGCTAACAACGCAGGAAAGCTTTGCTCTGCAGATCATGCAGGACACGCCACACCCGCAGCAGGCGTGTGGGGTGTTCTCGCGATCGACGAATACCCGCTGGTTCTTCTCTCCCCTTTCTGATTTGCAGACGCACAGTTTTTGGCGGCAAGGGGTGGTGGAGCGCGACAGGCATCATGCTGCAGTCTCCACTCCCCACCTCACACACACACACAAGGAAAGTAGAGTGAATCACACGGGGAAAGCCTTCGCTCCGAAGTGCAAGAACGCAAGCCGCCTCTCAAGAATGGTGAGGCAACCTGACACGTATTGACACAGAGCGAAGTCCCCTATGGTGTAGGAATGGGGCGTGCTGCAACACGCTGCCCGAATGGAAACTAGAGTGTGAATGTGATGTATCTCAACGCCCTGGGGGAGGTGGGGGGGTGCGGGTGGCCGGGTGGGGGTGGGGATGCGCTCTTTGGGGAGACCTCCCTCACGGCGTGTGCCATGCAGTGTCATAACCCGCCTCGTCGCTTGCCCCCCCCCCCCCCCCCTCCGCTTCCCGTCTGTTCCGCTGTACGGTGTCCCGCTCTGTAGCCCTTGGTTCGCTGTTGGGGAAAGAAGAAACGCAGGAGGGGCGTGTATAAACACCCCACCCCCCCCCCCCCCCCCCCCCCCCACCCTCACCCACATTGAAGTCAATTCGGCGGCGATGATTTGGTTCCCCATTCAGTCTCCCCCTATCGACATATGGTTATGTGTGTAACTCTGCGGGGGTATGCACCACTTTTCTGAGGGGGTCTTCGCTACGGGGTGATCGTCAGTGCATTTTGGTGCATTCCCTGTTGAATTGGCTGAAAACTGACGAAGAATAACGAAGCATGACGACCAGCGAAGACCCCCTGAAGAGGAGGGGTGGTTGATATCCCGGATGCGTCTCAAGGTCCAAACGACTTGCCCCCGTCGACGATCTCGTCGTTTTCTCCTCGTGCCCCCTCTGTTCTCCCTCTCCCACCCCACCACCAGAGTCACCCACCCAAACCCAACACAGGTATTCTTCCCGAGCACACACACACCCACTGACGAGGGATTGCCCCCCCCCCGCCCTCCTTCCCATCCCCCCCACCCCACCCCACCCCACCCCACCCCTCCTGTGCCGAGTTTTTCAACCGCGTGCAACAAACGAACCCCAACAACCCCCCCCGTCTAACCCCCCCCTAACTATAGACACGATACAAGGATAGATCCAGCGGGGATTTCTGGGGTCGGGGGGAGGGGTGGGGGAGGCGATTCCCAAATCCCTCCCCCCCCCCCTCCCTTCCCCCTTCCCCCCCCCCCCCCCCCCCGATCCCTCCCCGTTGCAAGGTGCTGGGAGACTTGCTTTCCCATTCACTCTCGACAAGCAACCCCGGAAGCAGCCGCAATTTAAAACACCATGCCTGCGCCGAAGCTGTTTGTCGCCGATGAGCGGGGCCTGGGGGGGCGCCAGCTGCTGCAGCAGCAGTACATCCACATGATGCACAACATCAAGCGGGCCGCGCCCTGCCTCGATACCACACCGCGGGGCGACGAGGTGCTGCGGCAGCGCATGCTCGGCAACAGCCTGGGCAGGCAGTGCATCCTCCGCCGTACCCCATACCACCGCAAGGTCCCGAAGCAGCTGTGGGGTGGGCAGGACGGAACCCGGGCAGGGATGCGGGTGGACAGCGCGACCCCAAAGGGGTTCGAAGTCCTCTGGAACCTCCCCATCAACAGCGGGCTCCGTGAGCGCACCGTCGCACGGAGGCGCCGCCTGGCGCAGCAGCAGCACAAGCAGCACCCCGCCGACCCCCCCACACCACACCCGCCGTCCCTCCCGCGGCACGCCGGCGGGGGTTCCACCCGGGCACAGCAACCCCAATGGGTCAGCAGCACCGCACCTCTCCCTCCAGAGGAGGCTTCAGGCCACTCCACCTCTGCGCGTGACACGCAGTCTGTCCCTGTCGACCCGTCGTACTATACAGGGGAAGCTGGGGCGTCGAGCTTGGGGGGTGGAGGTGGAGGTGGAGGTGGAGGGGGTCCAGCCAGCGGGGTGCATGTGAGTATCGACTACGACATGAGGCATGGCGTGTATTACTATGATCTGGCGAGCAGCCCAAAGGGGGTCCGCACCGGGGCAACGGAGAGCGCCCGGATGGCTGATGAGCGGCGGGCGGAGATTGCGCGGATGCACCGGCAGGTGGCGGGGAGGCGGTACGCAAGGAGGCAGATGGGGTTCGGCTATGAGGATGCGGATACGCAGAGGTGGAGGCTGTCGCCTGCGGTGAGGGAGTCGGTGCTGCAGGCGCTGGCGTGTATGGATGCGGGTGAAGGGGGCAGGGCGAAGGCTGCGCCGTGTGACGGGCTGGCGGCGACGGCCCCCGCGGCGGGGGCGAGCGGGAATGGGATATCCAGCATCAACATCAACGGGGCCTCTGTGACGCAGCACCAGCAGCACCAGCAGAGGCCCAACACAGCCCCTGCGGCGCGGACATCGCCCCGCAGCAACGGGGGTCTTGCTGCAGAGGGTGGTGGTGGCGGTGGCGGTGGCGCGGTGCCAGGCCCTGCCACATCATCGGATGCAGGGAGCAGCAGCAGCGGGAGCAGCGCCCTGCATCACCCTGCTGTTCCGCAGGGAGGAGGAGGAGGTGGTGGTGGTGTCGGGGCGGAGGCACCGCACCCCAAGCCCCCGCCCCCACACCCGGCGCAGCCCGTGCGAGATCTCGGGGGGGCTCCGGGTGCTGGGCTGTAGGGCCGTACGGCGTGCCCCCCCCCGATCCACGTCGCCCCATCACATCACCCACGTCGCGCGAGGCTATCGCCTCGGCGGACCGTTGTGTGGTTTCCTTTGCGGGGGGTGGTGGTGGGGTGGTGCTTTTGTTCGCTCTCGGGCTCTCGGAAATTTTTCTCCCCCCGGCAAAGGTGTTCACCCAACAGCAAACAGGAGAGGGAATGCACCAAACAAAACACCCCCCTCCTCCCCTCCTCCCCCCCGACAAATATCCCCCCTCCCCCCATCGAGCCCCACTCTCTCTTCCTGGTTTAGGTGTGCCTTCTGTGTTCCTTCGGTCATAACTCTCTCGGTTTATATCTCTATTTACACGACGCGGTCTTCACCTCCCGCCGGGTACCCGGGGAGGTGGAGACCGCGTCGTGTATATCAAAACATACCCACCCTCCCATTTACACGCCTTTCTCCTTGCATTCTTTCCGACTAAAAAAAGGCAGATGCTGAACACTGCCCCCGACCCTACTTTGTGGGGAAATGGGCGACAATGGGACAGAACGGGTCTGTGTAGTAGCCTAGCTCTCGCAGTGCCTGTGATTGTCGACACCAAAAAAAAAAAGGCACCTCCCCACCCCAAGCAAAACACCAGCACACAGGCCGGCAGGTTCATATCCATGACCTCTGCCGCATCTGTGCTGGGAGAAAGTAAGCTGGGACATCTCCCTCCCTTCTCTCAGGGGTGTTTCCAGTGGAAACCCAGCTTCGTCAGCTAACACCACCCAGGGTCAGTAGAGTCAACCCCGAGGCTGTGTGGAAGGGGTGTCGAGCTGAGGTTGTGCGTCTCTATTCATCTGGCCCACTCCCACACCCTCTCTGCCCCACCGCACCCACCGTTGTGAAGGCGCAGCTTCTCTCTGTGGGGCATACCTTGGCAATCCACTCCCCTTGGCTATTATTATATGTTGAGGGGGTCTTCGCTACGGGGTGATCGTCAGTGCATTTTGGTGCATTTCCTGTTGAATTGGCTGAAAACTGACGAAGAATAACGAAGCATGACGACCAGCGAAGACCCCCTGAGTGTCCCCCACCTCCCCACCCCCCGCGTCCCGCCTATGATGCAGCCCCAGACATATGCATCCCACACACCATCTCTCTCACCACCTGCAGGCAACACACGCGCACATCGGGGGCGGCCTTGACCAGGTCCCTGCGCACCCCTCAGAACTGAGGCTGTGTCCAACGGGGAGGCACCTCCCGAAGACCACACACACACACACACACACCCCACCGGCACCCCGTGTTTCTGAGCAGGGGTAACATCGGAGGTGTGTTTTTTTTCTCTTGTGTGCGCGTGCCTCCCCCCCCCCCCCTCCCCCTTTTCAGTTTTGTCTGACTTTTTTTGTTGTTTTTTTTGACCTTTCCCTCCTCCTTCTCTTATTTTGTGCGCTAGATACATCTCATAAAACTTGCTTATTCCCCCACCCGCGCCCTCTGCACCTCTCCCCCCCAACCGCCCCGCTACGATGGCCTTCGATGGGGGGGGCGGTGACGCCAACCTGGCGCACTGGCTGCACACCGCCGGATTGGGGCATCACCTCGCGTCCTTCCAGACGGTTGGCATGACGGTTCAAAGCCTCGCATCGCTGACCATGCATAACTACAACTCTGTGGGGGTGACCAGCACCGCGGATAGGAGAAAGCTGTTCGAGCTCATCCAGAACATCAAGCGGGAGGCGCCGATCGGCACTCAGAAGGAGAATGTCCCCCCTGCGAAGGACATCTATGAGAAGGACCAGCAGGTCAACATGCTTGCGAGCTGCGCGATGCTGCCTCTGGACAGCGCTGCCAACGAAGACGTCTTCGGGATGGACGATCTCGGCCACGACCCCAACCGCATGCCTGCGGCTGCACCCCGTGCCGCCGCCCCCACCCAGCAGCAGCCGCCGGCACCCACAGGCGTGCCCATGAGGCGGAAGAGTCTCGGCACCGCTGCGGCCACTGGGGGTCGTGTCGCACCGTCTGGGAGGGGTCGCGGCGGCCTGAGGGACCGGATCAACGTGTGCGTGCGGAAACGCCCTCTGAACCCCAACGAGGTGGACAGGGGTGACCAGGATGTGCTGCGTGTGGAGCACCCCAACACGCTGTACGTCAAGGAGCCCAAGACCCGGGTGGACTGCAGCACCTACATCGAGGAGCACTGCTTCGCCTTCGACGAGGTGTTTGAGGAGTCGTCGTCCAACGAGGATGTCTACGGGCGGACCGCCGCGCCCCTTATCGAGACGGTGTTCGAGGGTGGGCGTGCCACCTGCTTTGCCTACGGGCAGACCGGGTCGGGCAAGACCTTCACCATGCTCGGGAAGGGGTCCTCGGGGATGGGGCTGTACGCCCTTGCGGCGAGGGACCTTTTCTCGCGCCTGGAGCCGCACCAGGTTGCGACGTGTTCCTACTATGAGATCTACGGCACGAAGCTGTTCGACCTGCTGCAGAACAGGCAGAAGCTGGCGTGCCGTGAGGACTCCAAGGGGCAGGTGAACATCTGCGGCCTGACGGAGCACCCCGTGGCAGATGTGGACGGCATGATGAAGGTGATCGAGGAGGGGAGCCAGGTGCGGGCGCAGGGGGCGACGGGTGCCAACCAGGATTCCTCGCGTTCGCATGCGGTGCTGATGATCAACGTGAAGGTGCCGGCGAAGAACAAGCGTGATTACGTGGTGTACGGGAAGTTCTCTTTCATCGACCTTGCGGGGAGCGAGCGCGGGGCGGACACGATGGACACAGACCGCATCACGCGGATGGAGGGTGCGGAGATCAACAAGTCGCTGCTGGCACTCAAGGAGTGTATCCGCGCGTTGGACCAGCAGGCACGCCACGTCCCCTTCCGCGGGTCGAAGCTGACGGAGGTGCTGCGCGACTCCTTCGCAGGGAACTCCCGCACTGCTATGATTGCCAACGTGGCGCCGGGGACACTGTCCTGCGAGCACACACTGAACACGCTGCGCTATGCAGACCGTGTCAAGAGCTTGTCGAAGGACAAGACTGCCTCGCGTGCCCCTGAGGACTTCGACCGTGTCATGATGATCGGCAACGTCGGGTCGCGCGGCAAGAAGAAGCCTCCTCTGAAGAAGCCGCAGCACATGCAGCAGACGCGCGCAGAGCCCCCGACGCGCGCCGCACCTCCGCCTGCAGCTGCCCCGTCTCACAACGTGTTCCGCGACCCGGCTCCGGAGCACCACCACCACCAGCAGCAGCAGCAACAGCAGCCGCAGCCGCAGCAGCCACTGCCGCACCAGACCTCCCCGCCCTACAGCACGGAGGACACTGACGACACCACCAACGCGACCCTCTCCGACACCAACAGCGCTCCTGGGCAGAGCGGGCCGATCCCGCGTCCGCCCTTCGACACTAGCCTGTACTCTAAAGAGGAGCTCGAGAAGCACCACGAGTCTCTCATCGACACCATCCTGCAGGAGGAGGAGGAGATGATCTCGGCCCACCGCACGCATGTCGACGAGATCATGGAGGTCATCAAGGAGGAGATGGCGCAGCTCGATGCTGTCGATCAGCCGGGGTCCAACATCGACGCTTACATCCGGAACCTCGATGGGTATGGGCTTGGGGTGCGGGGAGGTGATGGGGTGATGGGGTGTGCAAAAGGGTTGTGGGTGTGGCGGGGTTCCTACCCCCAGCAAAAAGAAGAGGCTCGTTTCGGTTTGTTTGCGGTGGTCGTTGTGTCTTGTCCCTCGTGTAAGGCGTGTGCATGTTTCGGTCTTTTCCATACCCCGCTCTCCTTCACCACGCACACACCCCCTCGGACAGGCTGCTGAAGCTGAAGCAGAAAAAGATCGGGGAGCTCAGACAGCACCTGGCGCAGTTCAAGGCACACCTCCAGGTATGGCGGCAGTGGATGCGATTTATCAACCATACGGCTTCAAAGTTCCATCCATCCAGGGGGGGGGACGTCATCCAGTTGGCCAAGCCATGTTTCGGTGACACACCTCAGCCGCATCAACGTTAGCTGGGTGTCTTGAACACCCCCTGCTCTTTGTGTGATCTGCACTGCACACCCACACACACCGAACAAACTCTGTTATGGTGGTCAGCCACCATTACCCGTTCTTTCTCTCCACACACCCACACCCATACTAACCCGAGTGGGGCATCCGCTGTGACGTAGGGGTGGGCGGGGAGTGGGCACAAATCCGCGCAGGGTTACCCACCTAAAACCACTATCACTACACCCACACCCATACAGGAGGAGGAGATTCTCAGCAAGTACTTCGTCAAGGGCACTGACCAGTAGAGGCTCAGCTGCTGTGCAGATCACTGCCATGGGGGATACCATCTCGGGGTCGGGATTGGGGGGGTGGGGTGGGGTGGGGGTAATTATTGTCTGATTTGTAGAATACGGGGGGGGGGGGATAGGATATGATGCCTTCGGGCATGCCGCTGTTGTGTGCGCGCCACTGCCCTGGCCGTAGCTCACAGGCGAGGCGTGGAGGGGGGGGGGGGCTGTCGACAAGGAAAGAGGGGAAACCGCAAAGCTGGAGGTCTCTTCAGGCAGCAAGAGCAATCGAGGGAGGCGATCTGTTGTGTTTCTTTATACTGCTGGCCCGGTTCCCGTCTGTCAGGTATTTCAAAAATGCCATCGGGCAAAGGAAGTGTTGTGTGTGTGTGTGTGTGTGGTTTTGCCGGTGGTGGTTAAAAAGCAAGCCACCTGTCATTTCAGCGTCAACGCAGGAAGCTATTCACGCTGGGTCTGGATCCTTGCGAACACACCCGACAGGCCGTGTGGATGTTTCAGCGTTTGAAACCTGGTGTGGTCAGCGCCCCTTCTCAACTGCAGAAAAACCACGGTTTCCTCACGATACAATCATCCCAAGGTGCAAACCACACCACCAGCAAAATCGACTTTCTACGTCTTGCTTCCAGGAGCTAACAGAAGACGGCAATGAAGAGGGAGATGCTCGTGAGCAAGCGGATGAAAAAAATATGAGAAGATTATCAAAAAGGTAAGGTATTTGTGTCGCCAAGCCCGGTTGAACAAAGCCGCACGTGTTTTGACTGATCAAGGTTTGGTGTGAGTGTTCGCGCAGTCATCAGCAACAAGGCAAATCATGTTGTCTTTCTGTCACCCCGAAGCGCTGCCAGCTACATTTTTTTCACTGTGACAAGGCTCTTCTTCTCTCGTGGAAAACCCCCTTGCGCACACAAAGCACACAGGCACAAGACACCCCCCCCCCCCCCCCACGCACACAACGGAATGGCATCCATACCGTTTTTATTAGAATACCCCCAACACCCCGCCACCACCTCCCCGCATTCTGATCCTTTCTTCTCCGTCACATTGTCTTCACAACCCCGTTACCTTTTTTGCCCCACTTTTGGGGAGCCCGGGCACGCTCGACCCGTCCCCCCCCACCACCACCCACCACCCCCACAAGACAATAGTTCACAATAAAGCGGGGCTTCGCTCCGGTGCCAAGTGAAAAAACTCTTTCAAGAGAGGGCCACACTTTTCTGGGGCCTCCGTGCGGCCAGGAGAACACGAAACAGCGACCTCCCTCACCGGGCGACGAGCACGGAAATCCCGAAAATCGTTCAAAATCGTTCAAAAAAACTCTTTTCAAGAGAGGGCCACACCTCTCCGGGGCCTTACGCTCAGAACTGCAGAAAGGCGAATCGCCTCACAACAAAAAGAGACAAACTGACGCAGTTTGACACAGAGCGAAGGGCCTTAGTGGAAGCCCCCTATCACGTGCCGTTTTCCTCTGGTCGGCGCGTTTGCGCGTCGGGTCGGAGCTTCAGTCAGAGCAGTGCGGGAGAGAGAGAAAGATATATATCATGCAACAGGTATCCAGCGGCACGCTAGGCCATTCAAATCACTTGAAAGAGAGAGGGTGAGGGAGGGGGAGAGCAGCGGGGGTGGGGATACGGGCCCTCATTCCACCGTGTGGCACCCACCGTGCAGCAGCCGCGTACCCCTCACCCCCCCCCCCCCCTCCTTCAGCACCAATTTATCACACGGGCGGGGGTGGTGGGGTGTGGTGTGTGGCGGGCGAGAGGGGGGAGGGGAGGGAGGGGGGGGGGGGGGACGCAATTTGATGTCTCCGTTCAAAAAATAAGTACCCCTCCCCCACACCCTCTCACCCATAGCTGCAAGCCGTAACCAAATGGGGATGATTGCTTGCGTGGCTGTGTCTATTTTATTGCATCGCCTTCCCCACCCCGTCCCCCCCACGCGCGCGATATTTTCTTAATGTAGAGACGAACGAACTGAAAACAAAGAAGAAGTGAGGCATGTTTGACGACTGCCCCTCCAAAAGGCAAGCCCCTGTTTTGCAGGAGATGCGGTGGGGTGACGAATGCACGGTGTCTCTCGGCTTCGTGGAGAATCGAGAAGAAGGAGGAGGGGGGAGGGGGAGGAGGAAAAGAAGAGGCAGGGCGTGGAGTGTAGGTGTGAACAAAACATTGCTCCCACTACAACCACCCCCACCCACCCTCTCCGCTTTTTTTCCTCCCCCCCCCCCTCCCCCCGAGCCGAACGCTCTCTCCGTGAGCACGGTGCGTTTGTCGCAAACATTTTTCCCACACCCCCATCCTCGTCCCCCTGCACGGTGGACTCCCACCCCCTGGAGCGGGGGTCTGGGCGAGTGGGGGTCTGGACCCCCGCGAGCGGGGGTATGGACCCCCGCGAGTGGGGGTCTGGACCCCCGCTAGCGGGAGTCTGCCCTGCTATTTTTGGTGCCCAGACGACCCCCGCGAGCGGGGTCCATACCCCCGCTCGCGGGGGTCCCGACCCCCGCGAGCGGGGGTCTGGACCCCCGATATTCCGATATCCCAAAAAGGTGCACCCTGACGTGTGGGAGTCCACCGTGTGATATGTTCCCCCCCCCCCCCCCCCCGAGCACACAGCACTAGATCCCGGGCACACTCCCGACCCCATTGAAGGGTGGAGGCGGAAAGGGGGGGAGAGAGAGAGAGAGAGCGCGCGCACACACGAATCTACCTGATTTTGTTTGTTTGCCTGCTGGGTTCCCCCCCCCCCTCTTTTTTTTGGCACACAAAGGACAACACAGCAGCCACCCGTCGATTTTTTTGGCCCGGATTTGGCGGACAAAACAGCATTCTTCTCTTTATTTTACCCCCCCACCCCCCTCTCCCCCTCACCGCTGTGGACACACGCGCCCACCCACCCGCAGCCACCCCCCCCCCCCTTTCCCCCCAGGGTATCCACTCTGATGTCAATTGTCTAGTTCTGTTGCCTTCCTTTTCTCACACACACACACACCCTCCCTGATGTTGCCGGATGCAACGCCCGTGTCGATCTCGCCCCCCCCTCCCCCCCCACCACCCCCCGCCTCTGTCGCCGATCTCCGCTGGGTTTTATACTGTTTTTTGCCCGCCCTTTAGCAATCAACAGAGTGGGTCCGCAAGCCGGTGCACCACACAGTGTGTTTCGAGCAGCCCACGCCCTCCCTTCCTGACTCTGGCACTGCTCAATAATAGTCACATTTTTTTTTGCCCGTCCCCGGTGTGGGCAAGGGAGGTCCGAAGGCTGTCGAAGAGGACTCTGTGCCAAAACTGTGTGCTATGTGGGTCACTCACATTTTATTTGCGTTGGGGTGCATGGGATTTGGTGGGGGGTGTGGAAACAGGCTCTGCTGCCTCAAAGGGCAGAGGGTGTGTGTGCTCAGTGTTGTCGCCCACACTCCATAGACTATTCACGTGTGCATCCATGCGTTGTTGGAGGGGAGGGGGGGGTGGGCGGTGGGGGCATTCGCTTTCTCAAAAAGAAAACAGCGCAGCGGGGGGGGGGGGGATCTACAAAACCTAAAGTGGCCCACGCCTTGATGGGTGCCACATGGGTGTCGAAAATAGTTTAGGGTTGCGAGTCTCCCTCCTCTCACGGGAGTGGGGGGGAGGGGGGGGGGGTGAGGCTGGAGGAGGCACGGCTAAAACAAAATTGCTCAAAAATCGTTCAACAAAGTTCTCTCTCTCTCTCTCTCCCCTCGAGCCGATCCGTGGGTTTGCGAGTTTTTGCAACCAAGAAAAAAACACCCCCCCCACTCCCTCTGTAGCGTCCGTGTTTCTTCAAAGTGGTGGGCAGCAGTTATCCTGATGCGATAATAGATTTATGGTATCCCGGATATGCTGGAACTGCGCGTAATATCACCCCCCCGCATGAAAAAGCCCCCCCCCCCCCCTCTCCCTCCCTCAAGTTGCCTCCATCGACACAGCCAACAGAAAGAAACATCGCTCAAAATCGTTCAAACCAACCCCGCTGCCTCTGTCAATTTTTCTTCCGCCACACACCACACGGGTGCCATACAGCGGGCAGCGGGCAGCGGTGTCCAACTGGGGCGGCCAATGCCCTGCTGTGCAGCCAAACAGCCCCCCTGGGGGACCGGTTGGCGATGTTTTGGCTGTGCAGGAAAGTGAATGTTCTGGTGGGCGCCAAGCCATAGCGGCTGGCGCTCTTGGGAGGGGCTCCTTAAGGGGGTGGGGAGGAGGGGGGGTTGTGTGTGGGAGTGCGGGTTGTCGATTCCAAGAATGTGTGGGGTGAGTCAACAGAAAATACTGGTTTGGTCGGAGGGGTGGGGATGGGGGGGTGGGGGGGGTGTGGGGCAGATGGGTGATATGCGTGGGCAGACAGACAGACACCCACAACACCCACACCCCGCTCGTGATTTTTTGTGTCGACCACCCCCAGCGCCCAAATGAAAAAAATCTAGCCACCTCAGCCAGAGAGAGGATCTCTGGATGAGATGGATTTTTCTGATCACATCACGACCACCGCGAGGGGAGGAGGTGCTGTGTGGGAGGGGGGGGGGGGGAGGGGGACTCGCTCCCTCGTCATGCGGCCAGTGTGGAGGGGGGAGGGAGGTGGGGTGGGGTGGGGTGGGGAGGCTGGCCCCCCCGCTCCCTCCCTCCTGATCCAAAAAAATGCCACTGCGTGCCAGACTTGTCCCACTTCACAACCCAGTTCTGTGGGGGTCTTCGCGACGGGGTGATCGTCAGTGCATTTTGGTGCATTTCCTGTTGAATTGGCTGAAAACTGACGAAGTTTGTCGACCCCAGCGAAGACCCCCTGTGAGTCCGCTCGCATTTCCTCACATCACATTTCTGCCTTTGTTTGCATCGGGTGAAGTCCCTCCCCCCCCCCTTCTCCCCACCCCCACCCTGCCCCCCCCCCCCCTATAAAACAGATTCACGTATGTGTGTGAGGTAAAAGAGGCGGAGACACGGGGAGGGAGGGAAGGAGGGAGGGAGGGGGGGCTGCAGGTTATTAGAAAAGGAGAAGTGTTGCGGTATGGGGGGGGGGGTCTTTTTGAGATCGCGTGGCGCACAGCACACCGGGGGGGTATTTTTTGTGGGGTGGGGTGTGGGAAGGGGGGGGGGGTGAAACAGAGTGTGTGTGCCTCTCTCTCTCTCTTTTAGTGTGCTGTTGCGGTAGTAGATATTTTTTAAAAAAAGTAAAAAAAATATATATTGGCAGGGGGTGAGCTTGCGCGATGCTGCACCTCCCCTCCCCTCCCCTCCCCCCACGACCCTCCCCCTCTCCCCTCCACCCCGCCGAAAAAACTGCCTCAAGGTTTGACTCTGCCATGCATTTGTTGTCTTTGAACTTTACCTACCATCCTGGGGTAATCAGGCTGGGGGAAAAAACAACAAATCACAACGAATCACACCCGATCACAACAAATCACAACGCCAAATGTTGTGATTTGTTGTGATTTGTTGCGATTTGTTGCGATTTGTTGTGGCCAGTTGTGATTTGTTGCGACCAGTTGTGACGACTTGTGACCCTTTTGTGATGAGTTGTGATGAGTTGTCCTGGGCAAGACGTTAAACTACCTGGGAGGGCTTCCCCAGACCATGACGGGTGCTTGCACCAGGAGTTTGAAACAGCCACTCATGCCTTGCGATGCTCAAGTGCCTGCTGGACCCCTATGTCCTTCAGGCCCCAAAGCAGGCAACGATATGGGAGCAACCTAACAGGGGAGGTGAAGAGGGCACGGGTCTTAGCCTGATGACACACTGCAACCTCAAGGTGACTGGCGACACCTCTCCCACAGTCTGCGGCGACTCTGCCGTGGCGACAAGGCTTCCTGTCATGGGAGATCGCTGCGTGGATCAACGTGGCACCACCCGTGTGCTCGGCAGGTTGTTCCGGCACCTGTTTTCTCCGTGTCATGCTTTTCGTGAGCGTGTCAGGGATGTTGGCACACGCTGGGGAGGGTTCACATGATGACATAACATATATCAGAAGCACACACCCACGTGGCGCTGTCCTTGGCAGGACTTTGAAAGTGCCGCCTTGATATCCTTGTTGGATAGAACCCTCATATCACACCCTCAATCAGCTGACGATGAGTTGTGATGAGTTGTGATGAGGTGTGATCTGTTGTGATCTGTTGTGATCGCGATCCAAAATTTCAAAAATTTAAAATTTTGGATCGCGATCACAACAGATCACAACAGATCACACCTCATCACAACTCATCACAAAAGGGTCACAAGTCGTCACAACTGGTCACAACAAATCACACCACGTCACACCTAGTCACAACAAATCACAACTGGCCGCAACAAATCGCAAAAAATCACAACAAATCACAACATTTGCCTTGTGATTTGTTGTGATCTGTTGTGATCGGGTGTGATTTGTTGTGATTTGTTGTTTTTTTCCCCAGCCTGATTACCCCACATCCCCATCCCCACCCCCACCCCACCCCTCAATGCCCAACTGCCTCGAGGTCTGGCTCTTTGATCGCCTCTGCCCGCAAAACAAAACTAAACAAAACAAAAGCTGACAACACAGGTCGCACTAAAAAAAAACCTCTACACATCCACACCACCCACAGCCACTCCAGGAACCTCTCTCTCTCTCTCTCTCTCTCTCTCGCCCTTTCTCTATCCCCCTTCCCCACCTCCACCCTTGCTGGTTCGCACCAAGCAGCCGGAACAAGGGTACAAGGCAACCCGGGAAGTTGAAAGGGCCAATCGAGGAGAGGTGTTGTTGAACCCCGCTTCCTCCTCCTCCTCCCACAAACACACACACATTCTCTCCCCAGAGATGTCTGTCAAAGACGAGAAGGATGAGGTGGGGTCGATGCCGTCTATCCCGGACAGCGAAGAGGAAGCTGCAGCTGCTGCGATGAACGACACGACAGGGAGTCTGTCGGACTCGAAGAGGCTAGGGGAGGTGAGCCATTCGCCGCTGAAGCCGTCCGCTGCACGGAAGAGGTTTGAAGAGTCGTGTAATGAGGAGGACAGGCCGGTGATGATTGAGAGGAAGTCGTCGAAGGGGCCCATTGCGCCGAAGCCGAAGAATGGAAAATACACTTATGACGATCTGAAGCTCCCTGGTTCGAAGCTGACGAAGGATCATATCGACATCACCATTCGTGAGTCTTACCTGGGCGATGCGGAGTTTGAGGAGGTGCTGTCGTGCACGCGGAAGGAGTTCGACGCCCTCCCTAAGTGGAAGCGTGAATCAAAGAAGAAGGCGGTTGGGCTGTTCTGAAGGCATTTCTTTTTTTTGCTGCAACAGGGGGGGGGCTCCTGCCAAGTGTCAAAAAAGACAGTCGGGGGGCAGCGCTTGTTGGGCAACAATTTCTCCCTCTCTTCGTTCCCTCTCTCTCGACCCTAACAACCGCCCCCAACAGTCTGCCACTGCCCCATACTTTCTAACATTGCAAGTGTTTTTTCCCCTGCAAAACCCATAATAAAGGCCGTTTTCAAGGTGGAAGCGGTTCTTCTCCGTTTCTTCATGTATCCCTGTGGAGAGCGATTGGAGCAACTGGAAAAAGATAAAAATGGTGGTGTTATCGAAAAAAACGGATAGTGCGTTCAGCAAAAAAAGTATCCCGGAACTGTTCTCCCACAGTTGCTGGGCAGGGTGTTGACCAGAGGCTTAGCTTGGGGGGGTAAACTCGGTCAGCTGACCGAGTTTCAGCCAAACCCGGAAAAAAACTCGGTCAGCCCAAAAAGCGCCCTATCACTTCACAGCTACAACCGCTCTGATGAATTTCCTTTTGTTTGTTGCGTTGACGCTTCTACACACAAAACCCTGAACTGATCACACCCTGAGCCTGATGAAGGGTGGGGTTAGTGTATAGAGCACGTTTGGTTGCAGCTGTGGTGGGGCGCTTTCCGCTCACACGAGTGTGCTTAAAAAACAAAAAATAAGTATAAATTTCCGGGGGAAAAGTGGATTTTTCTTGGGGTGCAGCAGCACAGGAGGTGAAGCACGCGTGCGAGCGAACGCCATTCTCCTTCTGTCCCGTATTCGTCGCTAGCGTAAGAATAACGTCAGCAGTCTCGAATTCCGTCTCCCGGCAACATGGCACGCAGGTGCAGGAGGCTCTGGGCTACATCGCTGATCATTACCTGGCACCTCTCCCGGGGATTACTGGTGCGTACCCTTGCCCGGACTTCAATGCCCCAGCACACCCACCGAAGTGGGCACAGGCGCACAAGGCTGCCCTTCTGCGTGCCCGGGTGTCTGTTCCGAGATTCGGAGGTTGGGCCTGCGTGATCTGCAGGAGGTTAAACCTCGCTCTCACGTACCCAGCAACATGCAAGCTACACCAGCTTGCATCTATGCTTCCGCTGGGCACTGCTTCTGTTGAACGCTTGTTTTCCAAGGTCCGCCTTGTCTCCACCAGGCTTCGCCAACTGAGCAACGAAAGCCTTGCAAATGTACTCTTTGTGGGAGTGGAATGTCGCGGAGATTCACAGGGTATCCCCGAAGCCACTCTTGCGAGGTCCTAGGGTACCCCCGAGAGAATGTCACCCCCCTCGAGGGCCCAGGGCCGAGGGGGGGTGACATTCTTCCCAGCCGCTACACAGGGCAACCGTTGAATGTCACCCCCTCTGTACAGGGTGGCCGTTGGAGCCCAAGCGGAGGCCGAGGGGGGGTGACATTCTCTCGGGTACCCGAGTAGGGCAAATCAACTGTGTGTACTGTGACCGAGTCTGACCGAGTTTCGGCCCCAACCCCAAAATCCAAGCTAAGCCCCTGGTGTTGACAATAAAGCGAAAAAAAATGAGTACGATTTTGCAGGAGTGTTGTTGGGTGACAGTTCGCCCAACTAAAATGTAATCAACAGCGCAAGCATGCCTCCCTTCACAGCTCAGAGTGTCGCGCTGGGACACACAGCTTCTTGACAACGAGAGTGGGAGGCTGATCGATAGAAGCCCACTGGAACACTAAACAGAAAAGCTAACCGTGTGAGAGTGTGAGAGTGAGTGTGCTATACGCGATCCCCCGTATGTCTGGGGGAGGGGAGGTAAGGAGGCACCCCTTCCCCTCCCACCCCCCCCCCCCGAGAATAGTTTCATTTGTTTTTGATTTTCACCGGCTCTTTTTGATCATTGGTCGTGGTGGAAAAAAACAGTGGTGCGAAAAAAAATAAAGCAGTTTCTCTTGCCTAACCCGCCGCCACCCCCACGCGCTAGCTGCTGCTCCTTCTTTACACACCGCGCTCGCCCTGAGCATGGTTGGGCAACTGGGCTTACCTGAGGCTCCGCGTTGTGCAAACGCCTGTCCCTTTTGGAGAGCTGTTGTTGGGGACGAAAGGATAGAGATTGAGATTGGAACATGTGTTATTCTGGCAACGCCTGTGCACATCACCCCTTTGCCTTTATGCATGCCAAAAAAAACGTTCAAAACAAAGGAACATGCAAACCCGCTGCGGGGTGAGCCTTTTTGTGGCGGGGAAGCGCAAAACATCAACGAAGTTTTTTTCATCCGCCCCAGAAACGCTTCCTTTTAGGCGAGGCCTTCGGCGCGGGTGGGTGGATGGGGGGGCAGGTGTCTGTCTCAGGGGCGGCACGAAAAAAACTGCCTGATGAAGGGTGTTGTGTGTGCTGTCACCATCCCACCCCTTTCTGGTGTGGTGCCTGCAAAAAAGGACAACATAACATTGCAAGAAGGTGCTGGGAGACTTGATTTTGAATTCGCTCTCGACAATCAAAACCCCCTCCGCCCTTTCAACCTCACCTCGGTGGGTGGAGCCCCTGCTGCCGACCATCCACCTCCGAAGCCTCTCACACGGTCCGCGTGGAGGGTGGCATCAGAGCATGTTCGGTGTCCCTCCACCGAACAAAGGGCACGGGTTCGTGGGAACACCCCCGTGCCAGATGTCCTCCGTGTTGTTGCCGCGGTCCCCCCCTCCCCCAGTCACTTTGTTGCTGTACGTTTTTTCCAACCGAAACCACTAGACTAGAGGGGGTGTGTGTGATCGAGAGTTTGGAAAGCAGATTCGCAGGAAGCAATTTTTCTCTCTCTGACTCCCGAACCCCCCCCCCCCTTTTCTCCTCTTCCGACACAAAACAGAGACCCGAGAATTTTCAGCAGATAGACGTGTCTTTTTCTTTTTGCCCCTCAAAAGTGTGCATACCATGGCCCCTGCTAACAAAGTTCAGACACCCACATCACCCCCGGGCACAGCTCTGCAGACACAGGGCAAAACCCGGTGGGGAGGAGGGGGGGGGGGGGAGGTGGAGGTGCTGTTCATTCCAGGGCCTTCTGGATTCCTGTGTTCTCTCTCTCCCTCTCTGGTGATCTTCGCTGCGGTGCCGAAAACGGTGTGTTTTTGGCGACTCTCCTCCTCGTACTAAATGAAGGTGAAGATCGCCGAAAAAATTACCGAAAGCTTGCCGATAAGCGAAGATATACTCCTCCCTTTAGGGATCACCCCCTCCCCCCCCCCCCCCTTCACGCACTGTATCTCAGACACAACCCTGCATAACGGGTGAAGGGAGATGGTCCTTGTGAATCCTTTTACTTCTACGTCAATACCCCTCCCCCCCCCCCACCTTCGCCCCTCAAATAATACTGCACGAAGCCCCCACCACCACCCCCGCTTGTACTCATTCCTCAGATCCGACTTCTATTCTTTTGCCCCACCCCACACCCCCCGCCACCCCACCCCACCTCCCGACCCCCACCCCTGCTGCATGTGGGGTGGGGGAGGAGGAGGAGGTGGTGGTGGTGGGCACGCCAGGCCGCTGCCTGGTGTGTTGTCTAACCTTGGCTCTTTTGGCTCTCCCTCGCCCACAGCTCCCCACCACCCACCGCCTGCCCCACCAGGTGTGGCTCTATTTTGGGGGTATTTTGGCCGATTTTCGAAATCCTATTTTGGTTTTTTTGCACTTTTTTTGGGTGCTTTTTTGCACGATTTCTGTGCCTCAGACACAGATTTTGGTGTGATTTTTGCGCTATTTTGATTCACTCGGCCTGACCGATGCATACGATTCGAAAAAATGGCGAAAAAATCGCTATCAACAACGGTGAACGAATGGAGGTAGATGGGGAAGTGGAAGGACACAGCACGCCCTCTCACTGATCGCCATCTGTACACTACCTCTCTGTTCAAGGCGGTCAGTGTCACTTGATGGCGCTGCACACAAATCACTGCTACATCCCAGGGCGCCTTCCCTTGTGAGAATAGCGGAACTTCTGCGGTTGCAGTTTGGTGGTTGAGGCCGGCGGTGATATCACTTTGGTGACTGTGCTTCCTTCCCCCTGAGCTCGATCAGATCCAGGTCGACCTGGTGCTGCGTGGCTCCTGGTGTGTTATCTCTTTGCTTCCTCGCACACATACACGTGGTTCCGCGAATCGCCACGGATGCCCACCAAGTCGAACCCGAAACATGATCACGGGCCCACGACGACCCTTTCGAGATGTCATGGCCGCAAGCCCGCAAACCCGATCGCATTCGCAAGGTGGTTCGTCTCTTAGAGATCAGTGCTCGGGCCCAGCCTCCCGCGAGGGTGCTGGAACCGACATGCCGCAGCCCCGTACGCGCAAGGGCTTGGCTCCAAGACCAGGCACATGCCACAGGGGGGTGTGGGGGGCGGAGCCCCCCAGCCGCCGGAGGCCACGGTAGCGAACGTCTGTTGGCCTGGCTCCATAGTCGCATACGCTCAAGTACAACACAACTGACAGATAGCACATGTCGCATGGGGGGACGATAAATTGTCGCGCAAAGACACGCCACAGGGGGGTCTGGGGGGCGGAGCCCCCCAGCCGCCGGAGGCCACGGTAGTGAACATCTGTTGGTTTGAGCTCGAGAGCAAGCCTCTCACACCACCGCCCTCCGACCCCCCTCTCCACGTCCCCAGGTGCAACATTTTTTTGCACCCGGAAAATGTGTTCTTTTGACTGTTTGAGCACATCCAAGACCGGGAACATAAAAGAATTCTGCCAATGCCAAGTAGGGTCACAATAAAACCCAAAGGAAAATGGTGCAAAAAAGTAGTGACCACCACCCCCATCCCCACCTCCGGGTGCAAAAAAATTTTTGGCCACGGAAAATGTGTTCTTTTGAATGTTTGAGCACATCCAAGACCGGGAACATAAAAAAATTCTGCCAATACCAAGTAGGGTCACAATAAAATCCAAAGGAAAAAAGTGCAAAAAAATAGTGCAAAAAAATATTTTTTCCCCAAATTCCTATTTTCATTCCGTGAAATAGATACACGCCTGTGCCCCACGCCCCCTTTTTTTTTCGGGGATTTTTTTCTCTTTTTTTTGACTTTTTGATTTTTCTGAGCGGCTCTTTAATCAAAAAGCAAACCACAATCGCCCGCCTGGGCGGACCCAAGTGCCTCGCCGGATCTCTCCCACCCGGTTATCCACCTGATGTATACGCGCAAACAGAGACACAATCATAAAAAGCAGATCCTTTTTTAAATGGTGCACCTGAATCAGCGTTTTTCAACTTCTAATAGAAAGCGTCTCATCAGGCGCACCATTTACATTTTTTTGGTGTTCTGCGCGATCGACGAATACCCGCTGGTTCTTCTCTCCCCCCCCGTACTGATTTTGCAGACGCAAAAGTCGTTCAAATCGTTCAAAGTTTACCTAGCACCCACACCTGCCACCCCCACCCCTCTCCGGCACCCTTCTACCTCCTCTGGAGAAGAGCGCAATGAAAAAAATGGGCTCTGGCCAAGCGAGCCCAGGGATGATTCTATCTTTCTGTCCCCCACCCCCCCCCCCCCACCCCCGTAACGCATGCAGAATGCCTCTTCCCTACCACACAGCCTCCGTTTCCCGCGCGCATAAAGTGTGCAGCGCGCAGTATTTTCCCTTTCTTGCTTCCTCAACAACAACAAAAAACAAACAGTGCCTTGTGGCGGGGAAGGGTGTGTGTGTGCGTTACAGTGGAGGTGGGTCTCAGAGTTATGTCGTGTGGGCCTGTCGGTGGGAGTGGGCAGGGTGGGGGGACCAGTGTCCTGGCCGATAGGGGTTTCAGGTAACGTGAAAGTTTGTGCGAAACAAAAATAGTTAGACTGTGTTCGGCAATTCACCCCCACCCCCCCCACCAAGAGTGTTTTTTCTCAAAAAAAATACCCCACCCCCCCCCATCCACCTTGCTGGCTGCACCTCACTGCCACCCGCCAAACCGAACCCAAATCCACCACCACCACCACCACCACCACCACCACCATGCAAACTCAGGACAGGTGGGGGGTGCCTAAGGCTCCTCCCCTCCCCCCCTCACCCCTGCCCTCCCCCCACATATGCTGGGCCGGCACGGGCACGGGCACGGGCACCATGTGGACGAACACCGCCCCATCAGCAGCGTGCTGGGCCTCGTCGTCCTGTGGTACACCTGCAGCGTCGTCGGCAACATCACCAGCAAGATGATCCTCACGCGGTTCCCACACCCCTGCACCGTCATGATGGGTCCTATCGTCACCGGGGTGCTGACCGTGCCGTGCGTTTCGATGTTCTGCAAGCCACGCCTCGCCGCACTCCTGCTGACAGGGGACAAGACGGACACGACACACAGCTACCGCTGGACGTGGCGGGCCCTCCTCCGATCCGCCTGGACCCGCAAACGCCTCTGCCTCCTGCTGGGCATCCTCTCCCTTGGGGCGGGGCTCTTCCACCGCATCGCCCTGCTGTCGGTGCACGTCTCGTTTGCACACACCATCAAGGCCATCTCGCCTCTCTACTCCTGCTTCTTCTCGTATCTCTTCTTCAACTCCCTCCCGGCGAACGTCTCGCTGCTGTCCCTCCTCCTAGTGGTGACCGGTATCGTCCTCAGCGCCTACGAGGAGTCCTCCGGGGAAGGCAAATCAGGTCCAGGCTCCTCCTCATACACCCGGGGGATCGTGTCGCTGCAGCTGTCCGTTGCGGCGGGGACCCTGGGCAGCGTGGTGCAGAAGTATGTCTTCTCCTCGCTCGACAAGGCGGAGGTGTTCTGCCTGACGACGGGCACCGCGACCCTGCTCAACCTGGGGCTGTGGGCGGTGTCGGATTTCCCGGTGCTGGCGGGGATGCTGCTGGAGGGGCGTCCGCTGTTCGAAGGGTCTGCCGTGTCGCTGCTGGGGCTGTTTGTGGCGAACTCTGCGACGCTGGCTCTGCAGCACTTCACGTCTCTGTCTGCATTGCACCACCTGTCTCCGACGTCCCATTCCCTCGTGGCCTGTATGAAGCGGGTGTTGGTGATTGCGGCATCCGCGATATTCTTCGGAAACCCGATGACGAGTATGAACGCTTTCGGCGCGGCTGTCGCCATCATGGGCGTCACGGGGTATGAGTGGGGGAAGAAGGTCGCGAAGGAGGCTGCGGCGAACGACCCAGATGCGGCAAAGAAGCGGCCGCGTACAACGGGGTGTGCACTGCAGCTCATGTCGAGGGTGCTTCCGACAGCACGGGAGACGATGCATCTGTGACACCCCCCCTGTGGGGTGGTGTGTTTGAAATGGAGGGAGTGGCGGTGGGTGGGTGGTGGTGAGGGGGGGGGGGGGGCGGGAAGTCTCGTGCAGGAAGGGGGGCCCCGCCCCCCACACCCCGTTCCCTCGGGTTTATATTTGCGTTTGCTTCAGGATCCCCCCCCCCCCTCATCCACAGCACCGATCGATTCTGGACCTACTGTTTCTCTACGTTACTACCCCCTCAAGTGCTTGACACCGTGCCGCTGCGTGCTGCTCCCCGTGAAGCTCCAGCCAAACGCAAGCATCGGCCGAAGCAAACGGCACCTGCCACCTCCCCCACGGGAGCTTTATATACGCCCACGTGGGCATCCAATTCTATATTCTTCCTTTTCCCCCCCCATAAGCCTCGAACGAGTCAGTGAGTGTGGTACGGTACCACATGCCGTGCAACCAAGATTTTGAGTTCCGGGGGAGCGAGGCGTGCCATCCTGTGTGTGTGTCACAGTGGACTTCGCTCGGTGCGACCTGCACTGCACGAGACAAAAGAGTCTGACGCTTGACGTGTGTGTTCATGGTGCGTACAGTTGATATCGCATCAAGAGCGAGCATGTGTTGCTCGGTGCGTTCCTTATCTAACACTTGTTGCAAAAAAACAGCCCGGCTGACGCATGTGTTCCTTTCGGGGAGGGTGTGTGTGGGGTGTAGGCTGTGGGGTGTGGGGCGTGCCCGTGTTGTTTGTCTCTGCCAGCCTCCTGCTTCCGCAAACGGGCAATCTTCGCTCATCTGCGTGGCGGGCCAAAGGAAACCAGAAGTCAAATAAAAAACACGGGGGCCGCCATTTCACCCCTCCCCCTCCTGCCAACTCTCTCACCGACAGGCCTCCCCTCCCTGCAAGGCTCGAGGCTGCCACCCGAGCTGACTTACAAAACGAAGCAAACGGGTTTCTGGCAGGACGCGCCGTATCAGCGAGTTGCCTATAGACCAGAAAGTTACAGCAAGCTGAGCAACCTACGACGGCAGCGTGACAGAACGCAGCTAGTCACCCCCTCTGTCGAGTATCCAGTGGTGCCTGGGTGCAGGGGAAGGTGCGGTGGTGATGAGGTGTTGCACGCACAGAGCCACCCATGTGCCGGGCACATCGGTGGCACCACTGTGCATGATAGAGAGGTCGTCGCCTTCTGGCGACGACCACTATGCAAGCAAGCTACGTGTGGTGTGGGGCTGACAGACTGCTCGGCTGGCAGACGGCTTTGAAGCCCTTTCAGCGGCTCGACAACTCTCACACACGTTGTGGATTTTTGTGTTGTTTTTTGCGAGTTACGAGCGGCAAAGCAGAGCGGAGCGGAGCCCGCGAAGTAACGAAGGAAATCGTACTGACTGAATCGCGAAGGGATTCGCATCTTCATGCCACTTCACAGGGCATCAACACAGCCTTGAGGCACGGGTGTGCCAGGGGTGGAGCTTGGGGGTTTTTTCGGGTCAGCTGACCTGATTTTCTGCAGGCCCTAACAAAAAATCAGGTCAGGGGTAAAAAGAAAAAAAAATATAGATTTTCGGGGAACCGGAAAAGTTGGCTCCTCGCCTTGGGGTCTCAAGGTGACCAGGAGGCGTTTCGTGAGCAAAGTGACCCCAGCGACATGAGCACAGGCCTCAAACAGTCACAATAGAGGACAAATGAAGCTGCCCAACCCGTACCGTGCAACAGACGTTTACTACCGTGGCCTCCGGCGGCTGGGGGGCTCCGCCCCCCAGACCCCCCTGTGGCATGTGCCTGTCTTGTACCCAAGCCCTTTACATCAGGGAATAGAGTACAGACCGCCCTCAGTATCCTCAGGAGGACGCAGCCAACTCACACAGAATCTGTACGCCCGCAAGTCACAGATGTTCACTACCGTGGCCTCCGGCGGCTGGGGGCTCCGCCCCCCAGACCCCCCCTATGGCATGTGTTTGTCTTGTAGCCAAGTCCTTGCGCGTCCTGGGCTGCATATCAGTTCCGGTACCCTCGCGGGAGGCTGGGCCCGAGCACTGATCTCTGAGACGAACCGGGGGGGAACCCATTCAGTGAGAAAAAATTGGCTGACCCGATCTGACCCGATCCAGCCCGCAACCCCAAATTTCAAGCTCCACCCCTGGGGTGTGCGGCTCAACCAAAAAAAAAAACGAAGCACAGATCTGTTCTGCTCTCACCTGCGCCAGGTGTGGCATCTCTTTTCGGAAAGAACATCTAGCTTCTTGTTTTGCACTAGCAAAGAGAACGACCCGCTGCTGCCACACTTTGCGTTGGCAAGCATCGATGAGAACGAAAATTACCGCCAGAACAGCTTGCCAGGGGCACCCGGTTGTGCTGTGGCCCTGAGACAAGGAGGAGTGCAGTGGGAAGACGAGACCCAGGGGTGGTGGTGGCAGCCCGGTATGCACACGATGAGATCTTACCTCGCCGTGAAGTCTGGCAGGGTGAGCACACAGTGTGAGAGGGGGGTGTGGGGGGTGGGGAGGTGGGGGGCTTCGCTAGCGGCAACATCGTCTTTCTTTTTCTAAAAAGGTGAAATTCGGCACTCAAAAAAAAACCGCACCATTGCCGGCCACCGTAGCGAAGACCGCCAAGGGGGCGTGAATTCGGCTCGTCCATTTCTGCGTTCTCTCGACCCCCACCCACTCACCTACCACATCGCATCCACATCATTTTGCCCCACAGATGAGCAGTGCCAACCTGTTCAGAATATAATCTTTCACGACACTACACTACACTGAAGCGGGTCACTCGCCTCCGCGACAGTTCCCTCCGATACAAAGAGACGAAGCGGGCCCCGCAAGTGGAAACCCACAACACGCCCCCAACCCTCACAAGCACCCGCCGGAGTATATACCACGCGCGGAACGCCCAGGCGGGTGACTTAATCACGGGGCTAGCGTGGTCAGGACTCTAGACTGAGTGTGCTGCGCAAAACTCTGGTTTCAAACCCACACACCACCACCACCACCACCCTCCCTCCAGATTGCTTCCCAGACCCCACCCCCGACCCCCTCGCTTCACGCAGGGGCACGTGGTCTGGGCACGGCTCCACCACGGGCCCTGCCCTCAGCACACACGGCACGCAGCTGCAACACCCCGCTGCGACTCAAAAGACGAAATGGAGACCGCTGCGATTGTGCTGGGGTGCGCAGCCGGGATACCCACAGCCGGATTCCTCTTCTTCTATGCTGCAAAGGGGCGGCTGCCCCACGCCCTCCCCGGGCTGCTGCAGCTCCCCCCTGTCTTCAAGGCGGGAACGCAGAACGCAGCCGACTCCCTGCAGCCCTTCAGCATACCGCTGATGATCCTGGCCCTGACACCCTTAGTTGCCTGCATAGCACTCTACGCGGTGATGCTGGTGGAGGCTGATCCACCCCCATCATCCTACGATGTGTTTGACGATGTTGTGCAGTGCGCCACTGCCGCCACCCGTGAATGGGGTCTATCCACCACATTCGTGTCGCGCCACAACATCCAGCTGGACCCCCAACGGAGGGTCGTGTTTGCCGAGACCCTGCGCGACACACAGGCCCTGACAAACAAGCTGTGCGACCGGAGCAAGCTCCCCGGCATCGAGGTTTCCCACCGCGGTGTTGTCGTGTCTGTGGCGCAGCTCGCACCTCTCATTGCGGAGGCACGGCGGGTGGTGTCGCGGGCTGCAGACCCGCTGTCTCCCCTCAGCACCTCGCAGCGTTTCTCGGAGACTTCGGAGGCCTATGCCGGCGTGGCACAGCTGTTGGTCATGCTGTATACAGAAGCCCTGCGCATCGACATGAGCCTGTCCGAGCGACTCTCAATATCGGAGAACGCGGCATATCAAATCGCCAGCGCGGCATCAGAGGACTGCGGCATTGTCAGCCAGGCGGTCCGCCTAGAGGCCGTCTCTCGGAGGTGGCCTGTCTTCCTCCCGGGGGGTGTGTGGCGGGACAGGGCGGTTCACGAGGTTTTCGGGAATCTCTACCGTATCGCCACGACGGAGGAACACTACATCGACCCCGCTGTCTACCCCGGCGCGTATCCGTATGAGAACGGCCTCCGCCGCGCTGCTGTCGGAGATGGTGGCGCGGATGAAGAATGGCACCAACGGCACAGGCCTTGCTGTGCAGGCAGGGTACCCCAACGGCGACACCTCCCAGGGGTTTCAGGAGGGGCTGGCCACGATGTCCGTGCTGTATGGAGCGACTGAGAAGCGAAGGCTTCTGTCGGCGCACGGCGAAGAGGATCTCCGTGAGGTGTATATCGCAACCGCATTGGTGTCGATGGGGCTGGTCTGCGCTGCGCTGCTGGCGTGCGTGACACTGTTTCTGAGGCATGCATGGGAGGTGGGGTGGGAGATCCGGATCTTGAGGGATTTCGATGACTCGCGCAGCAGCATGGCGCATCTCCAGCACATCGTGCAACGCATATCCAGTCTCCGGCTTGAAGGGATCGCCGATGCCGATTCGAGCGTTGAAAACTGCTTCATCGCCTACGGGCGGAAGGTGTTGGATCTGAAGCCGTTTGTCTCGCACTCTCTCTACGAAGGCCATGTTGAGGCAGATCAGGGCCACGACGTGTCGATGGGGCGTGTCGCAGTGCATTCCGTGAGGCATGAGGCAGGGATGTGCTTCACGACGTGCTCCATCATGTGCGTGTCGCTGCATATGTTTAACGAAGCTCTCCGGTCCGATCTCCTAGAGGACTTCAACTCATTGGTGGGGCTTGTCCTGAGCACCGTGTCCCGTCATCAAGGGGTTGTGCATAACGTTAATTCGTTCATCACCTGCACATTTAACGTGTCGATACTGACAGAGGCTAACGTATGGCACACATGTGACGTGATCTGTGGGAGCAAGAAATCCCCCCCCAGAAGAAACGCCGCCGCCACCACCACCCCCAAACAGACATCCCAGCTGGCAGTCGCGTGTGCCCGAGAGCTGTCAGAGATCTTCGACCACCATCAAGCGCAAGGCACTTTCGCTGGCATCCCGGACGAACCGCTGGTATGCCAGCGTCACAGCACCCCGTGTGACCGTGCACCTTGCTCCACAGTCGAGGGGTGGGTGGGTGGGTAGGTAGGTAGTGATTTTACTTCATCCCTTTGCAGTCAGACCACCCACCACCACCTGGGCTGCTGCTCGCATTGCAACCCTTGGTGTGCCACCTGGGGTACACATGCACCCCACACCCGACTCGCAAAACGGCACAGCGCATCGGCATTGCATCGGGTGATGTGATGAACGGCCTTGGCCTGTATAAGCGCCATGCCCTGACAATCGGGAGGCCTGTGCTGCTGGCACAGCGGATGGCGGCAATGGCAGAATCTGGCATCGGCGAGATCCTTCTTGACACGCAGACGAAGCAGAGCGTTGACGAGCATACAATGCCCCAAGCCCTTTGCCATGGCGAGCTGGTGCATGTCCTGCTGGACGAACCCTCTGACAGGCCACGGGAATACAACGAAGGTTTTGCGCATGTGGCCCGGGGTGACTTGGACAAAGGCAGCCAGAGGCTGCGGCTCTACCTCTCGAAGGAGCGGCACGCCCAAGACAAGACGACAGCCGCGTTTCTCGAGCACATCACGTCTCCTGACCACCATTGAAAGGAGGTCGCAATGGCGGTAGCCTGTCGTACCCACCCACCGCATGCTGATCACCCTCATGCACCCCAGGTGCGCTTGAAGCGCGCCAGGGCTAATCCTAAATCCGGGGGGGTCGGGGCCAAAATCCAGTTTTGGGTGTCAAAAAAACGCGCTAAACAGGGATCCCTGTTTGTGGGTGGTTTTCATGGAGGGGCACACCCACGGTGTCCAGAAAGATGCACGAAAATGTGCGTTTTTGGACTGTTCCGCTCTCGCTCTCATCACGCCTCCGTCGATGCACCACTCAAGGCAAAGGTTTTGACGGGGAGGCGCTGCGGCTCAGGCACATCTGCGCACCTTTCGTATAGCCCCAGACGGACCGGGATAGAGGAACACTGCAAGGCTTGTTGCATGTGACTCGAAAGGACTTGGGTCCTGGACAGGCATACGCCACGGGGGGGTCTGGGGGGCGGAGCCCCCCAGCCGCCGGAGGCCACGGTAGTGAGCGTCTGGATGTTACCTGCAAGAAATCCTGGTTTGGCTAACCCGTGTAGCGGGTTTGGGGGGTTTGGCTGGGAATAAACAGGAAAAGGGGCGGGTGTCCAGAGGATTCATCATAAAGACGTCATCCCCCACGAGAAACACCTGGTCCACCCATTTTCCCATAAATATGTCTCGACCTCACCCCTCGCTGGGAGACGCACCTCCAGTTTTTCGGACTTTTTCTGGTCGCAGTGTAACGATTCGCGACAGCGGTTTCCACGAGTATGTTTTTTCCCACACAGGCCCAAAAATTTCACCCGTTCCTGCATGGGGCTCCCAGTGGTAAAAAACCGCGCCAAACAGAGGTAAAAAAAACGCGCTAAACAGGGGAGAAATCTGGGAATTCCTGACCCCCGGGTTTGGGTATGAAGTTAGGATTAGCCCTGGCGATCGCTCCGAGATTTATTTTATCCTATTGCTGCCGCTCGCACATGCTGTGGGACTGCCCCGGTCAGGTGAACAGCGACATCACCCACGGTGGGCCATCACTGTTCTTTGGCGAGATGCGGGCAGCATAGCTGGCTTCGAGCCCTTCTTTTTCCCGGGTTTCCCGGGTTTGGCGCACAAACAGCGCCTTATCTTTTTCCGGTCTGCGTTCCAACAAAACAACTTTCGGCAATAAATTGGTTTGTGTCTCGTTTTGCTGTCACTGCCACCTGATTTGGCCCAAAACGGGTTCCGCCGAACGCCGCCACACCACCGCCCAACGCCGCCCAACTCCGCCAAACTCGGGTCAAAATTAGCTCCAAAGTGGCGGACACTACCTGTTTTGCCTTTGCAGACAGGGGGGGGGAGGTGTTGTACTGAGGGATGTTCGCTCAGAAATGCTGAAAAATGAGCCGCCTCACAATATTGGTGACCCTCCACCATCTTCCCAGCACAACTGGAGAGCCACCCACTCTGCTGCAGTTTGCCGAAGCTAGTACCTGGCGCAATAACCCAGCGCGTTCACTCCATCGACCTGTACAAGAAGCAGCCCAGCCAGTGGCACAAGCCCAGGCCGAAGGGGGATGACGTTCTCTCGGGGTACCCGAGGGAACAGAGAGGTAACAGAGCGGGATATCCGTGGGATGTCCCTCGCTGTTACTCTCGTGTCTTCTGCAGGGTTCCACCTTGGTGTAGGATATCCAACGCGAGAAGCAACATCCCGTGGAGGTTATCTCATAGGATATCCTACCCAAGTTCTGGGAATCGAACCACCACCTACGGTTTTCACGCCCGAATACGCAGGCTCCATGACAGCACATGGCGGACAACCCAGAATCGAGCGCGGTGGCTCCAGCACATCTCCCGACGGCGTTCCCCCGAGGGGGGCCTCGCCCGGGTGTACTTTGCACAGAGGAGGGGCGACCCGTCTGGGATGTCGACTGCCGCAGTCACGGTGTCGACGACACGCAGCACCTGAGCGGGTTTTGAACCCGGGACCGTCAATTATCAGGCAGGACCTCAGGCCTTGGGGGGGGGGGGGGGGCGCCGACCCGGGCTTCCCCTCCCGGTGCCCTCGCCTCGAAGGGAGGACGTTTGGTGTGTCGGCATGAGGTAGTGCAGAGGCATCCCTCTGGAGTGCACCACACAGCGACGTGGCTCCTGATGGACACGTGGTTGAGCAGCACTGGGGGTGAGGGGTGAGGTGATGCCCGGAGCTGACGGCAGGCAGTGCCTACTCAGGACATGCTGAAGGACATGTGAAGTCAGGTTGAAGGGGAGCGATGTTTATGCAGGCTTACAACGCCATGCTCGTCATCCTCGCTGACAGTGTGTGCTGGTGGGTGACTCAAGGGGTAGGTAGCTCCTTCCGCACCAGGTTTCCTTGGACCAGAAAGCTATCCCCCGATAGGAGGATCCTTGAAATCGGTAGTGGACAGTAGCGGACAGGGCGGACATTTCCTTGTGGAAAAAGTGCCCGAAAAAAAAATTCGAAAAGGTCCCCCTTACAGAATTAGCCTTTTTTCAAAAAATCGGAAAATTTCGGACCGCAATTTGTACCCAAGAAAGTGCCGAATTTTCGGACTTGGTCCGATTTGAACGATTTCCGTGCCTCTTGCAACCCCCATGAGGGGGGGCTGCTGTTTCGGGTTCTTCCGGTGGTACATGCTGCAAGGTGACCAACCCTACAGCTGTCGGCCTGTCGGTCGGCCAGTCGGTCGGTCGGCCGACAGCAAAAAAAAATCCGAAATTTTTTTTTGCCGATTTGGTGACACTTTTTTTTTTTTTGCCACGGGGAAAATTTTTCGAGACATAGGGGGCCTTCGCTACCAAGTGTGACTGAGTGAGAAAAAGTGAGCCACGGCCCACTTCCCCTCACTGGCTGACGAGCTGTGACGAGCAGTGACTGGTAGCGAGGGCCCCCATAGAGATTTTTCAGAAAGTTGGGGGTGGTTTTTTCGGGTGGGCAGAATTCGACCCAAACCCACCTGCCGGTGAAAAATCGCGAGATGCAGCCGATGCACCGCCATTCCGTGGGTTTCTGGGCGGTTTGGCCCGAAAAAATGTCGGTTTGTGAGGTGGCCCGAGAGGCCGACCGACCGACCGACAGGCAAAAATCGGGCCGACCGACTGACCCGACAGCTGTCGGCCTGTCGGCCGACTAGTAGCGTTGGTCACCTTGCATGCTGGGGTGTCAGGACAGGGAATCCTGCTCGCTGTACCCGGTGATCCCTGACGCAGCCAGGAAGTGGAGAGCCTTGGAACCCTGGTTGAGGCCTGTAACACCCGGCCTTCCTGCCACTTGTGGCATTGTGGAGTGGAGGTGGTTATGGAGAAGGTTCTCTCTCCGTCCGGTCGAGCACAACCGTCCTCTCCAGCCAGGGGTCATCTACTTTCCAAACAAGGGCCAGGAACATGCTCAAACAAACCAATTGATCAGAAAATCTGGCTTGCCGTGGAATCATTGAGCATTGGGGAGTGGTTTGCCCCCTTGCTGCGTATGACATGTCCATTTTTGACGATTTTTGGGCAGAATTTGGTGCGTGGGACCTTTCGATTTTCATGATTTTTCGGAATTTCGTGGGGACCGGTACCCCATTTGAGGGCCAAAAATCTCATTTCCGAGGCCTGGGAATGGTCGCAGTGGCCTCAGATGTCCAAAAACGTTCAATTGACCTCTCCTCGAAAAAAAAAATCGAAAGGTCCCCCCTACTGGCACCCCGGATTAGGACATGTTTCTGGGGGTGTCCGGGGGGCATTTTTGGCCCATTTTTGGCTGGGGAAAATGGGCCATTTTTCACGATTTTTTCGGTTTTTTGTCCGGACCGGCACCGCATTTGAGGGGCAAAAATCTGATTTCCGAGGCCCGGGAATGGTCGCAGTGGCTTCATTTGGCCAAAAACGTTCAATTTACCCTTCCCCAAAAAAAAATCGAAAGGGTCCCCCTACAAATCGCCGGTCTTAGGAAATTTTTTTGGGCACCCAGATTTCAAAAATTTTCAAACTATTTTCTGGACCAAAAATCAAACTATTGAGGTCCTGGCCGGACATGTCCGGGGGGGGGGGGGGGGGTCAAAATTGGATTTCCCGAATTTCCGGGTCCGGACATGTCCGCCCGGACATCCGGACACCAGAAAATGTCCGCCCGGACATGTCCGCCCTGTCCGGGGCGGACATTTCTGGATGTCCGGATGTCCGCCCGGACATGTCCGGGGGGGGGGGGGGGGGGTCAAAATTGGACCCGGACATCCGGACACCCGGATTTCCGGTCCGGATATGTCCGCCCTGTCCGCCCTGAAATCGCCTAAGGGGCCGGGGGAAATCCAGGAAATTCGGGAAATCCAGGAATATGAAGAATCCTCCATAGGGATATTCCAATTTAAAGGGTCTCCCACCGCCCAACTCCGTACAACTCCGCCCAACTCCACCAAACTCCGCCCAACACCGCCAAACTCAGGGCAAAATCAGGTGGGTCACTTTGCGATACAGCGGGGGACACAGACAGTTTAATTTGGAATTGGCAGCCAGTTGAAGGCCGGCTGCCTTTGCACTGCAACCAGGGCCCAGTGCCCCTCTCCCTCACGCGCGTGATATTGTATTATATTGCCTCCGATCCCCTCGTGAGAGCTTTTCTTTCCGCCGGTAGTGTTCGCTAGCTAGGCAGGCCATTTTGGCTGCCCGTGAAGGGCTCAGTCCAGTTGTGTGATATTCTGCCTCGGAACAATTGCTCTCTTTTTACGTTTAAAATCTCGTGTCGGGATCGGCATCAGGTCCCTGCACAGGTGCACTAGCAGGCATCGTTCGTCCAAACAAAGAACACAACTGAAGCGCCTGAAGCGCCGGCATTTGCGGTGTCGCAAGGGTGGGGAGGGGGTCAGCACCCAGACTGCAACCCGGTTTGTGACCGTGAGAATCACAGTTGTGATTTGTTATCCTATGCTGGCTACTAAACCTCTGCAGTGTTGTGGTGCGACCGCGATGCCGAGTCACCGCTTGCCCAGAAACGTGTATGGCTGTAACACTATTGAGAGCCGTGCTGACAGAAGAAACTTACGAATCTTGTCACAGTGAAGAAGATGATTGGCAGTGCTTCAGGTGACAAAACACAACCTGCCTTGCCCTTTTTGTCTGTGGCTCTGTGCACAGACCGTCAGGCAGAACACACGGTTTGTTCACCCTGGGTTTGGCGCACAAACACCGCCTTGTCTTTTTAGATTCTGAACGTTTGTCGCTTGTGCTCACGCTTGCCCCACTGAGCGCATGAGCGTGTTCAGGCCAATGATGGCATGACCCCGCGTCTTGTCCCCCTTTCCTTTGTCTCTCGATTGTTCTTCTCCTGTCGTGGTGTTGTTGTGTTTCCACATGCGACGCCCGATCCTCTGATTGCTGCAAGTCCGCTGGTTTCTTGGAAACCAGATGGCGTTTTGTGATACATTGCCCTTGTGCCAGACACACCTGTCGAAATGTGACACGTGGAATGGTTCGATTTGCGACGACTAAAGGCACCTCCCGAAAAAGTTCCACTCCCAAATAATCCTGTGGGCCTTCGTCCGTTCAGAACTGCAGAAAAGTGTACCAGTTCTCGTGCGTTAGTCTTTCGTGGACTTCCTGTACGATGCGGGTCCGCTAATCCGCATTCTTCGGGGTACTTTGGGTAGGCTTGTCTACTCCAGCTCCCCCCTTCCCTTCATTTCCACTTACCTGCTCCGTTATTCTTTGTCAGTTTCCACCTATTTTCCTTCGGAAATGCACCAAAGTGCACTGACGATCACCCCGTAGCGAAGACCCCCTGAGTCCTTTCATTTCCAAATGTTTTCCGCCCAGTGAACAGAAGGCGGCACTATGGCTAACATGCCCTGCCAATCATGCAGGCCCCAGGCAAACGGAGGTGCCGTTAAGGCGCCCGTATTTCTGACGGGCCCGTCCTGGGGAGGAGGGCTTGTGAGTCCGTGTGAAGTGATATTGCCCGGTGGGCACCCCCCACCCCCCACCCCCTCCCCCCCTTCCACACATTGATTCTTCACATAACAGACAACACACAACCTACATAGCGGGTGAAGCCGCACCGGGAACACGCAAACACGCCCACCCACACCTTGCTGCAGATACACCACACGATGCAGTCACTCTTCGCTGTGGGGGCGCTATGCCTCCTGTCTGCAGGGATGTCTGAGGGGTCGCACCTCGCGGTGCTGAAGAAGACATGCACGGAGGAGGACCTGCAGGCCACAAAGCTGTGGGCCCTGCAGCAGGGGGTGATCAACCCGGGGCCGAAGTCGAGCGGAGTGATCTCGTTCAAGGGCTTCCGGGCCATTGCGCTGAAGCTGACGGAGGGGCAGGTGGCGATGGCGCAGCAGCAGGAGTGCGTGGACTACCTGGAGACGAACGACGAGGGGCGCCTGCAGGGGCACGGGCCGAGCGAGAGCTGGTGGAGCCGCCACCAGAACTGGGGCCACGGGTCACCTGCGGAGGAGGCGAAGCCGTACTGGGTGACGCTGGTGGTCGAGGGGGCGGAGGACTGCTCGAGGTGGTCGTGGAGGTGCGCGGGGTTCAGGCACTTCAAGCGGTGGGCGTGGTGGCAGGGGATCGACTTCGCCGAGGACAGCCTGCAGTACGACGCAGCCCTCGGGGCGTTCCGCGGGAAGCTGAGCCTGACGGCGGATGAGGCGGCCCTGCTGCAGGCGTTCGCAGGGGGGAAGCTGACGATCGAGGCGGCGCCGGTGGAGATGAAGGTGCCGGTGAGCCGTGTGAAGTTCGAGTGCCCGGACACGCAGACGGAGGGTGTGACTTTCGGGCTTGCAGCGATGACGGGGGACGTGCGTGACCCTGACAACACCACGTACGCGCACGACAAGACGTGGGGGCAGGGGGTGGACGTGTACGTCCTGGACACGGGGATCATGTGCGAGCACGAGGAGTTCGACAACAACTGCCACTGGGGCGCCAACCTGGTCGACAACCTGCTCGCGGACGACAGCGGGCACGGGACTCACATTGCCGCCACCATCGCCGGGAAGGTGAACGGTGTGGCGAAGTCGGCCACCGTGGTGGCTGTGCGGATTGCGCGTGACGGGAACACCAACAAGCAGTCGGTTGTGGAGGCGATCCAGTACGTTGTGGAGGCGACGAAGCAGCGCGGGAGGCGCGGTGTGATCAACATGTCGATCCAGTTCCCGGGGTCGACGCTGCTGAACGACGCTGTGAACGCGGCGACCCTTGCTGACGTTGTGGTCGTGTCTGCCGCAGGGAACGGTGACGAGCCGTCGTGCGAGTACTCCCCGTCCGGGGCGGCGTCGTCCATCACGGTGGGGCTGCACGACGTGAACTACAACCCGCAGTGGTCGAGCTACGGGAAGTGCGTGACGCTGTACGCCCCGGGGTACGAGGTGTGGTCTGCGGACAACAAGAACGCGACCTCTTACCGGTACAGGAGCGGGACGTCCATGGCGGCCCCGCACGTGTCTGCCATTGCGGCGGTGTACCTGACGGAGCGCCCGCAGGCCACCCCCGCGTCCGTCAAGGCGTTCCTGGTGGAGTCGGCGCACCGGAACCTGCTGTCCCCCCTGCGGGCGTTTGACCAGAACCTCGTTGCGCGCATCCCGTGCGAGGGGACCCCCGCGTCGCACGAGTCGATCCCGGAGGTGGTGGACCGGGTGCTCTGCCCGGCGGGGACGGAGACGAAGACCCTGCAGGGGGCGGGCGGGGGCGACTCGTTCCTTGCCACTGGGAACGGGTCGGACATCGCCATCAACGCGTGCTGGGAGATCAAGTGCGACGGGCTGGTGACTGTGAACGCGAACTGGATCACTGCGGACGCTGTGTACTACCGGAACTACATCAACGTGACGGAGGTGAAGTCGAAGGTGATGATGAGCAACTACGGCTACATCGAGAAGGACAGGCAGCTGCACGGGGACGTGTTTGTGTCGTTCGTTGTGGTGCGTCTGGACGGGGAGCTCCCGATGAACTTCAACTACACGTGCACGGCCCCGGAGGTCTCGCAGCCGGAGGTGGAGACCAAGAGGCGTGTGTCGCGCTGCCCGGCCCGCCGCACCCACTTCCGCCCGTCTGAGGACAACTGCTACAACAACGTGCTGCGGGCGAACCGGCGCCGTCGGTCGGGCGAGCTGGCGTACCTCCCCGAGGCGGGGTACCCGGCAAGCACGGAGCGCTGCTGGATGCTGTCGTGCCGCAGGTGGGTCAGGAGCCGCAGTTTGTCGACCTGGAGCAGGGGTTCGACACCCTGCGCATCACGGACCGCAGCCCCTACAAGCGCGTCCTGAGCGGGAACTACTCGCAGAGCAACGAGACGGAGCTGCCTGAGGTGATGTACTTCCGGAAGCACGCGATTATCAAGTTCACCTCCGACGAGTCTGTGACGGCGGGCGGGTTCCTGTTCAAGTGGAGCTGCGACGACAGCTACACGCCCCCTGTGACGGGCGTCCCGGCCCCCGTCCCGTTCCCGGAGATCACCCCGAACCCGAACCCGCAGTGCTCGCTGTCCGGGTGCCTCGGGTCGAGCTGCGACTGGGCCATCAAGTCGTCGTTTGACCTGTACGACTGCGCCACACTTGCCGTCTTCGGGTGCGACTGCACCGGGTGTGCGTGCGCCCCGCCCGCCCCGCCTGCGCCGTGCGTCGCCCCGGCCAGCAACGAGGTGGCGTGGTACAGCGTGTCGACCACGTGCTGGAAGATCGAGTGCCCGGCAAACCAGTACGCAGTCTACACCTTCAGCAGCTTCAGCCTGGCATGGCACGCGGAGTACCTCACCTTCGCAAAGGAGGACGGTGTGCGGGTGTCGCGTGGCGGGCTCGACTTCACCGCACGCACCATCGACACCTCGGACTTCAAGGAGCAGGTCGGCTACGTCCGCTTCGAGAGCTCCCGCGGTGTGGAGGAGGGGCAGGGTTCCCCGTACGGGTTCAGGTTCCAGTGGACGTGTGTTGAGAGGGAGGCGTCTGCGTGAGATCTGCATGTGTGAATACGAAAGCGAATGCGTCAAGGCGAATGCCTTGTATTTTTTTGATCATACGCATGGCCGCTCTCTGTGAGTTATTCTCCTTTTGTCTTTCCTTTGGCAGGGACTCATGTGTCCCCTTGCCTCTTGCCGGTGCTGGCAACAGCCAGCATCGAACAACACGGACCGAATGTCGAATTTCGGAAGTTGAAGGATGGAGGCTGTTGGGGATCGGGCGCCAACGAATATTCCCCGACCCAGAAGAACCCGAAGAGTGGCCCCTCCCACAGGCCAACACGCGTTCAAACCCCCAACACAAGCCATAAACACAAGCCATCCCGAAGCGGACCATCGACAATGCTAGTCATTCCCTGGGCTATGCCCAGAGGTGATGACCCCCGTTCCAAACAATGCAAACAACATACTCCTCCTGACTGACTCTCCTCTCTAACTCCCGCACTACGCCACAACAATCAAGCAAATATCAACCAAAACTCCATCCGAAAAGGGCACCCTTTCCCGGTGTGGTGCGCTACACGGGTGCTGTGCGGTGCCGCTCCACGTCAGCCCGCACCCACTCTGGAACATTGCTGTCCCTGCTGCAAACAACCCTATTCCAGCTGTGTGCCCGTGCTGTGGCGGCTCCGCCCCTGTCACCCGTGTTGCAGATGTCCACACCGGTGTGTGTTGCTACGTGCGTATTGCCGTTCCCTCGGCCAACTTAGTGCGTTTATATTTTTTTTCGCGAGAGCACCGGTGTCGAAGCAGAAGGGGGTGGAGGTGGTGGCCTTAGAAGAAGATGCCGAAACAGCTGCCAAACACCCCCGTGTGTTGAATGCGGTGGCGATGGTGATGGGGGTGCGGCACAAACCGGAGCAAAGCCGGAGTTATCCCCCAGCCCCAGATGTGGCAACGATCCATGCCAGATGGGGGGGGGGGAGGCCCTTGGGCACCCCCCTGTCGGTTTAGGCACGGTACACTGGTCTTGCTAATCAACCCAATAGAAGACAGACGGGGTTGGGGGAAAAGAATCACGCGCCGCAAAGCGCCAGCCTGAGCCTCACCGTGTTGCAGCCCCCCCCCCCCCCCCCACCCTTCTGTGTGCACGACGCGCTGGCACGGGCTGAACCGGTTCTGGAACCGGTTCGGCGGAACCGGTTCACCGGCGAACCGGTTCGGTGGAACCGGTTCCAGAACCGGTTCGGACGAACCGGTTCACCGGTGAACCGGTTCCGCCCGAACCGGTTCCAGAACCGACATTTGCGAACCGGGCAAAGTGGGTCCCGACCGGTTGGCCGTGTACCGGTCGGTGGACCGGTATACGGACCTGACCCGCACTGAGTCATCTCAGACCTATGGGTTTCAGTCCCAGTGTCAGATTCAGACCTACTGATCCAGAACCGCACCCTCTCCTTCCACACCAATTGTATCCGCTGCTCATGGGTCCGAGTGACGACGATAGCAATGACGATGGCTCCATAGCAAAGATGGCTACCACTGTCAAAGCTCATCTGGAACAGAAACTGTCCCAGATGGAAGTCTCCTGTATAAATACAGGGTTCGGGTTTCCCACGAGTGTAACGCAGATACGTGCAGGTGTGTCAAGAGAGTGTGCAGCTCACAGCAGTTCCTCATCCTTGGTTCTGAACCCCACAGTTCTTCGAATCACAGTGACAACAGGGAGGCCAGATCCAAAGATCAGGCTTTCCCAGACGCGGTTCAACTGGTGACGACCGTTGTTGAGAGACCGGAGCGGAGGTCGACGTCGGCTTATCTCATGCTACGGCAGGGGTGAGGACTCAGCCGCCACCCCGGGTGGTTTGCAGGTTGAACAGGTTGTGTGGTTCCATTGATCAACATAGGTCGGCCTGTCTGATAAGACTCAGCCACCCTGCGGGTCAATTTATTCTAAAAAGGCGCCTTTTTGACCAAAAGGCAAAATTTCCTCCCATCATGCTCCCGTACCACAGAGGCCTGCCTCTGTGTATGTGTACGTTTTGCGATGACGGGGTGTGGAACCTGGCGTAGACCGAGCTACAACACAGGCGCCGTGGGTCAATTTTTTTTAGAAAAGGCCTTGACCAAAGGCATCCCCCTAACACTTAATTGCTCTGCTTCAACCTGAACCGACCCTCTAGGCAGCATGAGGTGGCTACGTCGAGCCACTTCGTGGACAGCTGCAGTACCCTTCCCTTGTGTTCCTCTGTCAGGGGAACAACACAATAGCAGCATACGTATTGTTTCATTTCAGTCAGCCAAGGAAAGTCGAGGAGTTCGAGCCGTTGAACAGTAACCAGAGGATGACAAGCAGGTTGAATATGCAAGCAGTGATCTCCTGTGTACCCTTGGACCCACATTAAACTCGAACTGAAGCCCTCAGTCGTCCTTGACCAGATTCAGACCCGCTTTTCCAGAACCGCACCCCCTCCCTCCACTCCAAGTGTATCCGCTGCTCATGGGCCCACGTGACCACAAAGACTTAATCGTGACTCCATAGCAAAGATGGCTACCACGCTCAAGACCATCTGTGAACAGACGGTGGTCTCCTGTTTCCAGGGGTATGGAATTACCACGAGTGTAATGCAGGTACGGTAGGTGTGTCAAGAAGGTTTGCAGCTCACAGCAGGTCGTCATCTTCGTTCTGAACCTTGGTTCTGAAGTCGACAGCTCCTCAAGTCGGAGGCACACAAATGATGGGTTCCGCAACTGTCCAACTATCTACAGACTCACAGCCCAGAAGGTGCAGTCCAGGTTCCACAGAGCAAATTAAATGTTAGCATTTCTGCACAACTACCGTATCGCAAATCGCAGCGGCGGTAGAAGTGACTGACTCTAAAACGGCGAGGTATCAGTCTTGACGCTGGAAAATTCCGTTCGGAAATACCAAACACATCCAGAAAGTGGAAGGAATGGGCGCCAAGATGATGCGAACGATTTTTGGGGGGAGGGGGTGGACTGCCCTGTATCGTGATACCCGTGAGGGTAAAAAAATACAGGGCAGGGAGGCACAGGCGCAGGCACAACAGAGGCAATACATAGGCAGGCACCACTGGGAAAAGCGACCTCTTCTGGGACAGGCTGGGGAGGGGGGTGGGGAGGGCGGCGCTGGGGCGGCTGCATGCGGTACCTGCGGTTCCGGTCCGGATTTTCGTCCGGACCGGTACCGCATTTGAGGGGCAAGAATCTGATTTCCGAGGCCCGGGAATGGTCGCAGTGGCTTCAAATGGCCAAAAACGTTCAATTTACCCAGGGGATAAGATAGGTCTGGTTTTCCGGTTTTCAAAACCAGGGTTTCCCGGTTCCCGGTTTTCTGGGGAAAAAAAAAAAGGTCGGTCTCAATTTTGGCGGTTTTTTTTGTGACTTTGGGACAGTAAAACAGTCAGAAAATACGCCATAAAAAAATAGAAAGTGACCCCATCGTGATCCGCACAGAGCCCAAATAGTCCAAAGAAGGCAGAGAAGCGGAGAAGAAAAAATGGACCTAGCAGGTGGCCCGGTGGGTGGTGATGCCCTCGTCATGCGGGTCTCTTCTGTTTTGAAGGTGCACACATGGTGGACTCCAGCCACCCTAGCGAGTGTCTAAGAGGGAGTCTAAGACTGCAGTCTGTACTGGAGATGGGAGTCTATTTTCCAGCTAATTTACGCTAAGACTCCCGCTAGTTGAGACTCGTGGGAGACACACGGTGTACTCCAGCGGAGGTAGGGTAACCTCCGCTGGAGTTCACCGTGTCGTCTGCCTCTGTGCAGCGTCACTCGGTGCCATCGAATACATGGCGACAGCCCACCAACTCGAGACAGATCTGCTTGTCTGGAGGGCTGAGACGAGAACACGAACGACTTTCAAGCAGTCTTGAAGGTCGCCAAGCCTATTGGGGGCAACTAACAGATGAGATTTGTTTGTTGCCTGTCGTCACAGCTAGGTGCCCATCTCCTCGATAACGGAATGTGTGCAGAGATCTCGTGGACCCTTTGGCCATTCTGTCGTGCACCCACTCCACCCACAACGCACACCTGTCACGAGTGGTCGCTCCCCCGTCCTCCTCCACCCTGAAGTTTGAACCCTCAAGGACCAGTGATCTCCTGCTGGCCGGGCTGCGATACAGCGAAGCCTTCCTACTTACAAGCGAATCCAGACTGTAGGAACAGATGTTCACTACCGTGGCCTCCGGCGGCTGGGGGGCTCCGCCCCCCAGACCCCCCTGCGTAACAAAATTGCACCAGACCGGTTTATTTGCCGAGAGTCCAAACTTTCAAAGCGGCTGCTGCGCCTGCCCCACCAAGCAGCCTCAGTACGACAGGACGCGCGCAGGCACCGGGCCCTCTCAGATTCTGGGAGGGTTTGCGCGGGTCGCGCGCGCCGAAGGCGCGCGCGAAAAATTTTCAAAACCAGAAAAACCGGAAAACGGCGCCAGAAAAAAAGTCTATCTTATACCCTGATTTACCCCCCGGAAAAAAAATTCGAAAGGGTCCCCCTATAGAAATCCAGTCAGGACTGCGTGAACCGGTTCTAGAACCGGTTTGTGAACCGGTTCCAGAACCGGTTCACAACCCGGTTCTAGAACCGGTTCGCGAACCGGTTTCTGCCAGTTTCTGCATGCGGTACCTGCGGTTCCGGTCCGGATTTTCGTCCGGACCGGTACCGCATTTGAGGGGCAAGAATCTGATTTCCGAGGCCCGGGAATGGTCGCAGTGGCTTCAAATGGCCAAAAACGTTCAATTTACCCCCCCGAAAAAAAATTCGAAAGGGTCCCCCTATAGAAATCCGGTCAGGACTGGGGGAACCGGTTCCTGCAAACCGGTTCACGAACCGGTTTTTGCCAGTTTCAGAACCGGTCCCAGCCGGTTCTGAACCTGTCCTCAACCGGTTCGGATTTGTCAGTAACCGGTTTGCCGTTGTGATTTCAACCGGTTCCCAAACCGGTTCCCAAGGAACCGGTTACTGTTTTCAAACCGGTTCAGGAGATTTCTGCCAGCGCGTCGTGTGTGTGGTTCTGGTTCCGACCAGGATCGCGGGCACGGCCTTGGTGCACCCCCCTTTTTTATTCCCCCGTTCCTCCTTTCCCCGTTATTTTTTTTCCACTGAGGAGGATCCTTGAAATCGGTAGTGGACAGTAGCGGACAGGGCGGACATTTCCTTGTGGAAAAAGTGCCCGAAAAAAAAAATTCGAAAAGGTCCCCCTTACAGAATTAGCCTTTTTTCAAAAAATCGGAAAATTTCGGATCGCAATTTGTACCCAAGAAAGTGCCGAATTTTCGGACTTGGTCCGATTTGAACGATTTCCGGCCGTGCCTCTTGCAACCCCCATGAGGGGGGGCTGCTGTTTCGGGTTCTTCCGGTGGTACATGCTGGGGTGTCGGGACAGGTAATCCTGCTCGCTGTACCCGGTGATCCCTGACGCAGCCAGGAAGTGGAGAGCCTTGGAACCCTGGTTGAGGCCTGTAACACCCGGCCTTCCTGCCACTTGTGGCATTGTGGAGTGGAGGTGGTTATGGAGAAGGTTCTCTCTCCGTCCGGTCGAGCACAACCGTCCTCTCCCCAGCTCGGGGTCATCTACTTTCCAAACAAGGGCCAGGAACATGCTCAAACAAACCAATTGATCAGAAAATCTGGCTTGCTGTGGAATCATTGAGCAAAATTTGGGGAGTGGTTTGCCCCCTTGCTGCATATGACATGTCCATTTTTGACGACTTTTGGGCAGAATTTGGTGCGTGGGACCTTTCGATTTCCATGAATTTTTGACCTAAAACAAGCCGCCTTTTTGGCGTCGCCCAGCACTCGCACCACCGTCGACCACCCTCGACCACCGTCGCCCACCGTCGCCCACCCCCGACCACCGTCGATCACCGTCGACCACCCTCGCCCACACTCGCCCACCGTCGACCACCGTCGCCCACTCTCGCCCACCGTCGCCCACCCTCGTCCACCCTCGCCCAAGTTGGCTGTTTTCTGGTGGGGTTTGTAATAATAAGGGGTGTAAACTGGCGCCCCATAACCAAAATGGCCCCACCACGATCCGCACAGATCCCAAACGTTCAAAAGAACGGGTTTTTGGAAAATCCGTGAGGGGGGTCCCGCTGGGAGGGTGGGGTGGGGCGGCGAGCTGCCTCCTAGTCACCTGCAAAAGTGCCTGAACCAGACCTGTACTTCATGGGTGAAGTTTGGCACCACCAAAATGACCCCACCACGATCCGCACGGATTCCGAAAAGTGCAATGGAAGGGGAAAATGACGAGTGAGCGGCGAACCTACCGCGGGGCCCCAGGTTGGCCCACCACCTGCCCGCCCACCGTCGGTCACCGTCGCCCGCCCTCGCCCAGAGGCGGCTTGTTTTAGGTCAATTTTTCGGAATTTCGTGGGGACCGGTACCCCATTTGAGGGCCAAAAATCTCATTTCCGAGGCTTGGGAATGGTCGCAGTGGCCTCAGATGTCCAAAAACGTTCAATTGGCCTCTCCTCGAAAAAAAATTCGAAAGGTCCCCCCTACTGGCACCCCGGATTAGGACATGTCTCTGGGGGTGTCCGGGGGGCATTTTTGGCCCATTTTTGGCTGGGGAAAATGGGCCATTTTTCACGATTTTTTCGGTTTTTTGTCCGGACCGGTACCGCATTTGAGGGGCAAAAATCTGATTTCCGAGGCCCGGGAATGGTCGCAGTGGCTTCATTTGGCCAAAAACGTTCAATTTACCCTTCCCCAAAAAAAAATTCGAAAGGGTCCCCCTACAAATCGCCGGTCTTAGGAGCAAAAAATTTGGGCACCCACACGGTGGACTCCAGCGGGGGTAGGGTAACCCTTTTCGGGAGTCTCAACTAGCGGGAGTCTCGGACTCCCGCTAGCGGGAGTCTTTAGCCTAAATTAGCTGGAAAATAGACTCCCGCTAGCGGGAGTCTCCAGTACATACTGCAGAAAAAGACACCCTCTCAGACTCCCGCTCCCAGACTCCCGCTAGGGTGGCTGGAGTCCACCGTGCAGATTTCAAAAATTTTCAAACTATTTTCTGGACCAAAAATCAAACTATTGAGGTCCTGGCCGGACATGTCCGGGGGGGGGGTCAAAATTGGATTTCCCGAATTTCCGGGTCCGGACATGTCCGCCCGGACATCCGGACACCAGAAAATGTCCGCCCGGACATGTCCGCCCTGTCCGGGGCGGACATTTCTGGATGTCCGGGGGGGGGGGGGGGGTCAAAATTGGACCCGGACATCCGGACACCCCCCTTCCCCTTTCTTCCGGTGAATGCGCCAGCGGAGTCGGTCCACGCCCTCGCTGTCAGTCGCTTTCGCCTCTCCCCCCCTGCCCCCCCCCCCCCCTTTACCTCGCCCCCTTTTCCCCTCACCAGCGGGCTGCCCCTTGTGAATGGTAGATTTGCCTACAGCCCCTTGTTCATGCCGCCAGCACGGAGCCCCACGCAGCTCAACCCCGGCCAGTGCGCGGTTTGTTTGCCCTAGAGCTTTGTTGTTTGTGTAGTTCATGTTACAGTGCTAAGAGCCCGTAGAAGCAAAAGTAGAACCTGCTGCGCTAGCCCCACCAAGCAGCCACAGTACGACAGGACGCGCGCAGGCACCGGGCCCCCTCTCCTAAAAAAAAATCCGGACACCCGGATTTCCCGGTCCGGGCATGTCCGCCCTGTCCGCCCTGAAACCGCCTAAGGGGCCGGGGGAAATCCAGGAAATTCGGGAAATCCAGGAATATGAAGAATCCTCCTGAGAGATGTTTTACAACAAGAAAGAACACTCACGGAACCCTGGTGGGAGCGTGCTTGCGAGGGATGCAGGAATCGGGGGGTGTGGTGCCGAACCGTGCCAGACATCATACAATGTGGCAACACGCCCCCCTGGCATACTCATCCTTTCTATCCGCCCCAGCCTCCGTCTGTGTCTGTGCCTGCATGTGCATGCGTCTGTGCCACACGGCAAGCGCATGCGCCTGCTTGCCACCCTTTTACCCAAAAGCCTTTTCTTTTTTTCGTGCCGTCCGAACAGCGCAACAGGGACAAACCGTGATACACGGTTGTCAGAGACGCAAACGACGAGAGGGAGGAGCGTGGCCCCCCCCATCCCCCCCCCACCCCCCCGGTGTTGCCGTGTCGTATTCGGTCTATCGCTGTCGGGTCCTGAGGAGAGTGTCCCAACAGAGTCCTGTGTGGGCACTCATGACGGGCTCCGCCCGATTTGCTGCAGTCTTCTTGCCCCCCTTACACAGACTTGTAGGCGTTCCAGAGGTACAACACATAGGTGTAGCAGCTATCCTGCGCGTGGCCCTCCTTGCTGCTGCGCCAGGCTGCGAAGGGCCTGCGCCGACCACCCGGGTTGTGGTGGTGCCCCAGGCCACAGCACACCACCACCGTGTCCCCAGACCTTTTGCAGCATGCGTCGCAGCGGTGAGTCGCGCAGTCGTATCCCGCTGCCACGGGGACGGGCTCTTCGCCGCGGTTCTGGCAGAATTCTTCATACGACGAGGCCCTTTCTGCTGATCGCAGCAAGCACAGGAATGCCTTCTGCTGCTGCCAGACACCATCACCACCCGCACTCCCTGTGAGGTTTCTATCAATTAATAAATTACTGGGGGGGGGCAAATACAAGGGTATACTCTTCTATTCACCGTGCCAGCTTACGTAATTCAGGGTTTTCAAAAAATTGTTTTTTAGCTGAAAAGTTGTCTAGTATGCAAATACAAGAGTATGTACTCTTGTATTTGCATACTAGAAATGTGGCCTCCGGGTGGGCCCTCATGGGGCAGCGGCGCCGAAGAGACAATACGAGCGTCCTCTTGGCCTTTCCCACCCCGAGGCGACTCCCACCCGACCGTGACGACTCCAGACAGGAGGCCCACTGGCCTGGGGGAGGTCATTGGAAGTACAAAATACGATGAAAACCCCACAAAAGTTCTCCAAAAGTCTAGTATGCAAATACAAGAGTATACTCTTGTATTTGCTCGGTGAACTTTTTAAAATCGCGATTTCTGGAGTACTCTTGTATTAGCATATACCCTTGTATTTGCATATACTCTTGTATTTGCCCCCCCCCCAGTAACCCTATAAGACCGAAGGCGATTTTGAGCCATTTTGGCCCATTTTTCTCCTTGGACACCCAGTTGCTTCAATTTTCGTTTTTCTGCCCGACCCTGGCCGTAAATGAACGCGTTTGACTGAAAGATTCCACGATGGCCATTTTTTGTCCCCGAAAAAAATGACTCTTTTTTTGCACGGTCAACAAACAGTGAATTTGAGGGTGAAAAAATGGCAGATTTTCGAAAGCAAAAATTTTCGCGAGCCGGGGCTCCCCAAAAAGTCAGCCGAGGATGACGTTATTGGAAAGAACGAGTCAAATTGCATCGACGGAAAAAAAAGTTCGATCAAAAAGACTGAGTATGAAGCCTCTGAATGGGCACTCCGGTTTTTTACCTATGTTCAGTGCCTATTTTCCCTTTGAAACCGTGGGAAAACACCCGAAATTAGGCTTTTCGTCAATCACACGCAGGAAGTCTCTCAGACGGCTGCAAGAGCAACTGTTGCGCTTCGCAGCAGTACTGAACCAGCGAGAGGTGTTCGTGTAAAGCTGTGACCCTCCAGCACTGTGGAGCTCGCTCTACTACCACGTGATGTCGCCGCTGATAGGCAGTGTCCGTCGACCCTCCCGCGACCAGATGTCGCATAGAGGACGCACCCTTCGGCCCGTAGTGTGACAGACCTATGTGCTGCAACTGCGCACAGAAGAGCGGAAGTCCCTCGAATACGTTATCCCCGGGTAGATCCAGTTGAGCTTGGCTCGATCTGGGCAGAACTGGGCACGGCCCAAAGCCGGTCGAAGATATCACCCATACATTTGACAGGCGAGGAATTGACGATCAGGCACTCCATTGCCTTCAGTTGACACGTGCACTACATCGGAGTGTATCTGGGCGGGTCTTGCTTCCTTAGAAAGGTTCTCGAGTCTCCTTTACCGGATGGCCAGGGTCGGGCACAAAGACCCCCGGCAAACCTTGTTGGGGTGTGCACAGAAAGCCAAGGGCCCAGAATGCTGTTTTCACCTGAAAATCCGACCTGGGCCCAGATTCTCCGAGGTGACGGCGGGCAACCGACAGACAGATATCTTGTCGATTTTTGTTGTCTTGAAAAGAACTGTCCAAACCATTTTCGTGGTGCCCAGGGTAAAAAGACAAAAATGGGTCCCAACAAAATGTGAACCCAAAGTGCACAAGCAATATATTGCGCCTTCGGTCTTAAAGGGTTAACAAGGATGTCAAGGCGGCACTTGCAACGATACAACAACACACAACACAGCACAACAACACACCCGCAGGTGCAGAGCGTGGGGCGAGAGGTGGGAAACAGGGGAGGGGCCTGTCGGGGGGGGGTGGGGCTCAGAAAGCGTGGGGAGACGACAAGTGTACCAACCAGCCTCCCTCCACCCCCTCCCCCGACACATCTCTCTCAAGACGCTGCCCGCAGCTCCCGGCAACCAACCCCGCCATCCCACCCTCCCCGCCTCCCCCAAACCCTCCCCCACTGCCCCTGCCCAAAGACAGCACCAAGTAGCAACGAGAAAACGGAACGGAAAGGGGTGGGTGATTTATCCTGACACGCGGCACGCTTGTTAGGGTTCCCCCCCCCCCCCCCCCATACCCCCCCCCCTTTTTTTTTACATTGTGTGTGTCTGTGTGACGACACCAAGAGCTGTTGCTCGGTGTGCTTTGACACTGCTATAAAACAGATTCGCGTGTTGTGTCTGTTTTTCTCTTCCAGCAGATTTCCTTTACATCAAGAGGAAGGCATCGCAGGCTGTGCGCCCACAACAGCGTTTTCTCCGCTGAGTTCTCCTGAAAAGTCAAGAGACTCGCGTGCGCTGCGTGTTTGGTGGTTTCGGGACTTCCTGGCTCGTGGAGAGGGGCTGTTCCGCCTCCGTTACCCCCCCCCCCCCCCCACCCTTATATTTTCGAGTATCTCGCACAAAACCATCCCGTCCCGCCACAAACAGCGCGCATAACACACTACGCAGCGAAAAGCACAAAGGGGCCTCCCCCAGCGTCACCCCACGCGCCCCCACCCCTCCCCCTGCAACCTTGTGTTAAATAGCGCTTTTCAAGCAAAGCCGGGTGTGAGGAAGGGGGGGTAGTGGGTGTTAGGGAGGGGGGGTTTTTTCTGCCCCCTCTCTCTCTCTCTCTCCCCCCCCCTCCTCTTACCACTGCCACTGCACACATCTTCTCTCTCTCTCTCTCTCTCTCTCTCTCTCTCTCTCTCTCTCTCTCTCTCTCTCTCTCTCTCTCTCTCTCTCTCTCTCTCTCTCTCTCTCTCTCTCTCTCTCTCTCTCTCTCTCTCTCTCTCCTGATCTCCTCAACCCCACTCCCTCAACTCTCGCTTCCGCTGCGCGGATTTCCCCCCCCCCCCCTCTGAAATCTGCGCGTCCTTTCTCCTCTCCCCTCCCCCCCACCCTCCCTGGCAATTAACGCGATGTCTTCTGTCATGAGCGAGATGCAGCAGCAGGTCCCCTCTTTAGAGAGGCTCGAAGACGGTTCCCCAAGGTATACCTTTCAGAGGGTTGCGCTTGGCGGAGGTGTTGAAGGGGATGAGGACGCTGCGATACGGTCAGAAGATATCATCGGGGAGGGATCCTATGGTGCTGTCGTCAGGGCGTACGACCGGCAGCGGGGGAAGAATGTCGCGGTGAAGCGGATTGGATGGCCCACCATCACGCGTGAGATCCGCCGGATTCTCAGAGAAGTGCAGGTCCTGCGGCACTGCAGCCACCCCAACCTCATCCGCCTGCGGGGTCTCTGCGTGATGGACACCGATGAGGACGGGGACACCGATGCACAGCCCGGGGACCCCCAGACCCTGCGTCCCTACAACCTCTATATTATCAGCCAGCTGATGAGCATGCCGCTATCGCAGCTCATTCATCAGCAGGCGGATGCTGCGTGGAAGGGCAGCAGCCAAAGGCCTTACGCCCTGAAGCACGCGCGGTGGCTTGTGCACCAGATGCTGCATGGGCTGCACGGGCTGCACTCCGCAGGTGTGGTGCACCGCGACATCAAGCCGCAGAACCTTCTCGTCAACACATCCGATACGAAGCTGAAGATCATCGACTTCGGTCTTTCCAGAGCTTCCCGCCCCGATGCAGCGCGTGTGTCGCATTACGTCGTGACTCGGCTGTACCGTGCACCCGAGCTGATCTACGGGTCACACTCCCTGGACATGGCGATGGACATATGGTCCGCAGGCTGTGTCGCAGCCGAGCTCCTCATCTGCCAGCCTCTATTCAACGTGCAGAGCACTTATTCTGATGGCAAGTATGTCCTGTGGTGGTGGTGGGGGGTGGGGTGGGTTGGCGTGAATCTGTGTCATGCACTCCGGACACCCGACGCACAGGTATAACGGGCAGCGTGCCTCTGTCGCGCTGCTGCATCTGCTGAATCGGATCGGGAAGCCTGCACAGGAGGATATCCAGCGCGTGCAGCACAGCAACGTGCGCGAGTTCCTCACAAAGATCACGGCTCAGCACCTCGACAAGAAGAGCACCGAACGAGACCTGAAGCAGTATATCAAGAAAAACGTATGCCCCACCCTTCGGACGATTCTTTCATTTGTATGGTTTGTATGTAGCCTCATGCAATTTATGAAGGAGGAAATGTAACACGGAGAAAGCAGGTTCATTTTGGGTTTACGGCACGCGGTCGTGCCGTAATTGCAGAGCCACATCTCACCTCATCACAGGTCGAGGTGTGTGCGTTTCACCACAACCTCTTCCCCCATTCCTTCGTGTTCAGTGACATGTGTCGATGGTGTTTCCATTTCATTCCACCATGACACACCACGTCCCCACCCCCCCCACACCCCCCCCCCCCCCCACACACACACAGCTGAAAATAAAAACGGGCGACCTGCAGGAGTCCGACATGGAGAAGATGATCGACGTGATCGACTGCTCCCTCCAGTTCTGCCCGTCACGCCGCCCCACCGCAGCGGAGCTGATGCGCCACGCCGTGTTCGACTTCAACGCAGGCATCGCCCCTGAGGGCTGCGAGGCCTTCACAGAGCAGGAGGCCACCGAGATGCAGGGCTACACCGACGAGCGGGGGAAGGAGCTCCTGAGGGAGCTGGCGATGCAGCCTGTGGATTGCGAGTACTCGAGCGACGAGGAGACGGAGAGCGATGATGACAGCGACAGGTCCGCCAGCAGCATGGTGGAGTTCCTGCGCCTCTGCGTCGCGGGGGAGTCGCCGAGTCAGAAGATGTGGCTGGAGTGCGTGCAGTGCCACCAGGAGCACTTCGAGCAGACGTGTGCCACCTGTGGCGTGGCGCCTTCCCTCGATGCTTGGATGCAGCTGTCGCCCGATGCCCTGGTGGCGTTTGGGAAGAACCTTGGGCACCGCCTGCAGGCCTGTGCCCTCGAGTTCCTCAACGGACAAGTGATAGTTGCGAATATTGGGGTCACTATCACGCCTGACAATGTCACGCAGATCCGCCCCCTGGTTTACGCGCACCTCAACACGCTTCCCGAAGCGAGCGAGGAGAGCGAGATGATAGTTGGAGCCATCCGTCTGAACCTCGAGTTCCTGGCGGAGTACAGCAGCATCCTGGCCAGCACCTCCATCGCTGGCGGGACAACCTCGATTGACCCCGATTGGTCTTTTGCATACGACCCGCTTGAAGACACGCCCCCTCCAGACACAGACCCTGTCGAAGAGACGTGGTGCCTTTCCGATTCTAACCGGGCACCGCTCTAGATTGTGGGCTGGGCACTGATGGTGGTGGTGGTGGGGCGGGGGGGCGTGTATTTTTGGCATGGATATCCCCAGCAAAAAAAAAGGTCGCAGAGAGGAAGATCCCCTCCCCCCCCCTGTATTGGTGGAGGTTGATTTTTTTTTGTGAGTTCGGCGCAGCCACAACTTTCTGTGCCTTTAGCTGGATCGTGCGACCCCCGCTCACACCACTTCATCAGACCGGGGGAGTGGTGTGCCAAAGAGTGGGGCCTGCGTTCCCAACAAAACAACTTTCCGGCAGTAAATTGGTTTGTTGTCTCGTTTTTTTTGCTGTCGCTTTGCGATCCAGCAGGGGGGGGGGCACAGATAGTTTTTTGGAGTTGTGCTAACAACGCAGGAAACTTTGCTATGCAGATCATGCAGGACACACCACACCCGCAGCAGGCGTGTGGGGTGTTCTCGCGATCGACGAAGAATTTGCTGGTTCTTCTCTCCCCTTTCTGATTTGCAGACACAAAGTTTCACATCGACGTTTTGACGTGTTTGTTCACCAAAACAGTTTTTTTTGGCAGCACAAACAAGGAAACGTCCTCCCCACCCCCCCCCCCCCCCTCCGCCCTTTCTTGTGAGAGAGGGGGGGGGAGGGGGGAGGTAATGTGCCTCGAACGACCCCGCGACCCACCCCTGGAACAAAAATACCCCCCCCCCCCTCTCATCCCCCCCTGTAGTGACTACAAAAAAGGACTAACATTGAAGGGTGCTGGGAGACTTGCTTTTCCATCCACTCTCGACGACCAAACCCCCCTCCTCCCCCCCCCCCCCCCCCTTCACCCCCCACCCCTCCTTGCCCCCATTCCTCGCCCTCCCTACCGCCAACAGAAGACCGCAGCTGGGTGTGTGTGTGTGGAGGTTGTGTGGGCTTGTTTGCGTCAACCAGGCTCCTCAGCCGGGTTATCGATGCACGAAGGCTGTGTTACCCTCGCGCAGGACTCCGCAGGGCGTGTTGGGTCTATTCTGTGCTGCCGACTGATTCCCCCCTCCCCCTCCCCCCACTCTGGGCCCACCGCTCCCTCCTGCCCTGCTTCTGTCTTTCATTGCAGGTGGTGTGTGGGGTTCAATGCGGCAGACAATAGGAGAGTGTGTCAGCAAAGGACTCTCTTCGGCGCAAGGGGCGGTGGTGTATGCGTGATTTTTTATGCTACGATGCAGATCGCTGCGTCGTCGTGCTCCACGGGCCATGCTGAGGCTGACAACCGAGAAACCGGATTTTCCCTTCTGGCAGCAAGTGATTGGGTTGGCCCCATTACCCCACACGCCTTGGAAGTCTTGAATATTTGAGTGTGGCAGTGGTGGCTTCCAGCAGAGTCTTCTCGGCACGCCCCCCCACACGAAACATCACAGTCTGAGGTAGCTCCTGAGTTTGCTCTCGAGTGTGACCTACACTAACGATGTACTAATGATGACCGTGTGTGCAGGGCGTGCCGTGCGTACCCTAGCCTATGCTCCTGCAGACCATCGCACGACAAAGCTGCTCCGGAGGGACTTCCCCAAACCTCAGTAGCCTGGTGTTTTTTCGCGTGTCCTGTCGCACTGTGGCTGCTTGGTCTACTTTTGCTTCTACGGGCTATTCGCACTATAACAAAGTGCTGCACGCCTGGTGTGAGTTGCCCTGCCAGCACAGTGCGTGTCCCGGCAGGGAGACACCTCGCCTGGCTTGAGAGTGCCATGGCGTAGCCTGCCTGATTTGTCACTTTAAAACGACCTGTTCGAGCGTGTGGCTCCCCACACAGTGGGCCCGGAAAACAAACACGTCGCAGGGGGGAGGGTGGGATATGTTTTCCTTGTTATGTCGGCGCAGCCACAACTGGGGAAGCTTTCTGTGCCATTAGCTGGATTGTGCGACCCCCTGCTACCACTTCATCAGACCGGGGAGTGGTGTACACGAGGAGTGGGGTCTGCATTCCAACAAAGCAACGTTTCGGCAGTAAATTGGTTGGTTGTCTCGTTTTGCTGCCACTTTGCGATACAGCAGGGGGGGGGGGTAGGGGGGGTCAAATGCCACCCTTTTACGTGGACAAACACGATTTTTCAAAAAACCGGCGCAGAGGCCCCAAAGCCCCCGTAAACCCTCCAAACCCCCCCAGATCGGTCCGGAAACCCATCGAACCCCACTTTTCCACCATTCCGGGCACCTCAGGTGCCCGAATTGGGGTACCTAAATTTTGTGCCACCGTTTGGTACCGGACAGTGCCACTGTGTGGGAGGTTGGAAAAGAAAATGCCCCAACACACCACATCTGAGGGTTGCAATGCATGTTGCTTGCCAACCACGTCATCCGGTGGGTGTCAGGCGCTATGTAGGTGGCATTAGCCAGGTCTTCGATGAGTTCTGGCTTGTATATGTACCTCCCTGCCACCATGCACCGGGAGGCTGCCTGTAGGTACGGAACAAGTCCAGATGGTCGTGTGATTCCTGTGCAGCAGTGCTCCACAACCGGGATGTGTTGACAACGACTGTTGCAACACGAGCTGTACATTCCGGGAACACACGAAGTGCGCTGTCGTGGTACCCATTGTGCCAGAATTGGTAGTTGCTGCGGTCTACTTTGCCTGGCCCAAGAGCACTGGTACTGAACGGTGCAATATGCGTGGCGAGGTGAATGCAACGGAAGGGCGCAAAGTCAATACAGCTCTCGGATGGCGGGTGGTGGTGCCACTAGTGTGTGACGTTCACTCGAGGATACAACGCATCACAATGAATCAGCAACCGTGGACCGAGTACAATACGCTCTCTGTGGCTGGTGTGGGGGACAAAGGCAGTGCCTGTGCCGCAGGCAGGGAGGTACATATACAAGCCAGAACACATCGAAGACCTGGCTCATGCCACCTACATAGCGCCTGACACCCACCGGATGACGTGGTTGGCAAGCAACATGCATTGCAACCCTCAGATGTGGTGTGTTGGGGCATTTTCTTTTCCAACCTCCCACACCAGGGTATAAGATAGACTTTTTTTCTGGCGCCGTTTTCCGGTTTTTCTGGTTTTGAAAATTTTTCGCGCGCGCCTTCGGCGCGCGCGACCCGCGCAAACCCTCCCAGAATCTGAGAGGGCCCAGTGCCTGCGCGCGTCCTGTCGTACTGAGGCTGCTTGGTGGGGCAGGCGCAGCAGCTGCTTTGAAAGTTTGGACTCTCGGCCAAAAAACCGGTCTGGTGCAATGTTTTTACGCAGGGGGGTCTGGGGGGCGGAGCCCCCCAGCCGCCGGAGGCCACGGTAGTGACCATCTGTTCCCTACAGTCTGGATTCGCTTGTAAGTAGGAAGGCTTCACTGTATCGCAGCCCGGCCAGCAGGAGATCACTGGTCCTTGAGGGTTCAACCTTCAGGGTGGAGGAGGACGGGGGAGCGACCACTCGTGACAGGTGTGCGTTGTGGGTGGAGTGGGTGCACGACAGACCTTGTCATGGCCAAAGGGTCCACGAGATCTCTGCAAACATTCCGTTATCGAGGAGATGGGCACCTAGCTGTGACGACAGGCAACAAACAAATCTCATCTGTTAGTTGCCCCCAATAGGCTTGGCGACCTTCAAGACTGCTTGAAAGTCGTTCGTGTTCTCGTCTCAGCCCTCCAGACAAGCAGATCTGTCTCGAGTTGGTGGGCTGTCGCCATGTATTCGATGGCACCGAGTGACGCTGCACAGAGGCAGACGACACGGTGAACTCCAGCGGAGGTTACCCTACCTCCGCTGGAGTACACCGTCACGTGACCGTGTGTCTCCCATGAGTCTCAACTAGCGGGAGTCTTAGCGTAAATTAGCTGGAAAATAGACTCCCGTCTCCAGTACAGACTGCAGTCTTAGACTCCCTCTTAGGACACACACATGGTGGCTGGAGTCCACCATGTGTGCACCTTCAAAACAGAAGAGACCTGCATGACGAGGGCATCACCACCCACCGGGCCACCCGCTAGGTCCATTTTTTCTTCTCCGCTTCTCTGACTTCTTTGGACTATTTGAGCTCTGTGCGGATCACGATGGGGTCACTTTCTATTTTTTTATGGCGTTTTTTCTGACTGTTTTACTGTCCCAAAGTCACAAAAAAACCGCCAAAAATGAGACCGACCTTTTTTTTTTTCCCAGAAAACCGGGAACCGGGAAACCCTGGTTTTGAAAACCGGAAAACCAGACCTATCTTATCCCCTGTCCCACACAGTGGCACTGTCCGGTACCAAACGGTGGCACAAAATTTAGGTACCCCAATTCGGGCACCTGAGGTGCCCGGAATGGTGGAAAAGTGGGGTTCGATGGGTTTCCGGACCGATCTGGGGGGGTTTGGAGGGTTTACGGGGGCTTTGGGGCCTCTGCGCCGGTTTTTTGAAAAATCGTGTTTGTCACCCCCATTTGACCCCCCCTAGGAGGGGGGGGGGGCACATGTGAGGGGCAGATAGTTTTCACCAAACGGCGGCTCCTCGGAGCGTTCGGGATGTGCCCAGGCAAGGTACCTGCTAGTCCCGAGTTGCTCCGCCCAAGCCTTAGCAGGTGTGCCTGAAACAGCACTTCTTACATTCCTGATCGAAAGGGTCCTCAGGCGCACCACAATAACTTACAGAAGACTCAGGTGGAGGCCCCCACAGCTTCTCCTTGCGGTGGCATGCCTGGGGGGCCTTGCGGCGTAGGCCGCTCTCACCTGGTGGAGCGAGCCCCCGACATCCCGCCGCGTCCCCGCTCTCCACGTGATGCCCAGTATCTCGGGCGTAGCGCTTGCGGAACAAGTGTTAGGTACAACCACAGGATTCACATGTGTGTGTGTGTGGGACAGTGGATGGGCAACAGACCAGGATGGTGGACGCGCACTCCTCCCTTGCGTGGAGCATTATATAATGCGCTTGCCTTCGTGGCTCGGCAGGCGCGGGGGTCGGGTGCGTGTGGCTCTATGTGTCCAGGACGGACTCCCACAAACAAAGCGGCGCGAGCTTCCCTATGGGCTTGGCGGGCGGGTTACTGGCTTGCCCCTACCACGTGCCACCGAGGCGTTCCAAAAAAGATTCATGTGTGTGAGTGTGTTGATCACTTTTTAGGTGGGTTAACCCTGCACGGGTGCTAGCCCGCCCCTGTGTGTGTGTGTGTCTGTGTGTGCAGGCGGCGGGGGGAGGGGGGTTGTTAGGGGGTCGAAACAGAAATCTCAGAGGATGGCGTGAGGCTGACGGTCGATCGGGGGGTGCCTGGAGCTGAAACGGGCGGAGCAGGCGGTGGGGCACGGAGAGGACGGGGTGGGGGGGGAGGCAGAGTGCTGTGGAGGTGCCTTGAGGTGCGGCCTTGAGGACGAGGAGCTGCGTCAGGTGGAGGGGCTGCGGCAGTCGGTCAAGGTGGAGTTTTGCATTCAGTGGCAGGCGGGGGAAGGGCCCGGTGCGTTGGGAGTGGAACACACACGCCTTGCAGATATCATACACACGACGTAATGGCGATGGGGCGCCATTTGGTGGTGCTGATGCTGGCGTCAGCAGCGAGTGGGCTCGACACGCCCTTCCCTCCAGTCGTGCCTGTGACGGCAGCACCGACAGAGGCACCGGACACACCTGCGCCGGTGACGACTGCCACTGTGGGGAGCATTGCGGGACGCGCGAATGACGTGCTTGTGCGGGACGACGTTGCGGTGGTGCTGCGTGCGGACGGGTTGGAGTTCTTCCGCGTGTCGGACCCCGCTGTACCTGTGGCGCTCGGGAGCATCACCGTGCCTGCAGGTGCAATGGCCTTCACAGAGGCGAAGGACTTCCTGTGTGTCGTCAGCACAGGGCGCCTGGTGGTGATCGACTTCCGCGGTGTCGACTTCGTCACTCAGATGCCGGAGCTGCGTGGTGAGCTGCTGGGCGACATGAAGGCGAGGGTGGTGGTGCACCGCGGACACGCGTACATCTCCAGCGGGGACTACTACATCCTTGTGATCGACCTGAAGGACCCGGCAAACCCTGTGCAGCTGACGCGCCACTACGTGGGTGTCTCGAAGGCACTGAACGCGTTCACACCACAGGGCGACCTGCTGTACGTCAGCACGGGTGAGGACACACGTGTTCTCAACATCTCAGTCCCAGCGACTCCCGTGCTGGTGTCGCGACTGTGGTACGCATTCGCGGACAGCGTGGTGGCAATGCAGGCTTCCGGGAACTACCTCTTCCGTGTGCACCAGAACGGGTTGCTGCAGACGCTCAACGTGACGGGGGAGACGCCTGTGTACATCACAGACACGGGAAGGTGGGCGGGGTACCCGAGCGACTTCCGTGGATTGTACGTGGAGGGGACAACCGCCTTCGTCACTGACGTGCAAGGGTACGTGCGTGTGGCAGACGTGACAGACCCGTCGCGTGTGCTGGGTGTAGCATCGTTCAAGACGCTTGCATGGGTGATGGGGATCGATGTTGCTGACGGGTACGCATACGTCAGCTCCTACAACGGGGTGGAGATCATCGACGTGCGTGCGTACCACTCGCCTGCCACTGGCACACCCGTGCCTTCCCCGCTCGTGCCGCCAGGTGCACCTACACCCGGACCTGCGGTTCCGCTCCCTGACGCACGTGTCGGCAGTGCAGACATCCCAAGCCCCGACAACGCGTACGCCAATCCTTCCGTGGTGATGCGTGGGTCTGTGGCCCTGCTGTGTGGGTCAACGGGCATCATCCCGCGTGTGGACGTGTCGACCCCTGCGTCCCCACAGCTGCTGGCTTCCGTCGACTACGTGCCGCAGCGCAGGGTGGATGCAGTGGCACTGACTCCCGACAACCGCTTCGCATTTGTGGCAGCAGCGTACGCAAAGAACCTGTCCATCTTCGACTTCTTGCAGGAACCGCCAGCACTTGTGTACACAAGCGCTGCACACGGTAGCACGTACATGACGGACATGGTCATCACGGAGAAGTTCGTGTACCTGCTGACGCGGTACACACTTGATGTGCTCGACATCACGACCATTTCGCAGCCCGTCCAGCTCTCGAGTGTGCCTGGGCTGAACAATGCAGAATGGGTTGCTGTGCGGGGTGACCACGTCTTTGTGTCACAGAGGTACTCCCTGATTGTCTACAACGTGTCTGACCCGGCAGCGCCTGTGCGCGTGGGGGGACTGGCGCCGTGGACTCCGAGCGCACACTTCACCGTTGATGGTGACTGGCTGTACGCCGTGTCTGAGGTGGGTCTGCGTGTTGTGAACATCACTGTGCCGAAGTCGATCAAGCTCGTGCACACTGTGCCTGCTCCTCGCTTCTCGGTGCTGACGGCAGTGGCTGTGTCCGGGCACCACGCGTACGTGTCAGACAGGCTGGGGCGCCTGCACGTGGTGGACATCAGCACGCCCGAGACTGCGTCCGTGGTGCACTCGTACAGCACAGGGGGGACGGGTGACGCACACCTGGCGGTGGCAGGCGGGTACGCGTACGTGACGAAGGCCAACAGCAGTGCACACACGTTGCAGGTGCTCGACGTGTCGGCCCACTGGTCGACGCCACCACCCACGCCTGCTCCCACAGGCCCGACACCGGAGCCGACGCCGCTTGTGCAGGTCCCTGTGACGGCAGCACCGACAGAGGCACCGGACACACCTGCGCCGGTGACGACTGCCACTGTGGGGAGCATTGCGGGGCGTGCGAACGACGTGCTTGTGCGCGACGACGTTGCGGTGGTGCTGCGCGCGGACGGGTTGGAGTTCTTCCGCGTGTCGGACCCCGCTGTGCCTGTGGCGCTCGGGAGCATCACCGTGCCTGCAGGTGCAATGGCCTTCACAGAGGCGAAGGACTTCCTGTGTGTGGTCAGCACAGGGCGCCTGGTGGTGATCGACTTCCGCGGTGTCGACTTCGTCACTCAGATGCCGGAGCTGCGTGGTGAGCTGCTGGGCGACATGAAGGCGAGGGTGGTGGTGCACCGCGGATACGCGTACATCTCCAGCGGGGACTACTACATCCTTGTGATCGACCTGAAGGACCCGGCAAACCCTGTGCAGCTGACGCGCCACTACGTGGGTGCCTCGAAGGCACTGAACGCGTTCACACCACAGGGCGACCTGCTGTACGTCAGCACGTGTGAGGACACACGTGTTCTCAACATCTCAGTCCCAGCGACTCCCGTGCTGGTGTCGCGACTGTGGTACGCATTCGCGGACAGCGTGGTGGCAATGCAGGCTTCCGGGAACTACCTCTTCCGTGTGCATCAGAACGGGTTGCTGCAGACGCTCAACGTGACGGGGGAGACGCCTGTGTACATCACAGACACAGGAAGGTGGGCGGGGTACCCGAGCGACTTCCGTGGACTGTACGTGGAGGGGACAACTGCCTTCGTCACTGACGTGCAAGGGTACGTGCGTGTGGCAGACGTGACAGACCCGTCGCGTGTGCTGGGTGTAGCATCGTTCAAGACGCTTGCATGGGTGATGGGGATCGACGTTGCTGACGGGTACGCATACGTCAGCTCCTACAACGGGGTGGAGATCATCGACGTGCGTACGTACCACTCGCCTGCCACTGGCACACCCGTGCCTTCCCCGCTCGTGCCGCCAGGTGCACCCACACCCGGACCTGCGGTTCCGCTCCCTGACGCACGTGTCGGCAGTGCAGACATCCCGAGCCCCGACAACGCGTACGCCAATCCTTCCGTGGTGATGCGTGGGTCTGTGGCCCTGCTGTGTGGGTCAACGGGCATCATCCCGCGTGTGGACGTGTCGACCCCTGCGTCCCCACAGCTGCTGGCTTCCGTCGACTACGTGCCGCAGCGCAGGGTGGATGCAGTGGCACTGACTCCCGACAACCGCTTCGCATTTGTGGCAGCAGCGTACGCAAAGAACCTGTCCATCTTCGACTTCTTGCAGGAACCGCCAGCACTTGTGTATACAAGCGCTGCACACGGTAGCACGTACATGACGGACATGGTCATCACGGAGAAGTTCGTGTACCTGCTGACGCGGTACACACTTGATGTGCTCGACATCACGACCATTTCGCAGCCCGTCCAGCTCTCGAGTGTGCCTGGGCTGAACAATGCAGAATGGGTTGCTGTGCGGGGTGACCACGTCTTTGTGTCACAGAGGTACTCCCTGATTGTCTACAACGTGTCTGACCCGGCAGCGCCTGTGCGTGTGGCGGGACTGGCGCCTTGGACTCCGAGCGCACACTTCACCGTTGACGGTGACTGGCTGTACGCCGTGTCTGAGGTGGGTCTGCGCGTTGTGAACATCACTGTGCCGAAGTCGATCAAGCTCGTGCACACTGTGCCTGCTCCTCGCTTCTCGGTGCTGACGGCAGTGGCTGTGTCCGGGCACCACGCGTACGTGTCAGACAGGCTGGGGCGCCTGCACGTGGTGGACATCAGCACGCCCGAGACTGCGTCCGTGGTGCACTCGTACAGCACAGCGGGGACGGGTGACGCACACCTGGCGGTGGCAGGCGGGTACGCGTACGTGACGAAGGCCAACAGCAGTGCGCACACGTTGCAGGTGCTCGACGTTAGTGACTTTTTCTACCGCACACTGTCTCCCCCGACACCAGTGCCGACACTTGCACCGACTGCAGTGCCTGTCGTCACTGTTGCCCCGACATCTGCACCAGCAACTAGTGTGCCCACTGTTGCCCCGACATCTGCACCAGCAACTAGTGTGCCCACTGCTGCCCCGACCGGTCCCGCTGCCACAGATGTGCCGACTCGCGCTCCTGTTGCAACTGATGCCCCTACGGTGACACCTCATGCTACGGTTGCGCCGACTGTTGCACCAACCGCCACCCCTGGTACCACTGCGTCACCGACTGCGACTCCTGCCACGACTGTTGCGCCAACTGTCACACCTGCCACGACCACCGCACCGACTGCTGCACCTGGCGCGACGTTGACACCCACTGCTGCACCCACAGCGACGCCTGGGACCACTGCGACTCCTGCCACGACTGTTGCGCCAACTGCCACACCTGCCACGACCAACGCACCGACTGCTGCACCTGGCACGACGTTGACACCCACTGCTGCACCCACAGCGACGCCTGCAACCACCACCTCACCTCCTGTGACGACGGCGGAACCTACACCTGTGCCGACCGTGTCTCCGGCTGGGAAGGCTGTTGTGTGGTGCACGTCGAGCGACACGTGCCAGGTGCACGGGGACACTGCGGCCACATGCGACACGCAGGCCCAGGGCTGCGTGTGCGGCAGCGGCTTCTCGGCTGTGGGCCCCGCCCTCGTGTGTGTGGCAGAGGGCTCCAACGCAACAGCCTCCGTGCAGATCGAGATTGTGTGGGAGGCCGACTGCGCCAACTTTGACGCCGGGTTCACAGACCTGGTGCGCGAGGTTGTCGCTGCTGCCACAGGCCGTGCACAGGTGGCGCTGCGCATCGAGTGCGGCTCCATCCGTGCCGTCGCCGTCGTCGACGGGTTGCCCTATGATGCTGTGTCTGCAATGCGTGTGGGTGCCCTCATGCAGCTGCGCACCTCTCAGGACCCGCGCTACACCGCAATGCACGCCGCCCTCGGGAACAGCATCGCACAGGTGTCCGTTGTGCAGCCCTGCAGTGTGGTGGGTGCCTCGCTGGTGGAACGCACCGACAACGGCACCTGCGCCGCACTTGCCTGCACTGCCGGCTACCAGCTGGCCGAACAGAACTGCGTTCGCACCTCCGACAGCGACGACGGCCTGGAAGGCTGGGCCATCGCCCTCATCGTCATACTTATCGCCACCGTGTTTGGCGCTGTTGCAGGCGCCGTCGTGTGTGCCCGGTCGCCCCTCTCCACCTGCCGTGAGAATACAGAACCTTCGCGAGTTTCGGCTTAGCCGCCCCTCTCCCCTCCCCTCCCCTCCCCACACCCACCCCCTCCAACCCCACCCCTGTGCGTCTGGCTGCGACAGCCACTCCCCTGCCTTCAGCCCTCGGCGAGCCGTGACGGCTGCCCACTCGGGTGCCGAGGTGCTTGGTGCATTGTTGCCTCCGACCCCTGCTTGGTTGTTGCCACTTTGCTGGACCCCCCCCCCCCCCGCATTGGAACAGTGTGTATAATGTGTGCGGATCCGAACCCTTCTTTGTGCGTCACGCGCTCCCTGTTGTGTAGCAGAGAAGGCGCCGCCGAGTGGCTGCGGTGTGTCTGGGTGTGTCTTGCCTGGGAGATGCAGACGTCTGCGCTGCCCAGCCTCGCGACGTCGGGGTTGTCACAACTGTGAGTGGCACAGACGGTGCACCTGGTGGCTCGTGCAGCTGCACAGACGGCTTCTTTCTACCGTATGAGCTAAGTCATCCGCCCCACCCACTCCGTCGCGTTTCTTCTTGTGGCCTGGGGTATATATTTTTTTGGATGCTGGGCGGATTGGCAGTGTATGGCACATCAAGGGCAGAGGTGGGTGTGTGCTGCACCACTCCCATGGAGATTCGTGCTGTTCTTTTGTAAGGGCGTCGCCTTGCTGCGACGGAGGCCTTCCAAAAGCAATACACAAAACAACATCATTATCTTCTGTTTTTTGCGAGCCTCGTGCAAATGAAGGAGGAAATGGAACACGGAGAAAGCAGGCCCGATTTGAGTTTTCGGCACGCGCAGTGCCGTAAATGCAGAGCCACATCTCACCTCATCACAGGCCGAGGTGTGCGCGTTTCACCACAACCCCCCCCCCCCATTCCTGAGAGACTACGTATTACGTACAGACACCTGGTTGTGTTTTAGTGATACTGTATTGCGGTCCAACCACCAAGCCACTGACAGACAACTGCTACACACCCTCCCGTTGTGCATTCATCTGCCTTGCACAACATATCTGGTGTAGTGACTACAAAAAGGACTAACATTGCGAGAAGGTGCTGGGAGATTTACTTTTCCATTCCCCCTCGACGATCAAACCCCTCCCCATTCCTTCGTGTTCAGTGACATGTGTCGGTAGTGTTCCATTTCCTGGGTTTTTTTTGGCGACGAACGTGGTCCGAAATGCGGGGGTATCGGCGAGACCACAGGTGTCTGACACAGTGGAGGCAGGGCGTCAGAGTTCGATTGGCGCAAGCTTTCACTAAACGATGTGGAGTCGCGTGTGTGTGTGTGTGTGTCAGTGGAGGCATACCCAGAGAGTTCGCTCGGTGCGACCTACACAAAACTTTGGAGGGAAAAAAAAAAGGTCCTGGGTAAGACGTTAAACTGCCTGGGGGGGCCGTCCCCGGACCATGACGGGTGCCTGCACCAGGAGTCTAGCACGGCCGTGGTCCAGGGCATGACCGAAAACTGCTTGGGTACCGAGGCTCCCCAGACCAGGAAGGGTGGAGACACCTGGAGTCTAAATAGTCACACCACGTCAGGCCAGACCTTCGCATTGCACTCCGCGAAGACTGCCACACAGCCGCGGGGCAGGTGTGCAGCCTGTGGAAAACCTCGTACAGAAAAGGGTCGGCGACCGCCCGCCCCCAGTCTGAGAGGCATCAGCCGAATCTCGGTGGAGGCGGGCACAAAACAAAAGGGAGAGTCGTCACTGTGCATATCAGCACGGTCCCGCCCTCTGTGCCAGACCAACACACCACCAAAGGAAAAGAGGAAGAGGCGACGTAAGGCAATGCCTCCGTGCGGCCAGGAGAACACGAAATAGCGACCCCCTCAACGGGGAATGCTACGAGCACGGCCAAAAATCGTTCAAAAATCGTTCAAACTACAAAGGCTAACGTGTGTGTGTGTGTGTGTGGTTATCAAGTTTTCAGGCGGTGTCGCCCTGCACGGGCAGTAGCACCTCCCCTTCAGTATCGCACTCCCGAAGGATTCCCCAACACGACGTGACACCGGTTTCGACGCGTACCCCTCCCCCCGGCCGCGTCTCTTCAGCGAAGAACCGGGGATAATCGGACCAGGGCTAGCTAAACCCTGGTGGTGTCACGGGTGGGGTTGGAGAGGGAGAAAAGGGAGAAATGAAGTTGCGAAAAAGTCAAACACTGACACGTGAAATTAATAAAAAAAAAGGCGGTATATATCGCCCCCTTGCTGCGACAAAGACACTAAATAGTCAGGCCGCTCCAAGAGTCTTGAGGGCTTGTGTGTGTGTGTCATCGTGGCGATCACATCAAGCAGCAGTTTGCTCGTAACTGATTACCACTAAAGGCTGTGCAAAGGGGTGGCTGATTTCGCCGCCGCCTTTCACCTCAGAACTACATTCTAACTATGCAATTCGCAGACGCTATCCCCAGGCCCGTGGCGAATGCAGATCGCGAGCAAGGCCGGGGATCACTGCAACCCTGAAAGGGGCTTGCAGCCGGGACCCCCCAACTACTGCATTTATTCGGGAGCTGCCTTCGCTATAAAAAGATGCCGCCGTAGGTGAACAACAGCGACCCCTCACAGGGGGTGCTACAAATACCGTCAAAGACTGTAGAATCGTTCAAGATGACAGGCGTGGTGGTGTTTGTGTTGACCACTTTTTTTTTGGGTGGGTCGACCCTGTGCGGTGCTGGCCCGCCACACACCCTCGAGTCACAGCACAAGCCCCCAATCGGGCTAGAATGTAGCTGCGTGTGCGGGCCAGCTCCGCACCCTCCTGAAAGAACCGGAGAAAAGAACTAAAGTGAGCAATGAACAATCATCATTTCCTTCTCGATGCGGTTGATGCTTCCGCTCGACCACCCGAGGAACCTGTTACCCTCACGTGCACGTGTTGGGCACAATTGCGAACAACCGGGCCGAGCTGGACACACCGAGAAGGAAACAGACTCTGCTCGGAACCCCCCCACCCCCCTTCCCTCCTCCACTCTTTCACCAGGCATGTCGCTTAGCGTCGACCGTCGACCCGGTGATTTTGAGTTTCCACCCCCAGATCCGGGGGGCTTGCACACGGGGGCGGCACGGTGGAGACCAATGTGACCTCTTCCGCTGCTGTCGTAGGGGGGTGATTCTGGTCCGGATGGATTTTTGGCACTCCACTTTTCGACGCTGGCAGCACCTGGAGGGCACCAGGTGGCTAAGGGGCCACCTGGTGCCCCTCCAGACCAGCCCACCCCTGCCAGCCGCTTCAACACGGAGGTGGCTAGTCTGCTGGTGTTATGCATTACCTGGGTCCCAGGTAATGCATAATACGGGCTACCCTCCCACTACAACCCCCAAGGACCCCAAGGATATGATCACAAATACCCCTTCGTGATCACGTCTTTATTTTCGGATCACGTCGTGAAGCAGGATTTCACATTCGCGAATCACACTCATTTTTGTGACACACTTCGGGACCTGCGGTACGCCCATGTGGGAGGGGGAACCTGGTGCCATCCAGTTCCCACTCCTGGGGCAGGCACCGAGCTTTTCTCGGTGGTCGCCACTCCCCGAGAATTGATTCTGTCACAGGGGACAGAGCACACCACTCATTGCGAGGGTGGCCCGAAAAGAAGATCTTCGCCCCTCCTGTTCCAAGCTAAGCGCGGCAGGTCCTGCCCACCTGCGCACTGCTTGTCAACGTAGTCCGGCTCCGACGGACGTTGTCGTTTGAGTGAAGCTTGCAACACGATCACGACGTGACACGCACGTGAAGTCGTGATTACGATTCGAGGCCATGAACAGGATACGTGCAACATCTGCGACTTTACTTTCCCATTCGCGAGTCAACACATTCACACATCGATAGGGTATGCGGCAGTCGATGGTGCAGGTGACGGGACCCTGACGGGTGGGGTGTGTGGGTTCTGGTCTGGAGATTCCGGCTTGTCGGTGGAGCGTGCTAACGTGTCCCGGGTGGTTTGTCGGAGTGGCACTCCCGTGGCGGGAGGGAGGGTCACAGACACGCGGGGAATTGTTGGGCACCGAGGACTGCTTCAACGCGAGGCACAGCGTGGCCCACACACACACCTTGCAGATAACACACACAACCTTGCACGACGTGATGGCGATGGGGCGCCATTTGGTGGTGCTGATGCTGGCGTCAGCAGCGAGTGGGCTCGACACGCCCTTCCCTCCAGTCGTGCCTGTGACGGCAGCACCGACAGAGGCACCGGACACACCTGCGCCGGTGACGACTGCCACTGTGGGGAGCATTGCGGGCCGCGCGAACGACGTGCTTGTGCGCGACGACGTTGCGGTGGTGCTGCGTGCGGACGGGTTGGAGTTCTTCCGCGTGTCGGACCCCGCTGTGCCTGTGGCGCTCGGGAGCATCGCCGTGCCTGCAGGTGCAATGGCCTTCACAGAGGCGAAGGACTTCCTGTGTGTGGTCAGCACAGGGCGCCTGGTGGTGATCGACTTCCGCGGTGTCGACTTCGTCACTCAGATGCCGGAGCTGCGTGGTGAGCTGCTGGGCGACATGAAGGCGAGGGTGGTGGTGCACCGCGGACACGCGTACATCTCCAGCGGGGACTACTACATCCTTGTGATCGACCTGAAGGACCCGGCAAACCCTGTGCAGCTGACGCGCCACTACGTGGGTGCCTCGAAGGCACTGAACGCGTTCGCACCACAGGGCGACCTGCTGTACGTCAGCACGGGTGAGGACACACGTGTTCTCAACATCTCAGTCCCAGCGACTCCCGTGCTGGTGTCGCGACTGTGGTACGCATTCGCGGACAGCGTGGTGGCAATGCAGGCTTCCGGGAACTACCTCTTCCGTGTGCACCAGAACGGGTTGCTGCAGACGCTCAACGTGACGGGGGAGACGCCTGTGTACATCACAGACACGGGAAGGTGGGCGGGGTACCCGAGCGACTTCCGTGGATTGTACGTGGAGGGGACAACCGCCTTCGTCACTGACGTGCAAGGGTACGTGCGTGTGGCAGACGTGACAGACCCGTCGCGTGTGCTGGGTGTAGCATCGTTCAAGACGCTTGCATGGGTGATGGGCATCGATGTTGCTGACGGGTACGCATACGTCAGCTCCTACAACGGGGTGGAGATCATCGACGTGCGTGCGTACCACTCGCCTGCCACTGGCACACCCGTGCCTTCCCCGCTCGTGCCGCCAGGTGCACCCACACCCGGACCTGCGGTTCCGCTCCCTGACGCACGTGTCGGCAGTGCAGACATCCCGAGCCCCACAGCCTATCCTTCCGTGGTGATGCGTGGGTCTGTGGCCCTGCTGTGTGGGTCAACGGGCATCATCCCGCGTGTGGACGTGTCGACCCCTGCGTCCCCACAGCTGCTGGCCTCCGTCGACTACGTGCCGCAGCGCAGGGTGGATGCAGTGGCACTGACTCCCGACAACCGCTTCGCATTTGTGGCAGCAGCGTACGCAAAGAACCTGTCCATCTTCGACTTCTTGCAGGAACCGCCAGCACTTGTGTACACAAGCGCTGCACACGGTAACCAGTACGTGAAGGACATGGTCATCACGGAGAAGGTCGTGTACCTGCTGACGTCGTACTCACTTGATGTGCTCGACATCACGACCATTTCACAGCCCGTCCTGCTCTCGACTGTGACTGGTCTGAACACCGCAGAATGGGTTGCTGTGCGGGGTGACCACGTCTTTGTGTCACAGAGGTACTCCCTGATTGTCTACAACGTGTCTGACCCGGCAGCGCCTGTGCGTGTGGGGGGACTGGCGCCTTGGACTCCGAGCGCACACTTCACCGTTGACGGTGACTGGCTGTACGCCGTGTCTGAGGTGGGTCTGCGTGTTGTGAACATCACTGTGCCGAAATCGATCAAGCTCGTGCACACTGTGCCTGCTCCTCGCTTCTCGGTGCTGACGGCAGTGGCTGTGTCCGGGCACCACGCGTACGTGTCAGACAGGCTGGGGCGCCTGCACATGGTGGACATCAGCACGCCCGAGACTGCGTCCGTGGTGCACTCGTACAGCACAGGGCCGACGGGTGACGCACACCTGGCGGTGGCAGGCGGGTACGCGTACGTGGTGAAGGCCAACAGCAGTGCGCACACGTTGCAGGTGCTCGACGTAAGTGACTATTTCTACCGGACAGTGTCCCCTCCGACACCAGTGCCGACACTTGCACCGACTGCTGTGCCTGTCGTCACTGTTGCCCCGACCTCTTCTCCAGTAACACCAGTGCCCACTGCTGCACCCACTTCTGCGCCAGACACTGCTGTGCCTACTGACGCGCCTGTGGTGACTGTTGCACCGACGACGACGCCTGCGACGACTGGATCACCCACTATTGCACCTGAGACCACTGCCCCCACTGTGGCCCCCTCCACTACTGTTGCACCCACTGCCACACCTGGTGCCACTGTGGCACCGACTGCGACCCCTGTGACAACTGTTGCGCCCACTGGCACACCTCCTGCGACGGCCGCACCGACTGCTGCACCTGGGACGACGTTGGCACCCACTGCTGCCCCCACTGCCACACCCGGTACCACTGTGGCGCCCACTGCGACTCCGGCCACGACCGCCTCACCGACTGCTGCACCTGCCACAACCACCGCACCGACTGCGGCACCTGGCGCGACGTTGACACCCACTGCTGCACCCACAGCGACGCCTGGGACCACTGCGACTCCTGCCACGACTGTTGCGCCAACTGCCACACCGGCCACGACCAACGCACCGACTGCTGCACCTGGCACGACGTTGGCACCCACTGCTGCACCCACAGCGACGCCTGCAACCACCACCTCACCTCCTGTGACGACGGCGGAACCTACACCTGTGCCGACCGTGTCCCCGGCTGGGAAGGCTGTTGTGTGGTGCACGTCGAGCGACACGTGCCAGGTGCACGGGGACACTGCGGCTACGTGCGACACGCAGGCCCAGGGCTGTGTGTGCGGCAGCGGCTTCTCGGCTGTGGGCCCCGCCCTCGTGTGTGTGGCAGAGGGCTCCAACGCAACCGCCTCCGTGCAGATCGAGATTGTGTGGGAGGCCGACTGCGCCAACTTTGACGCCGGGTTCACAGACCTGGTGCGCGAGGTTGTCGCTGCCGCCACAGGCCGTGCACAGGTGGCGCTGCGCATCGAGTGCGGCTCCATTCGTGCCGTCGCCGTTGTAGACGGTGTGGCATTCGAGGATGTCGCCTTGCTTGACGTGGCGGCTGAACTGGAGCTGCGCACCTCTCAGGACCCGCGCTACACCGCAATGCACGCCGCCCTCGGGAACGGCACTGCGCAGGTGTCCGTTGTGCAGCCCTGCAGTGTGGTGGGTGCCTCGCTGGTGGAACGCACCGACAACGGCACCTGCGCCGCACTTGCCTGCACTGCCGGCTACCAGCTGGCCGAACAGAACTGCGTTCGCACCTCCGACAGCGACGACGACCTGGAAGGCTGGGCCATCGCCCTCATCGTGGTCCTTGTTGTCGCCGTGTTTGCCGCTGTTGCAGGCGCGGCTGTCTTCCTCATCCGCAGGCGGGGCCAGTCAGACCTCTGCCCTGAACAGAAGACCGAGCCCGTTCAAACAGAAGTGTGATGCTCGCGATTTCTTTTGTTTCGCGCCGTCTTTCGTGAACTGATGCATGCTGCCAGTCCGCTCTCCCAACACTGTCGAAGAAGCGTGAGGCTTCTTGCGGCCCCTCGCGACTGTGTGCGTATCCCTCATTGTTGTCTGTCCCTATTTCTTGGTTGAGTTGGGCCACTCTCGCAGCGGGCCGCACCCGAAGCACCACATCAAATCTATGATGCGGCCCGCTGTCCGCTCGAGGGCTCCTGTTTGTCTCTCATGTCATCTGTTCCCGTTTCCTGATTTCACTTTCCGTCGTTTGAGCCGCCTGCCCTCGCCGTGAGGCTGCACAGTGTGCTGGGCTTCCGACCCTCAACGACACCAACTTTGTGATCCGTATTGCAAGGCGTTGGGCCACGCAGCAGCGCCTGTCTTCTTATCATCACCTCCATCCCGTTCGTCACGACGGCGTGTTGGAGATGCCCACACAGCCTGTTGCTTCATGTGTCCCACCTCCCACATGCCTAGAATTGCAAAAAGTATATAATAGCAAACCATCATCATCAGACAGTAGCGCTCACCTGCCATAATGAACCGTGCAACCTCAGAGGTCAAAATTCCCAGCACAGACAGAAGCTCTGGTGAACTCTGCACATGCGGAGCCCCACCGCATGATCCATAAGGCTTACCGTCCTCTCCCCACCCTCCCCCCCTCCCCCCCGGGCTCGGTTGTGTGCTGCAGCGTGCCCTCGCCATACCACCCCCCTTGGTTGGCATCCCCATTCTCTTCCCAGAAAGAAGATATGTGTGAACGGCTCCACCCTTCCTCAGCGATGCCTCCCGCCTATATGAACAATATTGGATCGGGATCGCCCATCGGGGGGCCGAGGGGTGGGTTGCTGCTGCCAGGAAACTCTCACTCAGAGGCCTGTGCCGACACGCGGGTCCACCTACGGTTATCCTTCGTCAATCTTCGTCAGTTTTCAGCGAATTCGACAGGAAATGCATCAAAATGCACTGACGATCACCCCGTCGCGAAGACCCCCAAACGAGCAGTTGCCTCTGTTGCTGGTCTAGGGGGAAGTATAAGAATAAGTCCGGGAAGCCCGATTTTTTTCTGCAACCAACACAATCCCTGCAGGGTATAGGTGTTGAGGGAAATGCTTCCCACCGTTTGCCATACGCTCAGCGCCCTTCTCTCTCTCCCTTCCTGTGCTCCGCCACCTTTCTGTACTTCAGACAGGTAGACACGTCCGAAGGACTCACACACAACTATGGGCTGTCACAGATTTTTTAAAACCCTGTGCCTGGAACTTTGTCCAAAAAATATCACGTTTTCGCACAAGGCAAAAAATGGTCAAAAAATCCGAAAATCGGGTTTGTAGGGTGTAGGTCCCCTGTCTGAAAATGCAAAATATGGCCCCGCAGGTGCCCCCAGAGTGATTTAAAATTGGAAAATCGACATTTTCCACCTACGGGAAATCCCCCAAAATAGGGGGTCCCCAGTCACGAACCCCAAAAAAATGTCCCGCGCGCCTCTAAGGCACTCTGGATTTTTATTATGTCATCCAGATGTCACATCTGGGTCCAGGAACACCGGTTTTTGGCCTCAGGAAGTCGAAAAATATGTGTGAATTTTTTATTCCTGACCAGGACCCCCGAAAAGGCCGATTTCCCCTGTTTACACATGGGGGATTTCGTGCAACGCCCGCTCGTGTGCTGAGTGTGTTATCCGCGACGTGGACGCGGTCGCCCTCTTCCTCCCAGAAGCCACTGATCTCCCTCATCCAACATGTACGCGGCACGTGCTTGGGGTGTCCTGTCGCAGTGCAGCAGAAGTTCCCCTGTGCATTGCTGCCCAAGCCATTTCGGCTGCACGGAATATGCCACGCAGAGTAACCTGGTATCGCGTGACCAGCTCGTGAGGCTTGGTGCCCCGAATCGAATCGATAGGCTGCGAGCTGCATTGCCTCGGTCATTTGATGTCCTTGCGTGTGCATTTTTGTGCACAACAGTCCCTTGGGTATCTGCAGCGCAGGTGCCTGCACTGGACCAGAGGACTTCTGATTTGCCTCTGGCACTTGTGATCGGAACGGATGCGGCGACATGCCACGGTGCCCATGGATAGCCATGCCGGCACGAAAGTACGTTCACGACGGTTGATTACCATTGCTGCACTCTGTCAGAACCCGAAGGGTCTCAGCTCACCTGAACGCCCACCAGGCCCCCCAACAGGGGGTGAAACCAAAGGGTCCCCCCTGGGGTTTTTTGACCCAAAATTTTCGAATTCGACATGTCCCCGGGATTTCCACTATGTCGCAGATTTCGACCATCAGGTCAAGAAAGCCTAAAAATCTAGGGGGGAGGTGCTGAAGGATTGCACTGAAAATTTTATCTAACTCGGTCAAAATTCCAGGCACAGGGTTTTAAGAGAATGCAAAACCAGACAATGAAGTCGATCGGCCATGTCGTGACAATTTAAAAGGCCTTGGGGAGCTCTCCCTCTGTTGTCGCGCGCCACGCTGTGCGATGACAAAAGGGGATCGTACCAGCACGAACATCTGGTCTGGTCTCCTGTTTTGTAAGTCTAGGGTTATTCATCGAACAACAAACGTGTGTCTGAAACTAAATAGAAGCTGAACAGCCCGATGAGTCCTTTCGGCGTTTACCGTCAAAAATAGTGTGGAGAGGTGGTGGAAGCGGTCAACAATACAATAAGGTTCTTTTCCCTTCATGTTTCCCTGTCGCAAGTGAGTGAAGCAAACGGAAAGGATAGTATTTGTAGCCTCATGCAATGAAGGAGGAAATGGAACACAGAGAAACCAAGTCCGATGTGAGTTTACGGCACGCGGTCGTGCCGTACTCAGAGCCACATCTCACCTCATCACAGGCCGAGGTGTGCGCGTTTCACCACAACCCCTCCCCTCCCCCATTCCCCCGTGTTCAGTGGCATGTGCCGATGGTGTTTCCATTTTGAGGGGCGTTTCCCTCACAGCAGGCCGAGGATGTACTCTGCAGCAGGCCCGAATCATGATTTCGGCTTCCAGTGACTGACCCCCACCCAGGACTGGATGCATGCCAGGATGCATTCCCAGATCTGAGAAGAACAGAAAATAACAGAAAGTATGTCATGACAAATAACCAGCGGATAGTAGTGCTCGCATGCCATAATGAACCGTGCGAGTTGAGTGGCCAGTAACCCCGCACAGCCAAAGCTCTGCTCAGCTCTGCATACGTGGATCACCGAACAGAACGGAATGTAAGGCTACCCCCCACCCACCCCACCCCACCCCGCCAAGCATATCTGGTGTGGCCAGGCCGTTCACTCTGGGCGAAGTTGGGCCCAACTTCGCCCAAGGGGCAAGGGAATAGGGTGCCCTTTCTGGTCTGTTCACTGCCGTGGCCTCCGGCGGCTGGTGGGGCTCCGCCCCCCAGTCACCGAAGGCAGTCGAACTGTGTCTAGCGGTCCCTGCCAATCCACGGGGCGTTTCGCTCATAAGCAAGGCTATTAGTGCCTCCGGAGGTACCAACAGCCTTGCCAGAAGTGCAGTGATCTGACCTCTCAAGGAAAGGTAGCCAATGTGTACCTCCTGAGGGGGCCCATTCCTGTCAGGGCCTAATCTAAGGGGGGTCGGGGGGGGTCAAAGACCCCCCCCGCAGTTTGGGCCCCCCCTGGGGGACCCCCCCCCCGGGGGGGGTCTCCCGGGGGGTCACTTTTACACGGTGGGATCTTGTAAATTTTACATGTATAACTACATACATTGGGCGTTATTCCGTTACCAGTAACGGTAATAACGTTATTTTTGCGTTATTTTTTGACCCCAAAAAAGGCAGCATTTCCCGGTGAATCTGACCCGAAACTCGGGTCCCTACCCCCCCTAAAAGAAATTTCTTGGGTAAAATATCACTCCAGGGGGCCACTCCGTGATGTCAAAAAATTGGAAAACGTTTTCTCCTAAAATAACGCGTTATTTTTCCGTTATTTTCATGAAAACTTGCGTTATTCGGACAATTTTGCGGGCGGATGGTGTAGTTTTTGGTGGAGATGGCTCCAGAATACCCCCCTGGGACCATTTTTTGGATAATAACGCACGGACATGTCGAGTTTCGTGAAAAAATCATGTTTTTTGGCTTTTTCAAGGCAAATACTGCAGAAACCCCTGCAACCTTGCAGCATCCAATGTTCCTGGAGTGAAATTTGGAGTGAAAATCACTCCAAAATCACTCAGTGTGGACGCAGAAGTGAATCCTTCAGGAATACACCCGCACACCTCACATTGGCGGTGTATAAACCACCTGATATTTTTACTCGTTACGAGCGACGAAGTAGCGCGAAGTAGCGACGTGCCCATTTTTTCCCGGTCCGTTCTAAAATAGTTACGTTCCAAAAGTCCGTTACTGGTGCTGTCAAAGACGCTTCGCACAATATACGCACGAACTACCCAAAGTACGCTCGGGCTACGCACGAAGTACGCAGGAACTACGCAATTTGAACTTTCTTGCACCCCCCAGTCATTATTTGCACGCACTCCAGGTCCCATATTTGCACCAGTGCAAATATGAGACCTGGAGTGCAAATATGAGGAATTTCCGAGTTCGTCGTGATGTGCAAAACATGACTGGGTTGTGCAAGAAACCATCATCTGCACCCCGTATCGGCCTCAATTGCACCCTCGTGCAGGTAAAAAAAGGCCTCGGGCCTCCGGCCCTCGGACCGTTTTTTAATTACGCACACGACCTTCGCGCGGAAAGTGTCATTCAGCCCTGCCAAACGTGCTCTACACACCACCCCCTTCATCAGGCAAGTGGGTTTGTAAGGGTGTGTGGAAGCGTCAACGCTCGGGTGCAGGAAATTTACATTTTGGTCGCAAATGGCGTTACACATGCACTATGCACAACGTGTGCACGATTTCGGCAGAACTACGCACAACCAACGCAATTTGGACCTTTCAACAACACCATTCACGGTACTTCGATTTTGGGTGGGAAAGATGGGGCAAGGAAGTGGCAAAAACTGCGAAGAAGGTCGAAAATTTTCACATTTTCATCAGAAACCATATTCAACGGATTCCAATTTTCGGGTGAAATCAAGCAGGTTGGCACAATGGCTCATGTTCACCCAAAAATGCACCTACCAAACCTCTTTTGCTTGATTTTTGGGACGGCATGGGTGATCCAGAGGCCAAAAATCACGATTTTTTCACCAATTCCTTCGACAACGGACAGTTCCAGACCACAAGGACCACATTTTGGGGTCAGAATTTTCTCGGTCAAAAAATTCGAAAAATCTGAAATCTCTCGGAATTTTGAGCATTTTTTGAGATTGGCATGCCCATTTTAGACCCTTTGCGTGGCTCTAAACCCAAAAATTTGCTCGAAAATGGCCTCAAATAGCCTAAAACAGCCCATTCTGGCCACCCCGAAAAAAAAATTCGAAAAGGGTCCCCCTATAGAAGTTGCCCAAAAATACCGAAAATAACGCGGTATTACCGGTAATAACGGTAATAACGTTACCGATAACGTTATTACCGTTCCTGATAACGGTAATAACGGTATTACCGTTATCGATAACGGTATAACGCGGAAAAATAACGTTACCGATTTTCGGATAACGTTATTCGGCCGTTCTGGAACGTTATTAACGGCAAGTTATTTTACCGAAAAAATAACGGTATTACCGTTACTGGTAACGCAATAACGCCCGATGTATGTAACTACAAGTATAATACATGTATTATACATGTATAATACTTGCATGTCAACTATTACCGTATACGTAAATATTATGGAACGTAAATATTATGGAACGTAAATATTTTGGAACGCTGGTGGGTTGGCGTTCCAGATTTTTTTCGTTCCATAATATTTACAGGGCTTTCTGCGACTCGGGGACTTGGACCAGGTGATCGGACGGCATACAGAGTCCCTGACGGGACCTACTCGTGCACTTTTCGCGCGATTCCTGACGCAAGCCGTCCTCACCACCGAGTCCCCAACTGGCCCTGTAAATATTATGGAACGTAAATATTATGGAACGGACCGGCCAAAAATGGGCCCGTTCCATAATATTTACGTTCCATAATATTTACCGTATACGTAAATATTTTGGAACGTAAATATTATGGAACGTAAATATTTTGGAACGCTGGTGGGTTGGCGTTCCAGATTTTTTTCGTTCCATAATATTTACAGGGCTTTCTGCGACTCGGGGACTTGGACCAGGTGATCGGACGGCATACAGAGTCCCTGACGGGACCTACTCGTGCACTTTTCGCGCGATTCCTGACGCAAGCCGTCCTCACCACCGAGTCCCCAACTGGCCCTGTAAATATTATGGAACGTAAATATTATGGAACGGACCGGCCAAAAATGGGCCCGTTCCATAATATTTACGTATACGGTATACATGTATAATACATGTATATGCCTGAAATATACATGTAAAATACATGTATATCAAGTAAAAATACAAGTATAATACTTGCATGTCAACTATTATACTTGTATTTTTACTTGATATACATGTATTTTACATGTATATTTCAGGCATTTACATGTATTTTGGAGGATTCTTCATATTCCTGGATTTCCCGAATTTCCTGGATTTCCCCCGGCCCCTTAGGCGATTTCAGGGCGGACATGCCCGGACCCGGAAATCCGGGTGTCCGGATGTCCGGGTCCAATTTTGACCCCCCCCCCCCCCCCCCGGACATTTCCCGAATTTCCCGCCCGGACATGTCCGCCCGGACATCCGGACATCCAGAAATGTCCGCCCCGGACAGGGCGGACATGTCCGGGCGGACATTTTCTGGTGTCCGGATGTCCGGGCGGACATGTCCGGACCCGGAAATTCGGGAAATCCAATTTTGACCCCCCCCCGGACATGTCCGGCCAGGACCTCAATAGTTTGATTTTTGGTCCAGAAAATAGTTTGAAAATTTTTGAAATCTGGGTGCCCAAATTTTTTGCTCCTAAGACCGGCGATTTGTAGGGGGACCCTTTCGAATTTTTTTTTGGAGAAGGGTAAATTGAACGTTTTTGGCCAAATGAAGCCACTGCGACCATTCCCGGGCCTCGGAAATCAGATTTTGGCCCCTCAAATGCGGTGCCGGTCCGGACAAAAAACCGAAAAAATCGTGAAAAATGGCCCATTTTCCCCAGCCAAAAATGGGCCAAAAATGCCCCCGGACACCCCCAGAGACATGTCCTAATCCGGGGTGCCAGTAGGGGGGACCTTTCGAATTTTTTTTCGAGGAGAGGTCAATTGAACGTTTTTGGACATCTGAGGCCACTGCGACCATTCCCAGGCCTCGGAAATGAGATTTTTGGCCCTCAAATGGGGTACCGGTCCCCACGAAATTCCGAAAAATTCATGAAAATTGAAAGGTCCCACGCACCAAATTCTGCCCAAAAATCGTCAAAAATGGACATGTCATATGCAGCAATGGGGCACCAATCACTCCCCAAATTTTGCTCAATGATTCCACGGCAAGCCAGATTTTCTGATCAATTAGTTTGTTTGAGCATGTTCCTGGCCCTTGTTTGGAAAGTAGATGACCCCTGGCTGGAGAGGACGGTTGTGCTTGACCGGACGGAGAGAGAACCTTCTCCATAACCACCTCCACTCCACAATGCCACAAGTGGCAGGAAGGCCGGGTGTTACAGGCCTCAACCAGGGTTCCAAGGCTCTCCACTTCCTGGCTGCGTCAGGGATCACCGGGTACAGCGAGCAGGATTCCCTGTCCTGACACCCCAGCATGTGCCACCGGAAGAACCCGAAACAGCAGCCCCCCCTCATGGGGGTTGCAGGAGGCACGGAAATCGTTCAAATCGGACCAAGTCCGAAAATTCGGCACTTTCTTGGGTACAAATTGCGGTCCGAAATTTTTCCGATTTTTTGAAAAAAGGCTAATTCTGTAAGGGGGACCTTTTCGAATTTTTTTTTCGGGCACTTTTTCCACAAGGAAATGTCCGCCCTGTCCGCTACTGTCCGCTACTGTCCACTACCGATTTCAAGGATCCTCCTTTACATGTATAATACTTGTCATGCAAGTATTATACATGTAAAATACTTGCATGCAAGTAAAATACATGTATTTTACTTGCATGCAAGTATTTTACTTGTCATGCAAGTATTATACATGTATTTTACTTGTCATGCAAGTATTTTACATGTATAATACTTGCATGACAAGTATTATACATGTAAAATACATGTAAATGCCTGAAATATACATGTAAAATACATGTATATCAAGTAAAAATACAAGTATAATAGTTGACATGCAAGTATTATACTTGTATTTTTACTTGATATACCATACATTGGGCGTTATTCCGTTACCAGTAACGGTAATAACGTTATTTTTGCGTTATTTTTTGACCCCAAAAAAGGCAGCATTTCCCGGTGAATCTGACCCGAAACTCGGGTCCCTACCCCCCCTAAAAGAATTTTCTTGGGTAAAATATCACTCCAGGGGGCCACTCCGTGATGTCAAAAAATTGGAAAACGTTTTCTCCTAAAATAACGCGTTATTTTTCCGTTATTTTCATGAAAACTTGCGTTATTCGGACAATTTTGCGGGCGGATGGTGTAGTTTTTGGTGGAGATGGCTCCAGAATACCCCCCTGGGACCATTTTTTGGATAATAACGCACGGACATGTCGAGTTTCGTGAAAAAATCATGTTTTTTGGCTTTTTCAAGGCAAATACTGCAGAAACCCCTGCAACCTTGCAGCATCCAATGTTCCTGGAGTGAAATTTGGAGTGAAAATCACTCCAAAATCACTCAGTGTGGACGCAGAAGTGAATCCTTCAGGAATACACCCGCACACCTCACATTGGCGGTGTATAAACCACCTGATATTTTTACTCGTTACGAGCGACGAAGTAGCGCGAAGTAGCGACGTGCCCATTTTTTCCCGGTCCGTTCTAAAATAGTTACGTTCCAAAAGTCCGTTACTGGTGCTGTCAAAGACGCTTCGCACAATATACGCACGAACTACCCAAAGTACGCTCGGGCTACGCACGAAGTACGCAGGAACTACACAATTTGAACTTTCTTGCACCCCCCAGTCATTATTTGCACGCACTCCAGGTCCCATATTTGCACCAGTGCAAATATGAGACCTGGAGTGCAAATATGAGGAATTTCCGAGTTCGTCGTGATGTGCAAAACATGACTGGGTTGTGCAAGAAACCATCATCTGCACCCCGTATCGGCCTCAATTGCACCCTCGTGCAGGTAAAAAAAGGCCTCGGGCCTCCGGCCCTCGGACCGTTTTTTAATTACGCACACGACCTTCGCGCGGAAAGTGTCATTCAGCCCTGCCAAACGTGCTCTACACACCACCCCCTTCATCAGGCAAGTGGGTTTGTAAGGGTGTGTGGAAGCGTCAACGCTCGGGTGCAGGAAATTTACATTTTGGTCGCAAATGGCGTTACACATGCACTATGCACAACGTGTGCACGATTTCGGCAGAACTACGCACAACCAACGCAATTTGGACCTTTCAACAACACCATTCACGGTACTTCGATTTTGGGTGGGAAAGATGGGGCAAGGAAGTGGCAAAAACTGCGAAGAAGGTCGAAAATTTTCACATTTTCATCAGAAACCATATTCAACGGATTCCGATTTTCGGGTGAAATCAAGCAGGTTGGCACAATGGCTCATGTTCACCCAAAAATGCACCTACCAAACCTCTTTTGCTTGATTTTTGGGACGGCATGGGTGATCCAGAGGCCAAAAATCACGATTTTTTCACCAATTCCTTCGACAACGGACAGTTCCAGACCACAAGGACCACATTTTGGGGTCAGAATTTTCTCGGTCAAAAAATTCGAAAAATCTGAAATCTCTCGGAATTTTGAGCATTTTTTGAGATTGGCATGCCCATTTTAGACCCTTTGCGTGGCTCTAAACCCAAAAATTTGCTCGAAAATGGCCTCAAATAGCCTAAAACAGCCCATTCTGGCCACCCCGAAAAAAAAATTCGAAAAGGGTCCCCCTATAGAAGTTGCCCAAAAATACCGAAAATAACGCGGTATTACCGGTAATAACGGTAATAACGTTACCGATAACGTTATTACCGTTCCTGATAACGGTAATAACGGTATTACCGGTATCGATAACGGTATAACGCGGAAAAATAACGTTACCGATTTTCGGATAACGTTATTCGGCCGTTCTGGAACGTTATTAACGGTAAGTTATTTTACCGAAAAAATAACGGTATTACCGTTACTGGTAACGCAATAACGCCCGATGTATGATATACATGTATTTTACATGTATATTTCAGGCATATACATGTATTATACATGTATAATAGTTGACATGCAAGTATTATACATGTATAATACATGTATATACTTGTAGTTATACATGTAAAATTTACAAGATCCCACCGTGTAGCGGGGGCGGGGGGGGATTTCCCTGGGGACCAGTAGGAATGGGGTCTCCTGGCTGGGGAGCATGTTCAGCCCAGGTGCAGAGCCGCCTTGAGTCTAAGAGCTGTCTGTCAAGTTCGTGCAGCAAGTCGTTGACACGTGCAAGGAACAGATGCTCACTACCGGGGCCTCCGGCGGCTGGGGGGCTCCGCCCCCCAGACCCCCCTTGTAGCGTGTGCCTGTCCCGCAAGTCCTTGAGCGTATGCGAGTGGCCATCTCCGCGTAGTCTCGGGCGCGCTTCGCGCGCCCGAGAAATTTGCACCTGGGGTGAAAAAAAATTTTGGGCCCACAAAAGTGCGAGACCCCCCCCGAGTCCCAAAATCCGGAATCCTAGATTAAACCCTGATTCCTGTGGTTAAAAATATCCCCGAAATCCCAACATCCCAACATATAACTTTGTCCACCTCACACGGGATCTGTGGACGATAGCGAACGGCCTGGGTGTGGTCCGACAAAAAAGGACGAACATTGCAAGAAGGGTGCTGGGAGACTTGCTTTTCCATTCACTCTCGCACGACCAAAACCCCGACACCGCCCCCGCTCCGTTGTTTGCGGCGCCTGAGCCTTTGGTACAGCAGCCGTCTTGTCGAGGCGCACCCGTTAGTGCAATTGTGCCGCTTCTTCGCTGGGTTATCGGCAGCTGTCCCTTGCGTGGCGTGCTCGCGGGCCAACGATGGTCATCTTCAAAGCCAGCGCAGTGTCCAAGATTGCCCTGTCTTCGTCATCTCCCGCTTGCGTGTCCTCGTCGACAGGACTTCTTCGCATACCTGGCTTGTTGAGGACAGGCCCTCGGACAGGGTAGAGTCTTCCCTGGCGTGGGACGGTCACTCTGGATGAACTAGAGGGCTTTGCGGATGATCGACCACGAGGGGGTGGTCAGCCGCACAGAAGTCCAGCCCAGTTGAGGACGTCACGCAGTGCAGATGTCGCACACGGTCCTGTCTTCCACAGGACAAGGGCTGGGCGGTCATGTTAGAGCCATGTGGCTTCGTCTGTCACCCCCTCCCAGAAGTATTCCGTGTTCGAGTCATTTTTTCAGATTTTTGCTTATTTCCGACCATCTCCACCCGCTGTCACCCGCAAGACACCCACATCCCAGAACCCATACCGCAGCATACCGCACCACCGGATGTGGCCTCAGAGGGCACCGGCACCCCCAGTGTCGATTTCTGAGTGATTTTGCCAGTTCGGACCCCTGCCATCCACCTCACAGAACCGCCTCAAAACCGGCCTCAAAAATTGGCGTAACGGGGGGTGTCGATTTTTTCGGTTTTTTCCGTTTTTCACACACAACAAGAAGAAAGCTTGTCACAGTGAAAAAGATAGTTGGCAGCGCTTTGGGTGACAAACACAATCTACCTTGCCTTGTTGCTATGACTGTGCGCACATTCACACCAACCTTCATCAGGCAAAACACGTGAGGTTTGTTGTGGCGCGTGGGAAACACCGGGTTTGGCGCACAAACAACGCCTTATCTTTTTTTCGGAATTTTTCCGTTTTTTCCGTTTTTTTGGTGTGATCATGGAACCCCCCAGAACTGGCACAGAACACCGGTCCACAATCCTTCAGGAAATGTCCGTGCAGGTTTGTAGTGGCCCTGTAGTGGGTCGAGAGACCACAAACAAACCTTGTGGTGAGCCCCAGTGACGAAGGGCCAGATGTGGGTGTGAATCGGCACCCCGTGGCCAAATGACCCCATCACAATACGCACAGATTCCTAATATTCAACTGAACAGGGGTTGGAAACCAGAGGGTGAGGTACTACTGGGTCACGTCAGTGGGTAGGTGGCAGGTACCTAAGGTGCAGTCCATAACGGCTGTCTGTCGGGCCCAATCGGGAGCGAGTCACTTCCCCACACCTGAAGCAAACCAACATTCCAGGGGTGGTGTGTGGCACCTACACTGCAAAAGCGACCCCACTACGATTTGCACGGTGTCCAATTATTCAAATGAATGCACACCCGATGTTAGGGTGATTGAAAATCGGGTTCCATGTCGATACCGTGTACGTGTGGTTCCTCAGACTCACTGCCTTTGAGGTTTTAGGTTGTGGCTGTGCCGACTACTGCACCACCGACCGAGAGCCCAGCACAGACTCGAGCCCTTCCAAAGCCTGTGGTGTCACCTCAGAGGCAGTGTTGGTCCACCCAGCATTGGAACCAGACCCACATTTCAGGGGTGTAAGCAAGTTGTCAACCTCAAGGTTCTGCTGTGGTTCGTGCCAACAGCGTCATTCGGATCGCAGGTCATCAGTTCGTGTGGATCACACAACCCTGGAGTAATAGTCACCGCTGAGTACGGTGCAGAGCCGTCATCACAGTGCTGGCTTCAGGTGATTCACAGTGACGTAATCTTGACAGGAAACACTGCGTGAACCACACACACACCTTGCAGATAACACACACAACCTTGCACGACGTGATGGCGATGGGGCGCCATTTGGTGGTGCTCATGCTGGCGTCAGCAGCGAGTGGGCTCGACACGCCCTTCCCTCCCGTCGTGCCTGTGACGGCAGCACCGACAGAGGCACCGGACACACCTGCGCCGGTGACGACCGCCACGGTGGGGAGCATTGCGGGCCGCGCGAACGACGTGCTTGTGCGCGACGACGTTGCGGTGGTGCTGCGTGCGGACGGGTTGGAGTTCTTCCGCGTGTCGGACCCCGCTGTGCCTGTGGCGCTCGGGAGCATCACCGTGCCTGCAGGTGCAATGGCCTTCACAGAGGCGAAGGACTTCCTGTGTGTGGTCAGCACAGGGCGCCTGGTGGTGATCGACTTCCGCGGTGTCGACTTCGTCACTCAGATGCCGGAGCTGCGTGGTGAGCTGCTGGGCGACATGAAGGCGAGGGTGGTGGTGCACCGCGGACACGCGTACATCTCCAGCGGGGACTACTACATCCTTGTGATCGACCTGAAGGACCCGGCAAACCCTGTGCAGCTGACGCGCCACTACGTGGGTGCCTCGAAGGCACTGAACGCGTTCGCACCACAGGGCGACCTGCTGTACGTCAGCACGGGTGAGGACACACGTGTTCTCAACATCTCAGTCCCAGCGACTCCCGTGCTGGTGTCGCGACTGTGGTACGCATTCGCGGACAGCGTGGTGGCAATGCAGGCTTCCGGGAACTACCTCTTCCGTGTGCACCAGAACGGGTTGCTGCAGACGCTCAACGTGACGGGGGAGACGCCTGTTTACATCACAGACACGGGAAGGTGGCAGGGGTACCCGAGCGACTTCCGTGGATTGTACGTGGAGGGGACAACCGCCTTCGTCACTGACGTGCAAGGGTACGTGCGTGTGGCAGACGTGACAGACCCGTCGCGTGTGCTGGGTGTAGCATCGTTCAAGACGCTTGCATGGGTGATGGGGATCGACGTTGCTGACGGGTACGCATACGTCAGCTCCTACAACGGGGTGGAAATCATCGACGTGCGTGCGTACCACTCGCCTGCCACTGGCACACCCGTGCCTTCCCCGCTCGTGCCGCCAGGTGCACCCACACCCGGACCTGCGGTGTCGGCAGTGCAGACATCCCAAGCCCCGACAACGCGTACGCCAATCCTTCCGTGGTGATGCGTGGGTCTGTGGCCCTGCTGTGTGGGTCAACCGGCATCATCCCGCGTGTGGACGTGTCGACCCCTGCGTCCCCACAGCTGCTGGCCTCCGTCGACTACGTGCCGCAGCGCACGGTGGATGCAGTGGCACTGACTCCCGACAACCGCTTCGCATTTGTGGCAGCAGCGTACGCAAAGAACCTGTCCATCTTCGACTTCTTGCAGGAACCGCCAGCACTTGTGTACACAAGCGCTGCACACGGTAACCAGTACGTGAAGGACATGGTCATCACGGAGAAGTTCGTGTACCTGCTGACGTCGTACTCACTTGATGTGCTCGACATCACGACCATTTCGCAGCCCGTCCAGCTCTCGAGTGTGACTGGTCTGAACAACGCAGAATGGGTTGCTTTGCGGGGTGACCACGTCTTTGTGTCACAGAGGTACGTCCTGACGGTCTACAACGTGTCTGACCCGGCAGCGCCTGTGCGTGTGGCGGGACTGGCGCCGTGGACTCCGAGCGCACACTTCACCGTTGACGGTGACTGGCTGTACGCCGTGTCTGAGACGGGTCTGCGCGTTGTGAACATCACTGTGCCGAAATCGATCAAGCTCGTGCACACTGTGCCTGCTCCTCGCTTCTCGGTGCTGACGGCAGTGGCTGTGTCCGGGCACCACGCGTACGTGTCAGACAGGCTGGGGCGCCTGCACGTGGTGGACATCAGCACGCCCGAGACTGCGTCCGTGGTGCACTCGTACAGCACAGGGCCGACGGGTGACGCACACCTGGCGGTGGCAGGCGGGTACGCGTACGTGGTGAAGGACAACAGCAGTGCGCACACGTTGCAGGTGCTCGACGTTAGTGACTATTTCTACCGCACACTGTCTCCCCCGACACCAGTGCCGACACTTGCACCGACTGATGTGCCTGTCGTCACTGTTGCTCCGACATCTGCACCAGCAACTAGTGTCCCCACTGCTGCACCGACTTCTGCACCAGCCACAGGTGTCCCAACTGTCGCGCCGACTTCTGCACCCGCCACAAGTGTCCCTACCGTGGCACCGACTTCTGCTCCGGACACGAACGTGCCCACTGCTGCGCCCAGTTCTGCACCACCCACGAGTGTCCCAACTGTCGCGCCTACTTCTGCGCCAGACACTGCTGTGCCCACTGACACCCCTGTGGTGACTGTTGCACCGACGACGACGCCTGCGACGACTGGATCACCCACTATTGCACCTGAAAGCACTGTCGCCCCCACTGCGACCCCCTCGACCACTGCTGCACCCACTGCCACACCTGGTGCCACAGTGGCACCGACTGCGACCCCTGTGAGCACTGTTGCGCCCACTGGCACACCCCCTGCGACGGCCGCACCGACTGCTGTACCTGGCACGACGTTGGCACCCACTGTTGCGCCCACCGCGACACCTGCGACGACTGCCACACCTGGCACCACTGCAGCACCGACTGCGACGCCTGTGACCACTGTTGCACCCACAGCGACGCCTGGGACCACTGCGTCACCGACTGCGACTCCTGCGACGACTGTTGCGCCAACTGCAACACCGGCGACCACTGCCGCACCAACTGCTGCACCTGGCACAACATTGACACCCACTGTTGCACCCACTACTGCGCCTGTCGCCACAGTGACACCGACCTGGACTCCGACCACGACTGCCGCACCGACTGCTGCACCTGGCACGACGTTGGCGCCCACTGTTGCTCCCACCGCCACCCCTGGCACGCCGCCCAGCTCAGTGCCCGCCACAACGACAGCACCAACAGCGACTCCTGCCACGACTGTTGCGCCAACTGCCACACCGGCGACTACTGCCGCACCCACTGCTGCACCCACCGCCACACCTGGTACCACTGTGTCACCGACTGCGACTCCGGCCACGACCGCCGCACCGACAGCTGCCCCAGGCACGACATTGGCACCCACTGCTGCTCCCACAGCGACTCCTGGCACGACTGTTGCGCCCACTGCCACACCTGCCACAACCGCGGCACCAACTGCTGCACCTGGCACGACGTTGACACCCACTGCTGCACCCACAGCGACGCCTGGGACCACTGCGTCACCGACTGCGACTCCTGCCACGACTGTTGCGCCAACTGTCACACCTGCCACAACCACCGCACCGACTGCTGCACCTGGCACGACGTTGGCACCCACTGCTGCACCCACCGCCACACCTGGTACCACTGTGTCCCCGACTGCGACTCCGGCCACGACCAACGCACCGACTGCTGCACCTGGCACGACGTTGGCACCCACTGCTGCACCCACAGCGACGCCTGCAACCACCACCTCACCTCCTGTGACGACGGCGGAACCTACACCTGTGCCGACCGTGTCCCCGGCTGGGAAGGCTGTTGTGTGGTGCACGTCGAGCGACACGTGCCAGGTGCACGGGGACACTGCGGCTACGTGCGACACGCAGGCCCAGGGCTGTGTGTGCGGCAGCGGCTTCTCGGCTGTGGGCCCCGCCCTCGTGTGTGTGGCAGAGGGCTCCAACGCAACCGCCTCCGTGCAGATCGAGATTGTGTGGGAGGCCGACTGCGCCAACTTTGACGCCGGGTTCACAGACCTGGTGCGCGAGGTTGTCGCTGCCGCCACAGGCCGTGCACAGGTGGCGCTGCGCATCGAGTGCGGCTCCATTCGTGCCGTCGCCGTTGTAGACGGTGTGGCATTCGAGGATGTCGCCTTGCTTGACGTGGCGGCTGAACTGGAGCTGCGCACCTCTCAGGACCCGCGCTACACCGCAATGCACGCCGCCCTCGGGAACGGCACTGCGCAGGTGTCCGTTGTGCAGCCCTGCAGTGTGGTGGGTGCCTCGCTGGTGGAACGCACCGACAACGGCACCTGCGCCGCACCTGCCTGCACTGCCGGCTACCAGCTGGCCGAACAGAACTGCGTTCGCACCTCCGACAGCGACGACGACCTGGAAGGCTGGGCCATCGCCCTCATCGTGGTCCTTGTTGTCGCCGTGTTTGCCGCTGTTGCAGGCGCGGCTGTCTTCCTCATCCGCAGGCGGGGCCAGTCAGACCTCTGCCCTGAACAGAAGACCGAGCCCGTTCAAACAGAAGTGTGATGCTCGCGATTTCTTTTGTTTCGCGCCGTCTTTCGTGAACTGATGCATGCTGCCAGTCCGCTCTCCCAACACTGTCGAAGAAGCGTGAGGCTTCTTGCGGCCCCTCGCGACTGTGTGCGTATCCCTCATTGTTGTCTGTCCCTATTTCTTGGTTGAGTTGGGCCACTCTCGCAGCGGGCCGCACCCGAAGCACCACATCAAATCTATGATGCGGCCCGCTGTCCGCTCGAGGGCTCCTGTTTGTCTCTCATGTCATCTGTTCCCGTTTCCTGATTTCACTTTCCGTCGTTTGAGCCGCCTGCCCTCGCCGTGAGGCTGCACAGTGTGCTGGGCTTCCGACCCTCAACGACACCAACTTTGTGATCCGTATTGCAAGGCGTTGGGCCACGCAGCAGCGCCTGTCTTCTTATCATCACCTCCATCCCGTTCGTCACGACGGCGTGTTGGAGATGCCCACACAGCCTGTTGCTTCATGTGTCCCACCTCCCACATGCCTAGAATTGCAAAAAGTATATACAGTTGTCCAACAAACATTAGTGGGGTAAAAATGTTGGTGGGGTAAAAACATTGGTGGGTTAAAAACTAAGGTGGATTTTAGGATTTTTTGGAGCTAAGGTAGGTTTTTACCCCACCAATGTTTGTTGGATGACTGTAATGGCAAACCATCATCATCAGACAGTAGCGCTCACCTGCCATAATGAACCGTGCAACCTCAGAGGTCAAAATTCCCAGCACAGACAGAAGCTCTGGTGAACTCTGCACATGCGGAGCCCCACCGCACGATCCATAAGGCTTACCGTCCTCTCCCCACCCTCCCCCCCTCCCCCCCGGGCTCGGTTGTGTGCTGCAGCGTGCCCTCGCCATACCACCCCCCTTGGTTGGCATCCCCATTCTCTTCCCAGAAAGAAGATATGTGTGAACGGCTCCACCCTTCCTCAGCGATGCCTCCCGCCTATATGAACAATATTGGATCGGGATCGCCCATCGGGGGGCCGAGGGGTGGGTTGCTGCTGCCAGGAAACTCTCACTCAGAGGCCTGTGCCGACACGCGGGTCCACCCCCTCGCAACAGGTTTCTGGCAGCACAGTGGAGGACCCCGCTTTCAGAAAGAATGTTGAAGTAGTGGTAGTGGTGGTGGGGGGGGGGGGGGGGCGGGGCAGGTGAAGGAAATATTGTAATCACGACCCGCTGAGAGGAGAGGGTGGCATTCGGCAAGGCATGCAATGCCACCGTATATATGTACGGCCCAGGCGAACCTCGCAAGAGCGGCTCCCCTCTCGCAACGGGGGCACGAAGGAGATATGTCCAAAAAAATGTTCAAAAGTGTTCAAAAAATGGTGAAGTGGGGGCCACGTTCCCCCCCCCCCCCTTCCGATTGCCGCTCTCACTCACAGTGAGCGTGGTTCGCTTTGTCGGCAACGAGAAGAAGGACACGGAGATGCGTCAATGGGACAGAACAGGGGGGGGAGTCTGTGTGGTAGCATTGCCCCCCACGCACTGCCTGTGATTTGTCTGACACACCACTTAAGAGCAACAGAGAGACCTTCCCACAGGGGGTGTCAACCGACCACCAGACCAGCAAAGCCATGCTTTGGAACTTGTCGACGCCGCTGAGGGCAGAGCCACCACACGCCACACATCACAACCCACCCCATCCCCCTCCCCCACCTCTGCCTCTTCTGCTGGGGGAGAACGTTGGGTTCATGCACCTCTCGTGAGTACAACGCCTTAAAAATCCCGGCTGGGGAGGTGGGTGTGGGGATGGATGGGGGCTATGTGGCGTCGTATATCCCGAAAGAAGGAACGAGTTCAACCAGTCCGGAAATGAACACATTTTGAGTGGGTCGATGGATTGGAGGAGGAGCCCCGCCCCCGCTTCCCCCCCACCGCTGTGAGGGCCTGCGACGCAGAGAAGTGGACAGTGTGGCACAGCCAGCTGCGTGTGTGCCTCTGCTGCAGTTGTGCCGGATTGTTGGGGGCGGCAAACGCCGAACAGCAGCAGCACCACCACCACCACCACCCCCTCGGCAGATCACACATATCACGTGCAAACTCAACTCTCATCCCAACATCATAATGACGATGGCGAAGGTTTCTGTGGCAGTCCTGCTGTTTGCGGTGGCATGCTTTGGGGCAGATGATGAGGGCTTCTACACGGAGCAGGACCTGGTCGTGCTGCTGAGCAACGAGACGGACGTCCCGATGCCCCAGAATGAGACGGACGTTCCCATCCCGCAGAACGTGACGGATGCCCCGATGCCCCAGAATGAGACGGACGTTCCCGTCCCGATGACGAAGGCACCCATGATGACGGACGCCCCGAGCAACCACACGGGCAGCGACAGCAGCAGCGACGACAACGACGACGACAGCTCCCCTCTGCCTATCATCCTCGGCTGCGTGGGTGGTGCTGCAGTGCTTGCCGGTGCCGGCTTCGCCCTGATGAAGTACCGCACCAAGACGACGCCCGAGCATGAGAACCTCCTTGAGGACCCCTCGGTGAACACCGTCAGCCACGTGCCGGGGCGGCCTGAGGAGCTGCGCCGCTCGGTGTACGACCCGTCCAGCGAGACCCACCAGACGCAGGACACCGAGGTTGTCGCAGAATAACCATTGTGCATGACACACAACAGATGAGCCCCTCCCCACGACCCCACCTCCCCAACCGCGAATGGCTTGTCCATGCAACCAGATGTATCTGTTTGCATGAGACAGGGGATAAGATAGGTCTGGTTTTCCGGTTTTCAAAACCAGGGTTTCCCGGTTCCCGGTTTTCTGGAAAAAAAAAGGTCGATCTCATTTTTGGCGGTTTTTTTGTGACTTTGGGACAGTAAAACAGTCAGAAAAAACGCCATAAAAAAAATAGAAAGTGACCCCATCGTGATCCGCACAGAGCTCAAATAGTCCAAAGAAGGCAGAGAAGCGGAGAAGAAAAAATGGACCTAGCGGGTGGCCCGGTGGGTGGTGATGCCCTCGTCATGCAGGCCTCTTCTGTTTTGAAGGTGCACACATGGTGGACTCCAGCCACCCTAGCGAGTGTCTAAGAGGGAGTCTAAGACTGCAGTCTGTACTGGAGACGGGAGTCTATTTTCCAGCTAATTTACGACTCCCGCTAGTTGAGACTCATGGGAGACACACGGTGTACTCCAGCGGAGGTAGGGTAACCTCCGCTGGAGTTCACCGTGTCGTCTGCCTCTGTGCAGCGTCACTCGGTGCCATCGAATACATGGCGACAGCCCACCAACTCGAGACAGATCTGCTTGTCTGGAGGGCTGAGACGAGAACACGAACGACTTTCAAGCAATCTTGAAGGTCGCCAAGCCTATTGGGGGCAACTAACAGATGAGATTTGTTTGTTGCCTGTCGTCACAGCTAGGTGCCCATTTCCTCGATAACGGAATGTGTGCAGAGATCTCGTGGACCCTTTGGCCATTCTGTCGTGCACCCACTCCACCCACAACGCACACCTGTCACGAGTGGTCGCTCCCCCGTCCTCCTCCACCCTGAAGGTTGAACCCTCAAGGACCAGTGATCTCCTGCTGGCCGGGCTGCGATACAGCGAAGCCTTCCTACTTACAAGCGAATCCAGACTGTAGGGAACAGATGATCACTACCGTGGCCTCCGGCGGCTGGGGGGCTCCGCCCCCCAGACCCCCCTGCGTAAAAAAATTGCACCAGACCGGTTTTTTGGCCGAGAGTCCAAACTTTCAAAGCAGCTGCTGCGCCTGCCCCACCAAGCAGCCTCAGTACGACAGGACGCGCGCAGGCACCGGGCCTTCTCAGATTCTGGGAGGGTTTGCGCGGGTCGCGCGCGCCGAAGGCGCGCGCGAAAAATTTTCAAAACCAGAAAAACCGGAAAACGGCGCCAGAAAAAAAGTCTATCTTATACCCTGGCATGAGAGCCAGGGAAAAAAAAATATGGGGGCCGAGAGTTTTAGACTCTGCCCACACATCAGTGCCCGGTCTCAGGGCGAGAACGAGAAAGAAGTACCCCCCCCCTCTCCCCCCTCTCCCCCCCCCACACCCCTCCCCACACCCCCCGAGGGGTGGAAGCATCGGCACCGCCCGGTCATCAATATGCGATCAACAGCTTTGTAGCGGTGTGCCGTACATCCTTGGGTGTCCATCCTCTGTGCCCCCCAGGGAAATGAGAAAAAAATAACCGCCTTCTGCAGGCACGGCAGTGACACGCCGTGCCTCAGTTCTTCCACCCGCTCCTCTCCCCCCCCCCCACCTGGTGTGTTCAGTTTAGTGCACCTTCATCATCAGCGGGGCAATTCCTGCTGTGTCGGTTCAGGCCCCGCCATTTCGCTGTGGTTCGGTTATTTGACAGCTTCCAGCCTGATGCAGGTGACCCACACCCCCCCCCTCCCCCCCTATACCAGCCCTCTTTCACTCTCACGCCCTTCCCCCACCCACCCCCCCCCCCCTCTCGTCCATTCTTCTATGTGCAGCGCAGCTCATGTCTTCCTATGTGATTTCTCCTTTGTGTTTTGAGTCTGTTCGTCGGGGGGGGGGGGGGGGGGGGAGGGGGGGGAAAAGAAACCAAGACCCCACGCGCGCGCGGGTGGGGTGGGGGTGGGGGGTACTTCCCCCTCCCCCCCAAAAATTTTTTTGGCAAAAAAAAATTAGGCCTGCCTGCCAACGACAACCCCCAGTCCCCCCCCTCCATTGCATGACGACCCGGGCGAGCAGCTTGTTCTGCCGCTGCGCCTCGCCCCTTCGCGCGCTCCCCCCCCAGCGTACCTCCCCCGATTGGGAGAGGTGCTGGTGGTGGCGGTGATGGTGGCGGTGTATGCTGCGTGCAGTGGTGACTGCACCGAGATCCTGTATCTCCCTGCAAGCCACATATCCGGCTGCTGCTGCAGAAGAAGCAACTCGATCCAAGCCCCAGGTCGGAGCGTGTCTGCTTTTTCAATTCTGGTTCCATCAATTCGCCAGTGGAGGGGGGGTGTGGGTCATTTTTCTCTTCAGCCACGGGTGTGCGTGTGTGTGGTCAGCTGCGTGTGGTGGGTTTGGGGGTGCAGCAAATAGTTATTAATTACACGGCACTAAAGTTGCCATTTTTTTACTCGAGTATGGGATTTTTTTGCACGAGTCGCCGAAGGCGACGAGTGCAAAAAAACCTATACGAGAGTACAAAAATGGCTACTGTGCCGTGTAATTCGTGATTTTATCTTCCGAAACCAAAATTTGAGTTACTCCGCGCGCTTAGTGAATACCCCCCAGTCAAGTTATGGAGTAAAAATGACTTTATAGAGGACCCTGCTAATTTGGAGCTATTTTCTGACCACAAGAAAGGGTGGGAGAGGCGCGTGGGGGGTGGGGAGGGTGGGGGATGACTTCCTGGACATTTTTCGTGGTACCTGTGTCCAGAATCGGCTGAACTGTGGGTATCTGAGGTCGGTGGGGCGAGAGGGGCCTCCAGTGCCTTGCTGGGTCTGGGCATTGTAGGCGTGCAGCCATATTTGGTCGGAGCACTTAGAGGTTTCGACATGCCCCATGGCCACCGCTTGGCTTTTCCAACCATAAATGCGCATAAGTTCATCGAGGCTCGCCCCTTGGTCCGGGTGTGGGTGGCGCTCGTGCACCGGATGCCCATGCCCGGTGTACCGCTGGGCGTCGGCCAGCTGGCCCAGCCACCGCCGGGGAGGCGGGTGATGTGTGCTGTGGGTCTCTGAGTGGGGGAAAAACCCCGAAACCCCCCAAAAAAATGTCCGGAAGATGGGTTTTTCTTGACAGAAAAAAAATTTTGGAGGAGTAGAAAAAAATGGGGGAGCAGGAGAAAAAAGTGGGGGTGTAGGAGATTTATAGGAGTAACGAAAATTTTGGTGGAGGAAGATTAAAAAATATAACATTGCCCCTTCACCCTGTTTTGTACAAAACTGTGCGGGGCGTGCACTCCCCCCACCACCACCACCCCCACATTTCTGCACCACTGCGCGAAGGCCATTGTTCACCCCCCTTGCTCCACCCACCCCCGCTGCTGCCCACCCAGCCCGCCGTTGCCCTATCCCCCCCCATACATATACTTCACGATCTGCAGGCGACGCTGATACCCCCACCTTCGCTGGGCATAAGGGCTCGATTCGTTATCCGACAGGCCGAGTATGCCTCTGTGAGGTATCGGGAACTACCCTGCATTGCGGAGGAGCCCTGTGTCAGTGATGCACCCCACGCCGCCCACCCACCCCGTCGACAAAAAAAAATGGCAGACCCTGTCCCTTATTCATGTTTTTCTGTCGCCCGAGGTGCCTAGCCGGCTGTTGGCCTCCATCCGGGTTGCTTTTCACCGCAGAAGAAGAAGGAGAAGAAGAAGAAAGAGGTGAGAATTCAGCGCACAACACAGCTGCCAGAGCGAGACGTGCTCTGTTGAGGAAGCTGTGCAAAAAAAATAAAAAAAAATCTGCGGGAATCCACAACAATAAAACGCAGGAATTCAACAAAAAAAATAGGACCTTCTCATGGTGCCCCTGATTTACCCCTTTTTCACTACGCACAAACTACGCAATCTGGGGGGGGGGTCTCGCTTTTTGGTCCCCCCCCAGTTTTTTTTGGTCCCCCTTTCTGTGTGGCTACTGAGACAGGACTGGAGGCACTGCGCTGACCGAGCAAAAAATTATTGCCAGAACTCACTATACACCGTACGAAAGAACGCACGACATGTGGGGCGGGACTCCAGAAACACCTGGGCAAGGTTGCCCCATGCCCAGAAACACCTGAGAAGGAAGTGAGTTCCAGGAGCCGCGTAGAACACCCTCGAGATTGTGAATGATGATACGATCACAGCCTTCAGGGCGCTGCGAGGTGCCACCCTGAAGGTGGCCCTTGACATCAAGGAGAGCGTCGGCCGAGGGGTCGACGAAAAGCTGAAGAAGGCGCTACTGGCACTGGATCCCGCGGGGTATACGGAGGTCACCGCCACACAGGCAACCTCCGCTGACAACGTCCAGGAGACGTTATCCGAGGGGATCACAACGGCACTAGAGATCTGTGTCACGGGATCCAGGCGCCCACTCTCCCTCGACGGTCTGGGGATTGTTGTTGGGTATGGTGTCGTTTCCTGCAGCTGCAAAAAAGCGTAGCAACTGTGCTTCCTTCTTCCTTAATGATGCGTTGACGCTTCCACCCGGAGGAGCTGAAGCAGGCACCGCTTAATGATGCGTTGATGCTTCCACCCGACGAGCTGAAGCAGGCACCGCGCCAAAGGGCACCCCCAAAGAGACCTGCAAAGACTGCGTCGAAACCCGCACCGAAGGCTGCCAGCGCTGCAGCACCTGAAGAACCTGCAGCACCTGCAGCACCTGAAGCGCCTGCACCCTCACTGACCCCGGAACAGCAAGAACTCCTTGAGTTTGGGGTCCCGGCATAGAGACAGAGAATGGCTGAGTAAATCAAAAAATGAGACCCCCCCCCCCTTTTCACTACGCACAAACTACGCAATATGGGGTCGTCAGGGGCACCATCTCAGTGCTTCAACTCATGCCCGCCTTGCAGCTCCGGAGATCGGCGGGACGCCGAAGCAGGGGGCGGGCGGGGTGGAGGTCGCAGGCCATGGGTGGGCAGCCAGACAGGGAGAGGGGCAAGAATAGCGTATGCGTGAACCGTGGGTTGGTCCCCCAATCCTCCCCGCTCATACCCCCACTCCCCCCTAGTCCCCTAGTGAAGGACTGAAGGACTGTGAGTGAAGCGGCCACGTGTTGGAGTTTGTTTCGTGGAGGGTCTCATATGGCCCAGTCTTTTGAAGAGCATCCCAGCTTTTCGCACAAAAAATGGAACACTGTCGACAGAGGTCACCGAATACGAATGGAGGGGGGGGGGGGAAGTTGTGGTGCAACGGACACATTTCCTCCTTCACATTGCATGATGCTGCAAAGAGTATCCCCTCGCTGTGTGCGGTGGCAGGCACCGTTTGGATCAACGAGGAATGCTGCTCCAAGTGTTGTGGGACCACCACCACCACCACCCCCTCGGCAGATCACACATATCACGTGCAAACTCAACTCTCATCCCAACATCACAATGACGATGGCGAAGGTTTCTGTGGCAGTCCTGCTGTTTGCGGTGGCATGCTTTGGGGCAGATGATGAGGGCTTCTACACGGAGCAGGACCTGGCCGTGCTGCTGAGCAACGAGACGGACGTCCCGATGCCCCAGGATGAGACGGACGTTCCCATCCCACAGAACGTGACGGGTGCCCCGGTGCCCCAGAATGAGACGGACGTTCCCCTCCCGCAGAACGACACGGACGTTCCGCTGCCGGAAACGGACGCACCACTGCCGGAGACGAACGCGCCCAGCAGCGATGACAACGGCACCCCGGTGTGGATCATCATCGTTGCGTGTGTGGGTGGTGCTGCAGTGCTTGCCGGTGCCGCCTTCGCCCTGCTGAAGTGCCGCGCGAAGACGACGCCCGAGCATGAGAACCTCCTTGAGGACCCCTCGGTGAACACCGTCAGCCACGTGCCGTGGCGGCCTGAGGAGCTGCGCCGCTCGGTGTACGACCCCTCCAGCGACACCCACCAGACGCAGGACACCGAGGTTGTCGCAGAATAAACATCTTCAATGCAAGAGACCCCCACCATGCGACCTCCAACCGCGAATGGCTCGTCCATGCAAGCAGATTTATCTGCTTGCATGTCACCCATATCAGCCTGCCCGTCTCAGGGCGACACAGAAAGAAGGGCTACAAGGCCCACCCCCCCGGGGGAGTGGCAGCGTCGGCAATGCCCGATCACCACCACGCGAACAACAGCGTGGCAGTACCGCGGCTCCTTGTGTGTGCAGTAACTGCGCCCCAGGGAAATGAAATTGCGATTCTTCTGCAGGCACGGAAAAAAAACCCACGCTCCCGTCGTGCCTCAGTTACTCAATGCCCGAACCCACCTCCCCGCCCACCCCTCAGTGTGTTACGTTCAGTGCACAGTCAGTGCAGTGGGGCGCATCAGAAAATTTCTGGTGCGCCTTCTCGTTCCGTGGATTATTAGGCCACAGCCTGATACCCGTTTCCCCTCCACATCCTTCTTCGTGCAGTGCAAATCACAGAGTCGTGCCTTTGGTGCATGCGTTGAGTTCGATCATCGGGAAGGTCACCCAGTTGGACGTATGCAAGACAGGCTTACACCTGCAGGTTCGGGGGGTGGACAGCGTTTGGTTGGGACACCACATTCACAGGAAAGAATCCGGGACGACGGAGAACGACAGATGCCACAAACAGCTCACACACTCACCCCTCTGTCGACTCTAGCCCATGAGGGGTGCGCACCAACGAGGCCTCTGCACACAACGGGAGAGCACCTCCGCCACCACGCGGATATCCGAAGTAGGCCTCCGGCAGGAGCGGTCCCTTGTCGCAGACATGGGAAACATGTCTGCGCTCGGCTGACAGTGCCACAGTCGAACAGCAGCTCACGGCAGTGGTAGACCGGATGATGCAAAGGATGCCACCCACTGCCCACATGATTCGGTTGTGCTACTGAGATATAGGAACGTTGGAGCTCGGCGCGATTCTGTTCCCATGTGTTGCGCTGTGTTGTGTGGTGTTCTTTGGCACCATTTCCACTTATCCGACTTCACTGCACACACATTCCCCCACAAAACCTGCACCCACTTCCGCCCGCCTCGCAGCTTGCTTTTTGTACTTTTGAATATAGAAGGCCCGTGCACGGGACGCACACTACAATGACGACCGACGAGGAGCCGCGCCCGACAGAGATGGGTGAGATGCAGGAGGCGAACGCGGAGCTGGAGCCGAAGGCGGATTCCGCGGCTGCAGATGACGACGACGCGACGGCAAAGTCGGCGGACGTGACGAAGAAGGGGGCACAGGACGACGAGGCCCTGTCCGTGGTGGGCGGGGAGGCGGACGAGGCCCCCGAGCGCGACAGGTGGGGCTCGCGCTGGTCGTTCATCCTGGCGGCCATCGGGAGTGCGGTCGGGCTCGGCAACTTCTGGCGCTTCCCGTACCTGATGTACAAGCACGGGGGCGGGCCGTTCCTGATCCCGTACTGGCTGAGTCTGATCTGCATTGGGCTGCCGATGCTGCTGCTGGAGCTGGGGCTGGGGCAGCGCCAGCAGGCAGGTGACGTGGCATCGTTTGCGAAGATCCACTCGAAGCTGCGCGGTATCGGGTACGCATCCGTCTTCGTGGCGTGGCTGGTGCTGTCGTACTACTCGGTGATTATCTCGTGGACGGGGATCTACCTGGTGGAGTCCTTCACGCTCCCGTGGGTGGGTGACGACATCACGTGCTACAACAACAAGACCATGTCGCGCAGCGAGTGGCACTTCAACCACGAGACGCTGCGGCTCATCTCCGCCGACTGCACGCCCGTGGGGCAGGGCATGGGCGACTCGTCGGAGATGGCGGACCGCTCGGTGATCGCGATGTGCGTGACATGGGTGATTGTGTACTTCTCCGTGCTGTACGGGGTGAAGACGGCGAGCAAGATCGTGTGGGTGACGATGCCCCTCCCCTTCCTGCTGTCGATTGTGCTGTTCTTCCGCGCCGTCACGCTGCCCGGGGCCCTGGAGGGGATCGAGGCGTACGTCGGGACGTGGGACTTCGACAAGCTGCGGGAGCCGCAGATCTGGACGGACGCCGTGGGGCAGATCTTCTTCTCCCTCGGGGTGTGCATCGGGGTGATGACGAGCTACGGGTCGTACCGCCCGAACGACGCGCCGATCATCTCGAACGTGTTCATTGTCGCCTTCACGAACTGCACCTTCTCCTTCTTCTGCGGGTTCATTGTGTTCGGGATGCTCGGGTACATGGCGCACGAGCAGACGTCGGACTGCCGGGACCTGACATGCGGGGCGGTCTTCCCCCACAACATCACGGCGGCGCAGCAGGCGTGCTGGGACGGGTGCAAGGTGCCCGTGTCAGACGTGGCGACGGGCGGGTTCGGGCTCGTGTTCGTGGCCTTCCCGAAGGCGATGGAGACGATGGGGGACGGCGGCTACTTCTTCTCCCTCATCACCTTCATCATGCTGTACACGCTCGGGTGGGACTCCGCCTTCTCCATCCTGGAGGCGATCACGACGGTGGTGATGGACGCGCCTGTGGGGTCCTCCAACTTCAAGGGGCTGATGATCCGGACGGTGGGTGAGCGCTTCGCCCTCCCGATTGTGACGCTGGTGGTGTCGGTGAGCGCCATGCTGATGGCGCTGCTGTACTGCGCGGACGTCGGGCTGTACTGGCTCGACCTGGTGGACCACTACTCGAACAACTACACGATGCTTCTGGACGGGGTGCTCCAGACGGTGGCGGTCGGGTGGGTGTGGGGCATCCCGGCCATGACGCGGCGTGTGGGGTGGCACAGCGCGATGACGTTTGTCGGGTCGTCCTTCGCGTCTGCGGTGGTGCTGATTGCGCTGACGTCGTCGCTCGCAGTCGACATGGCGCCGTGTGAGCTGGGCGACGACGGCGTCGAGGTGTGCTACACCGGGGGCGAGCTCGGGATCGGGATGTGCCTCGCGGTGGCTGTGCTGGTTGCCGGCTGGGGGTGGTCCTTCTCCCTGTCTGGGAAGACTGTGTCGGAGTGGTTCGGTGCGGTCTTCTGGGCCGGCGCCGAGGAGCTGTGGGAGTTCATCAGCGTGGTGTCGCACACGGAGGGCGTGCCGCTGGGCAAGGGGTCGCGCATGATCGACTTCTTCGGGGCGATGTTCGGGGTGTGGTGGATGCTCATGGTGAAGTACCTCAGCCCGCTGGTGATGACCTTCCTGATCATCCTGACGCTGAAGAAGGACGCGCGCGACGAGTACGGCGGCTACCAGCGCTGGATGAACAACACGATGTGGGTGTCCGTCATCACGGGGTCGCTCATCATCTTCCTGGTGTTCGCCATCATGCCGGGTACCTTTGGCGTTTCCGAGCCTGTGCCCGACGCGATGGAGCTGTACAGGAAGGAGCAGCAGGCGAGCGCGGAGGAGGGTGAGGAGAGCAACAACAAGGTGGATGCGAACGAGCCGATCGCAACGGAGGCGTAGTGGGGTTCGGCCGATTTGAGTCAATTTGAGTCAATTTGAGACAGTTTCTTGTTGCTGTGTGATTTTTCTGTGTTGCGGTGTGCGTTTCTTTGTGTGCGGCACAGGGACTCATACCGTTCCACGTGCCGTGCCCCATCCCCTCTCTCAAAATCCAAAAAACAAAGGCTCCGTTCAGTGTGCCTGCAGTTCAGCCTGTTGCGTGCCAACACATGCGCCTGTCCCGCAGGCACATGTGTTGCTCTGCCTCTTTTTTTTGCCTTTTGAACGGAGGAGAAGAAGACGAAGACGAAGACGAAGCCGCCGTTATCTGTTATATAGTGTTATTCAAACGATAGTTTGGCATGCATTCCAGCAGCCAAGCGAACCACCAAAAAATAAAAAGGAAGTGAAATTATTGCAGTGGTCGCGCTAACTTCACTCCCTACTCCCGAGATTTTCGGCGATTTTTTGAGGTACGTTTTTTATTTGCAAACAGGGACAGGGTATAAGATAGACTTTTTTTCTGGCGCCGTTTTCCGGTTTTTCTGGTTTTGAAAATTTTTCGCGCGCGCCTTCGGCGCGCGCGACCCGCGCAAACCCTCCCAGAATCTGAGAAGGCCCGGTGCCTGCGCGCGTCCTGTCGTACTGAGGCTGCTTGGTGGGGCAGGCGCAGCAGCTGCTTTGAAAGTTTGGACTCTCGGCCAAAAAACCGGTCTGGTGCAATTTTTTTACGCAGGGGGGTCTGGGGGGCGGAGCCCCCCAGCCGCCGGAGGCCACGGTAGTGATCATCTGTTCCCTACAGTCTGGATTCGCTTGTAAGTAGGAAGGCTTCGCTGTATCGCAGCCCGGCCAGCAGGAGATCACTGGTCCTTGAGGGTTCAACCTTCAGGGTGGAGGAGGACGGGGGAGCGACCACTCGTGACAGGTGTGCGTTGTGGGTGGAGTGGGTGCACGACAGAATGGCCAAAGGGTCCACGAGATCTCTGCACACATTCCGTTATCGAGGAAATGGGCACCTAGCTGTGACGACAGGCAACAAACAAATCTCATCTGTTAGTTGCCCCCAATAGGCTTGGCGACCTTCAAGATTGCTTGAAAGTCGTTCGTGTTCTCGTCTCAGCCCTCCAGACAAGCAGATCTGTCTCGAGTTGGTGGGCTGTCGCCATGTATTCGATGGCACCGAGTGACGCTGCACAGAGGCAGACGACACGGTGAACTCCAGCGGAGGTTACCCTACCTCCGCTGGAGTACACCGTGTGTCTCCCATGAGTCTCAACTAGCGGGAGTCGTAAATTAGCTGGAAAATAGACTCCCGTCTCCAGTACAGACTGCAGTCTTAGACTCCCTCTTAGACACTCGCTAGGGTGGCTGGAGTCCACCATGTGTGCACCTTCAAAACAGAAGAGGCCTGCATGACGAGGGCATCACCACCCACCGGGCCACCCGCTAGGTCCATTTTTTCTTCTCCGCTTCTCTGCCTTCTTTGGACTATTTGAGCTCTGTGCGGATCACGATGGGGTCACTTTCTATTTTTTTATGGCGTTTTTTCTGACTGTTTTACTGTCCCAAAGTCACAAAAAAAACCGCCAAAAATGAGATCGACCTTTTTTTTTTTTTCCAGAAAACCGGGAACCGGGAAACCCTGGTTTTGAAAACCGGAAAACCAGACCTATCTTATCCCCTGAACAGGGATTTGTCCACAACTCGAAAAGTTTTGGTACCCCAACTCAGTATGAAAAAAGTGCACCAAAAAAATGAAAGTGACCCCATGGCGTTTCGCACGGATCTCAAATATTCAAAAGAAGGCAGAGACGGGGAGAGAAAAAAATGGGCCCCGCGGGGCGGGGGTGGGTGGTGGGGGCGGGTGGGTGGCCTTGACGGCCGCTGCTCTTCACGCCCTGAGGTTCACCGTTCCCCAAACTGCCACAAGCATCGCTTTGCATGAAACTCTCAGCACCCCTTTTGCCTTCCCCACCGAGTGACTGCTTCCCGCGCAGCACTGGGCTGACCTGATGTCGGAGTGATCCACACCGAGTTCAGGTCGGAACAGCTGTGCACTACCGTGCCCTCCGGCGGCTGGGGGGCTCCGCCCCCCAGACCCCCCTGTATAGCGTGTGCACGAGGTTTCACATACAACGTGCTTCGTGGGGTCCCCACGTCCAGTGCTGGCATCAGTGTCTTGAACAGGCTACACCCTCGCCGTATCAGGGGTGGCACTCAAGCTGGCACATGTTTGCCTACTTGGTGGCGTTGTTGGCAGTTGAGCTGAGTGGGGAACTCCCGTCCCTGCTTTCCGAGCAGGTGCCTGACCCCTTGCTCGGGTTGTTACTGATCAGACAACCAGGACGGAAAATTTGAGTGTCTTCAAACAAGCCCATTTTTTCAAAATGACCCCACTACGATCCGGGCGAGGCTCGGAAATGCAACGAAACGCGGTTTCCCCGCCCAAAAACGAGCCCCTTTTTCAGGTACGTTTTTTCGCTCCCGATTTCCAAATTTTGGGTGATTTTTCCAATATTTAGCGCGACCACTGAATCATTGCCCGTCCCGAAAGAGGGACGTGCAACACCACCCCCCTCCGTTGCGGCCTCATTGCCCCGCCCCCTATTTGGCGTGCACGGGGCCGCGTGGAGTGACCCTTTCTTTCGCGCCGAGTGCGCGAGGTCTGGGTGTGTCCCTTTCCTGGTTCGCTGCTGTCCCCACCCTCCCTCTCACCCTTTTTTTTTTGCGATGCCTTTGTTCCAGTTCCATCCCCGACGCGCCCTCCCCAGGCTCCGTTTTCCGTGGGTTCGCAGGCCCGGCCTGCCCTGTACCGCACCTGTCTGGGACACTCCTCGACACGTCTGTTGAGGCAGCCCCTCCGGGTTGCGGACGAGGCGTCCACCAGGCCCGCCGCCCTCCTCCACTTTGTTGCCCTTCCTTCCCCCCCCCTCCCGAGAGTTCCCGGCGAGGGTGCAAGCACCCTGTCTCGCCTTTCTTTTATACCGAGTCTCGTGACTAACAAGAAGGACCCGTGTTGCTGTAGTGTGGCGGCAGGCTTGCCTTGCCGCCACTCTCGACAACAGTATGTTGTCTTACCTTCAGTTTGGGCTGGAATACACTCCCCTCGCGCAGTCCCCTTCGAAGTCTCAATGCAGTGCTTCGAGGCGCGTGTTCCCCGTCACGTAGTGCCCTTCCCTGTCGGGTGGGGCATTTCCTTTGGAAAGAAAATATCTGTTCTTCACGAAAAAAGACATGTTTCAGCGTTGTGCATCTCCCGCACAATTGCGGCAAAAAATGCCCGTTCTGTGCGAACAGCGCAACGCAACTCCGAAAGTCTTTTTGTGACAAACAGGACTCCTGTGCAATTAGGAGCCTTCACTTGAGAATCTACAGAAAAACAAATTGTCTCAATGGGCCTGAGGGCGGACCTCGCCTCGACCACTGAAGAAGCTGAACACTGCCCCCTCCCCTGCCACGTGTGGGAATGGGCGTCAATGGGACAGAACAGGTCTGCGCAGTAGCGCGCTCTCGCAGTGCCTGGGATTGTCGTCCGTGACACCAGCGAAAATAACCAGAAAAGAAAATATAACCCACGAGGGGGTGCTGCCCCTTCCATCCCACCCAACCCATACCTACTGGAGCCTTCGCTCCGTGTCAAAGTTGTTGTGTCAGGTTTGCAGCCTGCATTGTTAGGCAGCTCACTTGTCTGAATCACTTTAGAGCGAAGTCGCCCTCATCCCCCAGTTTACCTCCTGATCTTCCATTCCACCCCCCCCGCCCCGACATTGCCCCTCCTTCCAATTTGTTCATATATCGTGGTGCAAAAGCCAGTACTTTTGTGTTTTAACCCTCCCCAATCCCTTCACCCCCCCCCCCCCCCTCCAAAAACAATTCTTGCGGGTTCTGGGTGTCGGTCCACCTCGCATCACTGTGGCAGGCGTCTCATTCCGTCCGGTGTTGTGGTTGCTCTGCACGCCCTTTTCCTGCATTTATCTTTACCCTTCCCCCCACCCCCACCTGTGGGGGTCGGGTTTGAACAAGCCTTGCAAAAAAGTATTTGCCGTGTTTTTTTAGAGAGAGGGGGGGGGGGTGTGGTTAGAAATGCTATGATGGCAGCATTTTTCAACCAAGCTCCGGACTTTGGCTGAAGGAACTGCGTGTAGTAAATAGGTCCATCCACCCCCCCCCCCTTTTCTGGCTGTGGGTAGGGGGAGGAGGAGGGTGCAAACATATAGACAGGCAAATTGAAATATCGTATCCTGTGGGGACAGCCTTCGGGCCGTCCAGATCCTCTCAAAACAAAAGAATGCAAAGGGGCAGGATCCATTCCCATGCGGGGAGAATTTTTTCATCCAATGGGGCAGAAGAAGCTTGCTTGTCCTAAGGTGTAGCTGTCGACACTCAAAAAGGGCATTCCAGAGGCAGGACCCAATTCACATGCTGGTGGTGGTGGTGGGGGGGTAGCTCTGATTTTCCCACGGAAACTTCCTACGCGTGCTGCGGGGGCCTTCGCTCAGAGTGCAGAGAAGTGCGTCGCCTCGCAACCAGGGGTGGGGGGTGGGGGGGCAGACGGACACAGTTTGGCACAGAGCGACGGCCCCCTCGTTAGGAAACGGAACATGATGCGAAATTGAGAGAGCCACAGAAAAAAACTGCAGAAATGTTCCGACGTCTTTCAGAATCAAGTGCACCCCTGTGCTGTGATTGTCTTCCTGGGGTTGGGGGTAGACCTTTGTCTTAACTTCGAAGGGTGAGCTGCCTTCGAACCTGCTTGCAAGGTAGTGGTGTTAATGGGGCAGAGCAAGCTTGCTTGTGGTTATCGATTGCAAAAAAAAACAAAAAAACAAAAACAAGAATCGCGCAGGATGTCAGATCAAGCTTGCTTGTGATTGTCAACACCGAAGAAGTAGCCGTGCGCCAAAACAAAGATGCCCGCAAAAACAAAACAAAGCAAAAGCAAAGCAAAACAAAACAAACGAACAACCCGGTCCGCCAGGGCTGTGGTCGTCACAATATTAGTAAAATGAAACCACTTATTTCACTCCCTCACCCCTTCCTCCCCCCCCCCCCCCCCCCCGCTCTCTCCGACTTGCCTTCTTTTCAATGTGCGTGACATGACCTTTGTGGGAACTCTCTTGAAAAGACAGGATGCGCGCAGGCGCGGTGCCGCCCCACCCCCACCCCACCACCCCCACCCCCTCTCTTAGGGAGCCTCTTGATAACGGGCCGCCCCTCGGCATCAATCCTGTGCCCCCCCACCCCACAGGGGAGGCTGCCAGCAGTACACTCGGCCTCCCCCCCCCGACAGCACACGGCGTTCGGGCTGCTGTCGGTCTGCCCTTGGTGAGGCAGCATGCCCCGATTACGTGTGCGGGCATGGTTGTGTGCGCCTCTGCAGGGTATCCCACATGTTCAGTGCAGGGGTTGTCAAGGCGCGCAGAACAACAACGGCCCTCAAGCCAGCCTCACGGTGGCTGCTCTTCTTTTTGTCGAGGCCGCCACCCAATGCCGAGGGTGGGTTGCAGCCCGGAAGGTTGGGGTTGTTGGCCTCACGCGAACTGAACTGAACTGGGCTGGCCAAACCCATTGGTCCACCCTCGTAGGTTAGGGGCCCGCACGGCCCAGCCTATTGAGGTGCGCGGTGCATCTCGCTTTGTGAATCCTGCCCACACGCACACAGGAGTGCCTTTTGCCTTGCCCCCCACCACCCGACAGAAGGGGCACACCGCAGCCATGGCAGCCGGAGTGGTGCTGCTGTCGCTGTGCTTCGGTACACTCCCGCCATGCCCCAGTGGTGCGGGTATGCAGTGCATTGCGCTTGATTTGGGGGAGTTGCCCTCCGCATCTCCTTCAACGATCGTAGTATCGCATGACGACACGTTCGCTGCGGTTGCAGCGTCGAGTGGTTTGTACGTCTACAACCTGAAGACAGGTGAGGCTGTCGCAGGGCCCGACACGGTCGCTTCCGAGGTGGCGTTCTCTCCTGATGGGGACAGACTGGCGGTGGCGCTGGGCTCAGGCGGGCTTGCTGTCGTCAGCTTGAGCAGCGGGAAGGAACTGTGGTCCGCATCGAACGTAATTTGCTCTTCTGTTGCATACTCACCAGACGGGACACGTGTTGCTTCTGGGCACCAGGACGGGAGCGCCCACATCTGGGATGCTGCGACTGGTAGCTTTGTGGTGTCTCTCACTCGGAGTTTTGACTTCAGCCGGATTATGAGACTGACGTACACCCCTGACGGGGGAAGGGTGATCAGTGGGCCGTACAGCAGCTTGGTCCTTGTGTGGAATGCGACGACTGGCACTGTGCTCAAGAGACAAAATATTGGAGATTCAGTGTTCTACATCAGCCATGTGTCACCAGATGGTTTGTACCCTACTTAGCGGGTCTGGGTGACACTGTGATTATCTACAAGCTGAGCGACTACTCCATCCACAAGAACATTTCGAAGAGCTCAGGACGGTTTTCAGACACAGACGACATGTCCTTCTCCCAGGACTGGAGCAAGGTGGTGGTGGTGGGGAACGGTGACACGGAGGTGTACTCCGTGGAGACCGGCAGCCTGCTGCAGACTTACACCATGCCATCATCACGGACAGTGAGAGTTTCGTACTTCCATACCAGCGATACCATCATCGCGGTGGACAATTCCAATATCCTCTTGTGGCCCGACCTGGCTACACTTGTACCTCCGACGACTGCACCCGACACACCTGCACCGCCAACACCTGCACCACCAACGCCGTACCCTCCGACACCTGCACCTGCGACATCAGCACCTCCTGACCGTGTCTGCACTGAGGATGACACCTGCCGTGTGTTCGGTGACGGGACTGCCAGCTGCACGACCTCTCAGCACTGTGCCTGCGGGACCCACTCAGGCGTCCTGTGCGAGATCCCTGTTGTCGGCCCGGGGCCTGCTGACGTGCAGGTGAATGTTGCCATCACGTTGCAGGTGCCGTGCGATCGTGCCGGCTCGCAGGCCCTGCTGGACACCCTGCGTGCTGAGGCCACTGCACGTGGGGCACGGGCTGTGTCTGTCCGTGCCTCCTGCGGCACCCTGTCCGTCGCAGTGTCTGGGGTGGTGCCTGGGGTGACGATCGCCGCAACAGTTGCTGCACTTGTCGACGCTCTCGGTGCAGCTGCTGTGGCACACTCCGACCTTACTCAAGTCACGCGTGCGCGTCGCAGCTCGACCCGTTTGCCCAAACCGCACAGACGAGCAGCAATCCAACCACAGTGTGCACGCAGGATGCGCTCAGCACAGTGCAGACGTATGACGGGCGCTGTCTCGTTCTCACCTGCAACAACAGCTTTTCCCTGAGTGTTGACACACGTGAAGGGAAGGACTACCACACCTGCACACCTACACCTGTGGACACGGCCCCGCAAGCAGAGCTGGTCCTGAGTGTGAGTGATTTCGCAGTCATTGGTGTGGTCTTCATCGTGGCCATCTTTGTGTTGGCCGCGGTGCTGGTGTGGTGGGTGCGACGTGCCGCAGATCTGCAGGACCAGCAGCAGGACAGATCACAACGCATCGGCGAGCCTGCTGATGCGTGACAAGTGACGCATATTGGCGACCCTGCGCGCCCCTTGTGCCCTTGCAGCCTCCGGCACCCATGTGGACCTGCCCGGGTCAACCTCTTCTCACGTGCTGGACGATTCCCTCTCCATATCGCATCTTCCGTTCATGCCGCTGTTAACATGATCGCATCTGTCTATGTCTCGGTCTTCCCGCATCCCTCTGGGAGGAGGGTGCCCTGGTTGCCCCCTCGACTTGGCACCCTCGCGGGATTCGAGACCCGCACAGCGACCCGCTGCTTGTTGGGGTGGAGAAGGTTCCGCGTGGTCCAAGAAGGCTGTGGTGATCTTGCAGCGTTGGCAGTGCATATGGTGTGCTCTACTGAACAAGTGTGTCAGGAGCAAACGGAACCAAACACCAGAGTTGCTGCGTTCCCAGCCCCTGCCAGTCCACATCCCACCCCACCCCACCCCCCCCGCTCTTGTGCACGGCTGTATTAAGGTGGTGTGCTGTGTGGCGTGCTTCGGCACCGGCAGCTCTGCCTGTGGCGGGTTGTGCCTGTTGTGACGTCTGCCTCTCCAGCACAGGTGTGCTGCCCGACACCACCACCCGGCAGAAGGGGCGCACATGGCAGCCGTAGCGGCGCTGCTGCCGCTGTGCTTCGGTGCTCTCGCACCATGCCCCAGTGGCACAGGTCCCCGGTGCAGTGGGGTGATTGCAACGCTGCCAAATCCCTCGGGCATCGCAGTATCGCATGACGACACGTTGGTTGTGGTTGCAGCGTCTAATGGTTTTGGCGTGTACAACCTGACGACAGGCGAGGCTGTCGCAGTGCCCTCCTCCACTTACAGTTACACGCGCGATCCTGCATTCTCTCCTGCTGGGGACAGACTGGCGGTGCCGCAGGCACGTGGGGTTGCTGTCGTCAGCTTGAGCAGCGGGACGGAGCTGTGGTCGGATATCTCGAAAGGGTATTGTTACTCTGTTGCATACTCACCCGACGGGACACGTGTTGCTTCTGGGCACCTCGGCACCATCACGATCTGGGATGCTGCGACTGGCGACTTGGTGTTGTCCCTCACTGCCGAGGGCGAGCCAACATCCACCCAAAGGTTGACGTACACACCTGACGGCGAAAGACTCATCAGTGGAGGCTATGCCAACGACGTTGTGTGGGATGCAACGACTGGTGACATTCTCGAGACGCTGGAACATGTAAGCCATGTCGATGCCATCCGGGTGTCACCAGATGGTCTGTACTTAGCGACTCTTCAACGGCACGTGGTCATCTACAACCTGAGCGACTACTCCATCCACAAGACTATATCGAGGGACGCACGGATCTTCGACATGTCCTTCTCTCAGGACTGGAGCAAGGTGGTGATGGTGGGGTGGGGTGACACGGAGGTGTACTCCGTGGAGACCGGCAGCCTGCTGCAGAGCTACACCATGCCATCCTCACCTTCATATGGAGTTTCGTTCTTCCACAGCAGCGATACCATTATCACATCAGGGGGTGTGAACTACGGCAGAGCCCTCTTGTGGGATGGCGTGGTGCAGACCCATCTCCCGACACCTGCACCCGCAACGTACACGCCGACAACTCCTGCGCCTGCCGGGGTGTGCACCAGCCAGGCCCAGTCCGGTTGGGTTCTTGCAACGCTGAGTATTCCCTTGAACATCGCAATGTCGCATGACGACACGTTGGCTGCGGTTTCCGGGGGGAATGGCTTGGACGTGTACAACCTGACGACAGGTGAGGCTGTCGCAGTTCCCCCCTACAGGTATGCAGGCGAGCCTGCGTTCTCTCCTGCTGGGGACAGACTGGCGATGCCAACACTAGAAGGAGGTGTTGCTGTCGTCAGGTTGAGCAACGGGACTGAACTGTGGTGGGACACCTCGAAAGGGTATTGCGTTTGTGTTGCATACTCACCAGACGGGGCACGTGTTGCTTCTGGGCACCGTGACGGGAACATCACAATTTGGGATTCTGCCACTGGCGGCTTGCTGTTGTCCTTCACCGGAGGTCCCAAAGATGTCCGCCACTTGGTATACACGCCTGACGGCGAAAGACTCATCAGTGGGTACGCCACGTTTGGAGGCAAAAAATTTATCAGTGGGCACCATGATGACGAGGTCTTTGTGTGGAATGCAACGACTGGTGCACTTCTCAAGACGCTGAAGTACGATGGCGGCCATGGCTTCGTCAACCGGGTGTCACCAGATGGTGTATACTTAGCGGCGGCGATTTTCAGCGAACGGCATTCCGGTGTGGTCATCTACAACCTGAGCGACTACTCCATCCACAAGACGATTTCGAGTGGCAGACACACGTCCGATCTGTCCTTCTCTCACGACTCGAGCAAGCTGGTGGTGGTGGGGCGGGGTGATACGGAGGTGTACTCCGTGGAGACAGGCAGCCTGCTGCGGAATTACTGCAGACCATCCTCAGACCACAGGACAGCCGCAGTGTCGTACTTCCACACCAGCAACACCATCATCACAGCAGGAGCTTCTTTCTTCAACGCCACGCGCACCAGGGTCCTCTTGTGGGACGACGTGGCACCGACCCCCTCACCACCAGCACCTCACCCTCCGACACCAGCACCTACCGTCCCTCCTGCCCGTGTCTGCACTGAGGATGACACCTGCCGTGTGTTCGGTGATGGGACTGCCAGCTGCACGACCTCTCAGCACTGTGCCTGCGGGACCCACTCAGGCGCCCTGTGCGAGATCCCTGTTGTCGGCCCGGGGCCTGCTGACGTGCAGGTGAATGTTGTCATCACGTTGCAGGTGCCGTGCGATCGTGCCGGCTCGCAGGCCCTGCTGGACACCCTGCGTGCTGAGGCCACTGCACGTGGGGCACGGGCTGTGTCTGTCCGTGCCTCCTGCGGCACCCTGTCCGTCGCAGTGTCTGGGGTGGTGCCTGGGGTGACGATCGCCGCAACAGTTGCTGCACTTGTCGACGCTCTCGGTGCAGCTGCTGTGGCACACTCCGACCTTACTCAAGTCACGCATGCCTCGCAGCTCGACCCGTTTGCCCAAACCGCACAGACGAGCAGCAATACAACCACAGTGTGCACGCAGGATGCGCTCAGTACAGTGCAGACGTATGACGGGCGCTGTCTCGTTCTCACCTGCAACAACAGCTTTTCCCTGAGTGTTGACACACGTGAAGGGAAGGACTACCACACCTGCACACCGACACCTGTGGACACGTCTGCCCCACATTCAGGGGACGATGGCTTGCGTGCTGGTCCTATCGCAGCCATCGTGGTGGGCTGTGTTGGTTCTGTGGCTCTGCTGGCCATGGTGCTGGTGTGGTGGGTGCGACGTGCCGCACATCCCCCGCAGCAGCAGCAGGACAGACCACAATGCATCAACGAGCCTGTCGATGCGTGACACGTGACTCATATTGGAAGCCCTGCGCGCCCCCTGTGCCCTTGCAGCCTCCGCTCCCATGCGGACATGCCTGGATCATCCTCTTCTGATGTGCTGGCCTCTGGTCCTCTCGTCCATCCTCACACCCCACCGCTCTGGTAGGCCGTGAAGGAACGGGTGTTCACTTCACGACCGTGGCCTCCGGCGGCTGGGGGGCTCCGCCCCCCAGACCAGCGAAGTCTGTGTCGTGAAGTCCATCGATGAAAAGGGGAGGGCTGTCCGGCGTTGCCTGTTTCTTTCTTAGATCTATGCTACTGGAGGTATCTCCGGGCCCTTGGTGTGTCTGAGCAACAGTCGTTCGCGACTGTCAGCAGATGATGGGCTTGCGTGTGTGTTTGCCGGCTTGTGCCGATATACTTCGTCACGAGAGGCCTTCTCAATACTGTATCATCGCAGCGGCATTGTTGAGGCACTGCACGCAGAGGCGAGTCAAGGTTCAGACACCTTGCATTGGCCAGCGAGGGACGTTATGCCGTATGACCTGTGACGCAGCCCTTCTGCTTTGCCAGACTCTGTCAAGAGGAAACGGAACCAAGCACCAGAGTTGCTGCGTTCCCAGCCCCTGCCAGTCCACATCCCACCCCACCCCACCCCCCCCGCTCTTGTGCACGGCTGTATTTGGGTGGTGTTCCCGCGTGGCGTGTTTCGGCACCGGCAGCTCTGCCTGTGGCGGGCTGTGCCTGTTGTGATGCAGTCGTATGGCAGCAGGCCCCCCCGGCACACCGCAGGTTTGCCAGGACAAGGAAGACACGTCACCCCATCTACCCCCCCCCCCCCCCCTAGGGGCCGTCTTAAGGCAAAAATGCTGAAAAAGTGGCCAGACCACCCCAAAAACCGTCCCTGGGTGTGGGACACCCACTTTGGTGGCCCGGAACGGGGCTGAAAGGCAATGCTGAAAATTTTGTAGTGGTTTGGTACCGAACCCCTCCCCGGCTGAGTCTCCCGATCACCCTGCCACCTGTATCATCAAAATCCCACGTCATGTACCACGTTCCGCCGCCTCTGATGAGGCATCTGAGCACTATCGAGCCAAAAAGGCGACGTTTCAGCGGGTGTTCTGTCAGGTTTCGACCGACACTATTTAAATAGTATCAACAAAGACCGGGATGGGTCCGCGCATGCAAGGGCGTCACTCGGGGGGGCTTTCTGACGTGCCCCCGTCGAATGCATAGGGTCATCCTGGTCCACTTCTGGACAAGGATGAGGTGTGCGGCCACGGCGAAGCTGTCGCGATCCCCGCGACAAATGGTTTCTGTGAGTCATCACGTGGGACCCTGTCGTACCAAATGGCAGCAGCTGTGCGGGTGCAGCAGAACGGGACACACACGGCGGCATCGAACATGCCATCCGCAGCAAGGATCAGGTTGAACGGGCCGTGTGTGCCTTGTATGTTGGTGGTGTCTTCAGGCATGCCCCACGCCAGCAGCTCGCTCACACCCTCCCCGCGTGCTGGCATGCAGGTTGCGTGACACGGCCTGCTGCCACTGCACCTGCGCAGCTGTGTCCGTGAGGACGGCCTTTGCAGCGCCGCACCACAAGGGCGACCAGGCTCGGTATTCCCACCCCGCAACCCAGCTCCAGCACGCGCTTCCCGCAGATGCGGCCGGGGCGGCGGCGCAGGGCCAGCAGGTAGGCAGCGAGCACCACTGCACACCCCCTGATCTAATAGTCACCGCGCAGCACAGATCGCGCAGTTCAAGCAACAAAGTACTCACCGGTGTGCCAGTGACCCATTCTGCTGAAGAATTGAACATGATCAGGCATGTTCAGGAAAAAGGCTACCCCATCTGCCTCTGCAGCGAAGGATGTCCACAGGGGTTTGGAAGAGGCCGAATTCCGAACGAAGCCAGATTGAATGCCTGCTGCAGAAGCGTGTCCGCTTGCAGCAGAACACAACAGCGGAGAAACTACTGAGAAGGCACTCCTTCCCAAGCTTGTCACGTTCCTGCACTCCCAATTTGAACCGAAGGCAGCAGTACCCACTCAGGAAACGACACGGCGGAATGTTGCGAGCAAGTAGGGCGGGACGGGGTCGGGAGGGGTTTTCAAATGAGGGGGCCGGAACCAAACCACTACATTTTTTTGAGCATGGTCACGGATTGGCTCAGAAGTGGCCAAATACCCCCAAAAACCACCCAGACCGCCCCCAAATACTCCCAGGGGCCGGGGTTTCAAGTTTACAGTCATTTTGTGCGTGTTCCTCGCCTATGTGAAAAATGCCGTTATTTTTACCCCTTAAGATTTTGCCTACCCCCCCCCCCCCCCCCCCCACTGTTTTCCGACGGGGGGCAGAACCACCCTTCATTCATCGCTTGGCCACCGCCACACGCACACCCTGCCCCTACCCCGACACAGGCACACCTCTCCCACCCCCCACCCCCCACAGCGCGTGATGTAGCATCACGCACACCTTGCCTTGCCGTTCCCCAGTTTTTTTTGGTGTTCTCGCGATCGACGAATACCCGCTGGTTCTTCTCTCCCCTTTCTGATTTGCAGACGCATAGTTTCCCTGCACATCTGACTGTTCCTGCTGTCATTGCGTCTTTTCATTGCATCTGGCCTGACCAGTTGATTTTTTCCCCCACGCCGCCCAGCATGGCGTTGTGGTATAACTGCGGGGCGCTTGCCGAGAGGTGGTGGCGTCCTGCTGAGCCGGGCGGCAGGCAGCTGCTGCGGCTGGGGCTGCTGCTGATGGGGCTGCAGGGTGGTGGCGGGGCGCAGCTGGTGGTGATGCGGGCAGCGCTGCTGCCCTACGCGAAGAGGGCCGTGTGCTGCGGCAGCTTCGCAGAGGCTGTGACGGCGCTGCTGCGGGAGGAGATGAACGTCGGCAGCGCGGCCAGCGCGCAGCACCTCCTCCGCCTCGTGGAGGGCGTAGGGGAGGCATGTGTCGACCGCTACGCGGAGGCCAACCCGTGGCTGCTCGACCCCCACCTCCCGCCACCCGCACCCGCGGCACGGCAAGTCTTCTCCGATATCGCGCTGCACTGCCCCAGCCCGAGAGGGCGCCGCAGCCCGTCCGTCGCACCAGCCTTCGAGCTGCTGGCACCTGCACCTGCCCTGCCTGACATCCTGCCAGACGCCGCTGCTGCGCTGAACACCCGACAGAGGCATAAAGAGCAGCAGCAGCAGCAGCAGCAGGCTCCCGACAGGCCCAGCAGGGGCACACCCGACGCTGTCGCCCGGCACCGTGGTGGTGGTGCTGGGGGTACGCCCGACGGTGCTGCGCCCAGGCGAGAGGGGAGCAGGCAGGGCAGCAGGCAGGGCGGGCGTGGCAGCCTGCCCCGCAAGCACAGCAGGAAGGGGCAGAAGGCGGCAGGGGGGGGCAGCCGTGGCGGCGGCAGCAGCGGCGCGGGCGCCGCTGCGGAGGGTGGGGCGGGGCAGCAGCAGCAGCAGCAGCAGCTGACGCACGACTTGGCGGCACGCCTCCCGACACCCAGCGATCTGTACGACGTGGTGTGGGACCACCGCCCCGACTGGTCCCCCCCGAGGTCCCCCGAGCCGCCCAGCTCGGGCACATCCTCCCGCGCGGCGCGGCAGCAGCAGCAGCCCCACCAACACTACCACCACCACGGCCCCAATGTGCCAGCACTCCGCCCGCTCGGGGGAGCGCCCTGCGCCTTCGACCTGCCGCTGGACAGCGGCGGGCGGCTGTGGCCCCCGAAGGGGGGTGACACCACGCCCAGCACAGACGCGTCGCGGGACGGTTCGCCTGGGCGTCACGCAGAGTACGAGCAGAACGAGGGCAACACCGCACTGAGGCTGGCCCCCAGAGGGTCTCACAGGGGGGACCCCCAGGCGCAGGACGTCACGGCAGGGAATCAGCAGCAGCAGCAACACCACACCAAGGCAGCTTCCTTCTACGACGACCTGCTGCTGATCTCTGCAGTGGAGCTCCGCCAGCACGACAGCGTGCTGCTGCCGAAGGAGCAGCGGCCACCCCGTGCCCCAGTGGGCACGCTGTCCCTGCTGTCCCTAATGGAGGCGCTGCCGCAGACCTGCCCAGACCCTGTGGAGGAGCTGAAGGTCGCATCGCAGAGGCGCGGCTGTTGTGGCAGGAGCAGGCGGTGCGCTGCGGGGCGGACCCGGGGTGCCGACGGCGTGGCGGGGGCCGGGGTGTGCCGGCAGAAGGACTGGCTGCCGGCGCTGGATGTGGCGGAGCGGGTGCTGGCAATCCTGCAGTCCGCCCGGCACGGCCCCCGCAGGAAGGGCGGCGCGGCCAGGCAGGAGCGGCAGCTGCAGCGCGCCATCGCATTCCCCACGGCGGACGTGCTGCCCATCCTCCCCTCGACAGACCAGTGCCACAGGATGTGCCGCGGGCGCAAGCTGAAGGGCACGCGGAAGGGCGACAGCGGAAGCGAATGGACTGCCGCGTCGGCACAGGCGGTCGCGGCGGCGCTGGGTGGCGCTGGGGCAGCGCGCGGGGCAGCGGCGGTGCCGCCTGGCAGGGAGGGGTGGGTGGAGCAGCAGCACCGCAGCAGGGAGGGCAGGGAGGCGGTGCGTGGGTGAAGCAGTGACGAGGGGGGGGGGGGGGGAGGTGGCTTGAGAGGGGGGGGTGGGTGAGGGGTTGTTTTGTGGAGAAACACGGAGGATCAGGCAGAAGCGAAGGGGGGGGGGGGGTCGGTGTCAGCATGGCGAATCATGCCGTTTTTTTTGTTGATTTCTTTCAACGGCGGGCAAAGTAAAATTTCGGGGGTGGGGGGGGGGGTGCGCACAAATGCCAACGCAATCACACGCCGTGCAAAACTGAGGCGTGGGGGATGGGGGAGACAGTCACACCCCATGCCGATGCTGGAACAGGGGAGGGGGAGCGGGCAGGGTTTTGTCCCGCATGCCAGCCAAAAAAAAATATAGGAATCCAATTCTGCCCTGCCGTTGTGTCCTGCTTCTCTGCACTGACACAGGCGCGTGTTTCGGCACCCCCGAGAACACAACGCACAGCTGTGTGTTCCCCCTCCACCCCGGTGTGGCGCGGGGCCAACACCACACTTCCGTGCGGTGTTGGCCAGGGGGCCACCATCGCCTTGCTATGTTGCTGATTTCCCCCCTCGTATTCTTTGCCCTATCTTTCAAGGGGTGGGGGAGGGGGTGTGTGTCAAACGTGAGACGCCGCGCGCCAGCAGCTTCTAAAATGTGTGCTTTGCACAGCACCGCAGCGACATCTCAGAGGTCTCTCTCTCTCTCCTCCCTCGCTGCCCGGCCTTGTCTGTGCCCAATGCTACGCCCACTTCTGTGGGAGGATGTTTGCATTAGTTGTCACAAACATCTCCGCAGGCAACGTAGGACTGGCGTGTCTGCGCCGCCGAACACAAGCCCCCAGGGTAGGACCTGCTGCATGAGAAACCTGGCGACTCTCGTTGCCTGCCTGCCAGGAGCCTTTTGGTGCCTATGGGGGTCTTCGCTGGTCGTCATGCTTCGTTATTCTTCGTCGGTTTTCACCTAATCTCCTTAGGAAATGCACCAAAAATGCACTGACGATCACCCCGTAGCGAAGACCCCCCTATCCGAGCGATCGTTGGGCGAGCACCCCCACCCCCCCACCCACCCAGACACGCTATCGCGCGATCCCACTTCATTGTGCGGCAATCCCCATCGAGTCGAGCCGACCTCCTCTGAGGCCCGGGCCAAGGGTCAGGGTCAGGACGCCTTGCGGGAGGGTGCGCCCTCCTCTCTCCAACGGTGCCTGCGGCACACCGTACAGATGTGATCTGCACCGACCCCATCCCCCATCCCCCCCCACCCCACTGCCCAGCTGAGCTTGCGTGGTTACAGCGGAGAGTGTGTGTTTGTGAGGGGGCCCATCTGTTTGGTTTGCAGCGTTTCATCATTTTTTTTGCAAGTTTTGCCTTCCTCCCTTCTGCACACAGCGCCACTAGCAGGGTACACACACGCTGCCAGCGCCGTCCTTGCTGTGCCGACGCACTGGCCAAGACATGCTGCAGGCAGTGTGGACCAGGAGCAGTGTTCTCCTGTCCAAAGCATGCCTCGGGTTCGGCATTGTCGTGCTGCTGGTGATGCTGATGGAACGGGACGTGCCTGAGGAGGCGGACGAGCCACGCCCCGAGCGGTCCATGGAGAACGCCAGGCAGGAGGTGAGCGACCTGCTGGCCTCCGTGGGGCTGCTTGAGTACGGCGGTGTGCTGGAGGGCTTCCAGCTCACCTCCATCCCCATCATCGCGTCGCAGCACCCCGACAACGTGCCGCCTGCCGTCAAGCCGTTCCACTGGAAGATCATCGTGCTGGAGGCGCGGAAGTCGATCGGCGTCGCCACCGCCGCCAAAGATGAGGCGGATGAGCCTGCGGTGCCGCCCCCTGTCGTGGTGCTGAAGGATGCTCCAGAGGACAAGGTGCAGCTGGAGATGCCCAAGACACGCACCATCGGCAACTGCCGCGTCACGCGCTCCTTCATCCCACCCGACCAGGAGACCGAGCCCCCGATCTTCTGGTCGTTCCCTGGGTCCGGCAACACGTGGATCCGCTTCCTGATCGAGCAGGCGACTGGGTATTACACAGGGTCGGTGTACCGCGACCTGGACATCATCAAGGTCATGCCGGGTGAGCTGCGGTGCGATAAGAGCGTGGTGGCGGTGAAGGGCCACCCCAACTGGACACCGTTCGACCTGGTTGACGGCGCATACCGCCCCGACGACCGGTGGACCCTGCCCAACGCCAGGGGGGTGAAGAATGTGGAGAACGTCGAGATGTGGTACGGCAAGACAGACATCAACCCGCGCCCCACCATCAAAGCGTTCTACAAAAAGTGCCAGGTGTCGATCAACCGGGCCCTGGTTGTGACGCGCGACCCCTACGCTGCCCTGTGGGCAGAGTACCAGCGGGTGAAGTCGGAGCGGGTGATCAACGGGACAAAGGAGTACGGGCATGTTGCAAAGCTTGCCAAGGCGGACTTCGACCCGCGCGACATGCGCTACCAGATTATCTCCCTGATGCAGGACTGGGTGCTGCAGTTCGTCGGCTACGAAGGGTTCATCGAGCGGCACGGCTGCGACTCTGTCCTCTTCCAGCCTTTCGAAGAGCTCGTCTCCCCGAAGACGCGCGACTCGGCGCTGGCACGCATCGCAGCCCACCTGCGGAGGCCCCTGGCAACCACACCAGAGTGTGCCTTCACCCTTGCTGACCACCCTGCCATCCGGCGTGACAAAGTGAAGGACCCTGCTTACATGACGATACAGGACGCCTACAACGACCCGCGTGTCGGGGACCTCATCTGCGACATGTATGAAATCGCAGGGCCCGAGCTGAAGGTGTTCGGGTACAAGCCTCCACCGTACGGCCCCAGCAAAGGGAAGTGCCCCACCCCGAAGCGGCTGGTGCCGGTGATCTCCAAGCATGCGGTGCTGACGAGCGGGACGCTGAACTGCAAGTCGGACCGGGTGCAGGGGATGAGCAGCCCTAAGTACCACGTCAACGAGGATGTGCACGACTCGCTGGCGCACCACAAGGAGGTGGATGTCGTGGACTTCATGCCGAAGAAGAAGCCGAAGCCTGCCGACAAGCCTGAGTTTGAGGAGGTGACGCTGGAGGGCGTGTCCTTCGAGAAGCCCTACCTCACCATGGCCATCACGGGGAGGAACGACAACCACTCCGGGGATGTGATCCAGCGCACGCAGAACAACCTGAACAACGTCGCAGCGTATGCCGACCGCTACCGCATCGCCATCGAGGTGATCATCGTGGAGTGGAACCCAGAGCCTGAGCGGAAGCCGCTGCAGAACGTGTTGGTGCTGCCGAACACAACCAACGGGCACTACCTCTCGATCCGTGTCATCACGGTGCCCCCGGCGCTGCACGACGTGTATGTGCCGCCACCGATCCACCTTCCAGTGCAGCAGTACGCTGGGAAGAACGTTGCGGTGCGCCGGGCGCGTGGTGAGTTCGTGCTGTGTTGGAATGCAGACATGTTGCTGAATGCCCCGTTCTTCGAGTTCCTCAAGCGACGTTCCCTGACGAAGGGGAAGTACTACCGTGTCGACAGGATTGACTTCGACAAGCCGTTCCCGCCTGGCTTCGACATCGGCAACTTGGAGGGGGAGAAGGAGGCAGCGTGGATCGAGATGCACGCCTACCAGATCCGCACGGCGATCGGGACGCGCACCATCCCGACGCCGGCGGAGAAGGCGACGTTCTGGAGGGACTTCCACCTGCACAACGACACGACACACCGCTATGCGAAGCGGTGTTGCGAGGGCAGCTGCGAGCGCAGCTTCAAGGCCTGCCGCTGGGTGAAGTGGGACGGGTGGAGTGGGGACCGTATCCGCGAGCAGGTGCCCACCCTGCACCAGCGGGGGCAGCTCGCTGACATCGAAGACCTGCTCAACATCCCGCAGCAGTTCCACGCGAATGCGCCGGGCGACTTCATCCTGATGCACAAGGATGACTGGATGCAGCTGCGTGGCTATCCCGAAGCACCCTTCTTTGTCGAGCTCGACAAGGTATGCACACACAGGGCCTCCGCAAGCTGTGTAGCCAGTGCCTGTGCGGGGCATCTCACCTCAGCAACCACCCCCACCGGCCAGACCTCACGCTTTGCCGTCGCTGTCTTTGCTTCCCACCCTCTGCCCCCCATCCTTCGCCCACACACCCACCCACCCCACCACCACCCACCCTGCTACAGTACATCATGACGCAGGCCTTCGCCGCAGGCATGGACCAGGTCATCCTGCAGCCACCGATTGCCTCCTTCCACCAGTACCACGCGGGGTCGTGGGGGTCTGCTGGTGGTATCACTGACGACGTTGCGAAGAGGCCGATGCTGCTGCCACGCAAGTACATCGAAGACGGGAGGGACCAGCTGATCAAGCAGAAGCCCGTCACGCTGTGGAACACCCCAGACGAGCTTGGCTGCAACAACGCGAACTGGGGCTTTGGGAACATCGCGCTGCACGAGGTTGTGCTGCACCCGCAGGCCTGGAACCTCAGCAGAGGCGGCATGCGTGTGGTATGTCCGCTGCTGCTGCTGCTGCTGCTGCCCCTGCCTCTCTCTCCCACCCGCGTGGAGCAGAATCGCGGGCTCTCGGCAAGGCGGGTGGGAGGGGCTGATGGGGCGTTCACTCCACACCCCTCCACACCCCTCCACACCCCTCCCATTTGACATTCGGCACTTCTCGTCACTTCACCCCGACCTCTCTGCACCACCCCCACCCCCTGCAGGTGCGCGAGCCATTCGACCAGCTCAAGCATGCCCGTGAGGCGGGCTGCGGGTGGAAGTACACACCAGGCGCGCCTTGGACCCAGACTAGATAAACCCAGAGCCCGGCTGCCGCCATGGGTATGTGTGGGCGGTGCAACGCAAAGGGCGCGGCACCCACACACACACCCTCTCCAAAAGGGGAATACGGGGAAGGGTTCATGCCGGACACCGGGAGGTGTCTACAGAGGAACCCTCCGGTAGTGCCTTCGTGCCTTGGGATGGGCCCGGCAGCTGGGGGTTGTTGGGGGCGGGTATCAGGATCGGGGGGTGGGGTGGGGTGGGGTGGGGGGTCGGGCGGGCTGGGATCCGCTCGTTCTCTCGTTGTCTCCGCATATCGGTTTCCTGCGGGGGTCCTTCCTGGGTCAGGCAAAGAGAATGTGTGCCCTGCGCAAACCGTGACACCCCGCCACCAGCGAGGGCTGTGAGCGTATGCACCCAATAGGGTTTGCTTTGGAGCTGTCTAGACGCATATGGTATTGGTTTATTCGAAAGGCTTTTTCGAAGAAGATTGAGGAGGAGGGAGAAGAAGAAGAAGAAGAAGAAGAAGAAGAAGAAGAAGAAGAAGAAGAAGAAGAAGAAGAAGAAGAAGAAGAAGAAGAAGAAGAAGAAGAAGAAGAAGAAGAAGAAGAAGAAGAAGAAGAAGAAGAAGAAGAAGAAGAAGAAGAAGAAGAAGAAGAAGAAGAAGAAGAAGAAGAAGAAGAAGAAGAAGAAGAAGAAGAAGAAGAAGAAGAAGAAGAAGAAGAAGAAGAAGAAGAAGAAGAAGAAGAAGAAGAAGAAGAAGAAGAAGAAGAAGAAGAAGAACCCCCCAAAAAGCACCCCCCCCCTCCACCCTAGCCCTCCTGCCCCAAACAGAGAACCAAAAAATAGGAGGCCTTTAAAAAGAATAAGGCAAGCGCCCCCCCCCCCCTCCCCCCTCTCCTCCTCCGCAAACATTTCGTCCAGTCTAAAAAAAGACCACATTCCCCCCACCACCCCCAACAACGAAAAATCATAATATATGTGGCCTACGCCACCCCCCCCCCCCCCCCCCCCCCCCCCCCGACACCGCCGTCTCTTTTTCCGCTTCCGTCTTTCTCCCCCCCCCTCCCCCTCCCTCTCCCTCTCCCTCCCTTTTTCCCTACGCCTCCTGACCACCCCCTCGACCCCCACCCCCTGACCCCCACGAGCTCGACTGCCACATTTAGCGGGACCTCCCCTGTCCAGTTGTGGGCCCCTTGTAGGGCTGGTAATATATGCTGAAGGCTGTGTTACCTCCCACACAAGTTGCAATGGGGGGGGGGGGATCGTCTGTGGCCCTTCAGCTCTGTTGGTGTGGAGGGTGGGACGGGGTGGTTGTGGGTGGGGTGGGGTGGGGTGAGTGGAGGATGGGTTGGGGGGTGGTGGTGGTGGTGGTGGTGGACGGACATTAACATCCAGCGGAACCCCCTCTACACAAAGGGGCCCCGCAACACACACACGCACACTGAACGAAATCTATGAGAATGAAAAAAAATATCCACACAGTGGGTGGCGGATGGGTTGGGGGGTGGGGTGGGGGTACGGTTGTGGTAGTGGTGGTGGTGGTGGTGTGCAACATCACCCACCCAAGGCAATGCCACCTTCCCGAAGGTGGTGGTGGTGGTGCCATGCGAGGGTGCGCTTGCTCTCGCTAACTCTCTGCCGGTGCAACATCTTGAGGGAGGGGGGTGGGGGAGGGGTCGGGTCGATGAGGGTGCATTGCCCTTTCCTTCTTCTGGGGGTCTTCGCTACGGGGTGATCGTCAGTGCATTTTGGTGGGAGGGTGTCCTAAATTTAGGAAATTTTTGAAAAATTTGGAAAATTTTGGGGTATTTTTTGAAAAAATGGCAAAAAAAAGGGTGTGGGGAGTTGGGTCCAGTTTAGCAAAGTCCGTGTATTTGGACGCGGCCCCTCAGATAAGGAAGCCGCGTCTCAGGTGCAGGATGTGGGGTGTTGTCGATTTTTCAGGGTTCGACATTCTCGGGCTGGACGGAGAGAAACGGTGGGTGCAACTCTGATCAGAAAAAACTTCAACCGAAAAAACGGGGTGTAGCTCCCTGACTGACGAGCAGCGGGAGGTGGCGAAGAGAAGCTCCTCATGCGTGGCGGCCTCCCTCGTTCGCGGCGGGTGAGGCATGCGGGGGTACGAGAGCGGCACCCGCCTGAGTTCTTTATGGAACCCACAAACCTGGGTGGCCTCACGGATGTGAGGTTGGAAATGCTCCGGGAGACAGCCGATGGCGCCTCAACGCCACAGGCTATCGTTGCCGGCTTGGTGCCCATATGGTGCAAGATGAGCGGCGGAATCGGCGAACTTCGGGAACTATCAGGTAGTTTGAACGCTGAAGACTGCCCCGCCAGGCTGAATGGGAGTCACAACGCGATGAGGAACAAGGATCAGCAGCGCCCTTTGCGGCAAACACAGGGCAGCTCTCCCTGAGCAGCTGGGAATGAAACGGGACGGAACTAACGAGCAGCAGCGAAAATATTGCAGAGCACCAGTAACCACAACGAGTCCATGACACAAGTGGAACTGCAGACACGGGGCAGCCAAGAAACCGACGCAGTCGCAGGAGACCACCTCCACTGTCAGAACGAGCAGAACTGAGAGACACTCAATGGGATGGAGCGGAATCACTGGAACGGGGACACACTGATGGCACACAGGACAGACAGACAGAAGTCAGAGTGAAACGGTTGTACAAAGGGCTCGGCTTTACCGACGTCCTTAGTACAGAGTGAAACGACGACGCCGCCGAAGGCGGCCAATCCGCCGCCCGAAGGGCGGCGGAAAAATTTTTGGGGTGTTTTTGGGAGAAAAACCGGGCAACCTGGACCCTTTGGGACCACACAGGCCAGGAAAGGCCAAAATTTTCGATTTTTTTCGGAAATTTTTCGGTTTTTCAGAGTGTGGCAGTCCGCAGATACAGATTTTCGGGTCGGAAAAAAAATTTTTTTTTCGACCCAAAAAAATCGGATTTTTTCGGGGAGGGTCTCCGGTGGCCCCCCCTGGATTTCCTGTTTTTTCCCGATTTTTCCTGATTTTCGGATTTTGCTCGAAATTTGCCCTTGTGTCAACCAGTGGCAAAACTTTCGGAAAATCGGGAAAAATCAGGAAAATCCGGAGTACCGGACACCCTCCGTGCATTTCCTGTTGAATTGGCTGAAAACTGACGAAGTTTGTCGAGCAGCGAAGACCCCCTCTGTGTCAAAAAAAATTACCCAGCTGCGCCATAAAGTGATGTGGGGTACGCTTGCGAAAGAAGCCTTTTTTTAGGGGAGGGGGTGGGGGGAAGGGGGCGAAAACCCTTTCTCTTCCCCTCTTCGATTCCCTCCTCCACCCTCCACACCCCACCCCCCCCTCCACACCCCCCCAGTCGGAATATCGAAATCATAAAACCATAAACCTGCTCCGGCGATCCCCCCTCTTCCCCGCTATCTTCACATATTACGCGCAGACGACCAGGGGAAACGGGAGGGGGGTGGATGGGGGGGGTTTTTTTTAGGGAGGAGATGTGTCTGCTTCTGCCACGCACACCCAATGTGTATCTGTGAGGAGGCAGTGCAGGACGCCACCCTGCTCAGGGATGTGCGACCTTCACTGCCACAACACATTAAGGGGGTCTTTGCTGGTCGACAAACTTCGTCAGTTTTCAGCCAATTCAACAGGAAGTGCACCAAAATGCACTGACGACCACCCCGTAGCGAAGACCCCCTAAGCCTTTTGGTGGAGTGCAGTTCGACCTCCTGGGCGAACCCTGATGCTGCCTCTCGACCCAGAGCCGCTGCAGGGGGGGGGAGGGGAGGGGAGGGGGGGTCCCTTATCCTCCACTCCGCCCTGTGTCAGCACGCTGCCACTTTGTGGAGGCCTTCACTGAGAACGGGGTGCAGAAAAGATGTATAGGGGGCTCGGTTATCACGTTGTGTGCTCTCGGGGGCACACACCGGGATGCCAGCACGCTAACCCAAACTACACTACTAACCGGTGAGAAAAGGCGAGGATGTTGTGTGTGTGTGCGACTGCCGGTATAGCGTATCAGTTCTCGTGGACTTTCTGGACGATGCGGGTCCGCTAATCCACCACAGCAAACGAACCGGTGAGAAAAGGTGAGGATGTTGTGTGTGTGTGTGTGTGTGCGACTGTTGTGCAAACCTGCTTTGCCTGCGATTTTTTCCAGAGGCGGTGCCCCCCCCTCCCCCCTCCCCCCCACATGCCTGCTGTGCACGGTGGACTCCCACCCCCTGGAGCGGGGGTCTGGGGCGGGGGTCTGGGAGACCCCCGCTAGCGGGGGTCTGGACCCCCGCTAGCGGGAGTCTGCCCTGCTATTTTTGGTGCCCAGACGACCCCCGCGAGCGGGGGTCGGACCTCGCCAGACCCCCGATATTCCGATATCCCAAAAAGGTGCACCCTGACGTGTGGGGGTCCACCGTGTGGCTGTGCTATATCGCATCAGCATCTTCCGTGCCACCACCACGCTGGTTTGTCAACAATAACAGCAACAGTGTACAGGAGCAGCAACCCTTCCGGATGGCACATTCGTCAGGAAGCATCACACAGCCTTGGCAGATTAGGCTCTTGGTGGGCGTTCGGGGTGGGTGGGTGAAGGGGGGGGTATGGGGGTGTCTCCCCTGCAAAAACAGCAGAGAACGCACCTGCAAGTCTTTAGTTTTCCCCTTGTCACAACAGGATTTTGAAGAGGTCTTTGGTCCAAGCCCTCTTTGTTTTCCTTGGGAGCACGGCCCCTCATCCCCCCCCGGCCGGGCGGGGTGGTGTGGGGGGTGGGGTGTCAAGAAGCGAAACACACAAATGTAGGAACCCGTTGCTTGCTTTACCATAACCCGTTGATGTGTCGGTGTGTGGCGTACAGGCCATTTTGCATCTCTGTTTTCTGCGCCACCCCCCCACCCGCTTCAACACATACACGACACACACACACACAGTGGGGCATCCGCTGTGACGTAGGGGTGGGCGGGGAGTGGGCACAGATCCGCGCAGGGTTACCCACTTAAAACCACTATCACTACACACACACCCACACCCCCTGCCCAGGCAAGGGCGGTGCCCCCATCGGCACTGCAGACCATGGCTGTCAGAATAGGGGGGCCGGTGTTACGGTGTCTGGCAGCCCCACACAGAGGGCCTCAGGTGCCCGCGCTGCGGGGTGTGCAGCGCAGGCTGCAGCATGCGGGCCATGCCGCAGAAGGGCACGATGGTTACGCTGGCCACGAAGACTACTTGTCGTCTGTCGATGCGTCGCTTGGGAAGATGGAGCGTGAGGACGCGTCGTACGCAGGGGCGGCGCTGACCGAGCGCGACATCCAGGCGGGGAGGGTGCGGGAGGGGATCATGAACACAGTCAAGGGTGTCGATGAGAGCGTGGTGAAGCTGCGCAGGATTGGCGAGCTTTTCTTCATCGCACACGACTCGCTCCTGCCGCTGGGCGTCTCGCTGCACACAGCGATGTCCTTCCTTCTGGGGTTCGCTAAGTTCCCTGCCAACCGCGTGGGCTACCAGCGCCACGAGCTGCTGTGGAAGATGTACACCCACATGCGCACCGTCGACAACCGGATGGACATCGACATCGCGCGTTTTGCGATGATGGGGCTCGCCAAGGCGCCTGGTCAGTTCAAGGGGCCCTCCCTCTACTACCAAGCCATCGACATCCTGGCGGACATGAAGAGCGCTGACATGGCGATGTCCACCGCTGTGATGACCCACTTCTTCCGCCTGGCTTCGGTGTGTGAGGACAGCGATGGGGATCACACCTTCATGAAGTCAGCCTATCAGCGACATCTCGAGTACGAGTCCAGCGATGGGTTCTACACGAACCCGACGTACTACGCCTTCCTACTCAACGGGCTGGTCAAGGCGCAGATGATTGAGGAGGGGCTGTCCGTCATCAACAAGTTTGTGCATGTCCCCTTCAACAGCGTGCTGGCAACGTCGTGCGTTGATGTGTGCGCAAACTCCGACGACCCCTCTTCTGCGATGTCGATGTACAAGGTGCTGTTCAGCCACCAGTGGAGCACGCTGAAGCCCACCCACGAGGTGTTCTCCTGCCTGCTCTACGCCGCTGCGCGAAACCCCGACGGGATGCAGGCGGCGCACATCCAATACATCTGCACCGAGATGTCGGAGAAGGGCGTGCGGACCGACGACCCGCAGTTCCTCAACCGGCTGTGCATCTCGCTGTTTGCGGTGAAGCGGCACCACCTGGGGAACGACCTCTACAAGAACATGCTGGCGCGCGGGATCCCTGTGTGGGACGTCACCAAAGAGAGCATACCTGAGGAGCTGGTCAACCCTGAACATCTCAAGGTGCTGGGTTACGACATCAGCGACAGGGTGCCAGTCAGCAACAGATACGACGCGCAGAACGACGACCTCTCGGATGTGAAGGCGGTGGAGGACCCGCACATGCCGAAGGACGCCCCGACGTGGGACGGGCGGCTCTTCTCCGAGGACAGGCGGGGAGACTTCGACCCGCGTGAGCTGCGTGAGGCGGACTCTGCAGCAGCAGACCTCCCCGACTCTGCCCCCGTGTTCGGGGCGAAGGTCCTGAAGATCAAGAAGACGTCGCTGCAGAGCAAAAGGATGGAGGCGGCGCGGGAGCGCCGGGCTGAGGATCGCGAGAAGAAGGCGAGGAGAGCGGTATCCAGCATCCCCAAGCCCGAGACACATCTCGTTGAGGGCGACAGCGAGGCGGGGTACGACGTCGGGAAGCTGCTCGGCCTGTAAGGTGAGGGCGCACAGTTTCACTCCTGCGATCTGAGCCTGGGATACCAATCGGGGCTGCTCTAGCCTGGCCCCCTGTTCTCTTGTTGGCCACCCTGGTTGTGTGTTTTGATCACTTTTTAAGGTGGGTTAACCCTGCACGGGTCTTAGCCCACCTCTATGTGTGTGTGTGTGTCGTTCTCGGGTAGGTGGTCTTCTCATGGGCTTCTGATGTCGGCCCCGCTGATCCACCATTGCGTATGGCACTCTGGAGGGGCGTGTTGTGTGATCAGACATAACGGAGGGGGGGGCGGGGGGGTGAGGGGGGGCGGTCGGGAAAACAAATGCAAATGAAGAATAATCGAAACAAAGGTTGTTGCCTTTCGCATTGTAGTGCAGGGAGTGAGGTGCAGCCAGGCTGGCCAGGCCCAGAGCGAGCTGCTGAAGGACAGTCCGTCGTATGGTCAGTCGGGGAAGTATTGGAATCTTCCAGGCTGAGTGCGCAGCACAACAGCAGGGGCCAGTGGCAGCCAGATCGGCACAGCCCACAGCACAGGCCATTCCGTTGTTTCTGCGTCAACACCTGAAACACGAGCCCTGACACCACCACCCGACAGATAGGACACACACCTGCACACAGCACAGCCATGGCAGCCGTAGCGGCGCTGCTGTTGCTGTGCTTCGGTGCACTCCCGCCATGCCCCATAACTGCAGGCGTGCAGTGCAAGGCAGAGCTTGCAAGGGTGCCGTCATTACCGCGGGCCGCAGTTTCGCATGACGACACGTTGGCCGCGGTTGCAGCGAAGAGTGCTGGTTTGTACGTGTACAATGTGAACACAGGTGCTACATCTACGGTCCCTTCATACGCTGACGCAAACGACGCTGCGTTCTCTCCTGACACAGGCACAGTGGCGCTGGGAGGGGATACGGCTGGTGTTGCAGTAGTGACGCTGAGCAGCGGGTCGGAGCTGTGGTCGGACACGTCGAAAAGTACTTGCCACTCTGTTGCATACTCGCCAGACGGGACACGCCTTGCTTCCGGGCACGCTGACGGCAGCATCTACGTCTGGAATGCTTTGAGTGGTACCACCCCCGTGTTGTCCCTCACTGGGCGGCACAGCGGGTGGGTGACCAGCTTAGCATATACCCTTGACGGGAAACGGCTCATCAGTGCCTCACGGGACATGTCAGTCATTGTGTGGAATGCAGATACGAGTTATGTCATCAGGACACTGACTGACCACACAAGCGACGTGTTCGCTGTCGAGGTGTCACCAGATGGTCTCTACTTCGCCAGCGTGGGCTCCACCTTGGCCGACAAGGTGATCGTCTACAAACTGAGCGACTACTCTGTCCATCGAAACATTGTAAACCAGATTGACTACACATACGGACTATCCTACAGCCGTGACTCGACCAAGCTGGTGGTGGTTGGAGAAGGCGACATGAAAGTTTACACAGTGGACAGTGGCGCCCTGGTACAGGCCTACACAATGCCGACTGCTTCCACCTACACAGTGTCGTACTTCCACAAAAGTGACACCATCATCACTGGCGATTACAGCTACAGTGATGCCGGCATCCTGCTGTGGGACTACGTGCCAACAACACCTGCACCTGACACACCTTCACCTCCAACGGCCGCACCCCCGACACCCTCACCTGCAACACCTTCACCTCCGACGCCCGCACCTCCGACACCAACACCTCTGACGCTTGCGCCTGAGACAGCTCCTCCCGCAACACCCGCACCTCTGCCACCTGCGCCTCCGCCTGGACCTGCGACACCTGCACCTCCCACCCGTGAATCCGATGGAACGGCATCACCTCCAACGCCTTCGCCTCCGACACCAGCACCGACACGCGCACCGACTACGATACCTCGGACCCCTGCACCGGAGACTGGAGTGCCTGCGACACCCACGGTGAACCTGACTGTGGCAGATGCGGAGACACCCCTCGCACCCAGCAGCGTCAGGACGACGGTTGCCGCAGCCACAGTGGCGGCTGTTGGGTTCGCTGGCGGGGTGGGGTCCACGTCGACAGGCGCCATGGTCAGCATCTACTCTGCGGTGGGGATGTCGCGGCGCTGCGACGAGGGTGTGCCCGAGACCAGCCCCGTGGTGAACCCGCTGACGCAGCGTGTGGGTGCCGGTGCGTACGCCGCACACATGGGTGCCGTGGTGTTTGTGGCTGTGGCGTGCATGTCGCTGTGCGCCGTGGTGGGGGCGGTGTACGCAGCCCTGCGGTGGTACTTCTGGCGGTGCACAGGGCGCCCCCCGACACGCACGGAGGACACACGCATCCTGGGGCGTGCGCGTGTGGGGTGGCTGGCAGTCCCCTTCGCCTTCCTGTACGCCTCCATCACCCCGTCCGCCTTCATGATCGCGTGGCACGGGTCGGAGCACAGGTGGGTGGGGATGCTGCTGGTGGTGGTGCTTGCGGTGCTGTGGCTCTTCGTCGTGGCGGTGGTGACGGTCGCCTCGCAGCGCTGCTGCTGCATCCCTGTCGAGGGTGCACACTCGCTGTGGGTGCGCATGTTCACCGGGACGCAGGAGTGGGTTCCACGCACCGACGACGGGAGCAGGACGGAGGCAGACAACCAGGCGTGGATGGGTGTGTGGTTCGCCGTGTTCGACGCCTACACGTGGGAGTCCCGCTACTTCCTGCTGTGGGAGCTGGCGGCGGCGGTGGTGCTCGGGGCGCTACAGACCATACAGGCACACAGCAAGGAGGCGTGCTTGGGGCGTGCCTCGGGGGTGGGCGCCGTCGTGCTGGTGCTGCTTGCGAAGGTGGTGTACAGCCGCCCCTTCCTCACGCTGTTCGAGAATGTGGGGAACGCCCTGCTGCTGGGCGGGGAGCTGCTGGTGGTGGCACTGTCCATCGCACACACGGAGACGGGGGAGGACGCAGCAGAGGCTGCTGCAGACGTGCTGTCCGAGATCGTGACGTGGGGGATGGTGGCGCAGTTCGTCGTGTGCATGGCGATGTTCATCTCTGCACGCTACGCGGAGTGGTGTGAGACAGGGAAGCACGGTGCGTTGCGTTTTGCAGCGCACTGGCTCTGCTTCACAGACGTGCTTGTCGGGCTTGTGGACCCTGCGGATATGAAGCAGCTGCCTGTGTCTGTGCCTGAGGACCAGCACGGGCACGACCTCAACCACAGCTACACCCTCAGCGACCACAGTCATAACCACGACAAAAATCAGATAAAGGAGGTCAGCACAGACACCCAGGCTGCAGCGGTGTGCCCGCTTCTGCCTGCTGCGGTCAGCAGCGGGGGTGCGAGTCCACATGCACCAGCCGCCGAGGAAGCGTGTCCCGAGACACGAGACGGAGGTGCCGTTTGGTCCCCAGCGTATTACACCCTCCCAACGACACTTGGTGGTACAGTGAATCAGCAAAGCTTGACCTCCTGCCTCTTCGCACAACCAGGAGGGCAGGAAAAGCGCGCATCATTCAACGAAGCGCAGCCGGGATGAGAAGGCCGCATGCAGTTATTAAGAATGCTGCGGCGGTCCCTGCCCGCAGCCTCCGCTGCACCTCTGCAGTCAATCTCGTGCGTGAGCGCCAGGTCTGCTGCTTTCAGCGACTTGCGTTCTCCGGCTGTTGTTGGATGTCTATATATGTTGCTGTCAGACCCAGGCCATGTGCTGTCGTGAGGCAGTCCTCTCTGCGGTGACGGCAGGTCGCAGCTTGTCTTAAGTTCTTGTCTTGTGTGCAGATCGAAGTGAATGCCGGTCAAGATCGTTTCTGATTTATCGCGCCGTGTTTTCCAAGTCGTATTACTGGCATTCCCGCACGTCTTCCTCAGTGCCCAAAACACACCCTTCTGCGTACCCGACGAAGGCGTGTCTTCTTTTGCACTCCTGGCGTTCTGCACCCCACCTGCACGCCTCAATATTTTGGGTTTTCCCAGCTCCACGCTTCAGGCAGACAACCCCTGTCTCTCAGGCTCCATGTTTCGCGACGAATCAACTCGAATATCCCTTCTGCCTGCCCTTCTGCTGCAGGGTGTTGTGCAGCCCGCAGCACTTGCAGGCGCTGGTGTCGACTTGATGTTCCCCTCACCCAGGCCAGCGCAGTGCGGCCACAACACTCAAAAGGCGTGCTGTTATTGGGCCTTGGTTCAGTGTCAAAGCGTGTCTCTATTTATGCGAGCCTATTCTGCACTTCTGAGCGTTGGCGATGTTGGATGAGCGGACCCGCATCGTACAGAAAGTCCACGAAAGACAAACACGAGAACTGATGCGCAAACTTCTGAGCGAAGACTCCCCCATTGTTTCGCGTATCCCCAGGTTCCCCGTCTGTCTCCTGTCGGCGGTCCGCTGCTCCCTGCTCCCTCTGTCCCTGTAAGCTTGTGCCACGTGTCACGACAAGTGTGAGTGTTCCCCCGAGTGAGTATACACTTTTCAGTTCTGTTCAGCCACGCCGGTGCGGCCACCGCTTTCCCTGATTCTTCGACTTCCTGCTTTCTGAGCAGTCTTGAACACGCTCCGAATGTAGCACAGAGCAACAGCCTTCGCTCTGTGCCACACTGTGTGTCAAACTGCACCATGATGAAACAGGCACACACCACATTCTCACGTTCTGCATTTCAGACCGAAGGCCCCCCAACAGCTGTTGGGGTCTTCGTTCGCCAGACCCACGCATTGCGGAAGGCACGCCCTCGTATCAAAATGTAGTGCCCAACGGGTTTTGTCTTCACTGGCCGAACACCATCCCTTCAGGGTAGACAGGTTCTGCTCCTTGACGGCTAGGCGCTGAGTTCCCGTGGGCGGTATACCCGCGGGAATCACGTCCAATTGCTCGTCCTGCTCCTTCAGGTCGTAGTGTGCAGCAACGTCTGCTTCAACCAAGGCTGCCGGTGGCACTGGGTGGGAGCGACGTCCGAACTGAGTTGCGGGCAGAGTTCTCCGAGAGAGCCGCCACACCTATTGTACACGATAGTGGAGAGCATCACAGAGCACCTGCTCTGCGATGTGTCTCCCCTACATCGACACACACGCGAGTCTCTGTGTTTCGTGGGAAGTCGCACCGTGTGACATCCAATACCTCTACTCGCCTACTCACTACACTTGCCACGACTTCTAGCATCCGAAAGAGAACAGAACATTTCCAAAGGCTTCAGATCGTATCATCAGAACTCGTGGCAGGGGGAGGAAGGTGTGCTTGCGACGGCCCTGCTCCTTCTGTGTGTCCTGCCATCTCCTGTTCATAATGTCATCCGTGTTCCACAGCCGCAGCAGGGCAGCAGGACTTTGTGGGTGTGGATGCGCTGTCGCATCAACTGAAAGGTAGAAGGAACCGGCCTGACGGAGCTTCTTGTCCATCCCCAAGGAGGCCGTCTGCAGGCGACAGGCGTGCGCAGCACACCTGTGTGTGAGGGGCAGAAACCACAGGCCTCGGCGAGGAGAACCCACCAGAGGTTTGCAAGAAGAGCGGCCTGGGGTTGCCTTGTCACCTTCCCCGAGGAGGATACCACAGCCCTGACACCACCACCCGGCAGATACGACACACACCTGCACACCCCCGCAGCCGGGTTTGCCATGTTGCTGCTGTCGCTCTGCTTGGGTGCACTCCCAACATCTGCACCTGACACACCTTCGCCTCCACCGCCAACACCCACGGAATGCCCGAGTGGCGCGGGTCCTTTGTGCGTTGCCAAGGTTGCAAGGGGACCGAGGTACCCCAAGCAGCTCGAGGTTTCCAATGACGACATGCTGGCTGCAGTGGCAGGGGACTCAAGTGGTCTGCACGTGTACAACACAAGCACAGGCGCGGCCATCACAGTGCCTTCTTACAACGGTGCACATGACGTGGCCTTCTCTCCTGATGGGGACACAGTGGCGGTTGCCGTGCGTCTGGTTGGTGTTGTGGTTGTGACGCTGAGCAGCGGGACTCAACTGTGGTCAGACGCATCGAAGGGGTACTGCCACTCTGTTGCGTACTCACCTGACGGCGCAGGTGTTGCCTCCGGACACGATGACGGGAGTATCTACATCTGGGATGCGGTGACTGGGGAATTGCTGCAGTCCCTCATTGGGGGTCACACTGCCTACCCGCGGACCTTGACGTACACACTCGACGGCAAACGGCTCATCAGTGGCTCCCCCGACATGCAGGTGATTGTGTGGAATGTCTCTAACGGTGCCGTTGTCAAGACGCTGACGGATCACACGAGCGCTGTCTATGCCACCCAGGTTTCGCCTGATGGACAGTACTTCGCGAGCATGGGTGAGATCAGTGTTGACACGGTGAACATCCACAAGCAGATTGAGAAGGGGTCGTCGACGTATGGGATGTCCTTCTCTCCGGACTGGAGCAAGGTGGTGGTGGTGGGGAACGGTGACATGAAGGTGTACTCCGTGGAGACCGGCAGCCTGCTGCAGAGCCACGCCATGACATCCCGAGCAACACACGCAGTGTCGTACTTCCACAACAACGACACCATCATCACGGGAGAGAGCGCAGACAATGCCGGCGTCCTCTTGTGGGACGATGTGGCACCTCCGACTCCTGCACCTGCGACACCTGCACCTCCAACGCCTGCTCCCCCAACCCCTGCACCGCCAACGCCTTCACCCCCAACGCCTGCACCCGACACACCGGCACCACCGACAGCTGCACCTGCAACACCTGCGCCTACTCTGCTGGGATGCCCCAGTGGTGCGGGTTCTCAGTGCTTCGCGGAGCTTGCTCGGGATACGCGGGATGTATGGAGCGTCGCTGTTTCGGACGACGACACGCTGGCTGCGGTGGGAGCACTGAACAGTGGTTTGCATGTGTACGACACGATGACAGGTGCTGCCCTCACAGTGCCCTCCTACCCGCAGTGCCTCGACGTTGCGTTCTCACCTGACGGGGGCCACGTCGCTGTGTCACTGTACTCAGCAGGCATTGCGGTTGTGAAGTTGAGCAGCGGGACTCAACTGTGGTCGGACACATCAAAATCGATATGTTCCGCTGTTGCATACTCACCCGACGGCACAGGTGTTGCCTCCGGGCACGATGACGGCAGTATCTACATCTGGGATGCGGTGACGGGGGACGTGCTGGTGTCCCTCACTGGGGGCCACAGATCCACCCTACTGACCTTGTCGTACACACTTGACGGCGAGAGGCTCATCAGTGGGTCGTATGACTGGCAGGTGGTTGTGTGGAATGTCTCTAACGGTGCCGTTGTCAAGACGCTGACGGATCACACGAGCCCTGTCTATGGCACTGAGGTTTCGCCTGATGGACAGTACTTCGCGAGTGCGGGTGAGGCTGCAGCGGACACGGTGATCATCTACAAACTGAGTGACTACTCCCTCCACAAGCAGATTGCGAAGGGAACCACACGCGACATTTCCTTCAGCCGTGACTGGAGCACCTTTGCGGTTGTTAGCCTGTCCTCCGGAGTCATGTCGTTTCACTCGGTCGAGACTGGCAACTTCCTTGCTTCATACACCATGCCCACCTCGGGGACCGCATCGGTGTCCTACTTCCACAACAGTGACATGCTCATTACAGCCGAGGGTGACTCCCCCTCAGGCAGCTTGTTGTGGTTTTTTTTTTTTTTTTTTTTTTTTTTTTTTTTTTTTTACACTTGCCCGTCAGGTGGACCACCGGGTGGGGAGAGAACCGGTGTGAGGCACTTGGGTCCGTCCAGGTGGGCAGGGAACCTGGGGGCGGGGGGCCTCAAATCCCTCTCTCTCTCATGCACGCGTGCTGGGCTCAACGGCCTGTACTCTCCCATCCGCCACCCAACCACCCATGCACAACTTGACGAGGCCTTGAGACACACCTCTCCCTTCCGAGACCCAGACCACCCACTTCCATCCCTGGCGCTGTCTGTTGGCAAGTGAGCAAAGGTAACACGAAACACAAGGGCAAGACTTGGAGCGAGCGTCGCGAGTCAATCAGAGAGGCACTCCCTCCTCGCAGGGTGGTGTCGGCCTTGTGTGCTCTCGAAAACCCGCTGTCGCCGTCCGTCAACCTGTGTGGCTGCCTGTAGAGGCGTTAAGGGGCGTGGGGACTAGGGGACCGAAGAGGGGTCAGAGACAGGTCGGACCTGCTCGGAGAAACACAAGAAAGGGGTGGAGGGAGTTAAAGCGCGTGTCTCCGGCGGGTCTCGGAGGGCAGGTGCTCTCGCCGACCCGTCGAACCGCGTGTGGGGACCGTTGGGAGGGGTTTAGACATGCACAATGATCTATACTGTACAAATGACCTGGATTCTCGGTGCCGTAACGTGCCTGAGTGGCTGTTTTGTTGGGTTAAGTGGCGGTCGAGGCAATCCGGACAGTTGTTGCGGAATCTAGTGTAAGGGGTAATGGAATGGTGGAATGCACAAACGTCAAGGGAGGGGCGGGGGTGTTGAGGAAAGGGGGGGGAGGGGGATAGGTAGAGTGAGGGACGGATGGAAAGGGGGGGGGGGGGTGGGAGTGACTGATAAGATCAAGGGGGAGGGGAGGGGGTGTTGTTGTTGTTCTCGGGGTCGCGACCACCTAACTGAGGGGGTCACACTCCTGGTGTCTTGTCTGCACACATTTCTGCTGGGAGGGGGGGGGGGGGGGGGTATAGTGGCCGGAGTCAGGAGCCGGCCCTCCTGGGGATGATGACCTGCCCTCACGGGCTTCATCTCCTCGTCTTCCCCTTCGCGCCCTTCCGCGCCCCGTCACACTCCCACATCTTCGTGACGGTGTCCCGAAGGCTTCGGGCCGCCGCCTTCGCCGTCGGCACGCTCCACGCGTTCTGCGTCCCACGCGCAGCGTGCCACTCCCTCACCGCCACCGCAGCCACCTGCCGCGTCAGCGGGTGCGAGCCGTGCAGGGGGTGAAAGAGGCTCTTCCACCCCGCCGCCGTCGCAGGGATGCGTGCACCTCCCATCGACCCACACGGAGACACACCATCCACAGCCACCCTATCACCCTCATCCCACTCGCAACCCTTGCGGGCCTGCTCCTCCAGCAGCCTCGTCGTCACCCGCGTCGGACCCACCGTCGCTGCCACCGTCTCGACCGGCGCGCCTTCCTCCTGGGTCTCAGGGGCACCGCTGCAGGCGAGGTCATCGCTGTCGACGTAGTCGTCGTCGTCGAACGCCAGCGGCTCGTTGATGCCAGGGGGGGCTGTTGAGGTCGCGTTTGAGCCTCCACCCTGCATCGATCCGCCATCCGCTGCCGCCCGCCGCTTCTCCCCCAACACCGCGTTCCTGCTGCGGCGTGTCGTCGCCCCGGCTGTCTCTACCCGCGTCACCTTACCCGCCGCCAGCATCGCTGCGGCCACACCCTCCTTCCCCACACTTTTTTTTGGTACCCGGGGGCGAACCGGGGGACTGCTACTCTCCACCTCTGCTCTTGGGGTGTCTGCTGCTTGTCGAGATGACATGCAGGGCGGAAGCCAACGACACAGTTGCTGTTGGCCACGTGTGGCAGAGGCTAGAGGCTTGTTGTGGCACGGTCTGCCAACAACACACCTGCACCGCCAACGCTTGCGCCTGCTACGCATGCACCTGACACACTAGCACCTCCAACACCTTCGCCTCCACCGCCAACACTCACGGAATGCCCGAGTGGCGCGGGTCCTTTGTGCGTTGCCAAGGTTGCAAGGGGACCGAGGTACCCCAAGCAGCTCGAGGTTTCCAATGACGACATGCTGGCTGCAGTGGCAGGGGACTCAAGTGGTCTGCACGAAAAAAAAACTCTACAGGCAGCCACACAGGTTGACGGACGGCGACAGCGGGTTTTCGAGAGCACACAAGGCCGACACCACCCTGCGAGGAGGGAGTGCCTCTCTGATTGACTCGCGACGCTCGCTCCAAGTCTTGCCCTTGTGTTTCGTGTTACCTTTGCTCACTTGCCAACAGACAGCGCCAGGGATGGAAGTGGGTGGTCTGGGTCTCGGAAGGGAGAGGTGTGTCTCAAGGCCTCGTCAAGTTGTGCATGGGTGGTTGGGTGGCGGATGGGAGAGTACAGGCCGTTGAGCCCAGCACGCGTGCATGAGAGAGAGAGGGATTTGAGGCCCCCCGCCCCCAGGTTCCCTGCCCACCTGGACGGACCCAAGTGCCTCACACCGGTTCTCTCCCCACCCGGTGGTCCACCTGACGGGCAAGTGTAAAAAAAAAAAAAAAAAAAAAAAAAAAAAAAAACCAACGATTTCTTAAGCTACAGTTTCTGTACTTCATTGGTATACACACTCGTGCTCCCTGGTCGGTTGGGTTTGGTTGGGTCCCCCCCCTCCCTCCCTTGGGCATCCCCCATCCCACCCCTTCCCTCACCCTTTTCCCCTTTCCAATCTTCTTGACCTTGTGGGCGGGCGGAGCCGGGAGGGCAGGTTGGGCCTTAGAGTTACTTCCTCAACAACAACCCACTCCCCCTTGGGCCACTTGTCCCTTGGGCTCTGTTCCCCACCATCCATCCCCCTCCACTCCCCCAACCCCCAACCCCACGAGCACGAGCGATGGTAGGGCGAGAGCCGCCCAGGCGATGGCAGGCCCCGATGGTGGCGACGCTGGCGGTGGTGGCGCTCGCGGTGCTGACGACAGCACCGCTGGAGCAGAGGCAGCCCGGGTCGCCCCCGGTAGCAGGCGAGCGCGGGCTGGCCGCCCCTGATGAGGGGCGTGTCAGGCGAGAGGAGCAGGGGCCTCATGCGAGGCCTCTGCTGACACCCTGCCTGCAAGGCAGGGGAGCGCGTCGGCCTCACCCGCCGGCAAAGCGCCCCTCTCGTGGGATAGCAGTGGCGGCGGCGAGCCCACCACGTCCCCCCAACATGCTGCAAGCGGCGGTTCCGCTAACGGTGAAGCCGCCGGGCCGTGTCCCAGCCCACCGACAGCAGCGGAAGGGGTGGCAGCCCGGGTCGCCCCCGGTAGCAGGAGAGCGCGGGCTGGCCGCCCCTGACGAGGGGCGTGTCAGGCGAGAGGAGCAGGGGCCTCATGCGAGGCCTCTGCTAACACCCTGCCTGCACGGCAGGGGAGCGCGTCGGCCTCACCCGCCGGCAAGGCGCCCCTCTCGCGGGATAGCAGTGGCGGCGGCGCGCCCACCACGTCCCCCCAACATGCTGCAAGCGGCGGTTCCGCTAACGGTGAAGCCGCCGGGCCTCGCCCCAGCCCACCGACAGCAGCAGAAAGGGTCGCCCCCTGTCCCCGCGAGTTGGCTCGGCCAGGTCCCCCGAGGATCCAGGCCGACGGTATCGCTGCCCGCACTGCGGGTGTCTCTCCCCTCCCCCCTTGGGGGCCCCTCGGGTGGATCGGGTGGTGGGTGGAATGGGAGCTGGGCCCCCCCCCCTTTGGGTGGTGGCTGGGTGGTGGCAGGGAGGAGGTCAGGGGGGAGGGGTGGTGGTGGACAGACGTCTGTTGTTGATCCCAAGCCGACCCTCACTGATCTGAAGGACTTCATCTGCACCTGTGATGTCGACAACTCGGTGAACGTGACTGGTGCGAAAGCGACATTCGACAAGTGCGTGGCAAAGCCGTGTGGTGACGGTCAGGCCTGCAAGGACCCCAACAGGAAGTACTCGCGTAGGAACGACGCCATCTGCGCCTGCGACAAGGACCCGAGCCTGACCAGCACCGGTGCATCAACGACTTTATCGAAGAATGCGTGCGGGTCCAAACAGTCCAAGCGGGGTGGGGACGGACAGACGTGTGTTGACCCCAAGCCGACCCTCACGGATCTGAAGGACTCCTTCTGCGCCTGTAATGGGGACGGCGTGCGACGCTACAGCGGAGGCAACAACAACGACTCCATCACCGATCCGGGTGGAGTGCAGCAGTCCCCCGGGGCGCCCTCGGACACCCGGACCGGAAGTGGGTTCGACAACCGCAACAGCTACAACATCGGCAGCTTCGAGGGCAACACTCTGCTGGTGCTGGCCCTCTGGGTGGCGGATGGACTGTTGCGGGCGGCGGGGTGGGCAGCGACAGGGCCCCACACGCGCTGGCCATGGGTGGAGGCGGCCCCGCAGGCCGCTTGGGGAGCGCTGCTGAGGGCCAGGTGGGAGGCCCAGGGGCCAACGTGGGAGGGTATATGGGGTCCGGGGGCACTGCTGATGGGAGCTGGATGGCTGGCCGCTCAGGCGGTGGTGCGAGAGGTGGTCCGAGCGGGGAGCAAGCTAGGGCCCTGGCCCAGGTGCCGACACCTCGGGCTGCCTCCAGCAGTGAAAGAGGCGTGGGCCCTCTGGGGGGCTGCAGCCACCGCGCCGGGTGGCTGGGGCGGCGCCTTAGAGACAGGGGCGGTGGTATTGTGCGCTGTGTGGCTGTGCAGTCGACGAGCGGCGCGCGGATTCTGGGGTAGACAGCGGCCGGGCGCCGTGCAGCTCTCCTCCTGGGCGATATGGGCAGCCACAGGAGGTCTGGCAGGGGGCACGGATCTCGTGGGCACGGTGCAGACAGCCGTAGAGGGGTGCGCCGGATGGTTCGAGGAGGCGGCGCCCCAAGCGACGGTGGTGGCCACACAGGGGCTGGCGGGATTGTGCGTCGCTCTGTGGGTGCTGACGGCAGGCTTTGCATGGCGGGGGTGCCTCAGACGGAGACGGGTAGTGGCGCGCAGGTGGACATGGCCGGCCCGACGGTGCAGTCGATGGGTCAGCCGCCGCCGTCACCTGGACCCCCTGGTGCCTTCCACTGTGTGTCGGTCTCGTCTTCGCAACGAACGAGGGCGAGCTGCGCTGAGGCTGGAGCTGCAGGCGAACAGCCTACGAGCATGGTGCGGCGACAGGGGTTGGTGGGCCATGCTCCTGCTGCTGATCGGGGCCTCCAGCGGGGGCGCGCCGTGGGCGGTGATCGGGACGCTTGCCCTCGCGGCGGGCACGTCGGCGGGATGGGCGGCTCGCAGCGCGGGGGGTGTTTGGGAGGCTGAGGCGACAGAGCTGGTCGTCCGAGACATGTGGCGCGTCTTGCGGAAGGATGCACACGCCCACATGCTGCTGGCGGAGGGAGTGACGGGAAGCAAGGAGGGTGTGGTGCTGGGCCCACGGGCAATGCAGGGGGGCGACCACGACATGGTCGATGAGGATGCCTGGGGCGGTGTGGACGAGTTGTTGGAGGGGTACGGAGCCAAGAGATGCCCCAACGCGGCGACCAGGGACTGTCTCTTCGTGGCCCTCCACGGACCCACCCACCCAGGGCCCCTGGACATCGCCCGCATGCGGCAAGAGCTGGCAGCGAGGGCAGGGTCGGAGTCTGTGAAGCCCCAGCTGTCCAGGCTGCTGAAGTCGGCTGGCCAGGCAGAGCGTTACCGCGATGGGCTGGCGAAGACGGCGCGGGGAGACCACCTCGCTCTGCACCTCGCGGCCGGGGCATGGGACACGGTGATTGTGGTGGTGTCGGGCGGACCACACCCGCTGATTCGCGTCGACCCCCCGCGGTTGAAGAAGGGCCAAGAGACGCAGCGCACCAGAGTGATCGCTTTTGCGAGCGACCACTACGAGGCGGTCACTCTGGGGCACGCGCAGGCACAGAAGATGCGCGACGCGGCGGTGCATGCGCTACTCGGCCCCGACTCGTGGAGCACCGCCGCCCCCGAATGCCCGGCGGAGGTGCCGGATAGTACGCCGATCCCGCTAGGCGTCGCGCCGGAGCTGCTGTTCTGCCCGATGACGGCCTGCGCTGGGTCGGCGCTCCGCCGACACAAGCCCTTCTCCTCGAAGGCCTCCCTCCGCGAGCATGTGAGCGATCATGTGAAACGCGGGGAGGAGTTGCCGCCGGGGGCTCTACGCGTGGTGGGCATGAGGCAGTGCGTCATCTGTGCCAAGGTGATGTCGGCGCAGGCGCAAGACACGTGCCTGCAGTGCAGGAAGCGGGTGCAACCTCGGGACGTCCCCGCCAGGCGCGAGAGGGTGGGCCAGGAGCTAACGGACGAAGGGCGACTCCCCTCCCTGGAGGAGATCCACACGGCGCGGGTGGCGGTGTCGCTGTCGGTGCCTGAGGCAGTGTTGAGGCCGGCCGCGGAGGTGCTCGTGCAGGCCCTCTGGGATGTGGCGGCGGACAAAACGAGGGTGACGGCATGGCTGCGGCTCTTCCTGGTGCCGAAGGTCCTCCTCCGGTCGTACAGAGGGGGGAAGGCCAAGCAGAAGAAGGCTCGGGCGGCGCGTCTCGAGGCCATCACCCTCTGGCGGGCGGGCAAGGTGTCGGAGCTGTGGAGATGTGCGAGTGCGAGCGGCCAGGGGGCCCCTCGTGAAGTGCAGAGCCCCCCGACATGGGAGGAACGGGAACGCGCGGTGGTGCAGGCCGCGCGACAGGGTCGCCTCTCAACGGCGATGGCGAGGACGCGGAGTGCGGGCCTGGCACCGGCCTCCGACGCGACCCTCGCGACGTTGCGCGCGCTCCACCCCGCTGCCGAGCCGCCGACCATCGCCAAGGAGCGGAGGACAGAGCCCGCGGACGCCTCTCCCACCGATGTCTTCAAGGCGCTTCGGGGCCTCCCGAAGGGGACGGGGGCCGGACCGTCGGGCCTTCGAGCTGATCACTTGCGCGCGCTGACGCAGGTGGAAGGGGTAGATGTGCTGCAGGCCTTGACGGCCGTCGTCAACATCCTGCGTCGAGGGGAAGCACCACCGGAGATTGCGCGCCACCTGGCAGGAGCGTCGCTGGTTGCGCTGCCAAAGCCCACAGGCGGGGTGCGCCCCATTGCGGTGGGGGAGACTCTGCGGCGGCTGGTGGCGAAGACGCTGGTGGCTGAGGTGCGCGAGAAGGTGGGGAAGCTGCTGCTGAAGGGCAAGCAGGTGGGTGTCGCTGTCGATGGGGGCCTGGACGCCGCTACAGCGGTGGTGCGGGACTACGCCAGCCGCCACAAGGGCACTGATCGCATTCTCGTCAAGATTGACTACGAGAACGCGTTCAACACTGTGAATCGACAGGCGTTCCTGGACGCAGTGCGGAGTGACCTCCCCGAGCTCGCAGCCTGGGTGGAGTGGTGCTACGCCCACCCGACAGCCCTGGTGTACCGGGAGCACATCATCCTCTCGGAGCATGGGGTGCAGCAGGGCGACCCGTTGGGGCCCCTCCTTTTCTCCCTCGCGATCCGCAAGCTGACGGAGGACATTGCACGCATGCCGGGCCTCGAGGGGACCATATGGTACCTCGACGATGGGACGCTGATGGGGCCCCCGAAGGCTGTAGGTGCGGCATTCGCAGAGCTGGAGAAGCGCAGCGCAGCCCTCGGGTTGAAGGTGTCGCGGAGGAAGTGCGAGGTGATCTCGCTTGGAGGCCACACGGTGGCTGCGATCCGGGAGGTGGGCCTCGACGTCGCCGCATCAAAGAAAGAGGAGGAAGTGAGGATGAAGTTGCTGCAGCAGAACTTCGAGTTCCTCGGAGCTCCGGTGGGGGACGCGGCGTACTGCGAGGCGGTGATGGACAGGAAGCTGGAGGAGAAGTTCCTGCCGTGCCTCCGGGAGCTGCACAAGGTGCGCGACGCACAGGTGGCGATGACCCTTCTGCGACACTGCGAAGGGTTCTGCAAGGTGGTCTTCGCCATGCGCGCCATCGGGTACAAGGGGCGTGAGTACCTGAAGAAGTACGACCGTGAGGTTGACTTCGTGCTGGCGACGATCCTTGGCGACGAGGATGGTGAGCTGCCGACCGAGGCCAGAAAGCAAGCCGCCCTCCCCATCAGGTTGTCTGGCCTGGGGGTGCGCCGTGCGGCGGATCACTCGACTGCTGCTGCCTTGGGTGCTGCCAGCTCGCTCTTTCCTCTGTGCCTGCAGCTCGACCCCTCCCACCGCTGGGATGCGCAAACGTGGAAGGAGACAGCTGAGCGGCACAACGAGTGCGTGCTGGAGGCGGACAGGATCGCCACCCTGGCGCGACCAGAGACGCCGCTGAAGCAGCGTGACCTGTCGATGGCGATCATTGCCAAGCAGCAGGCGGATCTCCATGAGGGGGCTGATGTGACCAGCATGGGGCGCCTTCTGTCTGAGAGCCTCCCGGGTGCGGGATCGTGGGTCGTCGCGCCGCCTGAAACCCAGTTCGCCATGCAACGGGAAGAGTTCCAGGTGGCCTGCCGGTTGCGGCTCGGGGCCCCAGTGTTCTCCCCGGGGGCGATGTGTCAGCAGTGCGGGGAGGGACTGGACGAGAGTGGGGCACACATCTTCGCGTGCAAGGCCTCGGCAGACCGGCACCGTCGGCACGATGCTGTGAGGGGCGGCGTGTATGGCCTGGCGAGTGCGGCGGGCCTCGCTCCTCAGCTGGAGCCCAACCATGTGGTGCTGGGACGCGGCAAGCCGGCGGACGTCTACCTGCCTGTCGGTGTGAGCGAGGAGCGCAGCAGGGCCATCGACGTCACTGTGTGGTCAACGACGGCGCAGTCGTCCATGCAGGGGGCGGCGAAGGCCCGGGGGTACACAGCGTCCCGTGCTGAGGCCGCGAAGCACGCCAAGCACGATGCCAAGTGCCAGGCGGAGGGGATGGCCTTCACGGCCTTCGCGCTGGAGCAGTCCGGGGGTATGGGCACCGAGGCAGCCACTCTCTTCCGCCATCTTGTGAATTATGCAGTGGACCACAAGATGGGGAACCGCAGTGAGCTGACGCGGACTTGGGCGGCGCGGATCACCGTCCCCCTGATGCGAGCTATTGGGAAGTCGGCGATGAGGCGGGGCTCGCTGTGTCTGGACCTGAAGTCCGGGAACTTGCGGCAGCGGGTGAAGGCGGACCCCGTCCCGGCGATCGAGCCGGACTTCTACTTCGCGAGGGACACAGGGCTGGACGTGCTGCCCCCTGCTGACTGGGACTGCCGCCTGGATGAGATGGATGTGGAGGAGGCAGAGGAGACGGAGGGGCCCGTGCGAAGCGAACCGCCGCCGCGCAGGCAGCCGCCGCCCCCGCCGGCGGAGGACGACAGCGCCGTGGAGATGGACGCCATGGTCGACGACCCGCTGGCGCAGCTGAAGGAGTGGCGAGCGCAGGTGGATGGCGGGCTGCCGGGCGTGACAGCCCGGCAGCAGCAAGCGCGCCTCGGCCTGAGGGTCCCCGAGGGATGGTCGTTCGTTGTGGGGGACTGCGCCTTCGACGGCATCGCTGCGTTGGGCAAGGAGACCCTGGGGTGTGACAGCGCCTGGCTCCGCCAGATGGGGGTCCAGCGCGCGCTGCAGGACGCTGATCTCCGCATGCGGGTTGAGGAGGGCCCCGACATGTGGGCCGCGTTCATGGCCAAGCCGGGCAGTCGCGACCCACGGACGTGGGCCGACTACGTCGTGTTGGCTGCGGTCGCGCGAGGGACGCGGTGCACCATCCTGCTCCTGGTTGACAACCAGGTGCCGATGGTGTTGCGCCCGATCGGGGAGGGCGGCACGCGCGACGCGTTCTGCTTGCGCAGGACTGGGGCGGAGTACGGGCACTACTCTCCGCTCGTGCTGCCCAGGGCCATCCGCCAGCACCTCATGGCCCTACCCCCGCAGGAGCCCGCTGAGGACCTGCTCGAGTGCAGGTGGGCAGGACTGATGGAGTGGGTGAAGGGTGATTCGCAGTTGGGCGTGCAGAGGTGCGAGAAGTGCAGCGGCTCGGTGGACCTGCGGAAGGCCCACAAGCAGTGTGGTGGGTGCTGGCGCCGGGTGTGCGACAAGTGCGCGAAGGGTCGTGGGGTGCGGCACTGCCCTGGGTACGTCCCGAGGGTCGAAGTGCTGGACGTCGACACCGGGGAGACCGCAGTGGTGCCACAGGGATTGCGTGAGGACCTGGAGCTGTCGCCGGGCCGGCGGGCACGCCGGGAGAGTCGCGCCAGCAGAGCAGCACAGCGCCCGCCCCGAGTCCCCCGGCCTGAGGGAAGTGAAGGTCCGCCTGGGTCGGCCCAGGGGGCCGAGGCGGAGATGAAGCAGGAGACGGCTGAGGGAGAAGGTGATGGGGGGGCAAGGGGCGCCGCGCCGGATGTGGTGCCCCCTCCTCCGACTACAACAAGCCCCGGCGAGGGGTCGGCGCCCCCGCCGGCCCCCCAACAGGCGCCCCTCGGGGCGTCGGCCCCCCAAGTGCAGACCTCCCAGGGCAGCGGCTCCAACGCCTCTTCAACAGCCCTCCCTGGGGTGTCGGCGCTTCCGTCCGCCTCCCAACCGGCACCCGCAGGACAATCGACCCCGCGCGCTCAGACCTCCCAGGGCAGTGGCTCCAACGCCTCTTCAACAGCCCTCCCTGGGGTGTCGGCGCTTCCGTCCGCCTCCCAGCCGGCACCCGCAGGACAGTCGACCCCGCGCGCGCAGACCTCCCAGGGCAGTGGCTCCAACGCCTCTTCAACAGCCCTCCCTGGGACCCCTGTGCCGCTGTCGGCTGCCTCCCCGCAGACACCGGCAGGCAGGACAACACCCCGCGCGCGCGCCCAGGGCAGCGGCTCCCAAGCCTCTTCTACAGCCCTCCCTGGGTCGTGCGGCAAGGCTGTGGGGAAGGAGGGTGTGGCCGCAGCGATGCTGGCGGCGGGTAAGGTGACGCGGGTAGAGACAGCCGGGGCGACGACACGCCGCAGCAGGAACGCGGTGTTGGGGGAGAAGCGGCGGGCGGCAGCGGATGGCGGATCGATGCAGGGTGGAGGCTCAAACGCGACCTCAACAGCCCCCCCTGGCATCAACGAGCCGCTGGCGTTCGACGACGACGACTACGTCGACAGCGATGACCTCGCCTGCAGCGGTGCCCCTGAGACCCAGGAGGAAGGCGCGCCGGTCGAGACGGTGGCAGCGACGGTGGGTCCGACGCGGGTGACGACGAGGCTGCTGGAGGAGCAGGCCCGCAAGGGTTGCGAGTGGGATGAGGGTGATAGGGTGGCTGTGGATGGTGTGTCTCCGTGTGGGTCGATGGGAGGTGCACGCATCCCTGCGACGGCGGCGGGGTGGAAGAGCCTCTTTCACCCCCTGCACGGCTCGCACCCGCTGACGCGGCAGGTGGCTGCGGTGGCGGTGAGGGAGTGGCACGCTGCGCGTGGGACGCAGAACGCGTGGAGCGTGCCGACGGCGAAGGCGGCGGCCCGAAGCCTTCGGGACACCGTCACGAAGATGTGGGAGTGTGACGGGGCGCGGAAGGGCGCGAAGGGGAAGACGAGGAGATGAAGCCCGTGAGGGCAGGTCATCATCCCCAGGAGGGCCGGCTCCTGACTCCGGCCACTATACCCCCCCCCCCCCCCCCCCCCTCCCAGCAGAAATGTGTGCAGACAAGACACCAGGAGTGTGACCCCCTCAGTTAGGTGGTCGCGACCCCGAGAACAACAACAACACCCCCTCCCCTCCCCCTTGATCTTATCAGTCACTCCCACCCCCCCCCCCCTTTCCATCCGTCCCTCACTCTACCTATCCCCCTCCCCCCCCTTTCCTCAACACCCCCGCCCCTCCCTTGACGTTTGTGCATTCCACCATTCCATTACCCCTTACACTAGATTCCGCAACAACTGTCCGGATTGCCTCGACCGCCACTTAACCCAACAAAACAGCCACTCAGGCACGTTACGGCACCGAGAATCCAGGTCATTTGTACAGTATAGATCATTGTGCATGTCTAAACCCCTCCCAACGGTCCCCACACGCGGTTCGACGGGTCGGCGAGAGCACCTGCCCTCCGAGACCCGCCGGAGACACGCGCTTTAACTCCCTCCACCCCTTTCTTGTGTTTCTCCGAGCAGGTCCGACCTGTCTCCGACCCCTCTTCGGTCCCCTAGTCCCCACGCCCCTTAACGCCTCTACAGGCAGCCACACAGGTTGACGGACGGCGACAGCGGGTTTTCGAGAGCACACAAGGCCGACACCACCCTGCGAGGAGGGAGTGCCTCTCTGATTGACTCGCGACGCTCGCTCCAAGTCTTGCCCTTGTGTTTCGTGTTACCTTTGCTCACTTGCCAACAGACAGCGCCAGGGATGGAAGTGGGTGGTCTGGGTCTCGGAAGGGAGAGGTGTGTCTCAAGGCCTCGTCAAGTTGTGCATGGGTGGTTGGGTGGCGGATGGGAGAGTACAGGCCGTTGAGCCCAGCACGCGTGCATGAGAGAGAGAGGGATTTGAGGCCCCCCGCCCCCAGGTTCCCTGCCCACCTGGACGGACCCAAGTGCCTCACACCGGTTCTCTCCCCACCCGGTGGTCCACCTGACGGGCAAACTCTCCTGCTAAAAAAAAAAAAAAAAAAAAAAACCACAACAAGCTGCCTGAGGGGGAGTCACCCTCGGCTGTAATGAGCATGTCACTGTTGTGGAAGTAGGACACCGATGCGGTCCCCGAGGTGGGCATGGTGTATGAAGCAAGGAAGTTGCCAGTCTCGACCGAGTGGCAAGGGATGGCCCGCTCGGTCCCGCAAACCGCTCGACAGGGACTGTTTCAACCCTGTTTTTTGCGCGTTCTGGGCCCTGGACTTTTCGAACGGTCGCCATTTGGGGAGAGACTGTAGAAGAGGTCTGGCCCTTGTTGTTCGAACTTGCCAAGTACACGGCCCTCTAGCCTCTAGCCTCTGCCACACGTGGCCAACAGCAACTGTGTCGTTGGCTTCCGCCCTGCATGTCATCTCGACAAGCAGCAGACACCCCAAGAGCAGAGGTGGAGAGTAGCAGTCCCCCGGTTCGCCCCCGGGTACCAAAAAAAATGACGGGCAAGTGTAAAAAAAAAAAAAGCCCGCAAACCCGCAAACCCGCAAACCCGCAAACCCGCAAACCCGCAAACCCGCAAACCCCGCAAACCCGCAAACCCGCAAACCCGCAAACCCGCAAACCCGCAAACCCGCAAACCCGCAAACCCGCAAACCCGCATTTTTTTTTTTTTTTTTTTTTTTTTTTTTTTTTTACACTTGCCCGTCAGGTGGACCACCGGGTGGGGAGAGAACCGGTGTGAGGCACTTGGGTCCGTCCAGGTGGGCAGGGAACCTGGGGGCGGGGGGCCTCAAATCCCTCTCTCTCTCATGCACGCGTGCTGGGCTCAACGGCCTGTACTCTCCCATCCGCCACCCAACCACCCATGCACAACTTGACGAGGCCTTGAGACACACCTCTCCCTTCCGAGACCCAGACCACCCACTTCCATCCCTGGCGCTGTCTGTTGGCAAGTGAGCAAAGGTAACACGAAACACAAGGGCAAGACTTGGAGCGAGCGTCGCGAGTCAATCAGAGAGGCACTCCCTCCTCGCAGGGTGGTGTCGGCCTTGTGTGCTCTCGAAAACCCGCTGTCGCCGTCCGTCAACCTGTGTGGCTGCCTGTAGAGGCGTTAAGGGGCGTGGGGACTAGGGGACCGAAGAGGGGTCGGAGACAGGTCGGACCTGCTCGGAGAAACACAAGAAAGGGGTGGAGGGAGTTAAAGCGCGTGTCTCCGGCGGGTCTCGGAGGGCAGGTGCTCTCGCCGACCCGTCGAACCGCGTGTGGGGACCGTTGGGAGGGGTTTAGACATGCACAATGATCTATACTGTACAAATGACCTGGATTCTCGGTGCCGTAACGTGCCTGAGTGGCTGTTTTGTTGGGTTAAGTGGCGGTCGAGGCAATCCGGACAGTTGTTGCGGAATCTAGTGTAAGGGGTAATGGAATGGTGGAATGCACAAACGTCAAGGGAGGGGCGGGGGTGTTGAGGAAAGGGGGGGGGGGGGATAGGTAGAGTGAGGGACGGATGGAAAGGGGGGGGGGGGTGGGAGTGACTGATAAGATCAAGGGGGAGGGGGTGTTGTTGTTGTTCTCGGGGTCGCGACCACCTAACTGAGGGGGTCACACTCCTGGTGTCTTGTCTGCACACATTTCTGCTGGGAGGGGGGGGGGGGGGGTATAGTGGCCGGAGTCAGGAGCCGGCCCTCCTGGGGATGATGACCTGCCCTCACGGGCTTCATCTCCTCGTCTTCCCCTTCGCGCCCTTCCGCGCCCCGTCACACCAACGATTTCTTAAGCTACAGTTTCTGTACTTCATTGTTTCTGTACTTCATTGGTATACACACTCGCGCTCCCCCCCCCCCCCCTGGTCGGTTGGGTCGGTTGGGTTCTCCCCTCCCCTTTCAAAAACCCATCCCTCTCCCTCCTCTCCCCCATCCCTTTTCCCCTTTCCAAACTTCTTCTTGATCTTGCGGGGGGGCAGAGTCGGGAGGGCTGGTTGGGCCAATAACTTCTTCCCAAACAAAAAAAACCACTCCCCCTTGGGACGCTTGTCCCTCGGGCTCTGTTCCCCCCTCCCTTCCCAGTCCCCCCCTTCCCACCCCCGACACACGCGAGCGCGAGTCGCGATGGAGGCGCGAGACGTGCCTGGCCGTGGGCACGCGAGGAGGCGAGGGCAGTGGGCCCTCATGGCGCTGCTGGTGGCGGCGCTCCCGCCCCCAGCGGGTGAGCAGCCCGGGTCGCCCCCGGTAGCGAGGGAGACGGGGGGGTCGCAGCCCCCCACACGAGTGCAGCCCGGGCCGCCCCCGGTAGCGGCAGAAGCGCGGGGGTCGCAACCCCCCGCACGAGTGCAGCCCGGGCCGCCCCCGGTAGCGGCGAGAGCAGCAGCGACGGCAGCGGCGGCGTCGGCAGCGCCGGGGCAGGCAGGGCCGGGGGAGGGTGGGTTCCACACGGGCCCCCCAACAACAGCACACCGGTCTGACCCACCGGCTTTATGCACCCCCCAACGGCACTCCCCGACGGCTGCGGAAGGGTCGCGGCCCCCCCTCGTGCAGGCAGCGGCGGTCACCGTTGCAGAGGGAGCAGCAGAGGCAGCAGCAGGGCGGGTGACAGCTTCCCGCCCCAACCCCCTCCCTCACGTCATGTGGGGGGTCGGCTGGGCGTGGGGGTCAGGGCGGGTGGTGGGAGGCCTCCCCCCCCCCAGGGGGGACTCGTTCGGGTGGGAGGGTGTGTTAGGACAGTATGGGGCAGGGGAGGGAAGGGCCAATATACCACACCCCCGACTCCCGTGCTTTTTTGTCCCCCCACCCGCTCAGTCCCACGCTCCCCCCGCTGCCCTCCCCCTTATCGCATCGCAACATCCCCCCACATTCCGTCTCTCACGTTCTCCCCCTCCGTCTCCGCCCCCCAGTGCACCAGGGGTGGAGGGGCAAGCTGGGGTTTTCGAGTATAGCGGGCCCAGTCCCCACCTCGCACCATGTAACTCCCTCGTGCCCCATCCACTCATCTCCTGCCCCCCCTCCTCACACGTTCCCCCAGCCCAAGTGTCACCGCACCTTGCCATCACGGGGAAAATCGGGGATAGTGGGGCAGGCGGGGATCTCGCCCCCGGCGCCCCCACCGACGCACCGCCCCGCCGCCCCACCACCCCAGCCGCTGAGCAGCAGGGAGAGCTGTACTCCCAGCAGGGAAACAACGCCAGCGGTGCCCCGGCAGGGGACCGATCCACTAGTCAGGGTACGTGGATGCCAGCATGTCGGGGCTGGTCTGGGGACCCTCCTGTTGGAGCGGAGTGCAGCTCGGGCGTCCCAACTGCTCGTGGCTGGGGTTTACCCCCTGGCGCCCTGGCAGAGGGCTGGGACGACGGCGAGAGGCGCAGGTGGGTGCGGATGCGCCTCCCCAGGCAGTGGAGACGGCCGCGGGCTCGGGCAGTCCGCCGCGCGGCGATGAAGCGTCGCGCCCCCAGTCGCCAGCGGGCAGGCCTGCGCGGGACGTCCCCCCCCTCCCTTCGAGGGGTGATCTGGTCCCTCCTCCGACAGGCGATGTGGAGGCCGCTCATGTGGGGGCTCCGGTCATACGCGTCTCCCCAGAGCTGGGTGGGCCTAGCGAGGGCGGCGGTGTCGGCGTGCAGGCGGGGTCTGAGCGAAGCGAGTAGGGACTGCTGGTCCGTAGTGGCGCGCCTGTGTGGTCGGGCCCCGCGCCGTCACGGGATGTCACGCCGCCCTCGGCACTGGGTCGCCCGGCGTCCCGCGAGGCCGATGTGCCTGAGGCGCCGGGCCGTCAGGGGCATCCGCCTCCACGCGAGGGCCCTCCACTCCCCTTCGTCCCTCCCAGGCACGCGTTGGACCGGAGGGGGGCGGCTGGCTTGGGACAGACAAGATGAGATCCTGTTCGACTGGCTCGTCTTCCGCGAGGATCTGGCCAGAGACACCTTGGAGAGGGTGCTGACGAGACATGTCGCCGACGACCCCAGGGCGTCCCTCCCGGACCTCGCGGCGGCCCGGACCAGGGTGCGGAGGAAGCTGGAGGCCCTGCCTTTGCCCGACTACGCCCCTGTTTGGACTGAGCCGAGCCCGGCTCTGCGGGATACCCCTGGCGGACCAACGGAAGGCGCCCACATCCCATGCGACGCGATGCGCGGTGGCGCTGACGACGATGACGCTATGGGAGAAGCGCAAGGCGAGAGGGATGCGGTTGATGACCTCCTCAGGGATTTCGGGGCGACCCGCGTGCCCAACGCGGCGCAGGGCGACTGCGGTTTCTTCGCCATCGGGGTCCCCGCAGCAGACATCGCACTCAGGCGCCAGGACCTCTCGGAGGCTGCGAAGAAGTTGCAGGCACTCACAGACCTTTTCGGCGGAGACAAGGCCCAACACCTCGCCTATGCAGCCAACCTCGCCAGGCCCAGCAGCTGGATGGATCACCTCGCGCTGCAACTCGCGGCCAGGGTGTGGAGCATTCACATCGTCGTGGTCCAGGGCGGCGAGCACCCCATCGTCTCCATCCGCCCAGCGAAGGTGCCCGACAAGGAGCTTCTGCAGAAGACCAGGGTGATAGCCCTGACGGGGCAGCATTTCGAGGGTGTCAGCATCCCGCGGGCCGAGCTGCACGGGCTGGTCAACAGAGCCGAGCCGGCCTTCCTCACGCGGTCCAACGCGAGGATGGCGGAGCTGCAGACTGCTGAGGGGCAGGAGGAGCTCGACGTGGGGTCAAAGCTGGTCGAGCGCTCCACTGCCAGGCTGTACTGCCCGCACGACTCCTGCAGGACGTCCCTCATGCAGGCGGGCATCCCCATCCTGCCGACGTCGATGAAGGATCACCTCAACCGACACCTCGAGAAGGGGGACGTCTTGAGCAGGGGGACGCTCCGGGCCCTCAAATTCGCCCAGTGCCTCAAGTGCGATAAGGTGATCACGCTTGGAGACCACCAGTCCTGCACCGCCTGCCGCAAAGACCTCGAGCCCGAGCCGGAGGCGCAGGCCGTGGGGGCGGACATCCCGGCTGGGGAACTCCCCTCCGTCGAGGAACTCCGCCGGCACAACATCCGGGTCTGGGAAAAGGTGCCAAAGCCGCTCGTCAAGGCATGGACCGCGGCCCTCAGCGAGGCCGCACGGGAGACCGCCGCACGCAACTCCGTCGCAGCGTGGATCATCCTCCTCATGGCCCCGCTCGTCCTCCTCCGCTCGGCGAGGATGGGGGGAGCGAAGAGCAAGGTCACCCTCCGCGAGCGCCAGAAGGTTTTCGACCGGTGGAAGAGGGGCGAGTACGCCACGCTCTGGGAGGAGGCCCGCGAGGCCAGCAAGCGCCAGGGGGGCACGGGGTCCCGCGGGAGCGCACCGCCGCGCTTGTCCGATGAGGAGAGATGGGAGCGGCGGGTCGGTCAACTGGCGCGGCAGAACCGGGTCTCAGCAGCCCACAAGCACCTCGTCCCGGCCAAAGTCGCCCCCAGCACGACGGAGACCCTGAAGAAGCTGCAGGGCAAACACCCGGAGGGTGGAGCGGTCCACCTGGAGCGGACCGTGCCCGCGGAGAAGTGCAAGGCGTTCACGCCGGCTGACGTCTTCCGAGCGGTGAAGTCCTTCCCCAACGGGTCGTCGGGCGGGCAGATGGGGTTGCGTCCAGACCACGTCCGCCAAGCCCTGGAGTGCAAGGATGCGCTGGGAGCCAAGCCGACGGCCATGCTCACCCAGGTCATTAACCGGATGGTCAAGGGTGCCGTGCCCCAGGAGGTGATGCCTGTGCTCGGGGGCGCGAAGCTTTCGGCCCTGGTGAAGGGTGACGAGGACGTTCGGCCCATTGCCTGCGGAGAGACGCTCCGACGCCTCGCCGCAAAACTCCTCTCGACGCGTCATAAGGGGGACGCGCGGCGCATCCTCATGCGGGGTCGCCAAGTTGGGGTAGCTGTGCAGAGGGGGCTGGAGGCCGCGGCGTCAGTAGTGGCGCAGTACGCGGAGCGCTCGAGGGAAAAGGAGGACGCCGTGATCCTCAAGATCGACTACGCCAACGCGTTCAACTCGATCGACCGCGGGACCTTCCTCAAGGTCGTCGAGAGGCACATCCCCGGCCTGCTGCCCTTCGTCGCGTGGTGTTACGACTCCCCCTCCACCCTCACCTACGGCGAAGGGGTGGTGTCTTCATCGTGTGGGGTGCAGCAAGGCGACCCCCTCGGGCCCCTCCTCTTCTCATTGGGGATAAAGGAGATTGCGGAGGAGCTGAAGAAGCGCACGGACCTCGACGGGTCGCTGTTCTACCTCGACGACGGGGTGATCATGGGCCCAGCGTGCGCCGTCAGAGCCGCCCTCGACTACGTCATCCAGGCCAGCACGGAGAGGGGGCTGGAGGTTAAACTCAGCAAGTGCGAGCTGATCGACCTCTGCGAGCAGTCCCTCGAGGCCCTCGAAGAGGAGGGCTTTTCCCTACGGCTCCCCGAGGACGAGGACAAGGTGGGCATCGTGTACAGGGCGGGCCGCAACTTCACCCTCCTCGGCGCACCGATCGGGTCGGCAGCCTTCTGCGAGAGCTACATGGACAAGAAGCTCTTGGAGTTCCAGCCGTACCTCGACGCCTTGGCCAAGCTCCAGGACAAGCAGGTCGGCCTCGCCCTTCTCCGCCACTGCGAGGGGTTCGCCCGCCTCGTGTTTTACATGAGGGCTATGGGACACAAGGGGGTTACGGAGTACCTCCGGAAGAGCGACGCCTCCGTGGAGAAGTGCCTCGCCCGGATCCTCGCCCTCGAGGACGACGTGCTGCCGGAATCAGTCATGCGGCAGGCCACCATGCCGGTGAGGCTCGGGGGCCTGGGGATTCGACGCGCCGCCGAACACTGGCATGCAGCCGCCCTGGCGTCCACGGCGAACGGCCACTCCTTGTGCCGGGAGCTCGACCCCAACTTCACGTGGGATGAGGAGGGATGGGAGACCACCTGCCTCGCTCACAACAACGCTGTGGACGAGGACGAACGGCGCGACCCCACGCAAGCCCCCGTGGGGGATGTCGAGCAGAGGGAACTCTCCCGCGCGATCGTCAGCCGCCAGTACCGCGAGCTGTTCGAAGAGTCCGACGCCCACGACAGAGCCCGCCTGCGATCGCTGTCGCTGCCCCACGCCGGCGCTTTCCTCGGGGGGAAGCTCTCGGAGAACAGCCGCATCGAGGGTCGCCAGATGATCGCCGTGTCACGCGCCCGCCTTGGCATTCCCCTCTTCGAGCCGGATACCGTCTGCGAGAAGTGCGGCAGGGAACTGGACGAGATGGGAACCCACGCCTTCGACTGCAACCAGGGCGGGGCTTTAACCCGCAGACACGACGCCACCCGGGACGCCCTATTCGCCCTGGCACAGGAGGCGGGCACGAACCCCGAGATGGAGTCTCTGCATCTCCTGCAGGATGGGCAGCGCCCGGGCGACCTCGTGACTAGGAGGATCTGGCCACGAGTCATTGACATCACCGTCAAGAACCCCGTGGCCGCTTCTTACGTGCAGGCGGCAGCCCGTTTCACGGGAGCGGCGGCAGCCCAGGGCGAGGCGACGAAGAACCGGCAGTACCGGGACGCGTGTGCGGCGCGAGGCCTCGTGTTCGCCCCCTACGCCATGGAGTTGTTCGGCGGCCTCGCCCCCTCGGCACACTCCGTCTTCTCGAAGCTCGGGCGCCTTGCGGCGGAGCGGACAGGAGCGAGCCGAGTGCAGCTGACGCAGGAGTACGCGTGCAGGGTGAACTCCGCCTTCAACAACACCCTGGGCGCCACCCTGCTCGAGTGCGGGGAGCTTACGAAGGCTTGCCGGTCGCTGGCCCGCGACAGAGTCGAGGTGGAGGCCGCCCCACCCCTGGACCCCGACCACTTCATCAGGTTCGAGCCGGACCAGGTCGGCCAGGGTGCTGCATTCGAAGACACCGACCCGGACGACGCGGAGGGACAAGGCCACCAGGCGGTGCCCCCTCCCTCAGACGAGCCCCTGCGTCCCGCCCAGAAACCCGTAGACCGCGAGCCGCCGACGCCGGAAGACCTGGTGCGTGAATGGCGGTCTGCCCACAACGGTGTAGGGGTGTCCTTCACCTCGCTGATGGGGGGCTTGGGGAACCTCCTGCCGGCGGTGTTCCAGGTGCAGCAGCTGGGGGGAGGTGGCGCGGGGGGGGTGCCCACGGATGCGCTGGTGGCCCTCGCGGACGGCTTCGCCTCGTCAGGGACCCCGATGGAGGCAGGGCCACTCCGCAGACAGGCCGTCGCCCGGGTACGATCCTCCCCCGAACTGTCGGGGCTCCTGGCAGACCCAGCGGCGTGGGCCAGCCGCATGTCCGCTTTCGAGAGGGAAGACGAAGCGACGTGGGCCGACGACGTGCTCATTCGCGGGGCGGCGTGCGTGCTGCGGAGGCACATCATCGTCTTCCGCGACTACCGCGCGCCGACAGTGTGCGACCCCGGGTGCAAGCCGATCGCCACCGCGGTCGCCCTCGGGGGAGTAGGCGACCGCTTCCAGGCGCTCACCCTGCCGGCGGACGTGCAGGAGTTGGTGGGCGGGAGCACGACTGGGCTCCGGCCTACCGTACGCGCGGGCCCGCGGCTGCGAACTGAGCGGGCGGAGGGGGAGCAGGACGTGACGGAGTTCTGCCAGTTCTGCGAAGCGGACTTCTCCACGCAGGACACCCACGGCAGGTGTGTACACTGCCTCAGAGCCAGCTGCCCTGACTGTGTCGAGCACGTCACGGACCCCTGCCAGTGCGGGCGCACGGTGCCGACGACGGTGGTGCAGGAGGAGGTGATGGATGACGACGAGGACAGCACCGACAGCGAGGACGCCGGTCCCCCGCCGCCGCCCCCGGGGCCGGCCCCCGAGCCGGCGGACGATGTCCTGACCCGGTGGCTGACCGCGAGGGAGCACGCGCTTCCGGGAGTCACCACCGCGAAGCAGCAGAGCGTGCTGGAGATGCCGGACGTGCAGGACTTCCGGTTCACCCCCGGGAACTGCTTCTTCGACGCCCTCACGTTCCTCCTCGGCGAGGCCGGCGCGACTGCAGACGGCCTGCGGCAGTACGTCGTGAAGGCGGTCGGCGACCACGCTGACCTGAGGAGCAGGGCGGAGCCCTCCTACGAGGAGTGGGCGCGGCAGATGCGCGAGTCCGGCAGCATGAACGTTGCGTCGTGGGCCGACGAGCTGACGCTGCAGGGGGCCGCGCGGGCGACGGGCTCCCCGATCGTCGTGCTCGCTGATGACACTGCACCGCGGATATACCGCCCCCTGAGGAAGCCGTACGGGCCTGTCGCGGGTGTCAAGTTCAAGGCATCGCACTACAGCCCACTCCACATCTCGGAGCAGGTGCGGTCCTTCGTGCTCCGCCTCGCACCGGCCGTACCCCTCGTCTCCACCGGCTGCCGAGGCGCAGAGGCTGGCCTCCACATGGTCCGAGTAGACGGGGGGACAGCCGAACTGTCGGTGCTGTGTGTCAGATGTGAGCAGCCGTTTGACACCCGAACGCCCCACTGGGAATGCATAGGCTGCAATCGCCTAGCGTGCACGGGCTGTGTGTCGGACGGAGAGACATGTACCCGTCCGCCGGACCGAGGAGGCGACGGGGCTGCGACGGACGGTAACGCACACACGACCTCGGGCGGCTCTCCCTCTGCTTCTACAGCACCAGCCCCCTCGTCGAACGCGACCGCTCAGCCCTCCACCTCCTCCACCTCCTCCACCGACTCCACCTCCGACGCGCAGCAGGGCGGCTCCACCAGCGAGAACGCACCAGCCCCCTCAGCGTCGCAGCACACAGGCAAGCGGAAGGCCGACCGTGACGTGTCAGCCTCTCCCCCGGACAGGAAGCGCAGCGCGACGGCTGCCGACAGCAGCGCGACGGCTGCCGACAAAGGCACCCCAGCTGACGACGCCGACGTCCCCAAGACGGTGGCTGAATGGGACGCCCTGTTCACCCCAGAGCCTGGCTCCCCGGAGGAGGAGTTCAAGTCCGCGAGGCGAGCCCTGCATGCGTGGCGTTGCAAGGTCCGCCTCCAAGACAGAGAGGAGCAGAGGCTGTACAATAACCTCAACTCGAGGATGTACACCGCAGCGGGCATGCGTCGCGCGACAGCGGGGACAGCGTCCCAGGGATCACGCCGCGCCGCGCCGCGCGCGACAGGCGCCGCCACCCAGTGAGGGCCAGAGTGGTCGAACCTGCAAGGAGCAGGTCCCCGCTCGACTACGTAGAGTATAGAGTAGAGTTTTGAGTGGAGGTAGATCCCCCCCCCTAGACCAGATGCCTTTGTGCAGTAGAGCACACACAGGTGCTGTGAATACCCCCTTCTCCGTCCCCCCCCCCCTCCCCCCCCAACTCCCCCTCGCGGCAGGCACGGTCGGCCCGACGAGTCAGTTCAGTGTTGTCCCTCAACGAGACCCCCTGTCCCCGGCCCTGTGAGCACCACAGCACCAGGGAATAGGCATCCCAACTCACAGGACCCACCGCCGTCACTGCATGCCCCTCTGCCCCGCGTTTCGTTACCTTCTCTGCCAGGTCACGGGTCCCCCCTCCAGGTGCCCTCCCGCCTCATCCCTTTTTACCCCCGTCGTTGCCCGTTTTGGCGCCCCCGATAGGCGGACCCAGGGAGCCTCGTCAAAGTGCCATCCCTACAGGAGATCGCCCTGGTTTTGGCCCCCATGAGCACCATGGCACCAGTAATCCAGGAAATTTGGCTCCCTGGATCCACCGTCACTGCTATTCTTGTCCTTCTGCATTACCTTTCACGCTTATTTGCCTTCGGACTGGGTCATGGGATGGAAGAGGGCGGTCGGGGTCTGGGGAAGTGAGGATGTGTGTCAAGACCTTGTCTCGTTGTGCCTGGGAGGTTTGGTGGTGGATGGGATGAGACACAGGCCATTGTGCCCAGAGAGCGCATGAGAGAGAGGGATTTGAGGCCCCCCGCCCCCAGGTTCCCTGCCCACCTGGACGGACCCAAGTGCCTCACACCGGTTCTCTCCCCACCCGGTGGTCCACCTGACGGGCAAGCCGCAAAAAAAAAAGTGTGTTTCGTGTTACCTTTGCTCACTTGCCAACAGACAGCGCCAGGGATGGAAGTGGGTGGTCTGGGTCTCGGAAGGGAGAGGTGTGTCTCAAGGCCTCGTCAAGTTGTGCATGGGTGGTTGGGTGGCGGATGGGAGAGTACAGGCCGTTGAGCCCAGCACGCGTGCATGAGAGAGAGAGGGATTTGAGGCCCCCCGCCCCCAGGTTCCCTGCCCACCTGGACGGACCCAAGTGCCTCACACCGGTTCTCTCCCCACCCGGTGGTCCACCTGACGGGCAAGTGAAAAAAGTGCAGGGGGTGAAAGAGGCTCTTCCACCCCGCCGCCGTCGCAGGGATGCGTGCACCTCCCATCGACCCACACGGAGACACACCATCCACAGCCACCCTATCACCCTCATCCCACTCGCAACCCTTGCGGGCCTGCTCCTCCAGCAGCCTCGTCGTCACCCGCGTCGGACCCACCGTCGCTGCCACCGTCTCGACCGGCGCGCCTTCCTCCTGGGTCTCAGGGGCACCGCTGCAGGCGAGGTCATCGCTGTCGACGTAGTCGTCGTCGTCGAACGCCAGCGGCTCGTTGATGCCAGGGGGGGCTGTTGAGGTCGCGTTTGAGCCTCCACCCTGCATCGATCCGCCATCCGCTGCCGCCCGCCGCTTCTCCCCCAACACCGCGTTCCTGCTGCGGCGTGTCGTCGCCCCGGCTGTCTCTACCCGCGTCACCTTACCCGCCGCCAGCATCGCTGCGGCCACACCCTCCTTCCCCACAGCCTTGCCGCACGACCCAGGGAGGGCTGTAGAAGAGGCTTGGGAGCCGCTGCCCTGGGCGCGCGCGCGGGGTGTTGTCCTGCCTGCCGGTGTCTGCGGGGAGGCAGCCGACAGCGGCACAGGGGTCCCAGGGAGGGCTGTTGAAGAGGCGTTGGAGCCACTGCCCTGGGAGGTCTGCGCGCGCGGGGTCGACTGTCCTGCGGGTGCCGGCTGGGAGGCGGACGGAAGCGCCGACACCCCAGGGAGGGCTGTTGAAGAGGCGTTGGAGCCACTGCCCTGGGAGGTCTGAGCGCGCGGGGTCGATTGTCCTGCGGGTGCCGGTTGGGAGGCGGACGGAAGCGCCGACACCCCAGGGAGGGCTGTTGAAGAGGCGTTGGAGCCGCTGCCCTGGGAGGTCTGCACTTGGGGGGCCGACGCCCCGAGGGGCGCCTGTTGGGGGGCCGGCGGGGGCGCCGACCCCTCGCCGGGGCTTGTTGTAGTCGGAGGAGGGGGCACCACATCCGGCGCGGCGCCCCTTGCCCCCCCATCACCTTCTCCCTCAGCCGTCTCCTGCTTCATCTCCGCCTCGGCCCCCTGGGCCGACCCAGGCGGACCTTCACTTCCCTCAGGCCGGGGGACTCGGGGCGGGCGCTGTGCTGCTCTGCTGGCGCGACTCTCCCGGCGTGCCCGCCGGCCCGGCGACAGCTCCAGGTCCTCACGCAATCCCTGTGGCACCACTGCGGTCTCCCCGGTGTCGACGTCCAGCACTTCGACCCTCGGGACGTACCCAGGGCAGTGCCGCACCCCACGACCCTTCGCGCACTTGTCGCACACCCGGCGCCAGCACCCACCACACTGCTTGTGGGCCTTCCGCAGGTCCACCGAGCCGCTGCACTTCTCGCACCTCTGCACGCCCAACTGCGAATCACCCTTCACCCACTCCATCAGTCCTGCCCACCTGCACTCGAGCAGGTCCTCAGCGGGCTCCTGCGGGGGTAGGGCCATGAGGTGCTGGCGGATGGCCCTGGGCAGCACGAGCGGAGAGTAGTGCCCGTACTCCGCCCCAGTCCTGCGCAAGCAGAACGCGTCGCGCGTGCCGCCCTCCCCGATCGGGCGCAACACCATCGGCACCTGGTTGTCAACCAGGAGCAGGATGGTGCACCGCGTCCCTCGCGCGACCGCAGCCAACACGACGTAGTCGGCCCACGTCCGTGGGTCGCGACTGCCCGGCTTGGCCATGAACGCGGCCCACATGTCGGGGCCCTCCTCAACCCGCATGCGGAGATCAGCGTCCTGCAGCGCGCGCTGGACCCCCATCTGGCGGAGCCAGGCGCTGTCACACCCCAGGGTCTCCTTGCCCAACGCAGCGATGCCGTCGAAGGCGCAGTCCCCCACAACGAACGACCATCCCTCGGGGACCCTCAGGCCGAGGCGCGCTTGCTGCTGCCGGGCTGTCACGCCCGGCAGCCCGCCATCCACCTGCGCTCGCCACTCCTTCAGCTGCGCCAGCGGGTCGTCGACCATGGCGTCCATCTCCACGGCGCTGTCGTCCTCCGCCGGCGGGGGCGGCGGCTGCCTGCGCGGCGGCGGTTCGCTTCGCACGGGCCCCTCCGTCTCCTCTGCCTCCTCCACATCCATCTCATCCAGGCGGCAGTCCCAGTCAGCAGGGGGCAGCACGTCCAGCCCTGTGTCCCTCGCGAAGTAGAAGTCCGGCTCGATCGCCGGGACGGGGTCCGCCTTCACCCGCTGCCGCAAGTTCCCGGACTTCAGGTCCAGACACAGCGAGCCCCGCCTCATCGCCGACTTCCCAATAGCTCGCATCAGGGGGACGGTGATCCGCGCCGCCCAAGTCCGCGTCAGCTCACTGCGGTTCCCCATCTTGTGGTCCACTGCATAATTCACAAGATGGCGGAAGAGAGTGGCTGCCTCGGTGCCCATACCCCCGGACTGCTCCAGCGCGAAGGCCGTGAAGGCCATCCCCTCCGCCTGGCACTTGGCATCGTGCTTGGCGTGCTTCGCGGCCTCAGCACGGGACGCTGTGTACCCCCGGGCCTTCGCCGCCCCCTGCATGGACGACTGCGCCGTCGTTGACCACACAGTGACGTCGATGGCCCTGCTGCGCTCCTCGCTCACACCGACAGGCAGGTAGACGTCCGCCGGCTTGCCGCGTCCCAGCACCACATGGTTGGGCTCCAGCTGAGGAGCGAGGCCCGCCGCACTCGCCAGGCCATACACGCCGCCCCTCACAGCATCGTGCCGACGGTGCCGGTCTGCCGAGGCCTTGCACGCGAAGATGTGTGCCCCACTCTCGTCCAGTCCCTCCCCGCACTGCTGACACATCGCCCCCGGGGAGAACACTGGGGCCCCGAGCCGCAACCGGCAGGCCACCTGGAACTCTTCCCGTTGCATGGCGAACTGGGTTTCAGGCGGCGCGACGACCCACGATCCCGCACCCGGGAGGCTCTCAGACAGAAGGCGCCCCATGCTGGTCACATCAGCCCCCTCATGGAGATCTGCCTGCTGCTTGGCAATGATCGCCATCGACAGGTCACGCTGCTTCAGCGGCGTCTCTGGTCGCGCCAGGGTGGCGATCCTGTCCGCCTCCAGCACGCACTCGTTGTGCCGCTCAGCTGTCTCCTTCCACGTTTGCGCATCCCAGCGGTGGGAGGGGTCGAGCTGCAGGCACAGAGGAAAGAGCGAGCTGGCAGCACCCAAGGCAGCAGCAGTCGAGTGATCCGCCGCACGGCGCACCCCCAGGCCAGACAACCTGATGGGGAGGGCGGCTTGCTTTCTGGCCTCGGTCGGCAGCTCACCATCCTCGTCGCCAAGGATCGTCGCCAGCACGAAGTCAACCTCACGGTCGTACTTCTTCAGGTACTCACGCCCCTTGTACCCGATGGCGCGCATGGCGAAGACCACCTTGCAGAACCCTTCGCAGTGTCGCAGAAGGGTCATCGCCACCTGTGCGTCGCGCACCTTGTGCAGCTCCCGGAGGCACGGCAGGAACTTCTCCTCCAGCTTCCTGTCCATCACCGCCTCGCAGTACGCCGCGTCCCCCACCGGAGCTCCGAGGAACTCGAAGTTCTGCTGCAGCAACTTCATCCTCACTTCCTCCTCTTTCTTTGATGCGGCGACGTCGAGGCCCACCTCCCGGATCGCAGCCACCGTGTGGCCTCCAAGCGAGATCACCTCGCACTTCCTCCGCGACACCTTCAACCCGAGGGCTGCGCTGCGCTTCTCCAGCTCTGCGAATGCCGCACCTACAGCCTTCGGGGGCCCCATCAGCGTCCCATCGTCGAGGTACCATATGGTCCCCTCGAGGCCCGGCATGCGTGCAATGTCCTCCGTCAGCTTGCGGATCGCGAGGGAGAAAAGGAGGGGCCCCAACGGGTCGCCCTGCTGCACCCCATGCTCCGAGAGGATGATGTGCTCCCGGTACACCAGGGCTGTCGGGTGGGCGTAGCACCACTCCACCCAGGCTGCGAGCTCGGGGAGGTCACTCCGCACTGCGTCCAGGAACGCCTGTCGATTCACAGTGTTGAACGCGTTCTCGTAGTCAATCTTGACGAGAATGCGATCAGTGCCCTTGTGGCGGCTGGCGTAGTCCCGCACCACCGCTGTAGCGGCGTCCAGGCCCCCATCGACAGCGACACCCACCTGCTTGCCCTTCAGCAGCAGCTTCCCCACCTTCTCGCGCACCTCAGCCACCAGCGTCTTCGCCACCAGCCGCCGCAGAGTCTCCCCCACCGCAATGGGGCGCACCCCGCCTGTGGGCTTTGGCAGCGCAACCAGCGACGCTCCTGCCAGGTGGCGCGCAATCTCCGGTGGTGCTTCCCCTCGACGCAGGATGTTGACGACGGCCGTCAAGGCCTGCAGCACATCTACCCCTTCCACCTGCGTCAGCGCGCGCAAGTGATCAGCTCGAAGGCCCGACGGTCCGGCCCCCGTCCCCTTCGGGAGGCCCCGAAGCGCCTTGAAGACATCGGTGGGAGAGGCGTCCGCGGGCTCTGTCCTCCGCTCCTTGGCGATGGTCGGCGGCTCGGCAGCGGGGTGGAGCGCGCGCAACGTCGCGAGGGTCGCGTCGGAGGCCGGTGCCAGGCCCGCACTCCGCGTCCTCGCCATCGCCGTTGAGAGGCGACCCTGTCGCGCGGCCTGCACCACCGCGCGTTCCCGTTCCTCCCATGTCGGGGGGCTCTGCACTTCACGAGGGGCCCCCTGGCCGCTCGCACTCGCACATCTCCACAGCTCCGACACCTTGCCCGCCCGCCAGAGGGTGATGGCCTCGAGACGCGCCGCCCGAGCCTTCTTCTGCTTGGCCTTCCCCCCTCTGTACGACCGGAGGAGGACCTTCGGCACCAGGAAGAGCCGCAGCCATGCCGTCACCCTCGTTTTGTCCGCCGCCACATCCCAGAGGGCCTGCACGAGCACCTCCGCGGCCGGCCTCAACACTGCCTCAGGCACCGACAGCGACACCGCCACCCGCGCCGTGTGGATCTCCTCCAGGGAGGGGAGTCGCCCTTCGTCCGTTAGCTCCTGGCCCACCCTCTCGCGCCTGGCGGGGACGTCCCGAGGTTGCACCCGCTTCCTGCACTGCAGGCACGTGTCTTGCGCCTGCGCCGACATCACCTTGGCACAGATGACGCACTGCCTCATGCCCACCACGCGTAGAGCCCCCGGCGGCAACTCCTCCCCGCGTTTCACATGATCGCTCACATGCTCGCGGAGGGAGGCCTTCGAGGAGAAGGGCTTGTGTCGGCGGAGCGCCGACCCAGCGCAGGCCGTCATCGGGCAGAACAGCAGCTCCGGCGCGACGCCTAGCGGGATCGGCGTACTATCCGGCACCTCCGCCGGGCATTCGGGGGCGGCGGTGCTCCACGAGTCGGGGCCGAGTAGCGCATGCACCGCCGCGTCGCGCATCTTCTGTGCCTGCGCGTGCCCCAGAGTGACCGCCTCGTAGTGGTCGCTCGCAAAAGCGATCACTCTGGTGCGCTGCGTCTCTTGGCCCTTCTTCAACCGCGGGGGGTCGACGCGAATCAGCGGGTGTGGTCCGCCCGACACCACCACAATCACCGTGTCCCATGCCCCGGCCGCGAGGTGCAGAGCGAGGTGGTCTCCCCGCGCCGTCTTCGCCAGCCCATCGCGGTAACGCTCTGCCTGGCCAGCCGACTTCAGCAGCCTGGACAGCTGGGGCTTCACAGACTCCGACCCTGCCCTCGCTGCCAGCTCTTGCCGCATGCGGGCGATGTCCAGGGGCCCTGGGTGGGTGGGTCCGTGGAGGGCCACGAAGAGACAGTCCCTGGTCGCCGCGTTGGGGCATCTCTTGGCTCCGTACCCCTCCAACAACTCGTCCACACCGCCCCAGGCATCCTCATCGACCATGTCGTGGTCGCCCCCCTGCATTGCCCGTGGGCCCAGCACCACACCCTCCTTGCTTCCCGTCACTCCCTCCGCCAGCAGCATGTGGGCGTGTGCATCCTTCCGCAAGACGCGCCACATGTCTCGGACGACCAGCTCTGTCGCCTCAGCCTCCCAAACACCCCCCGCGCTGCGAGCCGCCCATCCCGCCGACGTGCCCGCCGCGAGGGCAAGCGTCCCGATCACCGCCCACGGCGCGCCCCCGCTGGAGGCCCCGATCAGCAGCAGGAGCATGGCCCACCAACCCCTGTCGCCGCACCATGCTCGTAGGCTGTTCGCCTGCAGCTCCAGCCTCAGCGCAGCTCGCCCTCGTTCGTTGCGAAGACGAGACCGACACACAGTGGAAGGCACCAGGGGGTCCAGGTGACGGCGGCGGCTGACCCATCGACTGCACCGTCGGGCCGGCCATGTCCACCTGCGCGCCACTACCCGTCTCCGTCTGAGGCACCCCCGCCATGCAAAGCCTGCCGTCAGCACCCACAGAGCGACGCACAATCCCGCCAGCCCCTGTGTGGCCACCACCGTCGCTTGGGGCGCCGCCTCCTCGAACCATCCGGCGCACCCCTCTACGGCTGTCTGCACCGTGCCCACGAGATCCGTGCCCCCTGCCAGACCTCCTGTGGCTGCCCATATCGCCCAGGAGGAGAGCTGCACGGCGCCCGGCCGCTGTCTACCCCAGAATCCGCGCGCCGCTCGTCGACTGCACAGCCACACAGCGCACAATACCACCGCCCCTGTCTCTAAGGCGCCGCCCCAGCCACCCGGCGCGGTGGCTGCAGCCCCCCAGAGGGCCCACGCCTCTTTCACTGCTGGAGGCAGCCCGAGGTGTCGGCACCTGGGCCAGGGCCCTAGCTTGCTCCCCGCTCGGACCACCTCTCGCACCACCGCCTGAGCGGCCAGCCATCCAGCTCCCATCAGCAGTGCCCCCGGACCCCATATACCCTCCCACGTTGGCCCCTGGGCCTCCCACCTGGCCCTCAGCAGCGCCCCCCAAGCGGCCTGCGGGGCCGCCTCCACCCATGGCCAGCGCGTGTGGGGCCCTGTCGCTGCCCACCCCGCCGCCCGCAACAGTCCATCCGCCACCCAGAGGGCCAGCACCAGCAGAGTGTTGCCCTCGAAGCTGCCGATGTTGTAGCTGTTGCGGTTGTCGAACCCACTTCCGGTCCGGGTGTCCGAGGGCGCCCCGGGGGACTGCTGCACTCCACCCGGATCGGTGATGGAGTCGTTGTTGTTGCCTCCGCTGTAGCGTCGCACGCCGTCCCCATTACAGGCGCAGAAGGAGTCCTTCAGATCCGTGAGGGTCGGCTTGGGGTCAACACACGTCTGTCCGTCCCCACCCCGCTTGGACTGTTTGGACCCGCACGCATTCTTCGATAAAGTCGTTGATGCACCGGTGCTGGTCAGGCTCGGGTCCTTGTCGCAGGCGCAGATGGCGTCGTTCCTACGCGAGTACTTCCTGTTGGGGTCCTTGCAGGCCTGACCGTCACCACACGGCTTTGCCACGCACTTGTCGAATGTCGCTTTCGCACTTTTTTTTTTTTTTTTTTTTTTTTTTTTTTTTTTTTTTTTTTTGACTGCCCGTCAGGTGGACCACCGGGTGGGGAGAGAACCGGTGTGAGGCACTTGGGTCCGTCCAGGTGGGCAGGGAACCTGGGGGCGGGGGGCCTCAAATCCCTCTCTCTCATGCGCTCTCTGGGCACAATGGCCTGTGTCTCATCCCATCCACCACCAAACCTCCCAGGCACAACGAGACAAGGTCTTGACACACATCCTCACTTCCCCAGACCCCGACCGCCCTCTTCCATCCCATGACCCAGTCCGAAGGCAAATAAGCGTGAAAGGTAATGCAGAAGGACAAGAATAGCAGTGACGGTGGATCCAGGGAGCCAAATTTCCTGGATTACTGGTGCCATGGTGCTCATGGGGGCCAAAACCAGGGCGATCTCCTGTAGGGATGGCACTTTGACGAGGCTCCCTGGGTCCGCCTATCGGGGGCGCCAAAACGGGCAACGACGGGGGTAAAAAGGGATGAGGCGGGAGGGCACCTGGAGGGGGGACCCGTGACCTGGCAGAGAAGGTAACGAAACGCGGGGCAGAGGGGCATGCAGTGACGGCGGTGGGTCCTGTGAGTTGGGATGCCTATTCCCTGGTGCTGTGGTGCTCACAGGGCCGGGGACAGGGGGTCTCGTTGAGGGACAACACTGAACTGACTCGTCGGGCCGACCGTGCCTGCCGCGAGGGGGAGTTGGGGGGGGAGGGGGGGGGGGACGGAGAAGGGGGTATTCACAGCACCTGTGTGTGCTCTACTGCACAAAGGCATCTGGTCTAGGGGGGGGGATCTACCTCCACTCAAAACTCTACTCTATACTCTACGTAGTCGAGCGGGGACCTGCTCCTTGCAGGTTCGACCACTCTGGCCCTCACTGGGTGGCGGCGCCTGTCGCGCGCGGCGCGGCGCGGCGTGATCCCTGGGACGCTGTCCCCGCTGTCGCGCGACGCATGCCCGCTGCGGTGTACATCCTCGAGTTGAGGTTATTGTACAGCCTCTGCTCCTCTCTGTCTTGGAGGCGGACCTTGCAACGCCACGCATGCAGGGCTCGCCTCGCGGACTTGAACTCCTCCTCCGGGGAGCCAGGCTCTGGGGTGAACAGGGCGTCCCATTCAGCCACCGTCTTGGGGACGTCGGCGTCGTCAGCTGGGGTGCCTTTGTCGGCAGCCGTCGCGCTGCGCTTCCTGTCCGGGGGAGAGGCTGACACGTCACGGTCGGCCTTCCGCTTGCCTGTGTGCTGCGACGCTGAGGGGGCTGGTGCGTTCTCGCTGGTGGAGCCGCCCTGCTGCGCGTCGGAGGTGGAGTCGGTGGAGGAGGTGGAGGAGGTGGAGGGCTGAGCGGTCGCGTTCGACGAGGGGGCTGGTGCTGTAGAAGCAGAGGGAGAGCCGCCCGAGGTCGTGTGTGCGTTACCGTCCGTCGCAGCCCCGTCGCCTCCTCGGTCCGGCGGACGGGTACATGTCTCTCCGTCCGACACACAGCCCGTGCACGCTAGGCGATTGCAGCCTATGCATTCCCAGTGGGGCGTTCGGGTGTCAAACGGCTGCTCACATCTGACACACAGCACCGACAGTTCGGCTGTCCCCCCGTCTACTCGGACCATGTGGAGGCCAGCCTCTGCGCCTCGGCAGCCGGTGGAGACGAGGGGTACGGCCGGTGCGAGGCGGAGCACGAAGGACCGCACCTGCTCCGAGATGTGGAGTGGGCTGTAGTGCGATGCCTTGAACTTGACACCCGCGACAGGCCCGTACGGCTTCCTCAGGGGGCGGTATATCCGCGGTGCAGTGTCATCAGCGAGCACGACGATCGGGGAGCCCGTCGCCCGCGCGGCCCCCTGCAGCGTCAGCTCGTCGGCCCACGACGCAACGTTCATGCTGCCGGACTCGCGCATCTGCCGCGCCCACTCCTCGTAGGAGGGCTCCGCCCTGCTCCTCAGGTCAGCGTGGTCGCCGACCGCCTTCACGACGTACTGCCGCAGGCCGTCTGCAGTCGCGCCGGCCTCGCCGAGGAGGAACGTGAGGGCGTCGAAGAAGCAGTTCCCGGGGGTGAACCGGAAGTCCTGCACGTCCGGCATCTCCAGCACGCTCTGCTGCTTCGCGGTGGTGACTCCCGGAAGCGCGTGCTCCCTCGCGGTCAGCCACCGGGTCAGGACATCGTCCGCCGGCTCGGGGGCCGGCCCCGGGGGCGGCGGCGGGGGACCGGCGTCCTCGCTGTCGGTGCTGTCCTCGTCGTCATCCATCACCTCCTCCTGCACCACCGTCGTCGGCTCCGTGCGCCCGCACTGGCAGGGGTCCGTGACGTGCTCGACACAGTCAGGGCAGCTGGCTCTGAGGCAGTGTACACACCTGCCGTGGGTGTCCTGCGTGGAGAAGTCCGCTTCGCAGAACTGGCAGAACTCCGTCACGTCCTGCTCCCCCTCCGCCCGCTCAGTTCGCAGCCGCGGGCCCGCGCGTACGGTAGGCCGGGGCCCAGTCGTGCTCCCGCCCACCAACTCCTGCACGTCCGCCGGCAGGGTGAGCGCCTGGAAGCGGTCGCCTACTCCCCCGAGGGCGACCGCGGTGGCGATCGGCTTGCACCCGGGGTCGCACACTGTCGGCGCGCGGTAGTCGCGGAAGACGATGATGTGCCTCCGCAGCACGCACGCCGCCCCGCGAATGAGCACGTCGTCGGCCCACGTCGCTTCGTCTTCCCTCTCGAAAGCGGACATGCGGCTGGCCCACGCCGCTGGGTCTGCCAGGAGCCCCGACAGTTCGGGGGAGGATCGTACCCGGGCGACGGCCTGTCTGCGGAGTGGCCCTGCCTCCATCGGGGTCCCTGACGAGGCGAAGCCGTCCGCGAGGGCCACCAGCGCATCCGTGGGCACCCCCCCCGCGCCACCTCCCCCCAGCTGCTGCACCTGGAACACCGCCGGCAGGAGGTTCCCCAAGCCCCCCATCAGCGAGGTGAAGGACACCCCTACACCGTTGTGGGCAGACCGCCATTCACGCACCAGGTCTTCCGGCGTCGGCGGCTCGCGGTCTACGGGTTTCTGGGCGGGACGCAGGGGCTCGTCTGAGGGAGGGGGCACCGCCTGGTGGCCTTGTCCCTCCGCGTCGTCCGGGTCGGTGTCTTCGAATGCAGCACCCTGGCCGACCTGGTCCGGCTCGAACCTGATGAAGTGGTCGGGGTCCAGGGGTGGGGCGGCCTCCACCTCGACTCTGTCGCGGGCCAGCGACCGGCAAGCCTTCGTAAGCTCCCCGCACTCGAGCAGGGTGGCGCCCAGGGTGTTGTTGAAGGCGGAGTTCACCCTGCACGCGTACTCCTGCGTCAGCTGCACTCGGCTCGCTCCTGTCCGCTCCGCCGCAAGGCGCCCGAGCTTCGAGAAGACGGAGTGTGCCGAGGGGGCGAGGCCGCCGAACAACTCCATGGCGTAGGGGGCGAACACGAGGCCTCGCGCCGCACACGCGTCCCGGTACTGCCGGTTCTTCGTCGCCTCGCCCTGGGCTGCCGCCGCTCCCGTGAAACGGGCTGCCGCCTGCACGTAAGAAGCGGCCACGGGGTTCTTGACGGTGATGTCAATGACTCGTGGCCAGATCCTCCTAGTCACGAGGTCGCCCGGGCGCTGCCCATCCTGCAGGAGATGCAGAGACTCCATCTCGGGGTTCGTGCCCGCCTCCTGTGCCAGGGCGAACAGGGCGTCCCGGGTGGCGTCGTGTCTGCGGGTTAAAGCCCCGCCCTGGTTGCAGTCGAAGGCGTGGGTTCCCATCTCGTCCAGTTCCCTGCCGCACTTCTCGCAGACGGTATCCGGCTCGAAGAGGGGAATGCCAAGGCGGGCGCGTGACACGGCGATCATCTGGCGACCCTCGATGCGGCTGTTCTCCGAGAGCTTCCCCCCGAGGAAAGCGCCGGCGTGGGGCAGCGACAGCGATCGCAGGCGGGCTCTGTCGTGGGCGTCGGACTCTTCGAACAGCTCGCGGTACTGGCGGCTGACGATCGCGCGGGAGAGTTCCCTCTGCTTGACATCCCCCACGGGGGCTTGCGTGGGGTCGCGCCGTTCGTCCTCGTCCACAGCGTTGTTGTGAGCGAGGCAGGTGGTCTCCCATCCCTCCTCATCCCACGTGAAGTTGGGGTCGAGCTCCCGGCACAAGGAGTGGCCGTTCGCCGTGGACGCCAGGGCGGCTGCATGCCAGTGTTCGGCGGCGCGTCGAATCCCCAGGCCCCCGAGCCTCACCGGCATGGTGGCCTGCCGCATGACTGATTCCGGCAGCACGTCGTCCTCGAGGGCGAGGATCCGGGCGAGGCACTTCTCCACGGAGGCGTCGCTCTTCCGGAGGTACTCCGTAACCCCCTTGTGTCCCATAGCCCTCATGTAAAACACGAGGCGGGCGAACCCCTCGCAGTGGCGGAGAAGGGCGAGGCCGACCTGCTTGTCCTGGAGCTTGGCCAAGGCGTCGAGGTACGGCTGGAACTCCAAGAGCTTCTTGTCCATGTAGCTCTCGCAGAAGGCTGCCGACCCGATCGGTGCGCCGAGGAGGGTGAAGTTGCGGCCCGCCCTGTACACGATGCCCACCTTGTCCTCGTCCTCGGGGAGCCGTAGGGAAAAGCCCTCCTCTTCGAGGGCCTCGAGGGACTGCTCGCAGAGGTCGATCAGCTCGCACTTGCTGAGTTTAACCTCCAGCCCCCTCTCCGTGCTGGCCTGGATGACGTAGTCGAGGGCGGCTCTGACGGCGCACGCTGGGCCCATGATCACCCCGTCGTCGAGGTAGAACAGCGACCCGTCGAGGTCCGTGCGCTTCTTCAGCTCCTCCGCAATCTCCTTTATCCCCAATGAGAAGAGGAGGGGCCCGAGGGGGTCGCCTTGCTGCACCCCACACGATGAAGACACCACCCCTTCGCCGTAGGTGAGGGTGGAGGGGGAGTCGTAACACCACGCGACGAAGGGCAGCAGGCCGGGGATGTGCCTCTCGACGACCTTGAGGAAGGTCCCGCGGTCGATCGAGTTGAACGCGTTGGCGTAGTCGATCTTGAGGATCACGGCGTCCTCCTTTTCCCTCGAGCGCTCCGCGTACTGCGCCACTACTGACGCCGCGGCCTCCAGCCCCCTCTGCACAGCTACCCCAACTTGGCGACCCCGCATGAGGATGCGCCGCGCGTCCCCCTTATGACGCGTCGAGAGGAGTTTTGGGGGGATAAAATCCAACTTGCTGCCTTCACGTGGCGCCCCCTGTGATTACCCTCATTGGAGGGGAAACCAAAGCAAGCTCTGGTATTAAGATCCTTGGAATTGACCTTGGGGGGCCTCTTGAGTGAGTCTCGGGAGAAATCGGACCTGTGCATGGGTCAGGGCAGTGTGCGCGAGCATAAGGCCCTGGGCTGTTCCCTCTGAGTTGCTCTAATTGCATGAGTGGCTTGATCACATGGACGTCTGCAGGCCAGCCTGTAGGAAGATCAGGATGCAGGGTTGCCCCCCTTTTGGGGCGTGAAAGCCTCGCCAATGCTTTCCCTAGTGCCGCGATCGGGCGTGCTGGAGCTGCGCGATGCCTGAGAAGATCCTGCTGGAGCTGATCCTGCCCCCACGTTGCGGCTCTAAGCCCTCAACGGGTAGCCCCTCTGGGTGGTCGCTGCTGACCTGTGCCTGGCCCCTCCCCCTTCGCACAAGGGGTTGACTAGTGTTGCAGGCGGTGGAGTCATAGACAGCACTGCCTTTTGCTTTCACCATTGGCCCTTTCTCTACTTTTTCGGTGCACAACAGAGACCTCTCTTTGTGTCGATGCGTTGCGGCTACAAACAAACCAACAAGCCCCTCCATCACTACAAAGAGCAGTTTTCTGAACCCTAGCGTTGTCCCAGCTAGCTTGTGTTTCCCTTTTGGGCTTTTTCTTTGAGTTTTTCTTTACTCGATCGTTTCCTGTGACACTCTGTGTTTCAGCATTCATTGCAATGTGTAATGTGCAACTTCCACTTCAGGTTCCTTGCACATAACACAAAAGCGGTTGGCGGCTATCAACCATATGCTATTGAAGCAACCAAGCCCCCCGTTTTTGGAGTTATGTACGAGCAATCTGTCACCAGTGTGGTCCTCGCTGGCTAAGTGGATGTCCAGAGGCTGAGCCATTTTTGGCGTGTCGTTTGATGTGTGTGATCTTTTCATGTGTGTTTCTTTCGCTTTCTTCTTTTCGTTTCTTGTCTTGCTTGTCTCTTGTACCTTGTATTCTGTACCAACTAGCCCAGACAAACAACAGCTGCAAAGATTCTCGGTCCGGAAGAACTCAAAAAAAAAAAAAAAAAAAAAAAAAAAAAAAAATCTGCCCGCCCGACGACCCGTTGGGGAAGGACTTCACCGCTCGGAAGACGTCAGCCGGCGTGAACGCCTTGCACTTCTCCGCGGGCACGGTCCGCTCCAGGTGGACCGCTCCACCCTCCGGGTGTTTGCCCTGCAGCTTCTTCAGGGTCTCCGTCGTGCTGGGGGCGACTTTGGCCGGGACGAGGTGCTTGTGGGCTGCTGAGACCCGGTTCTGCCGCGCCAGTTGACCGACCCGCCGCTCCCATCTCTCCTCATCGGACAAGCGCGGCGGTGCGCTCCCGCGGGACCCCGTGCCCCCCTGGCGCTTGCTGGCCTCGCGGGCCTCCTCCCAGAGCGTGGCGTACTCGCCCCTCTTCCACCGGTCGAAAACCTTCTGGCGCTCGCGGAGGGTGACCTTGCTCTTCGCTCCCCCCATCCTCGCCGAGCGGAGGAGGACGAGCGGGGCCATGAGGAGGATTCATTGCAATGTGTAATGTGCAACTTCCACTTCAGGTTCCTTGCACATAACACAAAAGCGGTTGGCGGCTATCAACCATATGCTATTGAAGCAACCAAGCCCCCCGTTTTTGGAGTTATGTACGAGCAATCTGTCACCAGTGTGGTCCTCGCTGGCTAAGTGGATGTCCAGAGGCTGAGCCATTTTTGGCGTGTCGTTTGATGTGTGTGATCTTTTCATGTGTGTTTCTTTCGCTTTCTTCTTTTCGTTTCTTGTCTTGCTTGTCTCTTGTACCTTGTATTCTGTACCAACTAGCCCAGACAAACAACAGCTGCAAAGATTCTCGGTCCGGAAGAACTCATGAGGAGGATGATCCACGCTGCGACGGAGTTGCGTGCGGCGGTCTCCCGTGCGGCCTCGCTGAGGGCCGCGGTCCATGCCTTGACGAGCGGCTTTGGCACCTTTTCCCAGACCCGGATGTTGTGCCGGCGGAGTTCCTCGACGGAGGGGAGTTCCCCAGCCGGGATGTCCGCCCCCACGGCCTGCGCCTCCGGCTCGGGCTCGAGGTCTTTGCGGCAGGCGGTGCAGGACTGGTGGTCTCCAAGCGTGATCACCTTATCGCACTTGAGGCACTGGGCGAATTTGAGGGCCCGGAGCGTCCCCCTGCTCAAGACGTCCCCCTTCTCGAGGTGTCGGTTGAGGTGATCCTTCATCGACGTCGGCAGGATGGGGATGCCCGCCTGCATGAGGGACGTCCTGCAGGAGTCGTGCGGGCAGTACAGCCTGGCAGTGGAGCGCTCGACCAGCTTTGACCCCACGTCGAGCTCCTCCTGCCCCTCAGCAGTCTGCAGCTCCGCCATCCTCGCGTTGGACCGCGTGAGGAAGGCCGGCTCGGCTCTGTTGACCAGCCCGTGCAGCTCGGCCCGCGGGATGCTGACACCCTCGAAATGCTGCCCCGTCAGGGCTATCACCCTGGTCTTCTGCAGAAGCTCCTTGTCGGGCACCTTCGCTGGGCGGATGGAGACGATGGGGTGCTCGCCGCCCTGGACCACGACGATGTGAATGCTCCACACCCTGGCCGCGAGTTGCAGCGCGAGGTGATCCATCCAGCTGCTGGGCCTGGCGAGGTTGGCTGCATAGGCGAGGTGTTGGGCCTTGTCTCCGCCGAAAAGGTCTGTGAGTGCCTGCAACTTCTTCGCAGCCTCCGAGAGGTCCTGGCGCCTGAGTGCGATGTCTGCTGCGGGGACCCCGATGGCGAAGTGGCGCTTTCGCACCAGTCACGTTCACCGAGTTGTCGACATCACAGGTGCAGATGAAGTCCTTCAGATCAGTGAGGGTCGGCTTGGGATCAACAACAGACGTCTGTCCACCACCACCCCTCCCCCCTGACCTCCTCCCTGCCACCACCCAGCCACCACCCAAAGGGGGGGGGGCCCAGCTCCCATTCCACCCACCACCCGATCCACCCGAGGGGCCCCCAAGGGGGGAGGGGAGAGACACCCGCAGTGCGGGCAGCGATACCGTCGGCCTGGATCCTCGGGGGACCTGGCCGAGCCAACTCGCGGGGACAGGGGGCGACCCTTTCTGCTGCTGTCGGTGGGCTGGGGCGAGGCCCGGCGGCTTCACCGTTAGCGGAACCGCCGCTTGCAGCATGTTGGGGGGACGTGGTGGGCGCGCCGCCGCCACTGCTATCCCGCGAGAGGGGCGCCTTGCCGGCGGGTGAGGCCGACGCGCTCCCCTGCCGTGCAGGCAGGGTGTTAGCAGAGGCCTCGCATGAGGCCCCTGCTCCTCTCGCCTGACACGCCCCTCGTCAGGGGCGGCCAGCCCGCGCTCTCCTGCTACCGGGGGCGACCCGGGCTGCCACCCCTTCCGCTGCTGTCGGTGGGCTGGGACACGGCCCGGCGGCTTCACCGTTAGCGGAACCGCCGCTTGCAGCATGTTGGGGGGACGTGGTGGGCTCGCCGCCGCCACTGCTATCCCACGAGAGGGGCGCTTTGCCGGCGGGTGAGGCCGACGCGCTCCCCTGCCTTGCAGGCAGGGTGTCAGCAGAGGCCTCGCATGAGGCCCCTGCTCCTCTCGCCTGACACGCCCCTCATCAGGGGCGGCCAGCCCGCGCTCGCCTGCTACCGGGGGCGACCCGGGCTGCCTCTGCTCCAGCGGTGCTGTCGTCAGCACCGCGAGCGCCACCACCGCCAGCGTCGCCACCATCGGGGCCTGCCATCGCCTGGGCGGCTCTCGCCCTACCATCGCTCGTGCTCGTGGGGTTGGGGGTTGGGGGAGTGGAGGGGGATGGATGGTGGGGAACAGAGCCCAAGGGACAAGTGGCCCAAGGGGGAGTGGGTTGTTGTTGAGGAAGTACCTCTAAGGCCCAACCTGCCCTCCCGGCTCCGCCCGCCCACAAGGTCAAGAAGATTGGAAAGGGGAAAAGGGTGAGGGAAGGGGTGGGATGGGGGATGCCCAAGGGAGGGAGGGGGGGGACCCAACCAAACCCAACCGACCAGGGAGCACGAGTGTGTATACCAATGAAGTACAATGAAGTACAGAAACTGTAGCTTAAGAAATCGTTGGTTTTTTTTTTTTTTTTTTTTTTTTTACACTTGCCCGTCAGGTGGACCACCGGGTGGGGAGAGAACCGGTGTGAGGCACTTGGGTCCGTCCAGGTGGGCACACGGTGCGCTAGTGTTGGCAACCACTAGTGGAGTCGACAACTGAAACCTCGACAACTGACTGGGTTGTTGACGACAAGTGCCAGTTGTCGACTCGACAACTGGCACTTGTCGAGTCGACAACTGGCACTTGTCGACTCGACAACTCTATACACTGTACTGCAGGAAGAACGCCCAAGTATGAAGGGGAAAACGCACAGTTGGGTGTGTGCTTGGGATATGAGGTGTGGTGGCATATCAGCGCTGGACTTTGTTGCGAATTTCCTTGTGCCGTTTCTCCCTCCCACAACCCACATCACCAGGGTCTTGCAAGCCCTGACCAGATTACCTCCATTGTTGAATAGATACACACACGCCAACAGACACACACACACACAGCTATCAATCATGCCTGCCTCTGCCAAAACCACGGCGAAGAGAAGCAGAACGGAGGAAACCGCCCCGAGCTCGGCCCCCCCGACGAAGCAGCCCGCCACTCAGCCGGGCTTTATTCAACTTTTTGTTGAATACTACGTCGAGCCGGAGGAGGGGGGGCGGCTGTCGAACACAGCCCTGAAGGCACTGATCGGGAAGATCACGGGCAAGCCCATAAAGGGCAACGACGGGACCGTGAGCGCGGCGATGGGGGCCAGGTACAAGGAGTACCAGGGGGGGACGGTGTCGGAGAAGTCGGCGAAGGAGGCGCAGCTGGAGAGGTACTCCATCCGCACCAAGGGGGGGACGGATACGGAGTTCATTGGTGTGAGGATCACACCATCTCCATCAGCCTCCGCCAAGTCCAAGGCGAAACTGGAGCAGATGCAGAAGCTGCACCCGCACGCCGCCCTCACCTCGGGCGTAAAGATGTCCCGGCTCTACGCCGCAGAGGTGAAGCTGGCTGCCCCCCAGAAGACGAAGGCATCCTCGAAGGCAGACAAGATCTTTCCTCAATACTCAGGAAGGAAGAGAGACATGTCGTCGTTGCAGGGAGCAGCCAACACCTTTGCTCCAAGAACCGTCGGGGGATTCTACGAGTTCATCGTGGAATCTGGGCTGTCGACGGTACAGAAGGTGACCCAGAATGGGCACATTCTGCGCCTCACCCTGCGGAGGCTGCGCGCAACGCAGGACTTGGAGGCGAAGGAGTACGAGGTGGACCTGCACATCCCCTCCAAGTACCTGCTGGACCCGGGTCACGCTGCGCAGGTCAAGGACCGTGAGGGGATCGTCGTTGTGAGGCAGCTGCTGGTGGATTCTGGCGGCGAACAGTCGATACAGGCAACGACTGACACCGGCAAGTTTACAGACTTGCTGGATGGCGACGAAGATGAAGAAGAGGAACTGGACGATGAGGCAAGTGAGACTGCCCCCCCACCTAGCCCAAGCCAATCTAACTCAGGCCCAACGCAGGTGGATGTGGATGACATTTGATGATCCAGTGTGAGTGTGGAAGCGTCAACGTATATGAAAGCACGTATGTGCACAGCCTGACGCACTGGTTTGATTCCATAGATGCGCACTGTCTCTCCCTCAGTGATGAAGCTTTGGAAGCTGGCAACGGTCGAAGCAAGATCTACTCAGCCTGTGCCTCGGAAAGGACTATGGAGCGCGACCTCATTCTTTTCGAGATCCAACAACTTCAAAGTTGGGGCGAGAATGGGCTTTGGGGGGGTTCAGGACATACTCCGAAGTTAATGACCGCCGTTGGGGCATTCAATGTGTGTTCATGTGTTGTTGCGGGCAGCTGGGAAAAGGCAACAGGATCTCTCTACCGAAGACTTGAGTCTGCTGGGCTGGCGGACCACGTCAAAGAGAGAGGTCAGAGCGGGTGTGTCTTTTGGATTGATCCGAAAAAACCACCGAAAACCATACTGAACGTGTGTGTGTGTGGCAAGGAACCTTGGGGTGTGCCTCCCACCCCTACTCAAGAAGAAACCCAGTCTCTCCCGGAGGAGGTTCATGAATTTCGATGCATTATTTGTGACTACTCCTCAGCAAAGAAAACGTCTCTGTTTGCACACTACGATGCAAAGCACAGACCAGGGAGCAATGTCCCTTGCTCGTCATGCACAATCGAATGCAAAATATGTCACACAACAATAAGATTGAAGGGACAAAGCCAGCACTACCTGGCCCACCACCCCCGCTCTCTCACAACAAAACGTTGCTTACTTTGCTTTGAGACCTTCCGTAGTGTCCGTGAACGCGATCTCCACATGAAGACTGACCATCCTTGAGAAGGGGACAAGGAAATTCGCAACAAAGTCCAGCGCTGATATGCCACCACACCTCATATCCCAAGCACACACCCAACTGTGCGTTTTTCCCTTCATATTTGGGCGTTCTTCCTGCAGTACAGTGTATAGAGTTGTCGAGTCGACAACTGCCAGTTGTCGACTCGACAAGTGCCAGTTGTCGAGTCGACAACTGGCAGTTGTCGAGTTTGAGGTTGTCGACTCCACTAGTTGAGGTCACTCGTAACTACCAAACTAGTGCACCGTGCAGGGAACCTGGGGGCGGGGGGCCTCAAATCCCTCTCTCTCATGCGCTCTCTGGGCACAATGGCCTGTGTCTCATCCCATCCACCACCAAACCTCCCAGGCACAACGAGACAAGGTCTTGACACACATCCTCACTTCCCCAGACCCCGACCGCCCTCTTCCATCCCATGACCCAGTCCGAAGGCAAATAAGCGTGAAATACCTAATGCAGAAGGACAAGAATAGCAGTGACGGTGGATCCAGGGAGCCAAATTTCCTGGATTACTGGTGCCATGGTGCTCATGGGGGCCAAAACCAGGGCGATCTCCTGTAGGGATGGCACTTTGACGAGGCTCCCTGGGTCCGCCTATCGGGGGCGCCAAAACGGGCAACGACGGGGGTAAAAAGGGATGAGGCGGGAGGGCACCTGGAGGGGGGACCCGTGACCTGGCAGAGAAGGTAACGAAACGCGGGGCAGAGGGGCATGCAGTGACGGCGGTGGGTCCTGTGAGTTGGGATGCCTATTCCCTGGTGCTGTGGTGCTCACAGGGCCGCAAACCCGCAAACCCGCAAACCCGCAAACCCGCAAACCCGCAAACCCGCAAACCCGCAAACCCGCAAACCCGCAAACCCGCAAACCCGCAAACCCGCAAACCCGCAAACCCGCAAACCCGCAAACCCGCAAACCCGCAAACCCGCAAACCCGCAAACCCGCAAACCCGCAAACCCGCAAACCCGCAAACCCGCAAACCCGCAAACCCGCAAACCCGCAAACCCGCAAACCCGCAAACCCGCAAACCCGCAAACCCGCAAACCCGCAAACCCGCAAACCCGCAAACCCGCAAACCCGCAAACCCGCAAACCCGCAAACCCGCAAACCCGCAAACCCGCAAACCCGCAAACCCGCAAACCCGCAAACCCGCAAACCCGCAAACCCGCAAACCCGCAAACCCGCAAACCCGCAAACCCGCAAACCCGCAAACCCGCAAACCCGCAAACCCGCAAACCCGCAAACCCGCAAACCCGCAAACCCGCAAACCCGCAAACCCGCAAACCCGCAAACCCGCAAACCCGCAAACCCGCAAACCCGCAAACCCGCAAACCCGCAAACCCGCAAACCCGCAAACCCGCAAACCCGCAAACCCGCAAACCCGCAAACCCGCAAACCCGCAAACCCGCAAACCCGCAAACCCGCAAACCCGCAAACCCGCAAACCCGCAAACCCGCAAACCCGCAAACCCGCAAACCCGCAAACCCGCAAACCCGCAAACCCGCAAACCCGCAAACCCGCAAACCCGCAAACCCGCAAACCCGCAAACCCGCAAACCCGCAAACCCGCAAACCCGCAAACCCGCAAACCCGCAAACCCGCAAACCCGCAAACCCGCAAACCCGCAAACCCGCAAACCCGCAAACCCGCAAACCCGCAAACCCGCAAACCCGCAAACCCGCAAACCCGCAAACCCGCAAACCCGCAAACCCGCAAACCCGCAAACCCGCAAACCCGCAAACCCGCAAACCCGCAAACCCGCAAACCCGCAAACCCGCAAACCCGCAAACCCGCAAACCCGCAAACCCGCAAACCCGCAAACCCGCAAACCCGCAAACCCGCAAACCCGCAAACCCGCAAACCCGCAAACCCGCAAACCCGCAAACCCGCAAACCCGCAAACCCGCAAACCCGCAAACCCGCAAACCCGCAAACCCGCAAACCCGCAAACCCGCAAACCCGCAAACCCGCAAACCCGCAAACCCGCAAACCCGCAAACCCGCAAACCCGCAAACCCGCAAACCCGCAAACCCGCAAACCCGCAAACCCGCAAACCCGCAAACCCGCAAACCCGCAAACCCGCAAACCCGCAAACCCGCAAACCCGCAAACCCGCAAACCCGCAAACCCGCAAACCCGCAAACCCGCAAACCCGCAAACCCGCAAACCCGCAAACCCGCAAACCCGCAAACCCGCAAACCCGCAAACCCGCAAACCCGCAAACCCGCAAACCCGCAAACCCGCAAACCCGCAAACCCGCAAACCCGCAAACCCGCAAACCCGCAAACCCGCAAACCCGCAAACCCGCAAACCCGCAAACCCGCAAACCCGCAAACCCGCAAACCCGCAAACCCGCAAACCCGCAAACCCGCAAACCCGCAAACCCGCAAACCCGCAAACCCGCAAACCCGCAAACCCGCAAACCCGCAAACCCGCAAACCCGCAAACCCGCAAACCCGCAAACCCGCAAACCCGCAAACCCGCAAACCCGCAAACCCGCAAACCCGCAAACCCGCAAACCCGCAAACCCGCAAACCCGCAAACCCGCAAACCCGCAAACCCGCAAACCCGCAAACCCGCAAACCCGCAAACCCGCAAACCCGCAAACCCGCAAACCCGCAAACCCGCAAACCCGCAAACCCGCAAACCCGCAAACCCGCAAACCCGCAAACCCGCAAACCCGCAAACCCGCAAACCCGCAAACCCGCAAACCCGCAAACCCGCAAACCCGCAAACCCGCAAACCCGCAAACCCGCAAACCCGCAAACCCGCAAACCCGCAAACCCGCAAACCCGCAAACCCGCAAACCCGCAAACCCGCAAACCCGCAAACCCGCAAACCCGCAAACCCGCAAACCCGCAAACCCGCAAACCCGCAAACCCGCAAACCCGCAAACCCGCAAACCCGCAAACCCGCAAACCCGCAAACCCGCAAACCCGCAAACCCGCAAACCCGCAAACCCGCAAACCCGCAAACCCGCAAACCCGCAAACCCGCAAACCCGCAAACCCGCAAACCCGCAAACCCGCAAACCCGCAAACCCGCAAACCCGCAAACCCGCAAACCCGCAAACCCGCAAACCCGCAAACCCGCAAACCCGCAAACCCGCAAACCCGCAAACCCGCAAACCCGCAAACCCGCAAACCCGCAAACCCGCAAACCCGCAAACCCGCAAACCCGCAAACCCGCAAACCCGCAAACCCGCAAACCCGCAAACCCGCAAACCCGCAAACCCGCAAACCCGCAAACCCGCAAACCCGCAAACCCGCAAACCCGCAAACCCGCAAACCCGCAAACCCGCAAACCCGCAAACCCGCAAACCCGCAAACCCGCAAACCCGCAAACCCGCAAACCCGCAAACCCGCAAACCCGCAAACCCGCAAACCCGCAAACCCGCAAACCCGCAAACCCGCAAACCCGCAAACCCGCACGAGAAATGAGCAAGCGTGTTGTTCAGTCGTGAACCTGTGTCGCATCCCCCCCGCCCCCCCCCCCCACTGTCCCCCAACCTCCCCCACCCTTCCCTACTCATTCCCGCCCCTTGTTCATGTCTTTTGATTGCAGCTCGGTCTTGTTCATGCCTTGTGTCATCTTGGCCGTGCATCCACACACATCTCCCACACAGGAACCACACAAACTATGTCGCATGCACGTCTCCTGACCATTGAGGAGTACGTCTCGGCCGGCTACCGCATTTGTTGGGATGGCCCCTGGATGTGGAATCCAGAAGGCACTCGTCGCTGCTCTGTGCCGCTGATGATCCAGAATGAACGTGCGGGCTTGCTTTTCGCTGGCGAGCAGATTCCTGGGGAAGAGGAGGAGGACGACAGTTCTGATTCAAGCGACAGAAGGCGGGCTGCTGCGTTTCGGAAGAGCCGTCGCCGCATGGGCCGTGCAGATGACCCGATTTCTCTTGACGACGACGACTCGTTTGACCCGAACGCACCAATCGTTTACGACTCGGACGATTCAACACTTGTGTTGTCACCCTCGCTGTGCGGAGCTCCTGAAGAGATCAAGGAGGACAACGAAGCTGCAATTCTCGATGGTGGAGCTGCTGACCTCGGTCAGCCGGGACCGTTGACACCCCCAGTCATACAAGCATGTGAGACTGTTGCGGAGGAGGCGAGGAATGCACCTGAAGAGGAGGTTCCTGCCGTCCCTGGCATCCCAGCGACCCCGGTGGAGAAGATCCCATCGATGACGCTTGAGGAGTCGCCTCCAGTCATTCGGCCGGAGCCACAGCTGCCGCCAGACTCAAAGAGAGCAAGGCACATCACAACTCCGTGCTACCGGAAGACATTCCTCGATGAAGTATGTTTCCTAGGGCACACACACCACTCACACTATCAACTCCCCCCACAGGTTGTGTGCAGGCTGTGTCTCGGTGCATTCGAAACACAGAGCCAGCATGACGCACATGTTCGCTTCTGCCATGATGGTCACGTCACGAATGACGGTCGTGTATTCTGTCGGTACTGCAGAAAGATGGAGCCTGCGACACACAAATGCAGGCAGGTTGTGATGAAAGCATTTGAGAAGGCCAAGAAGGCCTTGGAGGAGGGGCAGACCGATCCGATTGTTTGGGGGTAGGTGCGGAGGGGGGGAGACAACTTTATTCGGCAACAAACAAAAACAGGGGGGAAAAGATTTGAAGGAAATCACATGGCCAGGGAGGGGAAGTAAGAGTGTGGAAGGGAGGGCGAGGGAACAAATATCTATTCGGGGGATTCTATGGAAGTCTATTTGGAATTGCACTTGCTTCGAAGGCGAGAGGAGAGAGACCCCCCATCCCACGGACCCCCCCAACCTCCTTTGTATTTGTCACTGCAGTTTCTTCTTGATTCTACATTGTACTTCCACATCCACCACCACTATCGCAGGATACACACACTTTACCCCTCGAACTGAAAACAATGAGAGGCATGCGACTGCTGTTGCTTGTCTGCTGCTGGTTGATCACCATTGGGTGCTTCTACGATCCGGCTGTGGTCTGCTGCCTTCCTGATGTGCCGCCCCTCGACAAACCGCGCAACCGTACCCGCAGGCCTCTTCTTCACCCTGCAAGGAGCCGGGGGAGACGGACGATTCAGGTCCTGCTGCGCACCGCCCTGACACACATTCTTCTGACCTGCGCTGCAGCTTTCGGATTCCAAATGGCAGTCTTCTACCAGTCAGGGATCTGGATTTGGAAGTGTTACAGAAGTAACCCGAACGAATGGCCCCTCATGTCTGCAGTTGTCTTTCTGGTGCTGCTCGTTGTCTACTTCATTCACTTCATCGAGGCAGCTGACCTTGCAAACAGCTGTGCTGAACAAAAGGGGCAGCACCTGACGGACGACCCGAAGACATCCTCACTTCTCACGCTCCTCCTCTGGGCATCTGCTGCAGCGCTGACGCACCCTTCTCTTATCCAGTTCATGTGGAATTTCAAGATGGCCTGTGTCAACCTT